>JAYKKI010000017.1:33937000-34593000 GCA_039881145.1 Druceiella hillmani | reverse complement strand
TTGAATATAGGGATATGATTTATATAGCAAGACGTAGAATTTGATATTGAGAAAATTTTGATATCTCAAATTGAGGTTGAAGAAAAAGATTTGTATTTACATACCGTAGCTTTTCCTGTGATTTGGTTTGTATGGGCTAGTAACATAGTAAGAGAAAGCTTGTCAGGATTTTAATATGAAGCGATTTCGATAGAGTAATTTCACTTGGATCAAGTACCAAATATTGGAACAATCCGGAAGCGCTATTAAGAGGTCTGTAGTTTTACCATGATACATCCACAAATAAATAAATTTATAAAAATTACTAAAATACATTACAAATTCATAAAAATACATGTGAAGTAATAAATTTGTGGGAAAATTTGTGGGATATAGCAAGTATAAGAAAAAGTGAATAATTGAAAAACAAAGCCGAATGCCTCCAAAAATAACGTGAAATTGAAAAGAGAAATATCTGGGCTTTGTAAGAAATGTGCTTATTACTGTATCTGATTTCCAAGTCTTATCAGAAACTTTAAAAGTGGAACCACGACATAATAGCCACTTACCTGTTAGCCTTGACATCTCTAAATTAAGTGATAGAAAAATATCTACTTTGAAAAGTGGTGGGATCATAGTATTTACTTTGAAAAGTGCAGGATGTTTCCCTTCAGTGTTTAATAACGGAGCGTAATCAGTAACGGAGTCTCTTAAAAGCGAGTTCAAATCTGATTTTCTATTAACGATTCAATGGGATGGCAAGTTGATTAAAGATATAAGTGGTCATGAAACTGTGGATGGTCTGCCAGTTCAGTATCAGCATTTGAAGTTGGTCAGGTTCTAGCCCTTTCAAAATTGGAGCATGGAACAAGTGATGTATGTGCGTCTACGTACGTACTATTTATGAAACAATAAATTCATGGGGCTTGAGTGATAAAATAAAATAATTATGTTTTGACACTACAGCTGAAAACACTGATTTGATTACTGGAGCTTATATTCTTTTCAAAGGTATGCTTTGACTGGTTTGTCGGTATAATATAATGGAAATTATGTTAGACGCTATAGTGGGACAATCGCTCGGCCCTTGTAGTGGTCTTGATATCCAATTATTTAAAAGTTTTAAAAAGAACTGGGACAAAACTGAACAAAGTAATTATAAAACAGTAATTTGTGGTATAACGTCCTCAAACATTACAGAAGATGTTGCTGCAGACAGGTTTTCAATGCGGGTAGTGCAATAAAAGCAATATTTGCGTCTATTGGTAAAACAGGTCAGAAAGAAATATCCCGATACAAACAAAACCATTAAGTGATGTAACAGATAAAGAATTAGACGTGGAACTATTTACTAATTTTATATTAAGACCCATAGGATGGAATATCTCCATACTTACATACATAAACCGTTAATATCATAACCCTTCCTTTTTGGTCTTTCCATGATTATAAAAAAGCATACCTCAAAGCCTGTAGACAATTGATAAGAAAACAGGAAATATTGGATGGAGAATGGAAAACATTTTTTGATGAATGCGTTTTTTGTTACATTTAAATTGACGTTTTCGTTTTTCTCTTCAATGTTTAATACTATCAAATACTCATTTATATTAAATTTAATTTCACATAAGAGGAGGAGAAACAGTAAACAATTCACTTCATTCAAATTATACAGATTTTAATTTTCATGCAGTTACCAGAAATTACAAGTGAACTTAGTGTATATACATTTGTAGAAAACTTTTAATACTAATGCTATATGCATAGTAATTAGCCATCAAATGAAATCAAATGAAACGAGTACGATATACGCCATGAGTACTTTGATATTTCATGCGATTTTAAATATATAGCTGCTAAGAGATACATATGACTTTTCATTGGGCCACCGGGAAATCAAGCAGTTACAATATAAATTTACTTTTTAAAGAGAACATATTTCACATGTATTATGTGATGTAACAGATAAAGAACTAGACGTGGAACTATTTATTAATTTTATATCATTATAGTATATATTATATAAATATAGTCCTACAATTTATTTCAAATATACATTGTTTGATCTGAAATCAAATACATTTTTATACAAATAATTTATTTAATAGGTATGTATTAATTTCATATTTATTCGATATTGGTTTTATTGTCAATCATAATGGTTTATTTATTATTAAGTTCTAAATATTGTAATGGTTGGTTCTAATTCGCAAATATTAAATTTCGTGCATTTCTTAGAAGAAGTTCTCTTTTCTGTCTTTTTTTTAGCAAAACAATTTTTTTACAAATATTTTACTGTAAATTTTGCTAAGTGGATGGATTTTCATTTCTATTTGTATGTTGTTATATGTGTATGCGAAGAAAGTCTCCAGTTCGGTCTTAGTGGTCGTGTCGTGTTAATTTAAGCCACAACGTTTTCAAAAGCTTAAAAAGACTTTGCTTTATACCTTATTGATTACCATGATAATTAATGTTGATTACCATGATTAGAATTATAAGATTTTAACTTGTGTTTATGTTCTGATGTGAATCCGGAATACTGTCAAATCGGATGCAAAATCCCGCTGATAAGTTATGGAATATTCGGCCATTATTAATCGATTATTTAAAACTGAATATTCTATTCGTTGGAACTCTGTTTCATAACGTTTCTTTAAATGATGTAACTATTGTGGATCTTGGCATCAGCTAGCCCAGCTATGTTACGAATATGATAGAAGCAGTGTAATGTTGTTTCTATCCTGTAAAGTAACTCATTATAAAAAGTATCTAACTTATCACATTCATGTCACCGTAAATATTCGTTTTAATATAACACTATCGTTCATCAGCAGAACTGCCTTCTAAAGTTCTGTTGCTTTCAGTGTGTTTACCCACCAAAATTTTCCTTTAAATTTCTCGCACACTCCACTCACACAAAACGAAATAACCAGATTTCGTACCAAGTTCCTAAATTTAACTAATAGTTTAAGCGACGTGTCATTATAAGTTTAACTTCGCGTTCCGCAATGTCTTCACGAGGAGGAGTTTAGAAATGCTACCTGCTCGCATGTCATTGTCGGCTTGGGCGTTGCTTCTCTCTAATTACAAAGGAATAGTTTTGTCTCGCCGCTTTGTGCCTTGTTTCAAAGCTAACGTTTTTAAACGAATATAGGGTTTTGGTTTATGTAGCAACATATAGAATTTGATATTGAGAAGATTTTGATGTCTCAAATTGAGGTTGAAGAAAGGGATTTGTACTTACACTCTGTAAGTACAAATTTCTTTCCTGTGATTTGGTTTGTATGGACTGCTAATAGGGTAAAAGAAAGCTTGTCAAGAGTTATATACTGTGCGATTTCGATAAAGTAATTTCACTTGGATCAAGCACCAACTATTGGAACAATTCGGAAGCGGTATTAAGAGGTCAGTTGTTTTTCCATGACACATCCACAAATAAATAAATTTATAAAAATTTGGAAAGCAAAATAATATTATTCCCAAAACTACTTTTTACATTTTGGTCTATACTATTTCATTATTTGTGCACATTTTATTAGCAAGGTGTAATTATAGAAATATAACAGTTATAATAGACACATTTTAATAATGAGAAAAAAAGATAATGCGCTATGTATAAAATTCAGTGATGTATAAAATTCAGAGTGGGCAATCGCAAACTTCCTTTCGATTAAGAAATATGATATAAATATTTATATTTAATTAGTTTCAATATTATATTTAAAAATACAATCATTAAATTACATATAAATTACGATTTTAAGTAGGCGTATTTAAATTATATAGTCTCAAGTAGGTACGACCTTAATTAAAACCATAATTTAATCTAATCCATAGTTATTTGTAGTGCCATTCAAGTGATTACTGGTTTTCTTTGAGGAAATTATGACTGTCAGGAGCATTGTTTTATTTTTCCTTATATAATTCACTTTATTATTGGGCGTAAACTGGCATATTTTTTTTGGTTTTAGCAAATAAATACAAACAAATTAAACAAACTAAAATTAAAATAAAAAGAGTTTAAGAATGGATTAAGAATAAATATGCTTTCGTGTATTTGTACCTCTGCACTCGATCTGGTAGACGAAAACAAAATTTTTGAACTCACGTACTATACCCACGTCACGTACCTCACGTTCCGCGTTATTTTGGTTTGGAACCCTACCCAATCAAATATAAGAATAAAATACATTTAAGCTAGTTGGCCGTCGCAGTTTTTTTTCCCAATTAATGAAAAAAAACGCGTTTACATTATATTTTTACTATTTTTTAAAAAATTATTATTCATCTACAATTAAACGAAACTACGTGATGTAGTATTATTTCTACTTTCTTTAAGTTCTTTACCACAACCTAGGTTTCGTTGTATTACAACATCTTCAGATGGGTTATTAGCCAAGATTCTTTGTTAATAGCTCGCCTGAAGATGTTGTAATACAACGAAACCTAGGTCGTGGTAAAGAACTTAAAGAAAGTGGAAATAATACACTCCATCACGTAATTTCATTTAATTGTGAATAATGCATTTCTACAAAATTAACGAGAGATATATTCAATAATCACTCATTATTAGTTTATTCACGGCTACGATTAATAATGACAGTAAAACTTTGAAATTAATGCATATTTTTCCTGCGTTAGAAACTCTATGTCTAACGCAGGAAAAATATGCATTAATTTCAAATACTGTGGTATCTAGTAATATTCCTGTATATAATTATTTTATTATTTGGTTAGTATTGAATATATTTGGCGTTAACTTTGTAGAAATTCATTATTCACAATTAAATGAAACTAAGATAATCAATCTTTGCTAATAGCCCACCTGAAGATGTTGTAATATAACGAAACCTGGGTCCTGGTAAAGAAATTAAAGAAAGTAGAAATAATACTACATCACGTAGTTTCATTTAATTTGGTTAGTACTTAATATATTCTAGACGATATAAACATTTATGATTTTTTCCCATAAAGCATCATGTTAGGTGCAATAGCAAAATCTTTGATTTTCATGGACACAGCAAGTAACCCCTTAAAAATTAAAAGGAAGGGCTTTAAGGCAGTACAAACTTTTTATGTGAAACAAATATAAAACTGATAGTATCAGTTTATATGCACAAAATTCAAATATTACCTTGGACATTTTTTATAAACAATTTTATTTTCATTTATATTATAGTATACTTTTTTTTTTCTTCTCCGTGACAGAGCTGACAAAAAAAATCCTATTAGTTTCTCAGTGAGGTGAAAAATAAACATCCCTTATTGAATATATTTGGCGTTAATTTTGTAGAAATTCATTATTCACAAATAAATGAAACTACGTGATGTAGTATTATTTCTACTTTCTTTAATTTCTTTACCGCGACCTAGGTTTTGTTGTATTACAATATCTTCAGGTGGAATATTAGCAAAGATTAACTCTTAGGAACAACCAACAACATTTATATGTTTCATACACAATAGCGGAAGTCTGGTTGGTGCGGATTTTTCCATTGCTTATGTTAATGTGTTTATTGCAGGGGCGCAGTGTAGGTTTTATTATATTACCGAGATTTATACAATATACCAGTATTTTAGTGAGGGTAATAAATTCAATTGTTGTTATTATCTGAGGTTATACAATGCAAACTTTACGGTGTATGTAATAAAATTAAATAGAAGTTATTAACGGTAATATATTTATACAAAAGCAAGGGTATTTGGAAGTAAGGACAAGGTAATACACTAATTCTACATATCTCCGGTTTTGTGTATTCATATATTTATTTATTTTTTTTAAAATTATTATATATACTTATATTTATATGTGTATTTGTGCTGAAACAATTTCCAGGGTACTGTAGTATCAATGTTGTATATATATATTATATCTAGAAGATATATTAACCTTGGTATCTTTTTTATGTCTGTTTATTTCAAATGTTTCTAGGATATTAAGTTTATTACCTTTTGTATTTATTTGTAATATATAGGGGGCATTATCAGTATGGGGGTGATGATTATTTGCAATGAGATGTTTAGCAAAGTGAGATGTGTCTGGTTTATTATTCCGCCAGCTGACAATGTGTTCTTTATATCTTGTATTAAAATCTCTTCCTGTTTGACCTATGTATACACTATTACAGTCGTTACATTTAAGTTTATAGATACCACTCTTTTTATGTTTATCTATTTTTTCTTTATTATTAATAAGGGTTTTACCCAAGTTATTTAAAGTACTATAGGCACATTTGATATTATTTATATTTTTATTATTAGTTAAGAGTTTTCCTAATTTGATTGATACGATAGATTTATAGTAAATATTATTATTATTTGGTACGACCGGGTATATTTCTTGTATTAGTATTTTTCTTAATTTATTATGGTACAGTTTTGTGACAATTGATGGGTCATAATTATTATTTGTTGCGATTTGTTTTATAGTTTTTATTTCTTTCCGTAGATTAGGTTTTTCTAGAGGGATGGTTAAAGCTCTGTGAATCATGAAATGGAAGGCTTCTAACTTATGGGACCAGGGGTGTTGAGATTGACCATTAATTATGGAGTCTGTAAATGTGTCTTTTCTAAATATACTAAATTTATGTTTATTATTTTTGCGTTCTATTGTTATGTCTAAAAAGTTAAGTTTATTATCGGATTCTATTTCTAAAGTGAATTTGATATTATTGTGTAGGGAGTTAGCAAAGTTAACAAACTGGTCTAACTGTCGCTCTGTACCTTTCCAGCAGATAAGGATGTCATCAACGTATCTATAATAGTATAATATATTGGTCGTTAATTTACTGTTTAAGAGGCTGGTTTCTAGATTGTTCATAAATAACTCGACTAAAAGGGGACTGAGGGGGGAAAGAAATTAAAGAAAGTAGAAATAATACTACATCACGTAGTTTCATTTATTTGTGAATAAACATCGCAATTAAATAAAATAAGGATGTATTCACAGAAAACACTAGCATTAAATATTTATATCGGTATAAAGAAAAATAACATAAAGCCAGCCGAAAAATATTGGTAACACTAAATACGCTATAGTATTTTTACGAACACGTGAAGTTATATAGTGAGTGCTAAGAATGGACGTCATATTTGTACAGTAAAGTAAGTTTCAACTAAAAAAAGCCTCAATAATTCGTGCAGAACTTTATTGATTAACCGTGTGTTATCGTATGAAAAACTGTTTTGAACTTTCCTAAATAAATTCGACAAAATAAAATCTTTGACTTATTATAAGCTATGAGAGTAATTAACTTATTATATTTTTATTACGACTATGTATGTCCACCAAGTTTCCATAAAAGTAAATATTATATTATATACAGCATAATTTTTATCTCAATGTCTATCCTAGTTACATATTTTAAAGTTCATATTGTGAAATTTGGAAACTGTTACGTAAATAGAAGGGAGCTCACATATATATTCTAGACAGTAATACGCGTTAATCTAGTATATTTATCCATTTCCTATGACATGTATGACAGACTAACTTAATATTTCGTATGTGGAAGACCGATCAGAAGATGGAGTATACACGTGTGTCTACTTTATATAAAGAAAATACGGTTTTTCGTTATTTATCATTAGTTATTATAATCGATGTATCGATACTACACGTAACCAAGTTTAAGTCATACGTCAATGAGCTTTGTTTGAAATTTTATAATACCTAAACAAACCTAGAAGAAGGATTCTCATTGTATTCATTATAAGCTTAGCTTTATGCAAAATTGAATAAAGGATCTTGTCATGAAATAAATGATGGATGTTGAAGCGTAGAAAGCATGCTTGTTATATTTGTCGATAATGGAGCTTTCATTGGTACATTTTCAGTCTAAAATACAAATATTAAAATTACAATATAGGATTGCTATTTTTGACTTTTTATATTTCATACTTCTGCCAAATATTTCTTTTCCTTTTAGTTAGATCTTTTTTTATTTTCTTATCATTTAATAGTTTCAGTTGATAAAGCAAGTTTAATTCAAGTTGATTTCGAAGTCTTACCAGAATCCACAAAAGCGGAACCACGACAGAAATGAACTTGAAAAGATATAGTTAATGGCCACTTAGCTGCTGGCCTTGACGTTTTTAAATTAAGTGGTAGGAAAGCTGCTGCCTTTATAGCATCTAATTTGAAAAGTGCAGGATATGACCCGCGAGAGTTTAATGTTAATACATATTTTTTTCGTCGACAGCGCTTGGAAAATCGAAAATCAATAACGGAATCTCTTAAAAGCGAATTCAAACCTGATTTTCCATTAACGATTCAATTAGATGGTAAGTTGACTGAAGATATAAATGGTCACGAAACTGTGGATCGTCTACCAATTTCAGTATAAGGATTTGAAGTCGATCAGATTCTAATAGTTCCAAATAAGAAACATGGAACAACTGAAGCAGGTGCATCAGGTATTTACGAAACAATAAATTCATGGGGCTTAAGTGATAAAATAAAATGCTTACGTTTTGACACTGCAGTTGCAGACACTGGTTTGGGAAATGGAGCTTGTATACTTATGAATGGAGCTTGTATACTTATGAAGAAAGATATGCTTTAGCTGGCTTATCGCTACCATATAATGGAAATTATGTTAGAAGTTGTAGTGGAAATATCGCTCGGTTCCTCTAGTGATCCTGATATTCAATTTTTTAAATGGTTTAAGAAGAACTGGAACAAACTTGAACAAAGTAATTATAAAACAATAATTTATGATATCATATTCTCAAACATTACCGAAAATATTAGTACAGGCAGGTTTTCAATGCGGGTAGTGAATGATATTGCTGAGCATGGTTTGCCTTAACAGAGGAATATAATAAAATGATGACAATATATATATATATATATATATATATACACAAATATATATATATATATATATGTATTAAATTCAAAAAAATTGTAATAACTATGTTACTATGATTACTTTTCAAATTATTGTAATACAAAATTTGTTATTATAAATAACCTATGAAATTCCCAATATCAGGATGGACCCGGATATAGCTCATTTATTAAAATCACTCCAGCAGTATGACCTATCGAATGAAACATCTCCATATGCACATACATAGACTGCTAATATCATAATAATTCCTTTTCGGCCTTGCCATAATTATGAAAAAAAACACACCTCAAATCCTAAAGACAATTTATAAGAAAACAGGACATATTAGATGGAGAACGAAAAACATTTTTGAACGAATGCACTTTGTAAAGCGTGTTTTTTTGTTACTTTTAAATTACCATTTGTTTTCCTCCGTAACTTCTAAGCCTATCAAATAGTAATTTAATTTAAATTTAGTTTCATATAAGGGGAGGAGAAATAGTAAAAAATTCACTCCACGCAAATTGCACAGATTTTCATTTTCACGCAGATAACCAGTGAACTTAGTAAATATACAGTTGTAGAAAACTTTTTAAGCTAATGCTATATACATAATAAGATCATAATTAGCTCACTTTCTAATTCCGTTCGATTTTAAATCTATAGCTTTTAGGTGATGTATATGACTTTTCATTGCAACACCGGGAAATGAAGCAGTTATAGTGTAAATTCAGTTTTTACAGAGAATATATTTTACATGTATTAAGTTATGTAACAGATAAAGAATTAGACGTGTAATTATTTAATAGTTTTATATCGTTATAAAATTATAGTGCTTTTGATGTAGATACAGATATGGAATCTGAATTACAGGAGGCTGTTTTTTTTATTTTGTATCTGTGGTGCAACGAATATTCGGCGATTATACCGTATTCGGTAATTTCAGTACTTTTACCTACAATTATTTCTTTACCCTCCTCCAATTTATTTGAATATAGGGTTTTTTGATCTGAAATTAAATACATACTTATACTAAACATTTATTTAGTATGTGTATATCCAATGTTTGTAATGTAAATAATAAATATTTATTTACTATCAACGATTTATAACAATAAAAGTATAGTAGTAGTTGGTTGTAATGCAGAAATATTAATTTTCATGCATTTCTTAAAAGAAGATCTCTTTTTTGTCTCCAATTTTACAAATCTATTTTTTCGTGTAAATGTTTTCGGGCGCGGAGAAATATTTTACTGCAAACTTTACAAGATATTGTGAAAACTCTATTTAGTGTCTACCAAATGAATGGATTTTCAATTGTATTTATATGTTGTTATACGTGTAGGTAAAGAAAGTGTCCAGGTCGGTCTCTGTGATTTTCTTCGTATTTCAACTTATTGCGTCGTTTGTCTTCATTTGACCGACAACTTTTTCAAAAGCTTTAAAAAACAATCCTTGCCGTACATTTAGTATTATAAGACTTTAACTTGTGTCTAAGATCTGATGTGGATCCGGAATACTTTCAGTTTAGATGCTAAATCCGGTCGAAAAGTTGTGGAATAAAAAAGAAACATTCGGTTATTAATATTTGATTTAAAGTTTCGATTATTAATTCCATTCTTTGCCACTCTGTTTTATGACGTGTTGTTAAATGATGTACCTATTGTGGATCTTGGCAACAGTTAGCCTAGTTATCATACGGATATAATAGAAGCAGTGTAATGTTATTTCTGTCCTGTAAACTCTATAAACGAACTTATCACACAAAGTATCGAACTAATCATTTTCATGTCATATTAAATATTATGTTTAATTGCATCTTTCATCAACAGTACTGCTTTCCATAGCTTTCATTCTATTTACTCAACAAAACTTTTCCTTTAATTTCTCGCACAATCCACCAATATACACCGAAATAATCAGATTTCGAGGCAACTTCCTAAATTTAACTAATAGTTTAAACGACACATCGTTCATTATAAATTTACCTTCGTGCTCCGTATCATCTCCACGAGGAGGAGTTCGCATAGAAATGCTACCTGCTCGCGTGTCATTGCCGACTTGGCGTAGCTTCTCGCTAATTAGAAGGGAACGGTTTGTCTTGTCGTACTGTGCATGTTTGAAAGTATTAAAAACACTTTGTCTATGTAATCTGTTCTAATGTTAATGTTTTTAATTGAATATAGATTAATATGACGACGCGCAGAATTTAATATTGAGAAAATGTTAATATGTCTCAGATTGATGCTAAAGAAAGAGATTTGTACTTACAGACTGTAGCTTTTTCCTTTTATTTGGTTTGTATGGACTATTAGTACAATATAGTGAAAGCTTGTAAAGATTCATATACGGAGCGATTTCCATAGAGTCATTTTACTTATATCTTAGCGTTATCTATTGGAGTATTCCGGAAGCGGTATTAAGACGTCAATAGTTGTGCCATGATACGTCAACAAATAAAGAGATTCATAGAAATTTTGAGAGCGAAAAAAATATAATTTCTTTAATACTTGTTTGATACATACAATTTGATATAAACTACTTCATTATTTATATAGATTTTCTTATCAACGTTAATATGACAGTTCAAATGGACACATTTTAATAATGAGAAAGATGATAATGTCTAATGATCGCATCTTTCGCTTTACGACTTTTTGATACACACACACACACACACACACACACACGCGCACACATATATATATATATATATATATATATATATACATATGTATATATATATATATATATATATATATATATATCGATTAACAAATATGATGTAAATATTAATATATGATTAGTCTCAATCTTAAATTTATACATACAATTATTGATAAACATGTAGTTTATGATTTTAGGCAGGCGTGTTTACATTACGTACTCTCAAGTAAGTATAAATTTAATTAAAACCATAATTTAATCTAATCTTTAAGTCACAATTAAATGAAACTACGTGATGTAGTATTATTTCTACTTTCTATAAGTTTTTTTACCACGAACTAGATTTCGTTGTATTACATCTTCAGGTGGGCTATTAGCAAAGTTTCTCAAATTTAGCAAAGATTTTTGCTAATAGCCACCTGAAGATGTAATATAACGAAACCTAGGCTGTGGTAAAGAACTTAAAGAAAGTAGAAATAAATCTACATTACGTAGTTTCATTTAGTTGTGAATGATGAATTTCTACAAAATTAACGCCAAATGTATTCAATAATCTTTAAGTGTTAGTAGTGCTGTCCAAGTGATTATCGGTTTTTTCGAGGAAATTATAAAAATCTGGTGCATTGTTTTATATTTCCTTATGTAATTAATTTCAATTTTGGCACCTCAAAGTCAGATAATGCGTACTCGCATAACGCCTGTCACAACCATTTTACTCAGAGGAAATTAGTATTATATAGATGAAATTTGGATACGCTTCATATGAGTAACTAAGGGATGAAAAAAATCCAGTGCATATAGGAGGGTCAGGCACCGTTAAATAAGTCTTAAAATATATTATTTATATCATATAAAGTTTCCAAGATAACTTTTTATTTAAGTCAATACGCGCTTCTGAAGATAAAATGTATGTCTCTCCCCTCTAATTTTTCAACTAACGTGGGTATATTGTTTAGTTTTTAGGACATGCGATTTTTTCTGTACCGACCGCAGCAATAACTTTATTTTTCACAGTGTCTGAGAAATACGAACTTATAAGTTTTATATTGTTTGATGCTACGGCACCTTTCGCGCGCTGATCCGATTTGCATTTGGACGGTTTTTTAAATCTTTTATTTTGATTTGACAGCCTATTTTTTTCCAGAAAATATGATTTTGAAAAAAAGCGAATGTTGGCTTTAATTTGTTATCTTAAATACATTTTACTCAACTACATGAGATTCACTGTAGTTAATTTTCTCTCGTTCATTTCTGTCCCTGAAACTAAAAAACTAAACTAGATACGCAAACATAGAGACTTTACACATAGAATACACAAGCATTTATTCTTTTAAAGATCCCAGGTACCTAAGCCAAAGCATGTTACAGTAGACAATAATGTGCAAATATTTTCTTTTTAAGATAATGCTGGTTTACTGAAACTCGAAAACTCGTTTAAAATTTTTGTTTTAAATATTGTCTAGTTAAAGTTTACCACTCTTATTTGTATTTAGCACTTACTGAAATTGTAGTAACGAATATTTAAAAGAATATCTTAACTCTTTTTGGACATTTAAAAATAATTTAGATATATAAATTTATTTATTACGTTTATACGTATATTAATTACTTTTGTACATTCATTTATTTTTATTTATAAAAAAACCTATTTCCGACTTAAGCCTTATCTCAAAGGTTTGGACATGTGTACACACTTAAAGTACAAATAGTTTACAAAAGGCATTATGATATAAAAAAATAATTACCAAAATAAAAATAACCCACATTAATTAAAATTAAACATAAGATTAAACAATTATTAAATGTAAATCATTTCATAGTGGCACTCTTAAAGCGGTCAATGGAGCAGAAAAAAAATATCAACTTTGGCCACCTCTCGCAATATCGCGTTGAGTAATGTAAGAGCGCGAAAAACTAGTTAGAGCCACAATATATTCTTGCGCGATCTAGACAGTTAAAATAAACCATAACTTCGTCATCTCACGTAATAATTTGAAACATACAACTCAAGATCCAGTGATTATCAACATAATTATTTATTAATTTAAATAAAAATGTATGATCAAAAGTAATACGTGTTAAAAAAAATTATATTCGACCATGTCCGTTACAATATCTGAAGATAATCACTAGAAAAACATAAAATATTCCTTTCTATGACAACTAGTAACTCCATAAAAACAGATTAAAATTTTTTTGTAAAAATTTATTTGTCTAGATCAGTATTTTTATAGACCTCTATCAGAGTTTCCTGCTTGCTGCATCTTGCTACAAAGTAGATATACCTTACTTTGTAAAAAACTGATGGAAAGATGGTTTTTCTTTTACCAGTTATTACAATTAATTAATGATTAATGTTTCCATAAGAAACTGGAGTAGTGGTTGGCGGAATAAGTGCTTTATGACATGCAATATTGTTTAACATGGTTAAACATTATGGCCATGACTTCTTATTAAATATAATTAGATTTGTATCTAAAATACATGAGGAAAATATTTATGAAAGATGAAGAAGGTTGGTTTCCGATTTATAAATTTTATGAAACTTTATTTGCAAAGATTATAATATTATCGAAGAAATTTTAATAAAATTATATTCATAACTCTTATATAAAATGCAATTAATTTTTATTGGTGCGACATTTTCAAAATATGTAGACTTCTTTCAGTAATCATTTGCAAAAATGATTTAGAGATTTATTCGTAAGCGCTCAAACAAAAATGACGATTTCTCCAGTGGTGTAGCTATACCCTCCAAATAGGACTTTGCTCTTAAATCATATAAATAATCTATATAAAATTTATTGAGTTGAAATTCATATAATAATTTTAGCCAGTAAGAAAGGAATTCAAAACCAAATTAACGTACATTCCATTGTTTGTTTTATATCTTCATTGCATCGTTTTCGCAGTTTTTAAAACACTTAATTTCAAAAAGAAAAATAAAAGTTAAATTCATCCATCAAAATTATTGGCAATTTCATCCATTGGAATTACTAACAAGTTTATACTTAAATTTGAAATGTAGTGGAACCGAGTTACAAACAAGTTTATATTTAAATTTAAAATGTAGATTCGAATATTGATTTTTAAATAGTTTTGTCTTGCATTAAATATCCAGATTTTCGATTAAACTCTTTTGTTAATCAAGCAATTTGCTACTGCCATCTATGGTGCAATAACGAAGCCCTTGATTATCGAAAGCTTTTTCAATTAAATTCTATATGACGCATTCTCTTAGGCAGTATAAAAGTCATCTATTAATTCTGGTCGTTCATACATTATTTCCATTTTCTATAATTAACTGTATAAACAAACACAACAATCCACGTGAACAGTGTTGTGAGCACAGCTCGTAAGTTATAAAAACATATTGGAAAATGTTCAGGATAATAAAGAATATAACAAGTATTGATTCATATGCACTTCATTTTCGAATTAGATTCGTTGGCAGAAATTGTTAAGTGTTATAAACCTCAAAAGTTTCTTTCGAATGTTTTTTAAAGACATTTTTAATTTTATTTATTTTTCATTTTATGTTTTTCTTACATTCTTCTTTACTTAACAGGAAAACAAAACTAAAAAACCTTCATAACAAAAAACATTATTAACCACTTAGAGATGAAAAATGAATGTCGGATTGAAATAAGATAAGAATATATCGAGAGATGAAGTAGGACATCAATTCGTTGAAGTAAAACTGATATTGAATAGCAAAGTAATAAATTAGCATAGAGAAGAAAAACGCTTAACCATTGCTTAACAATTACTTGGTATAAATAAATGTGAAAAGATTTTCGCACAATTCGAATTTCTAAACACGCTTCATATATAATTTTATCCAACTTGTGAAATTATATAACAGGTATAAAAAATGTACGTCATCTTTGTTCGATAATGTAAGTTTCGTCTAGAAAAGCTCCAGTAGTACTTTCGGAGTTTTTTAATATACAGTGATTCATCTCAATGAAAAATTACTTTAAAATTTTGTAAATAAACAGATTACTTTTTACACTTAAGATTTATCTTGAAATTATTATAAATTATAAGAGTACATCATTTATCATATTTTTACTACGACATAATGTGATCACGAAGTTTTCTTAGCAGTAAATTTCTTGCACAGAGTTTTGTAGTTATATAAATATTTCGTACATTTAAATGTTAAACCAAATGTCTCATATTTAAAATTAAAACAATAGTTACTTAGGAAAAAATAAATAGGAAATAATGAATACATGTAAATAATTCCATTATAAACAACTTGAAAAGATATATTATTAATTATTTAAAATAATTATCAAAAACACTTGTCGTTTTAAGAAAGCATTGTATGAATCCCTTACTCCCGAGTAGTGTCTATTCTCTATATCTATATCTTATTCTATGGATTAGGAAAAATGTCTGGAATTATAATCAATTTAATAAATTTTCCCAATATATCATTTCTTAAAAGTTGAGAATATAAAATTTGTATGATATTCAGATTAATTCTATAAGTTTCAAGATTCTGTGTCACGTCTATACTAGTTAAATATTAGAAAGTTAAACCACTAAATATGTAGACTAGTAAATAGGTGCATTATAAATCTAGAAAAAACTGGTAAATAGGTGCATTATAACTCTGTAAAAATATCCTTAAGTATGGTACATTTACCCATACGATACGAAAATAGTGACAGATTAACTTAATATTTTGTATATGGAAGACCGATTGGGTGATGATGTAGTATACTCGTATGTCTACTTTATTTAAATTGACTTCAGTTCTTTATATATTATCAATATTCATTAACATTGTATGGATTTTACCCGTAACTAAGTTTTAGTCCCACCTCAATGAACTTTCATCCACATTTAATAATACTTGCACAAATGAGTGACAAGGGTTTTCATTGTATATAATGTTAGCTTAGCTGTATGCAAAGTTGAATCGTTAATATCGCCATGGAATAAGTGATTGATACTGAAGAATAGAAAAAAATGCTTTGCAATGTTAGTTGATAATTAAGCATATATAACGTCATTCATTCGTATGATTTGAATCTAAAATACAAATATGCAAATGGTAGGAAAGGATTTTTTCCCGATTTATAATCCATTTCTCAATATGTTTGATAATCCATTTCTCAATATTTTTTTTTAATATTTTTATTTACCAATGGATGAAATTGCCAATAAATTCTTTTATTACATGCAATATTGTCTAACAGGATTACTAACTATAACTATGACTAACTCAAATAATAACTTTAAATCTAATTACGTGTATATCTAAAAGACATAATGAAAAATTTTATTAGAGATGAATGTCTAATAAGGTTCACTCTTAGATTTATAGATTAATCTTTTTAATATTGACGAAGAAATATTGAGAAAGTTAGATTCATAAGTTTTGTCCAGGATATTTTTACATCCTAGACAAAAGTTTTACACAGAAACTTTCAAAATCTCTGTACTTTTTTCAAGAATTGTTTGCAAAATATTTTACAGAACATTCTGTTGTAATCATTCACCATATTTCCCAAAGAGGAGTTGCTTTTAAACCATACAAATTTTCCGTTCAAATTTGTTTAATAATAATAATTTCTATTAAAATTTTTTTATGTGTAAGAAAAAGTCCATTACTTTATTTATATCTTTCTTTACTTTATCTATTTTGCAATCTTTTTAAAAGACTTTTATCATTTGATAACAAAATAATTGATCGTTAGCATGACAAATAAAAAAACGAAAATTAAATGTAACGTTATCGATTACAATAGAATTATAAATAAGGTTTACTCTTGAATTTTAAAACTAGGTATAAGTACTGATTTATTTCGACAATTTTCATATGGGCAACGTGTTCTCGCGTGTGATGGATCAGATGGATCTTCGTGGATATTTTTTTGTCGAGTGTTTTAGTTGCGTGCTCGGTGTTTAACTGACTACTAACGTTAATAGAGTAATATTTGAGTGTTCTGATTTTATTAACATGAATAAATGAGATATGCTTACGGAGAAGCGTTGATAAAATGGTGAAATATTTATATAAGTTGCTGCAAAAAAAACTAACTACAGATGTAGATGAGAAAACGTATTGCAATGAGAGAAAATCCATGTTAGATTGTCGCTCATTTCCAGTACGTTTTCTCTTTTTTTACGATTTCGTGGCTTATAACGTAAATACTATATATTAGTAATGAAACATCACTCCGCAGACTCATATTTTTATACTATTAATAATGAAAAATGAAAATATCGCAGATAAAAAACTTGTGGTCCTTAACAAAAAAAAAACGATTGAAGTAACATAGAAGTTTAGAAAATAAATATTGTCAACTTTATAATTTTTTCTGTTTGTCATTTGTAACATTTTCAAGTAGTATACATTTTTTTTAAATATTTAAAAAAATATATTTTAAGAAGGATAATATTACAACAATTTTTAAAATTATTACAATATAAAAACGTATTTTCGTATAGCCTATGACACTATTAATATTAGGACGCATCCAGCGAAATCCCATTTCTTAAAGGTACCTTTAAAATATCAGATAATCATTTACTTCAAATTTTATTTCAATTAAACAGAACAAACAATGTGGGAAAAATTCACTTTATGCAAAGTGCGCAGCATTTAGTGGTCGTGCAGTTAATAAAAATTACTACAAAATATATTATTGTGAAGTGAATAATGCAAATTTGTTTACTAAAGCGACATGGATAATAATCTGATAATGAGTCATTCAATCAGTTTGAAATATTTTATGAGTATCTCAATTATATATGTAATATTAAAATTCTACCTGTTAAGTAACAGGTATATAATATAGGCGTTATATATAATAGAGGCGTTTTTGTCGTGATACCCGGGAAATGACGTGGTTACAACATAAACTCACAGTTATAAAAAGAACATTTTTTATCGATATTAAGTGATGTAACAGAGATAGAATTAGCTTTAGTCTAGTACTTTTTACCTATTTCATATGAAAAAAGAAGTCATTAATAATTTTATCTTGTTATAAAATATTGAATTTCGATGTAGAGAGTAATATGGAATGTGAAGTACTGGAGTCAGCTTTTTACGTTAATTTGCAGATGCATCGAATATTCGAAGATCATTCCGGGCTCAGCCATATTTTTGTGGAACACCAATAATTTACTTGCGAATTGGGTTGCTTGATCCGAAATTAAATAGTTACCTTAATAATTTATTTAAAATATGTGTTTAATATTCCTATTATCAATATAAAATAATTACACTAATATTATAATAAATTTGTAAGTTGTAATGGAGAAATATTCACTTCTGTGCATTACTAAAAACAATTTTTTTTTCTTGCCAAATGGCAGCTTTGGGAAAAGTTTTTTTCTAATAAAAACTGGTTCCTGGTGCAGATAAATATGTTACTGCATGTTGTACAAGACATTGTGAAATTCTATTTACTGTCCATCAAGCGAATAGATTTTATATGTATGAAGAAAGTATCAATTCGCTCGGAGTGTTGTTCTTTGCAATTGACCTGATTGAGTCATTTTTTGTATTTATTTACACTTCACGGTAGTGCCCGAAAGACATAAATATATATTGTGTGGGCTCATCAGTCATCTTCCATTTCATCCAGATCAAGGACGACCTTACAATCTTATCTCTGCTGGTTTTAGGGTGCTATAAATCCTTAGAATAAAACATACTTTTTATTACTGTATTTCATGTTTTAATTTTCGTGAAATCTAGAAAAAAATTTCTTTACTCCTTGGCGCATGATTAATATCATAATATATTGACTTATGTGTAAGATCTGATGTGCATTTGGAATATTTTCAAATATGTTTATATGTTTATATGTCTCTTTAAATAAAATAACTATCGTGGAACGCGATATCAGTTAACCTAGTTATCTCACGAAATAATAGAAGTAAACTGTAAATTTTGCAAACTAACTTATTACAATAAGTATCTAACTAGTCACCTTTACCTTACGATAAATATTTAGTCTAATAGTATCGTTTATCAGCAAAACTAAAGTATTAATACCCTCCCTACATTTACCCAACAAAACTTTCCCTTTAATTTCGCGCACAATCCACCAATACACAACGAAATAACCAGATTTCGAGCCAAGTTCCTAAATTTAACTAATACGAGTAGTTTAAGCGATGTGTCATTATAAATTTACCTTCGTGCTCCGCATCGTCTCCACAAGGAGGAGTTCGTGTAGAAATGCTACCTGCTCGCGTGTCATTGCCGGCTTGGCGTAGCTTCTCGCTAATTACAAAGGAACGGTTTGTCTTGTCGCACTGTGCCATGTTTGAGAGTTATTACGAACACTTTGCCAGTGTAACCTATTCGAATGGTAGTGCTTTTAAATGAACGTTAGGTACGTAATTTATATGGTAATGAATAGAATTGGACATTGAGATAATCTTGGTATGTTTCAGATTGAGTCGGAAGAAATAGATTTGTATTTGCTAACAAGTCCTTTCCTGTGCTTAAGTTTGTGTGGACTATTGGTTTAGTTAGTGATAAACTGCAGACTTTAAATATGCAGTAAGATTTCGATAGTGGGATTTTATTTACATACACCGTCATCTATCGGGGTAATCTGGAAGCGGTGCAATAATCTGAAAAATCGTATTATTATTCTTATTGAAATATTTTTTAAATAATTTACAAATTGTGTAATACTCAAAAATGTTACAAATTAAAGCAGAAAAAATTATAAAAATATCGAATGTATCTATACAAATATTTCACAAGTTATCAAAACCTTTCTTCTTAAGTACGTCTCATTTATTCATGTTAATAATTTAATAAAACAATAGCCCTTAAAAATTTTTCTACTATCGTTAATGGTCAGTTAAACACTAAGCGCACAACCAAAACACCAGACGAAAAAATATTCACGAAAAGGTCTATCCGGTAGGTTTCATTTCTCTGCAAACATATCTCTTTTATTCATGTTAATAACTTAATAAAAACAAAATGCTCAAAAAATACTTTATTGCCGTTAATAGTCAGTTAAATACTGAGCACGCAACTAAAACACTCGACGAGGAAATTTCCATGAAGGTCCATCTGATAGGTTACACGCGAGATCACGCTGCCCATATGAAAATAGCCGAAGTAAATCAGTACTTAAAAGACTAGAGTAAACCTTATTTATAACTCCGTTGTAATCGATGAAGTTACGTTTAATTTTCGTTTTTTTTATTTGTCATTCCAACGATTAGTTATTTTGTTATCAAATGATAAAGGCCTTTAAAGAAGATTGTAAAATAGACAAAGTAAAGAAAGATATCAATAAAGTAATGAACTTTTTCTTACCCAAAAAAAAATTTAACAGAAAATTATTATTAAACAAATTTGAACGGAAAATGTGCATGGTTTAAAAGCAACTCCTCTTTGGGAGATATGGTGAATGATTGCAACAGAATGTTCGGTAAATATATTGAAAATAATTCTTGAAACAGGTCCAGACATTTGGAAAGTTTTTGTGTAAAACTTATGAACTTCCGTGTAAAAATATCTTGTACAAATGTTATAAATCTAACTTTCTCAACATTTCTTCGCCAATATTACAAAGATGTATTAATTAATTATTAGATCTTCATCACTTATAAAAGTTTTCATCAGATTTTTTAGATCCAGATTTAAAGTTAGTATTTAAGGCAGCCGCAGTCGTAGTTGTAAATAATAGTATGTAATAAAAGTATTTATTCTGTCAACCACTACTCTAGTTTATTCTGAAAATGTTACACATTTGGTATTTTAAATAAATAGATATTCTGTAAGAAATGAATAAGAAATTTTATGACTTAATTGCTTATTTAAAGAAACAGAAGAATTAAAAAAAATTGATTGACAAATGAAATGTGAGAAGTCAAGAAACAATCCTCTCTTGCAATTTGTATATTTGTATTTTAGATTCAAATCATACGAATAAGTGTTATTACAAACTAGCGTGACCTGTGCGAAGTCTTCGCATTATTTATTCCATTATGAAGCTCAGATGACAGATCAAACAAATATTTTACTAAAATTTACATATAGAGGCGCAAGTATCAAAAGCATTGAGCTAAAGCGCCACTTTATTTATACGTGAGTGGATTTGAAATTAAACAAAAATTTTACCGACCGTCAATCATATTGACGTTCAGCCGTTAGATGGCAGCATTGCTGTTTTGTGTATATAATTTTAATAATTAATTAATTTGCAAAAACAATAGCAATAATAATTTTTTTAGTTATGGATGCCGGTAGAGCAAGCAATTATCTATAAAATGATATATAATTTATGTGGATTAGTTGTGAGGTTTTTTCTAAAAAGGGAGTGTAACATCTTAACCTTAGCGTATTAATATATATGATGATGATGATGATGATGCTCCAATATCGGCCAATATTACAAAGCATGTATTTTCAATCTTCAGTACCAATCACTTATTCCATTTTGCATACAGCTAAGCTAACGTTATATATAATGAAAACCCTTCTTACTCATTCGTTCGGGTATTTTCAAATCTGGACGAAAGCTCATTGAGGTGGGACTAAAACTCAGTTACGGGTAAAATCCATAAATTGTTAATGAATATTGATAATGTATAAAGAATTGAAGTCACTTTATATAAAATAGACATATGAGTATACTACATCATCACCCAATCGATCTTCCACATATAAAATATTAAGTTACCCAATCACTCTTTCCGTATGATATAGGTAAACGTACTACACTTAGGCATATTTTTTTTCCATAGTTATAATACATCTATTTACCATATTAGTCCATAAATTGAATAGTTTAACCTTAAATATTTAACTGGGATAGACGAGACTTAACATTTTTAAACTTAAGAATTAATCAGAACATAATAAAAATGTTATATATTCACCTTTTAAGAAATGTTACACTGGGAACGTTTATTAAATTGATTATCGTTCCAGATAGTTTCCATTATCTATACAATAAGATTAGATACTAATTGCATAAGGATTTCATATAATAATTGCTTAAAATGGCAAATGTTTCTGACAACTTTTTTAAATGAAATTAATTATGGATCTTTTTAAATTATTATTTTTCCTCCTACATACAAACTTACAAGTTTATAATGGAATTATACATATGCAATTATTTTCCTAAATTACTATTGTTTTAATTTTATGTATGGGATGATTTGGTTAAACATTTAACTCTCCGATCTCACAACTAAATGAAACTACGTGTTGTAGTATTATTTCTACTTCATTCTTCGCCACGACCCAGGTTTCGTTGCATGATAACATCTTCAGGTGGGCAATTAGCAAAGACTTAAGAGCTATTCAATCTACGATCTATTTATATACCTATAAAACTCGGTATAAGAAATTCACTGCTAAGGAAACTTCGTCATCCCACGGTGTCGTAGTAAAAATATAATAAGCTATGTCCTCTCATAATTTATAATAATTTCAAGATAAACATGCTACCTCAGTACAAAAGTCATTTGTTTATTTACAAAATTTTAAAGTAATTTTTCATTGAGATGACGAAACTCCGAAAGTACTACTGGGTATTTTCTAGACGAAACTTACATTATCGAATAAAAATGACACATATTATATAATTTAACTTTTATAATTTAACTGTTATATAATTTAACGTGTTGGTTAAAATGATATATGAAGCGTGTTTAGAAATTCGAATTATGGGGAAATCTTTTCGAATTTATTTATAACAAGTAACCGCAAAGGTTTAGCGTTATTCTTCTCTATAATATATTACTTCGACTATTCAATGTCAGGTTTACTTAAACGAATTCATCTCTTACTTCATCTCTCGATATATTTTTACCATATTTCATTCCCATATTCATTTTTCATCTCTAAGCGGTTAATAAGGTTTTTCTTTCTTATAAAGTCCTGTTAAGTAATGAAGAATGTAAGAAAAAGATACAATGAAAAAAAATTAAAATTAAAAATGTCTTTGAAAAAACATTCGAAGGTAACTTTTGAGGTTTATTACACTTAACAATTTTTACCAACAATTTTTTTTCTTTTTTCAAATTTAATTCGAAAATGAAGTGCATATTAATCATTACTTATTATATTATGTACTGTCCTGAACATTTTGCAATACATTTTTATAACTTACGAGCTGTGCTCACAATTCTGAACACGTGGACTGTTGTATTAGTTTATACGGTTAAGTTAAAGGAAATGGAAATAATGTATGAACGACTAGAATTATAATAATAAATAAATCAGCAAGGTTTACAATAAGAACACTGAATATATAAACGTTCAGAATAACTATGTATTTAATTTCAGATCAAGTAATTCAATTTTCAAATAGATTGTAGATATACGGTATTTGGCCGAATGTTAAAAACGTGGTTAAATATACCTAATACCGAATAGTTAAAATAAGTCCAATATTCGTTTTAATTCTAATATAAAGAAAAAACAGTCTCCTGTTCTTCATATTTCAATTCGGTATCTATATCAAAGGCACTATATTTTTGTAACGATATAAAATTAATAAATTTTTCTACACACATTAAATATTTCTACATACATAAGTCCAATATTCGTTTTAATTCTAATATAAAGAAAAAACAGGCTCTTGTTCTTCATATTTCAATTCGGTATCTATATCAAAAGCACTATATTTTTGTAACGATATAAAATTAATAAATTTTTCTACACACATTAAATTTTTCTGGACACATAAGTCCAATATTCGTTTTAATTCTAATATAAAGAAAAAACAGGCTCTTGTTCTTCATATTTCAATTCGGTATCTATATCAAAAGCACTATATTTTTGTAACGATATAAAATTAATAAATTTTTCTACACACATTAAATTTTTCTGGACACATAAGTCCAATATTCGTTTTAATTCTAATGTAAAGAAAAAACAGGCTCCTGTTCTTCATATTTCAATTCGGTATCTATATCAAAAGCACTATATTTTTGTAACGATACAAAATTGGTAAATTTTTCTACACACATTAAATTTTTCTACACACATAAGTCCAATATTCGTTTTAATTCTAATATAAAGAAAAAATAGGCTCCTGTTCTTCATATTTCAATTCGGTATCTATATCAAAAGCACTATATTTTTGTAACGATATAAAATTAATAAATTTTTCTACACACATTAAATTTTTCTACACACATAAGTCCAATATTCGTTTTAATTCTAATATAAAGAAAAAACAGGCTCCTGTTCTTCATATTTCAATTCGGTATCTATATCAAAAGCACTATATTTTTGTAACGATATAAAATTAATAAATTTTTTTGCACACATTGTTACATAACGCATAAAATACGTTCTCTTTAAAAATAAAACATACATCGTAAACACTTGAGTTTTCCCCGTGTCAAGAAAAAGGTATATCTGTCATTTCGCTACTTGACAGCTATAGTTTTAAAATCGCATGGATTACTGTAGTGTTCGTAGCGTATGCCCCGTACTCGACGAATGACTCATTATCACTTTATTATCCGTATCGCATTAGTAATAAAAAATGTTACTATTAAATTGTTCTAATTAAATATCTTTACACTAATTTAATTTGGCGTGATTTTTTTCACTGAATGAAAATTAAATATTTTGTGCGCACTTTACTTGTAATGGATTCTTGTCTATTTTTTCTTTCCTTTAATTAAACTAGAACTTAAAGTAAATGACTATTTTAAGAAAATTCAGACTTAATATAATTTAAAAAATCGCTTTTCAAAATGTGCATTCATTCAAAAATATTTTTCACTTTCAATCTAATTTTTCATGATTTCTTACAAATTGCCAATTGGTTTCAATGCGCGTCTTAACTACTGACCTTTATAGTGTACTAACATAATTTAGGTCAGTTGTCTTACTCGACTACGGCAATATCGAAATTCTTTTTTGTGTTACCGTGAGCTTAGGATTTTAGGAGTCTACGTACTCGTACGTGAATATGGACCTCCGGAGCCGAAATATTGGAGCGATTTCAACAAACGCGATACCGTTAGATTCACCCTAATATTAAAAGTGCCTTAGGCTATATATATATATATATATATATATATATATATATATATATACAATATTTTTATTATCATAATTTAAAAAATTATTACAATAATATTCGTTGTTGCTACATTTTTTTAAATAATTTAAATATATTATTATATCTATATGAAAAATAGAAAAATACTTAAGAATTAGTGAACATTTTAGGTTATGATATAGATATATATTTTTCTTTTTCACATCAATAAAGAATTTTTCTTTTTTTTTATGATTAAGGTCTTTTAAAAACTTTGCAAAATTGATTAAATAAAGATATAAACCCAGTAATGGCTTGTACCTATGTTTTTTTCAAATTTTTTTCTTACTATCCCAACAAAGTATGTGACTAAAAGTTAAATAAATTTAATTGTTTAAGAACAAATTTTCTTTAGGAAAAATGGTTTCACTGATGAGAAATTTCTCATTCATTTTGAATAAGTATTCAATTTATGATGTGTTAAAAAAATTTGAAAAAAATTCTTAACGCAATGCTAGATTTTGAAAATTTAGCAATGAAAGGATAATTTTATCAATATTTCTTTGCCAATACTATGACATCGAAAGCACAATTAGTAAGTAAGGTACAAACAAATTCGTTTATATTTATAAGCTTATGAGTCAACTTTCTGCGAAATTTATAAACATTTTTTATTTTTTATATTTAGTAAGGAATTGATAACCAAATGCAAATAAATGCTAGACAAAAAAATGCTAGACACTAATTGCGTGTCATTAATTCCATTAATTAATTAATAGAGCCTTAATTCCATAATAATTAATTAATTAATTAATAGAGAATTAATTCCATCAACCGATTCTTTACTTTCTTCTGCAAACTTTACGCATCTGCGATTTTAATTATGTAGATCTTTTATTCGAGAAATCTAGGAATTAGGTTTTCATAAAAAAACTGGAGAATTGACGTTTCCATACCTGAAAATATTTACGAAAATATAATTAAAGGTTACATAATAAAAGTAAAGCAATAAAAAATATGGTTTTGAATTTTTACCTGTCTGTCTATTTGTTTGAACATACATCACACATAAACTGTTGTCTCAATTAATATGAAGTTTATGAAGAATATGGGAGTTGACTTTATGTAAGATTTACTTTTTATTTCATCTGAATCGGTATACTCAATTAGAATAGATAAGAATTTAATATGTTTAAAAATTAATTTACATTGCATTTATACAATGATAAATCAGTTTCTAGCAACCCGACGAATAGCATATATATATATATATATATATATATATATATATATATATATATATATATATATATGTATGTGTGTGTGTATATGTATATATATATATATATATATATATATATACATATATGAGTTGACAGCTTGAATGCGAGTATACACATGTGGGTAGATATCAGTGCCAGACATTTTCCTCACATAAACTATTTTGAGATTATGAGTATCCGCTATAAGCGTAATACATTTCCCCGAATTGTTTAAAATTTGAATCTTTTGTCAATTTTTATAATTCAAATACTTTGGGAAGTACAGTATTCGACCATGTTAATCTGATTATCATATACATTTAATGAAGTTTTATAATATGTATCTGTATTTAAAGATATTTATGAAAAAATTATTTAACCGAACATAACAAAAGTAAAAGAATACCAAAAAAATTGTTTTCAAATGTTTGTCCGTTTATCTGTGAGCTTCACAGCAGTAAAACAAAGTTTTACTGCTGTGTTCTGTTGAATATGTAATAACATAGAGGCTGCTTTTTACCGCATTCGACCAACTAAATAAAAATTAAGGTAATTTGACATTTGAATATAAAGTGCTCTTAGATGAAAAAAGTTTACTTTTGTAATTATTATAACAGAAGTCGGTATGTAATTGCTCTCGCAGAAACAGTTATTACAGTTACAGAGGCTATTTATTAACTCAACTTATATTTAAATTGAAATTAAGGTAATTTGACCTTTGAATACAAAGTATGAAAACTTAGAAAAAAGTTTACTTTTGTATTTATTATAATAGAAGAATTACGTATATTATTTTTGCTATTAACTCAGAAATAAATTCTATAATTCTATAAGCGAAGAAAGTCATGGCTACAGCTAGTTAGACAATAAAAAAGTAAAAAAACTGACAAAAGAAAAAAAGTGTTCGTGAAATAACGAAGTCAAGAAAAAATCCTCTCAGCATAATATGCATATCTGTATTTTTTATTCAAGCGTACGAATGAGAGGCGTTATTTATGCTCCATTATCGACAAATATTATAAATAATGCCTTTCTACCCTTCAGCATCGATCACTTATTTCGTGTCAATATTGCATAAAGCTAAGCGTACAATAAATAAAATGAGAATACTTCTTATAAATTTGTGCAGGTGTCATAAAATCTGAATGAAAGCTCATTGACATATGACTTAAAATCTGTTACGTTTAGTATCGATACATCGTTCATGATATATGATAAATGATGAAAACCTGAATTGTCTTTATATAAAATAGATGCACGTGTATACTCCATAATCTAAATTGGTTTTCCACATACGAGAGATTAAGTTAGTCTGTCATCTGACAATTTCATATGAAATGGGTAAATCTAATAGACTGAAGCTTGTTATTTTGTAGAGTCGTAACCACGAAATATATATGCGAATTCCTTAAACATATCAATCTATAAATTGAATAACTTGACCTTTAAAATATTTTATTCGAATTGGCGTGACACTGAGATAATATTTAGCCTGTCCATATAAAACTCGGCACATGAAATTCATTGTTATGAAAACTTGGTAAACATATGGTGTCTTATTAAAAATATAACAATTTTTAATAAATGCGTGATAAATCCTGATATTTCACTATAATTATTTCGCCGAATTTATTCAGAAAACTTTAAAACAGTTGAAACACACGTTTATCAATAAAATTCTGACAGAATTTCTGGAGCTTATCTAGTTAAAAGTTACATTAATGTACCAAGATGACATATATTTTAACATTTATCACATAATTTCACGTGTCGGTTAAAATAGTATGTAAAGTGTGTCTAGAAATTCAAGTCGCTTGAAAATGTTTTCCCATTTACTTATGCTAAATACCGACAGCAGTTTTATCGTTTTTCTTCTTTATATTGATATAACTACTCAATATAAGTGTTTCACTTTAACGACTTTTCCTCTCAATACATTCTTCGCTTATTTCAATTCTGTTAAAAAAAAGTACAATATAAAATAAGAAAATATTTTTTTTAGAAAAAAGTCATCCGAAAGAAACAGTTTCATTTTTAAAAATAAAACTGATACCTGAAATTAAACTTTGATCAATAAGGTTTTAATAAGTTGTTTAATACCCTAAATATTTTTTTTAATTCTTGTAAGTTACTTGCTGTGTCAACGAAAATTTAGAGTGATGCTACTGTACTTTAGATAGTACTCAATGGAATATATTCTCAAATGTCGATATCGTTTCAAAATATATTAGGTACTCTACAAAGAGGTACAGTGATTGTATAGTTCTATACACGATTATTTCTGCGTACAAACACTATTGGCTATTGATGCCTATTTTAACTGCGTTACATATAAAATTTCGAGTTAAATCCCTTTGTACAGACAGGCAGACAGTTTATTGTAACATTATATTAATTTTAGTATTCGAAAATCGTAGACAGACACTTCAATTTTAATAAGTTTTTCAATAGTTTTAGAAACTCAGCCAACAGTAGGTCGTTATTAAATGTAACGTAATAATAAATTATATAAATATTTGCAATAAGAGACTACCTGGTGAAGTATACTCACGTCTGTAGTGAGGTGTTTCAATCAAGAAATTCTGAATGTGAGGGCTTCTGAAAACTCTGATATCTCCTGGGTAAGTACTATAATAAGGCTTCCTGGTTTCTGTGCTAACAGTGGTATGTGCGGAGTATTTGTATAGGTTTTCATTTGTTTCAGAAATGTTGCATCAATATTTGTTTATTGATTTTCATGGATGTGTAAGTAGGGTAAATACTATATGTTTCTTGGTAATTGTCACATTATAAATTGGTATTTTTAAGATTCATTTTTATTTTGAATATTCGTCGAAAATTACAATTTACAATGTGACATTAGTAAAAAACGATGATATTTATACGGAGTTTACTTTTATATTTCTCGTGAATACTGCAGAAAATGAACATTTCCCATAAATATTTGAAAGATATTATTATTTAATTCAAAATTTACTTCAATGTTCATAAGTATAGAATAAAAATGAAAATAATGAACTTAAACGAGACTACATTAAAATAATTCAAAGAAAAGCTTTGAATGTGTTTTCAGACTTCAATGAACCGACATTATGTCCAAAAGAAAACAGTTACACAATAGGTTCACTGCAACAACCTTTGACTTAGATATCGAGTCTTCAAAAGCATAAAAGCTTACGTATTATGTGTCTAAAGCCTCTGTATCTACGTGCTAATTTAGTTATATAATATAATATTTAGCTATATGTATAGGATAAATATAGCTTTTTCACATTTTTGAAAATCAATTGAAAAGTTCGCCTCTGCGTTATCTGCAAAGTTGGAGGATTAAAAAAACTCGAAATTTCAACAAGAAGACCTGTAATTATTTGAATAGCACTACAAACAAATATGATTTAGATTAAATTATTGTTGTAATGCAAATACACCTGCCTAAAATCGTAAGTTAGACGTAAATTAATAATTCCCTTTTTTAATATAAAATAGGGACTAATTATATATTTATATCTACATTATGTTCTCTAATCAAAAACTAGTTTGCATTTGCAACGGTACGGTATATCAAAAAATCGCAAAAACGAAAGACGTGTTTACATTATGAACTTTCTTCTTACTAATATGTGCTTTTGCTTTGCTTTTTGTGCTTTTTTATTTCTCATATTTCCGTAATTTCAAGTCAATAATAAAATCTACATATAAAATGAAACATATAGATTAAAAACTATATATTAAAGGTGTTTTCAAAAAAATTAGTTTGGGGTTAAGTAATTCTTTCTTATGTTATTTTACATCTAGGTGTAGGCTTTGTAGATTTGTTTGTCATTAACAATTCTTCTAAACGTTATTTTTAGGTGGCAGTAATAGTTTAGGGAAAGTGAAGAACGGTCTAGAAAGTCTTCTTTAATATATTATTTTAGCTCTTATATACATTTTAACCGAGTACATGAGACGGGTTATAATTAATTTTCTCTCACCCATTCCTCTTCATCAAATGAAATAACTAAACAGAGCCTTTAGACACAGAATACGTCAGCTTTTAAGTATTGTAAAGTAGTCTAGTTTGAGTTCATTACTTTCATTTGTTTTCTGTACTTATTAAAGCTGTAGTAAATTTTGAATTCAATAATAACTAGCGTGACCCGTGCGAAGTCTTCGCATTATAAATTATTCAACTCAATTTAATAAATCGAAATTGATTGCAGGTATTCAATTCATTTCTAATTTTGCACACTGCTTATTACGTTTTTATTCCATTAGGAAGCTCAGATGACAGATCAAACAAATATTTTACTAAAATTGACATATAGAGGCGCAAGTATCAAAAGCATTGAGCTAAAGCGCCACTTTATTTATACGTGAGTGGATTTGAAATTAAACAAACATTTTACCGACCGTCAATCATATTGACGTTGAGCCGTTAGATGGCAGCATTGCTGTTTTGTGTATATAATTTTAATAATTAATTAATTTGCAAAAACAATAGCAATAAGTAATTTTTTAGTTGTGGATGCCGGTAGAGCAAGCAATTATCTATAAAATGATATATAATTTATGTGGATTAGTTGTGAGGTTTTTTCTAAAAAGGGAGAGTAACATCTTAACCTTAGCGTATTAATATATATGATGATATTTTTCACATATTTATGGGCAATGTACATTGTTTGCAGAATTGACCAGAAATATAAAAGTAAGACTCTGTCTAATTGTTATTGTTTTTTACTAATGTCACATTGTAAATTGTCTTTTTAAATTAATATTAAAAACAAAAATTGAATATTAAAAATACCAATTTACAATGTGACAATTACCAACAAACATACAGTATTCACCCTACTTAAAAATCCATGAAAATCAGTAAAGAAAAATGTATACAACCTTTTTGAAACAAATAAAAACTTAAACAAATACTCTGCGCCTACCCCCATTAGCACTAAAACCAAGAACCCTTATCATAGTATGTACCCAGGAGATCTCAGAGCTTTGAGAATCTTCAGAGTTTTTAGAAGCCCTCACATTCAACATTTCTTGATTGGAACACCTCACTATAGACGGGAGTATATTTTACCAAGGAGAGTGTCTCATCGGGAATATTTGTATAATGTATTATTACATTACATTTTATAATAGCCTACTGTTGGTTGAGTTTCTAAAACTATTGAAAATTACAGAAAAGTAGAATTGAAGTTTCTGTCTACGATTTTCGAAATTTCAGGTTTTGACAAAATTTTCCTTTGGTATATTCGATTGCTAATGTTACAAAATATTGTCTGCCTGTCTATAGAAAGGGATTTAACTAGAAATTTTATATAAAACACAGATAAAATAGGCATCGATTTCCAATAGTGTTGTAATATAACAAACCTTCAAAGTTTTCTTTGGGTGATTTTTAAAAAAAATTATTTTTTTTATTTTATGTTATACTTTTTAATCTTTTTCTAATAGAATGAAATAACAGAAAAATCTTATAAGCTGCTTAGTGATAGCTGCTCAAAAATAAGCGGAAAATATATTGAGAAAAAAAATTGTTAAAGTGAGACACTTACATTGAGTAGTTATATCAATATAAAGAAGAAAAACGATAAAACTGCCGTCGTTACTTAGCATAACTAAGTGCGAAAAACATTTTCACGCAACTTGAATTTTTAGACACGCTTTATATATTATTTTAACTAATACGTAAAATTATGTAATAAATGTTAAAATATATGTCATCTTGGTACATTAACGTAACTTTCAACTAGATAAGGTTCAGAAATTCTTTCGGAATTTTATTGATAGATTAATATTGGCAGAAAAATAAAGTTGGGATTTATAATGCACTTATTAAAAATTGTTATATTTTTACTAGAATGCCGAATTTTATATGCGCAGGATAAATATTATATCAATGTCATCTCTATCCAAGTTAAATATTTTGAAGGTCAAGTTATTAAAATTATGGACTAATATGTAAATAGAAAGGAACATACTCTAGAAAGTAATATGCGTCAGTCTTATATATATCTTAAATTTTCGTATGTGGAAGACCGGTCGTGTGATGGAGTATACTTGTGCGTCTACTTTATATAAAGAAAATTCAGTTTCTCATCATTTATCATTCATCATAAACGATGTATCAGTTGTACACGTATCAGAGTTTAAGTCATATGTCAAAGAGCTTTCATCCAGATTTCATGATACCTGTACAAATATATAGAAATTTTCGAAGAATTCTCGTTTTATTCATCATAAACTTAGCTTTATGCAAAATTGAATAGTCAAACTCTACATGAAATAAGTGATCGATGTTGAAGGGTTGAAAGACATTCTTTATATTTGTCGATAATGGACCATAAATAACGCTTCTCATTCGTACGCTTTGAATAATAAATACAGATATGCGTATTATAGGAGAGGATTTTTCTTGACTTTTTTCTTGACATTCGTACTTCTGTTTAACTCTTTTTTGTCAGTTCTTTACATTTTTATTCTCTTACAAGCTGTGCCCACAACTTCGTTCGCTTTTAGAAATATAGAAATTTTCTTAAGTTAATTGCAAAAATAATATACGTAACGCATTCTATTATAATAGTTACAAAACTAAACTTTTTTCTGAGTTTGAATACTTTGTATTCAAATTTTTCAAGCTTTCAAATTAGTTTGTAATTTGCATTAAATAATAAGCCTGTATGTTATCGCAGACACAAAAAATATAGTAAAACTTTATTGAAATACTTTTAACTGTTTTTGCGTGATGCGCGAATAAATAAAGAGGGTCATAGATAAAGGGAGAAATACTTCAAAACTATATTTTTGTAATTATTTACTTTTGATTCGTGCACTTAAGTAATTTTTCCTACATCAATTTTACAGTTTTATTAAGTTTATAGACAATAAAGTACGTAATAATAAGATTTACATGGCCGAATACTGTATCTCCGAGAGCATTTAAATTATAAAAATTAACGAAAGATCCAAATTTTAAACAAATCGGGGAAATATACTAAGCTCATAATGAACACTTGTAAAATTGGAAAAGTTTATAAGCGTAAGTTGACTGGTAATGAAGTCTACCGTCCTCCGTTTGTCCGCATTCATGTTGCTTACTCAAGCTCCTTTCCATCATTCCTAATTTCAATTTCGGCCACACTCTATTCAACAATGTATGTTCGGATGGAAAATTTCATATTACGATTTAAAATATAGGTAGCTCCATTTATAGATTTATATATATATATATATATATATATATATATATATATATGTAACTATGCGTTAGGTAGCTAGGGCATCTTTGTTGTTGCATAAATGCAATATAAATACATTTTTGATAATATTGTATTCTCATCTCTACTGATTGAGTACACCGACTCCGATGAAATAAAATTTAAATGTCAACTGTAAACTTCAAGTCAACTCCCGTATTCTTCATAAACTTCATCTTAATTGAGTCAGAATAGTTTATATATGATACGCGTTCAAATAAACAGACAAACAATGAAACAGGTAAAAAACCAAAAGCTATATTTTTATATTCCATTACTTTTATTGTGTAACCTTTAATCATATTTTGGTAAATATCTTCAGATGCAGAAATGTCGATGCTCTGGTTTCTTTTATGAAAACCTAATTTTTCTACGTTTTGAATAAAAGATCTACATATGTATTTGAAATCTCAGATGCGTGAAGTTTCAAGGAAAAAGTAAAGAACCGGTTGATGGACTTAACACTTTATTTACGACACGCAATTATTGTCTAGCGTGAAAAATTTACATTTCGTTATTTGTTAAGAATTATATCCTTTAAAATATTTAACATTTACAACATGTTACTGGCACATATTGTAAAACTCTGTCGGTAAACTGTATTTGTAAAGAAGGGGGGAAACCCAAATGCGCCTAATACCTGTATAGACCGAAAGGCCACCATGTATTGTCTTCGCTAGTTTTGCTGTTCATTAGGTTCAATAAAAGGGATTACAAAGGACTGAGCATCCCGAAGGTGGGTCAAGTGGCCGCCACACCATGATAGTTTAAGGGATTTTAGCCAATAAGATAATTTTATTTTAAACACTGACGTTTTTTGTAAATCTAACAAAATTTGTAAACGACACTTCGATCTCGGCAGTCAAATAGTTCATATTATTTTAATAGACATCACGTATTCAAAATCTGAGTCAAATAATTAATTTTGTGAGCGTCTTAATAACATAACTCGCTAGTTTTGTAACAGTTTAATAAAAATTAGATATTGTTATTTAACTTTTACGCCCCATAACATTATTAATACTTTACTAAATATAATTACGTATATATATATATATATATATATATATATATATATATATATATATATATATATATATATATATATGTAATTACATTTAGTAAAATGTTAATAAAGTCGTAGAAGGTTGACTTTTAGGTTTATAAATAAAAATTAATTTTTTTTTGTACCTTACTGACTGTGCCTTCGATGTTAATAATGTTGGCGGAGAAATATTGATAAAATTAGATTCATAAATTTTCCACAGCTGGCTGCTTTCGTTGAGAAATTGTCGAAATCTAGAATTGCATTAAGAAGTTTTTGCAAATCCTTTAACACTTATTTAACATTAATTTGTAAGCATTCAAAAATGGGCAACAAATATCTCAGCAGTGAAACCATATCTCCCAAACAAAATTTGTTCTTAAACTACCAAATTTATTGAATTTATGTTCTCATACTTGTTCAGCTAGTATGCGTTATTAGATTGGTATTCTGGTGTTAGCTCAGAGGGGCGCTGCAAGATTTTGTTGCAATCGAATGTTCCTATTTATCCCCAAAATTGTTTGACAGATTTAGACACTGTTTTCTGCAAAATATTTGGTACTAATCGGCGATGGTTCTTTGATAGGTGTTAGCTCACCAGGGGGCGCTGCAATATTTTTTTGCAAACTAATGTTCCCATTTATCTCCAAAAAGTATAAAATAAAAAGCAAAATTAAAAATTTTGTAAAAAAACCATGACGGATATATTCGTTGCATTTAAAAAACGATTATGTAATTTATTTGAAAACCCACGACTAAAAGAAAGTAAGAACCTATTAATATGATTACAAACACATAGCTTTTCTATACTTCTACAATGCAATTGATATTGGGAACGAAAATGGCAATGTCAGTCCCGACAGATTTTTTTGGGATTTTTTAAATTATATTAATAGATTAAGAACCAATATCTTTTAGTCGAAGGGTTTTCAAAACAATTACTTAATCGTTTTTCAATTTCAACTACTGCATCCGTCCTGGGTTTTTCGTAAATTTTTAGTTTTGTTTTGGTATCTAGAGGTCGTCTTCTCTCCTTGCCAAATGCGGTTTCGGGAAACAGTTTTTTTTCAGATAAACTGCTTCCGGACGCGAACAAATATTTCACTGCACATTTTACAAGACATTGTAAACACTTTATTTATTTCCTACCAAGAGGGTGGATTTTCATTTATTTTTTGTTTTGTTATATATGAGTATGAAGAAAATATCTAGTCCCGTCGCAATGATGTTCTTCGCGCTTGATCTGATAGCGACATCATTTATCTTTATTTAAGTTACTATCTCTTCACGTCAATGTCAGAAATATGTAATAAATCTCTGGTCTCATCGGTCTTTTTCCATTTGATTCAAAGCGTGGGCGAGCATTTTTTTTAGTTTTGTATATTTCATATTATGATGAGTCCTTTTACCAAAATGTACTGGGAAAATTCTAATTTGGAAAAATTTAATTTGATCTTAAAAAAACATATTTTACTTCTTGTCATATGGTTAGTATTAAACGCTTTAATTAGGATGAAAGATCTGACGTGAATTTAAAATTATTTTATATGTTAGATTCACGTCAGATATGCATATAGATGTCAGATTCAGTTAAAAAATTTGCTGGATATTTGGCTATTAATATGCTATTTAAGGCTGAATATACTATTCGTTTCAATTATGTTTTATGTATGTTTTTTAAATAATGCAACTTCATCCTCCTGGATTCTCTAGTTTTCTTACGAATATAGTAGAATTAGTATAATATCATCTATGTCTTGTAATCTGTGGAAACTAACTTATTAGAATAAGAGTCGTACTAGCAATCTTAAATTACACTAAATATTCGGTCTAATATTATCCTTTATTGGCAAAACTTCCAAAGTACTGACCCTCTCAGTATATTTACCCAACAAAACATTTCCTTTAGTTTCTCTCACTCTCCACCTATGACACATCGAAATAGCTAAGTTCCTAAATTTAACTAGTAGTTGAAACGATATATCATTATAAATTTACCTTCGCGCTCCATGCTACATTCACGAGGAAAGTTCGGGTCTATTAAAGGCCTAGGTTCTCGATAATTATAAAGGAAAAGCTTTGTTTTGTCGCACTGTATCATGTTTGAGAGTTATTTCGAACATTTTATAGATGTAGCTTGTTCGAGTGCAAATGTTTTTAATGAATGTTAGGAATGTCATATACAAATATACTGGTGCATAAAGTGGAAATTACTAAAATTTTGATAAAGGTTATTAATTTATCGAGCGATTTTGATAACGTGATTTTACTTACATCCGACATCATTTAATGTGCAGACCGGAAGCGGCATTAAAACCCCATTATCATTCTAGTAATTTTGCATGATACATATACAGATATAAACGGATAAAAGATAAAAATTTCAAGTAACATCCGGAATACCCAACAATTTTTTTGAAGGTTTTTTTTATATACTTTTTGATGTATATATACTTTTTGACGGAGCGATTTTGATAACGTGATTTTACTTACATCCGACATCATTTAATGTGCAAACCGGAAGCGGCATTGAAACTCCATTATCATTCTAGTAATTTTGCATGATACATATACAGATATAAACGGATAAAAGATAAAAATTTCAAGTAACATCCGGAATACCCAACAATTTTTTTGAAGGTTTTTTTTATATACTTTTTGATGTATATATACTTTTTGACGGAGCGATTTTGATAACGTGATTTTACTTACATCCGACATCATTTAATGTGCAAACCGGAAGCGGCATTGAAACTCCATTATCATTCTAGTAATTTTGCATGATACATATACAGATATAAACGGATAAAAGATAAAAATTTCAAGTAACATCCGGAATACCCAACAATTTTTTTGAAGGTTTTTTTTATATACTTTTTGATGTATATATACTTTTTGACGGAGCGATTTTGATAACGTGATTTTACTTACATCCGACATCATTTAATGTGTGGACCGGATGCGGTATTAAAACTCCATTATCGTTCTATTAGTTTTGCATGATACATATACAGATATAAACGGATAAATTGATAAAAATTTCAAGTAACATCCGGAATTCCCAACAATTTTTTTGAATATTTTTGGTATATACTTTTTGATGTATATTTTTCATTATGTGCTTTTTTATTTATTTCAAAGTGAAATTATAGAAATATTACAGTTAGAAAGCAGCATATTTTGATAAGAAAAATAGTAACGTAACTCGTCTTTCGCTTTTCATTTCATTGACATGTAAGCTACATAAAAATTCCTGAGCAATTGGAAACTCTTTTTTGATTAATGAACACCATAAAGATTTCTAGATTCCTAGATTTCCTCGATCAATTAATAAGCGATCAATGAACATAATATAGCCTCCATCCTATATTTAAAAATACAATCATTAATTTATTTGTGACTTAAAATTTTAAACTAACGTGTTTGGACATGACACATGCTCTCAACTGAGCATGAAATTATTTAAAAAAACAACTTAATCAAATCCATAATTATTCTTAGTGCTATTCAAGTGATTACAGGTTCTTTCTGGAAAATTATGAATCTCAGGCGCGTATTATTTTATTTCCCCTAACTTTTAAAAGGTTATTTACCTAATTAATTTCAAGTTTGTCCCTCCAACTTCGCAGATAACATGATGAAGCGTAATTCTTGTGTTGATTGAAGAAAATATGTATAAATATCAAAACAGAATTAATATTAATAATTTTGAAGTTGGTTAAGAATGTCCTTTATTGTATTTGCACTCGACCTTCTCGATGAAAATAACACTCTTTATACTCTATATACAAGGGTCTCTTAAAAAGTCTTACTATTAAGAACTCTTTTTACCATTTTGGTACGAAATCCTATTGATTTAAACGGTGAATATTCCGCGGTTTAAACGGTGAACGGTCCACACAACCAAATGCAAGAGTGTAATATATTAAAGGTAATTGCCTATACCGGCTTATCCTGGAAATAAAGGGATCATGATTGCCTCATATTTTAAATATTTTTTTAACTCATGGTAAAATTTACAGAATGGAATACTAATGGAATGACTTCGATATCCGTCCCTCCATCTGATACAACCGATTTTCTTGGAAACTATTCGACGTAAAAGTTTGAAATTTGCACAAAGATAGAGTATGGTGGCTCAAGTATAGACTTGATGTATATAAAGGTAAGTTTTGATTCAGGAATTTAATTTCAGGGGTAAATTGGGAAATAACAAAAATCTTTTCAAGTTATAGTGTAAAGTTTCAAATGAAAGCTTATTGAAGAACGAATTCAACTATATTATATTTTTTTTAATAAATTATTTAAATATTTTCAGGAAAATTTCTTTAAAATTGCTTACCCCTACCCTTACTTCCAGAAGAAATTCTCAGAAAAATCTGAAGAAACTCATTGAAAATCATTAAACATTGAAAGGTTCTACCTTCTTACATAAAAACGCTTTGTATTAAATAGTTCCTATTAATATAATACAATTTAAACATTTTCTGTTTATTTGTTTGTTTACCTTTCTTTGACGCATAAACGGCCTAACGGATTTAATTAAAATTGAAAGTAAATAATATGCGTGAGTAATACTATCATTACATCATCATTTATAGGGTCGGAGTGGTCAGTTAAAACGCTAAAAATTATGTTCCCGTACGAAAAACTGACTACACTGACAAAACTATAGGAAAAGTTCACGACTACATATACCAGTCATCAATAGGTAACACATAAACTCGCGTTTTAATGATGAATCAACGTATCATCATCACTGAGCATCGTATTATTGCCAAACATCATATTCGTGGATGTATATTGTGAAAATTGATGAACCCTTATTTCGTAATTCTTTAGGCAGAATATGAACATTATAAGCACTTTTGATAAGACGCCCTACTTAATAAAAGGATATAAATAAATTTAATTTCCCCTGTTGGCAGGTAAATACGAATATATTTAACTACAAAAGTTTCTTTGACACTATATGCGATAATGTATGTGTCATTTATCGATCGTTTTTCCCGTATTTCCGGAAATTCTGGTGGATTTTTACGCATTATACATGAGATGAAAAGTTTAATTATATTCCTAAAACTACAGGGGCGAGGTCGCGGGCAAAAGCTAGACTATAATAATTAGCCATTCTTAGACTTTTCTGTATATTTTCTCGTCATGTACAATTCTTCCAAACATTATTTTTAAGTAGCTGCAACAATTTAGTTTGTTCATCTCGCACTTATTTCTGTAATCAAATTTTCCAAAGCAAACGAAATTTTGTTTTAATATATTGCCTCAGCCCTTCAATACATTATATCCAACTCCACGAGACGGACTGTAGTTAACCTTTTCTTATTCGTTTCTCTTCTAAAATTAAATAACCGAACTAGATACGTAGACACAAATGCCAAAGTTTAGATACAGAATACATAAGCATTTATCCTTTTGAAGAACCTGTATCAAAGTCTACAAATATTGTGCAGCTATTTTCTTTTGAAGATAATGTCAGTTTATTGTAATCAGAAATCTCGTTTCAAACTTTTTTCAGAAATATGTCTATGTAGTCTAGTTTGAGTTTAGTGCCCTTATTTTTATTTTGTACTCGTTAAAATAAAAATAGTCTTCGAAATAAATAGAAATGCATAATGTACGTGTCTATGACTGTATGTACGTATTTATAGCCTGACTACATTTTCTACATCATCGAATAGAGACAAAGTAAAATATGTCAAATGGTTAGCGGTTTTATTAAGGAATATTTTAAAGATTTTTTAATATTTTTTGGTATCTTGTATTGAAAAATAAATATTAAAAATGGTCGTTTATGAAAAAAACCACAACAAAATACATAAAACTGATATTCATGAGTATTTACATACTCATTCATAAAAATAAAAAAACAAAAATTGGTTCAACATTTTGAATACAAATATAAACAAAAATAAGTGTTAAGCGTTTACTTCTAGCACTAGCTAGCTAGCAAGCATTATTAAGGATAAAGGACAGAAGCTCCATAATAGTATTTTTCAGTTCTGTTAGAGTTTCCCGATTAGTATCCTTTACTATAAATGAACGTATACTTTACTTTGGAATAACTGATTGGATATTGGCGTTTTCTTTTATCAAGTAGAGCGTATTATCGGGAATGTTCATAATATTTTACTACGTTAAATTTATGAATAGTCTGCTTTTGACTCTGCTTCTTAATCTATTCGAGGTGTATAAAATGGATATATACAGCCATTATCATGAATGTTATAGATAGTAATGTAACTTTACCAAGCTAAATCAAACAGTTGCAAAGTTATGATGATATTGATATTGAATTCTGTGAGACATGTTTACGCACTTTTGCTTATTTCTACGCTCGTATTTCTAATTGAAATAGCATGCACACATTGCCTTGCCTTTACTGTATACCTAATTGTGATCAAATATGCATTTAAATACATGCGAATCTAGTAATTTTGTTGTAAGGAATCATATAACTAATTGCTCTTTGATTATAACGAAATAATACACCATCTATGTTGTAGTAGCAGAAACCTTGACTATTAGAAATTTTGTCAATGAAATTCTTTAGGACGCGATATACGGTGCAGTCGAATAACCTTTGACTACACTTCTTCTTCTTCTTCCGTGCCTCTTTCCTTTATTTGGGGTGCGGCCCTCCTCGTATTCCGGCGCCAAGTCAGACGATCTCGGATTGTCTCTACATCTAAGTTTGCCCGCGCCATATCTTTGGCAGCGGTTGTCCACCACGTGGGCTATGGTCTTCCTCTAACTTTTTTTGTGTTCGGGATAGCCAGGGCAGTTTTTACGGTGTTACATTCGTCCCGTCTCATCACATGCCCGTACAATCGCAAACGACTTTCCACCATCTTATCTACTATAGGTGCAACCTTGAAAGATCCTCTAATGTACTCGTTCCGTACTTTATCAAGTCTTGTGACTCCCGCTGCCCATCGTAGCATTTTCATTTCGTTCGTGTGCATTTTTTGTTCATGCCATTTTTTGACAGCCCAACATTCCGCACCATACATCATAGCTGGTCTTACTGCTCTTTTGTACATTTTACCTTTTAGTTGTATTGGCATCTTTGGGTCGCAGAGCCAAAGCCAATAGCATTCTCCATTTTTCCAGGCAGCATTTACCCTATGGGTAACGTCCGCGTCGACACTGGCATCCGCACTCAGCATTGACCCCAGATATTTAAATCTGTTTACCTTCGGTAATGATTCTCCGTCGATGTTTATAGAAGCGTTAGATAGTGGTTGGTCAGAAAATTTGCAATGTAGATATTTGGTTTTGCTTCTGCTAATGCGTAGGCCGTTTTCCTCTAGTGCTTGCTTCCAGTCACGAAGGGTGTTTTGAATCGTTTCTGTGTATTTGTCGACCAACGCGATGTCGTCGGCATACAGCATACACCAGGGAAGAGTAGCCTGGGCATGTTTGGTAAGATAGTCCATGGATAGATTAAACAAGAGCGGGCTTAGTGCCGAGCCTTGATGTACTCCAACTTTGACTTCAAATGGTTCACTGGTTCCAGCTACACTTCTTACTTGTGTGCTAATGCGCTCATATGTGTCTCTTACCAGATTGATGTAGTATTCCGGTATTCCATACGCTCTCATAGCTTGCCAGATTAACTTGCGCGATAATAACCAGACTAACCTGCGCGGTAACCTGTACTTTTGATTACACATTTTTTTTTAATTTTCTTTTTTTAAATTCACGTGATTCGGGGCACAGGCCTTATATTAAAAAAACCTAAAAGAAAACGTTTAAGGTAGTGAACAATATGGTAAGTATTAATTCACGCGTATTAAATTTCTTGTATTAGTTTTATTTGAAAACTCGAAAGTATAACAAATCCTCAAATGTTTCCTTCGCATATTTTATTTATAAAAGCTTTTAATTTTCTTGCAATTATATTGTACTTTTTCCTCGCGTTTTTCTTCTTTACCCTAACAGAGTGAAATAATGGAATACTTTTTTAATTACTGGATCGAAAATAAATTTTGAAATAAAATAGGAAAAAAGAAGATATTGAGAGATATGTTAGGATAAGAGAAAACTACTGACACTGAATAATTATATCTACATAGAGAAGGTTAACAATAAAACCGTTTTGATGTCATAAATAAATGCGATAAGAATTTTTTCACAACTTGAATTTCTAAAAAAACTTCATATATTATTTTAACCAACACATAAATATATGCAACACATGTTAAAAACATAAGTCATATATGTCAAATAATGTAAGTTACAACTAGATAAGCTCCAGTAAATTATTGAGGCTTCTTAACGTACGGTATATTCTATTTAAATTTAAACTACATGAAATTATTTAAATAAATTCCACAAAATAAGAAATTATTATTTAGATCGAGATAGTATTAAGATTTATCTCGCACTTTTATAAATTATAACAGTACATATCATGTTCTTACTAAAGCAACATTTATTTTCTTTGAGCCATGTATTCTATTTAAATTTAAACTACATGAAATTTTTTAAATAAATTCCACAAAATAAGAAATGATTATTTAGATCGAGATAGTATTAAGATTTATCTCGCACTTTTATAAATTATAACAGTACATATTATGTTCTTACTAAAGCAAAAGTTGTTCTCTTTGAGCCATGTATTCTATTAAAATTTAAACTACATGAAATTTTTTAAATAAATTCCACAAAATAAGAAATTATTATTTAGATCGAGATAGTATTAGGATTTATCTCGCACTTTTATAAACTATGACAGTACATATTATATTCTTACTAAGGCGAAATTTGTTCTCTTTGAGCCATGTGTTCTATTTAAATTTAAATTACATGAAATTTTAATTTTTGGTCATATTATATTCGCCACATTCTAATTCAATTTATAATCCAAATCAAATTATAAAATAAAGTACAAAATAGTATTCACTACTATTACTTTAAATCTTATTACCATCGCAGCCTCTCAAGATTACAATATCCCCAGAGATATTTATTCCCAGTCAACCCACGCGGCTAATGAGTCCTTAAAAGCGAGACGGCGCACTTTAAAATGTTAATTATTCCAAGTGGTAACTCAAGCTTTGACCCTCAAGTGGGTCATTAATAGGGAGTTCGCTCTCGGTGCGAATGCGCATGTCGGTCATCGAGTCGTGTGTTCTCAGCGGCATACAACTCGATGACCACTGAATGACCGCTCGAGGCTTAAGGACCCTCACTCGCCGTCGTTTATAGTCATTATAATTTACATCAAAGGTTTATTTTTTTTCTCACGGGTTTCTTAGTTGCGTGTGCCGCTCGAATTGGATGAGATGTGATATGCCATAAGATGTGGTTTTTCGATTTTTCCTTTTGGAATAAAGGTCGAAATATCTACTGTATTAATGGGAAAGTTATCGGTTTTTATCTCCGTTTTTTATTGTTTTTTTTCGATCTTTCTGATATTTCGTATTTACTTCTCTCTATTATGTGTAATGATATTCAGTATAATAACGCTTCCGCTTTGCTTTGTAATTTATTAGATTGATATTTTTTACTATTTCTGAAGTTAGAAGATTGATAAGTTTTACCTGTTATTAGGATAAATAAACAAAGATTTATTTTAATGCGTTTGATTAGTGTTAAACCGTTACAATGGAATATTCTCTATCCTTTGTGGAGCGCTAAGTCAAGGAAAGGAGTAATTCTAAGATTTGAGGCAAGTTCTATCTAAACTAAAGAGATATCTTAAAATTATCATTGGTATGTTCAAGATTTCAATATAAAAATGCGATCTTATCTTCTTTCTAAGTAACAATAAGCAATTTCATTTATTTATTTATCATAAAAACCCCACGTCTCACTTACAGGTCATATCAAAGCGCTGAACATGTGCAAACATTGATAATATACTAATTATTAAAACAGAAAAATACATATACATTCAAATTGAAAATAACATTAACTAATTACCAAACGTGAACTACAAAGCAACTCCATAATCGCATTCCTGAAGCGGTCAATGGAACAGAAGAAAATATAAACATTTAATGTAAATGCGTGAAAAACTGGTGAACGCTGAAGATATTTCTGTGCGTTCTAGTCAGATGAAATAAACTGTGACTTCGTCCTATCACGTAAAAGTCAGGAGCATAAAGTTTTATCAAACACAAGACCGAGGGGTTATCAATATAATTATGAAATAATTTAAAAAATGCATAATCAAAAGCAATTCCCGTCGGAGTTAAAGTGAATTACATCCAACCTACCCATTAAAAACTTTGAAGGAAACAAATGAGAATAGTCCTATGTTTTTCATATAAAAATCTCTTAAAGTTTTTTAATGTTTTCCCCGACATAAGTATATAAGCTGCTTAATGTGGAGACCAAATGGCTGTATTTGGTTCAAGGATGTTATAGACTAAAAAATTAAATAAGGACAAAATCACTGTCATGAAAATCGTGAAAATATCACATGACAAATCTTAGCACCCTGTAGGTTTTCTGATAGGTTTCAATGATAATATTCATTAAATATTAGTTGGTTATCCATAATGACACTGAGATCCCGCACGGGTGACCCTTTCGAGCGCCGTTCTATTTAACCCGTAATTCTGCATCAGGGGTACACGTAGGTGGGAATAGGTCATCATTTGTTCACATTAAGTTGTAGCTTGTTGCTCAGATTCCATTGAAATACTGAGACGATATGACTTTCAAACAGTTCACAATCAGACTGATTTTTATGATTCAAAATAACCTTTGTTATTTATTTTGGTCAGCCAAGAAAAAGCCATTCCACAACGTCATGGCCAATAATTGAAGGATTACATTTAATTTAAACAAAAACAACACGTTTCAATAACATTTATCTTCTGATCCAATTATAAAGTTATTGAATAGTAATAAAAAATAAAAAAATTTTAAACTTCTGTTATAATTTAGTTTGGTATTGCAGAAAGTTTTCTGCGCAGGAATCCATTGCTTACGAAGAAAGAGTTTCATTTTAGTAATATCGAACGTAAAATTAATCCATTTGTTATATTAATACATGCTGACATTTACATATATCAAGTCACAGAATCTCAATTTTTGTTAGTTATAAGAGGTTAATCTTTTGTCCACAAGTGGCGTTTCTGTTTACTCTATAAGAGCTGAAAATTAGATTCAAATTTCATATTCATGGCAAAATTTATGCTCCTTTTCACTTCATATATACCTAATATCATGAAAAAAGAACTTTTGTAACTGTTTGAATGTACATAACATTCGTAGGGTCTAATCGCCACATATATTATAACGGTGATAACATTATATACAAGGTATGTGATTGGTGCTAACATTATCTACAAAGTAAATGCGTTTGCTTTTAATATTGATTTAGTGTTATGAGCAAACGAAAAAATAAGGTCAAATCCTAAATACTCTATCAGATTAATAAAAATCTTATATGGAAAGAAGCGTGTAAATACTGAAAAAAGATCTTTACCTCTACCAAATTGAGCGGCAACTTTTTAACGAAAGTCTTTATAATGAATCCTCTATTTATCCATACAGTTAATTCGTCCAAAAATTGGGTACATATTCACCCAATTAGTGCATCAAACAGTAACCAGTAGATGATATCGAGGTTGGTACTTACATAATCACTCACTGCGTACTTCATACCTATACCTTGGAGGCAAGTAAAGCACCCCACATACACGAGAGTCGATATTAAATTTCACCAATGACAGGAAGTTTGTTTTGATAACAAGTTGTAGGCGCTCGCGCGTGTTGGTCTTCTAATTAAGTTTGTTTTAATTATCGTTTATGAGGCTAGCATTATCGAATGATCGTTTAACTTTTGTTTCGTCGTAAGATCGTTACGAATTTATGATCTTTTTTTTTGTAAGAAATGGTTCGTTTTTAAATTTTATCGTTTATTTTAGAAATATTATGCACATGTTGCTTATTATATTTTTGGGTACTTTATCAATGTTACCATATTATTATCGATACATACATAATATAATTTTACATATTTCCAAGGACTTTGGATAATTGAGGGGTAGGAAAGAAAAGAGTAGGACTATGGAAGAGGAAAATGAAAAGAAGTGGAAAGTGGATGATAAAATTAGGGAAGGTATGATTTATTCATACCTTCCCTAGTGAAATTTTAACCTTTCCGATACTTTAATTTTAGATTTATAAATTAATTATTTTATCACGAATTTTGTAATTCAACAATTATTCAAAAAAGTAACTGTCACACTTAGAAACTGAAAAACATGTTTTCTAATGCTATTCTTTCAAAAACAACTATCAACATTCGCTTTAGCATAAAACAGAGCGATTCAAATGCGTATGATATAATAAAGCACAACCTAATCTCTTTGATCTGCGGGGATCATTTTTCTACCGTCTTCTCGGTAGATAAACTTAACATTTTAACAAACTGAGGGTGACTGCTTTAACTATTTCTAATATTATTCACTTATATGTTTCATGATTCATACTATTTAAACGGAATCTGACATGAATTCCTACTTTATAATAAGACTTAGCAAATATATGAGAAATAAGAACAAGACAGTGAATATTAAAACACCTTAAAAGATGCCAATTAAACACTTTCACACAATGTTGTTAAATTAAATAGATATGTGATTAGGGTGCTAAAAGTGGTTCTAAAATAATGAAATAACAGTCGGTTCTTTACATAGCTGTCATTTAGTATAAATTGCTTTTGTTGAAGATATTAGAGATAATATGCTTTTGGTAACTTTTAGTTCACGCTGCTAAATTATGGAACAAACCCAATTCCGATACCAGATTTTGAGGTGCATTCAAGTCATCTCAAAAAATCATACCTTCCCTAATTTTATCATCCACATTCCGCTTCTTTTCATTTTCCTCTTCCATAGTCCTACTCTTTTCTTTCCTACCCCTCAATTATCCAAAGTCTTTGGAAATATGTAAAATTATAATATTTTTGTATCTTTTTCTCGAAAATTACCTATTATATTAAAATATTTCATTATGACTTTTGCTTTCTACCTATTTTATTTCTGCCTAAACGCACTTTAATTCTGGTTGACTTTAAGAGATTGGTTCTGTAGTTAATAAGTTCACCAGATAATTATTCATTATATAAATAAATAAATAATTATAATAATGAGAACAACGATCTACTCTGTAAAATATTCCCGTGCGTAAATACAAGTTATTTGAAAGGCATTCTCTAAAAGTTTAATACTTAGTTAGAAAAGATTTTCATTTAAATAAAAACATATTTTTATGTAAATTTCTTGTAGAATACAAATACAGTTATTAAGCAATTTTAAGATTAATTTTTAAACTCCGAAAAAGTTAAAAAAGTTCAAATGCTCGTAACTTTATATTAATCTTATCGGAAAAAGTACTTGAAAGTACAAAAACTGAACTTTAACGTACTTTTAGTGTATACATTTATGTAACTCCCTAGTAGTGGGTTTTGTATAATTATAAGTCGGCGGTATATACATTTAACCATCAATATCTATATCAAAAAGATCATAACGAATTTTTAAAAAGTTGCTTTGAAACTCTAATTATACATACTTGTATAATAATTGTAAATGATTTAGTTTTTAAATTTTATATTATAAATTATACTTATCAGCAGTTGACAAAAAAATCAAGTCAATTCTAAACGACATGCTGGCGTTTAATGGTAAATTTACCGGTTTTTACGTTTCTGTAGAATTGAAAAAAAAGACAGAGAAATATAAAATTCTGTTTTTTTTTCAACGCTGTTTTGAAAAATAACAAACGTAGTTAAGCATGAAGAAAAATTTTACTCTTTATTGATTATTAAATGAAATAACAAACATTAAGAATTATGTATTTAATCAAAATAATTTCAGTTTGCGATTATTTTTAAAATAAAAAATTAATATAAAAAGATTTCCTCTACAACAGCGTTTTTGGTATGCATTACTTGTTATATTTTTTCAACTTAATTACCATATTTAGCGACACTAAATATTGAATATGTAAATACTAACACGAATTGAGACAAAAAACTAACCTGAAATCCTAAAATTGTATTAAGCAAAAATGATTGTGCAGAAAGGTTGTAAATTTGACGTTGGACACTCATTTTTTCAGTTTTCAAATCGGTTTTTTTAATTAAAATGATCACGAATTTTTTTTTATTAAATATTTGGGTTTATTATTTTATGTACAGAAAGAAAATGAAATAAAATTATAATTAGTATAAAACTGCACTTGTACTGATCTCTGGATTTGAAATTGATTTGTTTTAATCGCTATTGGCTTCTTTCTTAGAGGTATATTGTATATTTAAGTAAAACTACCGTAATTCATTGATTTCTTAAAAACGACGAAAAAACTATCGTAATTCATTGATTCCTTAAAAACGACGAAAAAACTATCGTAATTCATTGATTCCTTAAAAACGACGAAACAACTATCGTAATTCATTGATTCCTTAAAAACGACGAAAAAACTATCGTAATTCATTGATTCCTTAAAAACGACGCAAAAACTATCGTAATTCATTGATTCCTTAAAAACGACGAAACAACTATCGTAATTCATTGATTTCTTAAAAACGACGATAGTTGGCCACGACTGTTTTCGTGGCCAACTTAAAAAAATGTAGGAAAAAAAAATTTAAAAAAGAAATCTTATACTTTTCAATACTTAAATTTTTTCTGTCTAAAGAATTTGAAGTATGATTTATTTTAATAAGAAGAAAATCAAATATGAAAAAATATGTGTTTTTGCCTATACAAAATCGTACTTATTTCAAAGAAATTTAATTAAATTTTGATTGAAAATTTTATAATCTTTGTTAATTTTTTACCTCAATTCAACTTTAATTACGCTCAACTAAAATTTTAAAATTGTTTGAGGGGAAAAATTTTTTAAGTTTTTGATAAGTGTACAAAACTGCTTTTATTGAGGTATATAGGCTTTAATGCCCCAGACAACAATAAAGTACACCTGGATTTTGTTTTGCCTAGATAAAAGCAATAAATTTTTTTTAATTGAGACGTTGAAGCTTTCTTTAGTTTCACAAATATTCAATAATTGCTTAGCACATTTTCCTTTTATTAATAATTATTTTAATAACTCCCAGAGTGTGCTGTAATATCAAGCTGTATAAATTCCTGAAATGCACAATAATACGAACAGATTTTTTTATAATTTGGAGAACAACGTCTTGCTTGAAAGATTTTTCTATATATATTGAGTTGGAAGAACATTTCATATATTAGTTTTGTATGTTTGCCTGTAATTTGAGTGTTAGAACAACATATGAAAGCTACAGTGTCTATCTAAGTAGGACTTTCAGCAAGATATGCTTGAGGTTAAGATTAAAATCTACTTTTTGTGTCGATCGAATTTTCCCTCAGATTAAAAACTAACAAATCGATTTTAATGGAACTTTCATTAAGATGAGAATTCAGAAAGGCCAGACTAAGGCAATATTTTTTTTTTGGAACATATCTGTATAAGAGTAAGAACCGAGTATATGGACTTTAGAACTAATGAAAAAAAATTATGAAGATTATCATAGAAATTCACTTAATGGTGTAAGTTAATAAACGTAGTTATTATCTCGTTCAAAGATAATTTTATAATATAAACTTTATTACTGGACAAAAACTCGTTTGCGTTAATGCAAAATCTTGCGAGTGAGGCGAGAACTCTGTACGAAAGTTGTATATAGAAATGAACGATGGAAAAGAGTCATAAGCAAATGTTGTTTATGATGTATATATCACAGTTTAGTCTGCCAGAGTGAAAATACGCGTGGAGTTAAATTTAGACACGTAATTCAGCGTTACTCATATGTAGAAAGGTATGACCTTTGAAAAACGCGCATAGAGATGTTCTAATGTGGTAATGAATGTTTAGATGTTTGTTTACAATGATATTCAGACGTAGAAGGTGAATGTTCCAATGTTTGTGTTTGAAAGCGAACGCGGGCGAAGACGTTAATTGAGGGTCTTATTAAATTAATTTGCAAGTCGTAGTGAACGATGAGCTACAAAGGTGAGTTTTGCGTATAGATACTGTAAATAGCGCACAACTGCTATACTCCTTACTACGATATAATTAAAATACTTGAAGTATACATTTAAATTTATTTTTAAATACAAATTAAGTTTGGTTTTAATGCTCTTTGAATTAATTTTAGTCATGCTGTGTATCATTGGATTGTTTTCCAAAATTAGTCATTTTTCAAAACAACATTTTGTTATACATTTGAGTGTATTTAATTTAATTAATTAATATTGAGAATTTTAAACTAAAATTGACATTAATTTGCATGAACAATTTCAAGAGTTGTAGACAGTAATGGAGGCCTAATTTTAAGTGAATTCTGATACGCACTCGACCAGAATTTAATTTGAGTTTTCGCATGGTGCCGTTGTTTAAAGTCTTGTTACTGATTGTAAATTACGTAATAAGATTTTAACTTCTAATCTATTATATTTTAAGCTACGGCTTAATAAAAAGAAAATAGGTAAAAAGGAAAACCTATGAATGCCACTCTGTTTTTGTTAAAAACTCACTAAGAGCCTGTGTGTTTTGGTGACCTATTTTAAAGATATGATGATAACATTCAACGCAAGATAAATATAAAATTGTTACAGTAAAGTATTAATGACTGTATGTAAGAAGGGATATTGAAAGAGATATAATAAGTATGAGATATATGTATTGTCAGTGTTTATATGTCGAATAGATATGTGGGTAATAATACGGAAAAAATGGTGAAAATTCAGTCAATGATCTTGGAATGAGATCGTCGAAAGTAAAATAAAAGATAAGGATATGAAACAGGGAAAAAGTGTCATTTAAAAAAAATTTATTCATATTAGTTTAGTCGCTCGCATTCGATAGGACACACCATTTATGAAGTAGAAAGTGATGATATTGCTATAATTTTTGTATTTTGAGAACTATTTCGATCATCAATTTTTATTAATCTCATCAATAGTCATTGATAATAACTAAATTTTAGCAACGGTTTTAAATAATTTCTATCCTCAATTATTCACAATTAAATGAAACTACGTGATGTAGTATTATTTCTACTTTCTTTAAGTTCTTTACCACGACCTACTTCGTTGTATTACAAACGCTAAATCCTTGCTAATAGCCCACCTGAAGATGTTGTAATACAGCGAAACCTAGGTCGTGGTAAAGAATTTAAAGAAAGTAGAAATAATACTACATCACATAGTTTCATTTAATTGTGAATAATGAATTTCTACAAAATTAACGCCAAATATATTCAATTTCTATCCTATTAATCTATAAAGAATGATTTCACATACAGAAAATCTTACTTTCAACATTTACCAAACCTTTTGAGAATGGAACGTAATTGATTAAATATCCTAAAAAATTAGTTCGTAGAACGTAAATATCCTGAACAATTAGTTAGTAGAACAATAGTTAGTGTTGATAATATTAATTTTTAATGCTCGTGTTCACTTAAACTGAAAAGAAAAGAGTTCGATCCATTATTATATAGACAGAGATATCGAAATATTTGAATATCATTGAAAGACGCGGAAAATAAAAATGGAGGTACTAGACTACTTTTTCTTACATAAGGTTTCGTATGAAAGTTACTCTCTTGGAATCTGTCTTAATTTAAATAGCAAATCTGTCTTAATCTGTCTTAATTTAAGTAGCGATTAATTTATAGTAAAACTTCATCATAAGCAAGCAGTTTCTTCGCGAAAAGAATCCATTATCGTTCTTTCTATTACGAAAGCACAAACATTTTAAACTCACTGTTTACTCCGTTGCTTAAAGCATGGGCTTGAATTAAACACACGACCTATAAACACATTTTCTAACTCCAATATTGTTAAATCAATTAAATAACCAAATGATTGCGCGATTAGTTTTTATGAGTCTATTTTATTTCAGTGACTAAATGAGCTAAGAAATTACTTTAAACGAGCAAAGCCAATGCAATTTACGATCATAAACCTTTTTATAAGAAGTTTTATTCATTATTAATTCACTTCATCTCAGTGAGTGAAAGGCGACACGATACATGGTAGCTAGTGAGTTTGTGTAGTGGTCATAAAATTTCGAAAGGGAATTAGTATACCAATTGCTCGTGAATACTGGTCTTGTGAACACGGTGTTTCGGTGTAACACGAGATTTTGATATAGGTTTATGTAGATCATTTTTACATATTTCATATCGATTTTTATCCTGGCGACATAAAGTAAACATTTCTTTACATAGGTTAAACTTCCCAGTTAAATAAACTTTGCAATTTTTAAAAACATTTATTAATATTATAAATTTGTAAGGATAAAAAGCGAAATATTTTTGTAAAAATTCGTTGTACATTTCCAATTATTTTGCAAGTATACGAGATTGAGTCGTTTATTTTCATATACTAAACAGTTTTTTGCAGTGAAGCAGGTTCATAAAAGAAAATTTTGGGACATCACAAGTTAATACTGATTGCAATCAAATCAGGAAGTAATTTTTTTTTTAAATTCCTTACATAATATAAATTTGCCAACGAATATATATATATATATATATATATATATATATATATATATATATATATATATATATATTATCAACAAATTATAATTATGAAAAATATTAATTTAACATTTATTAGTGTATTAAATTGTACTTAATTACAGTGTTAGAAAAAGAAATTGTTTCAAATATTTTACTTATTCCTTGGCTAAATTGAATAACGAAATAATTGTTTGTAAACAAATCTTAAATGGAAATATTAAATATTGCTTGTTTTAAAAATATACATTTCAGGATATAGAGATGAAGATTATTTTATTTTATAAATAATAGCACACTCGTCGGAAAGTTGTAATACTTTTTTTAATTTCTGTGGTTAGTGTTTAATAAATATAATTGTTAGCTATGTATTCATTTAAAACGTAATTATATACAAAGAAAATTATCACGTGCCTATAATGTGCCTTGGATGAAGAAACTGTAAATATTACGTAAATATATATATATATATATATGTATATATATATATATATAATATATAACCGGATAAAAAATAAAACCTTAACGCGCTACAAAACGTGTAACGCTACTAACGTGTACAAAGCAAAAATTGGGTTATACATCGGATACGCAAGTAGTGGCTGCCAGCTAATGGTCTGTGCACATATAGTGAACTATCCGCAACGAACGGTGGGCTCTGTTTTAATATGAATTTAGTCCGCTGTTTATGTAAACGGATGCATATGCATTCATAATCTTAGGAAGATGTAGGAAGTGCATATATGCGAATGCTCATAGCGTTTGTTACTGGAACCAATTTACAAACACGTTTATGTTAAAAATCTTGAAAATTATATCATGTTCTTTGATAAATGAGAAATAATATAATTACACATACTTTTTCTAAATTATATATAAATGATTAATTTTTCTATCTATTTTTCAACGCTCGTGGTACAGCGGCTATAGCCCATAGCAACTGTATCAATTACGTAGCTAGTGTATGGAGATGGTTTCAAGAACGAAAATTTCTCTTTGTAATAATAATTTGACGATTAATTAAAATAAATTCAAAGACCAGCCTACTGAATAAAAAGATATATTTTACTGTGATGACAAATGACAATCGGGAAGGTGAATTTCATGGAGTAAATATTTATCAATATTGTTAAAGAAAAAATAAAACGCAAAACAATTTATAAACGAAAAATATTTTGTATTTAATTTAGTCAAAAAGTCACTTTGTAATTGGGACTCTGATTGGAGAAAATGAACTATACTAAAAAATAATTAAAAAAGAAACATCTAGTTGCTTCTAACAGAAATGTAATTATTATTTTTAACCAAATTTAAATTAATTTTCTTATATAAATAACACAGTGCCACGTTGTGGTAGAAACTTGATAGGGGAATAATTTTGTTGTACAGTATTATCTGCGTATCTACTTTAGCGTGGGTGGTAAGTCGATTTAGTGTAGCTAGGTACCCACACATCATTTACTTTTTCTCAAGTTGTGGGTTGAAAAAAAATTATTATCAATTTATAATTTGGCGAGATTTTCGTTAATGAATAAGTTAAATTTAGAATAAGTATATATCATTTCTCAAAGAAACGTTTATTAGCAAAATGAAGCCACGTTATATGCAAATGCCGCAAGAATCAAGGGCATACAGGTCGAAATATAGTTTAAGACATTTTTCTTTCTTACAATAAGTGATGAAAAAAATTAAGGGAAATTAGTGTTTTTCCGCTAAATTCTTTACAATATTTCATAAATGTACCGTTTTAGCATTAAGATATTTTCTTTCATCAATATTGTTGGTGACACTTTAGTATGCGTATTATTCGAATGTTTCTTATTTGGGGAAGTTTTGAAAGGACGCAAAACTTGAGGAAAAATGGAACGTCGTCATTGGAAAAATTGTCTTTGAAAATATTTTGAACATACTTTGTTAGGTCAAAAATATGTTCTATGTATTCAGTCTAAATGGTTCGAATTATGTTTGTTATGTAGAATTAAGTATTTTTATTTCCATTAAAATATTTTTTTCATTAGTTTACGTAATTTATTATATAATTGAGTCGTAGAGAATTAGATATTTACTTATAATCATCGAATTTATAACGTCTTCTATATACGTGGGAGTGTAGAGTTTTAACATCTATGGAAATGTGCAATTTATTTGTTACATAATGTATAGTAGAGTTTTGTCAATTTTTTTGATTTCGCTCCTTTCCAAAATTAACATAAGATGATTGTTAAAAATTTAAGATAAATTTTTAACTAAATATAATTTCATCGCTGAAACATCATGATGAGGTTACATATTATAACGTTATTTTAAAATAATTTCAGAAAAGCAAGAATTCATCAAATTCACGCATATCGATATGATTTAAGGTGGATGTCAAATTATTGGAAATATCAGTGACTTGACATCCATATCCAGAATAAAATATTGTTAAGTTAGCAACTATTAAACTCGACATCTCAGTTCACAAAGTTTTTTTTTAATTTTTACGTGTACTTAATAAAATAAATCTTTAATTAAATAAGCACCATCGTTATATATCCCTGGATGTATAATGTAGAAAAAAAATTCCCTGTGTTAATTGAGATTTTACCTGAAAAATAGGGTAAGTTCGGCCTAAAGATGATCCACGTCTTAAAGGAGGGCTAGAGGTTTGGAGAGTAGGTTGGGCGAGGAAGCACAGACAATAAGATAATTTAACCAAAAATGGTACGACGGGAACTCAGAAACACCATACACATGTCGACCCTCTATTAAACTGGAGGAAGTTAATAGTTCATATAATAACTTAAGAAAACATTTCCCCTTTTTCCTAAAGTAGAAAATTTTGCTTGTATTGCGGATAATGTGATCTTAACATGAAGTCAGTAAGGCCTTTTATTGGAAGGTAGGAGGTTGCACTAGATTAATATTATCAGAGATATCCAAACTGTTTTCTTTGAATCTTTGGAACATAGGTTCAGCTGCGTTATAGGAGAGTATGCCTATGCCTTCGCTCATCGTTCTGGATATATTGCGTATTGCTTCAAATCAAAGGCATTTTCAATTCTTTTCATGACATTGCATAAAGTAAGTTTATGCATATATATATATATATATATATATATATATATATATATATAACGATAAAAAATATAAAAGTAATAACTAGAATAACCTGGATAATTTAACGAGATTAACAGTAATCACTCTTCGCAATGCAACGTAATCGTACCACGCGACTTCTGCATTTAAATCCAGACACCACTATGTAACTTACAGTCTGTAAGTCATCGCCAACCTTTGGTTCTACAATTTTTTAGGTGTGCCTTTATTATAATGGATACAACAAATTTCAAATTGAAATGTAAGCAAACAAGGTTTGTAGTATTACACAACAAAATGGAAAGCGAAAGTATTCCGGAATATCCGACATTTTAAGCACTGTGCTGTGGTTAAGTCCCAACGAGTTAACACAGCCGACAATCGCGCCTCTTGACACTGCCACGCATATTGCTTGCGGCGCTCGCGTAGTGACCTCTTACCGTTCGTATATTCGTAAGCGAAGTCGGGCGGTGTATTATGTAATTATATTGCTAGATGATATGAAGCAATTCATAGCAAGTAATTGATAGCAGGATGAAAATTGCAAGTTTCGCTATGTTGAATTGGTTTCATGGGTACATTTGGAATGTTAAATTTATTTACGTAGCAATAATAGAAGCGATTGCTTACACGAATAAGTAGTAAAAAACGATTTCATAATATTGAATATATTTGGCGTTAATTTTGTAGAAATACATTATTCACAATTAAATGAAACTACGTGATGTAGTATTATTTCTACTTTCTTCGAGTTCTTTACCGCGACCTAGGTTTCGTTGTATTACTATATCTTCAGGTGGACTATTACCAACATTATTAGCAAAGATCTTTGCTAATAGCTCATCTGAAGATGTTGTAATATAAAGGCTTAAAAACCGTTAGGGACTGTTTTCTCTCAATATGACTAACAAATAAACGTCTTTTTTATAATATTGTCAAAATTAGGCTCGACAATTTTTTTTTAATTCTATCGATACTTGATAAAAAACTCTTGGCAAATTTTCTCCTTAATATCTCTTATTAATAAACTAATAAAGTAGTATTTTTATTGATTGTTAAGCCATAGTATTTTGGTCAAATTGCTTGATTCAGTTTTTAAGAAAAAAATTATCATGTACGGGTATAATTTGTACTACAAGTGGAATACCCGTATTACAAATTATACTCGTAATATAATTATATGCACACTCAGGTATATAATAACACTTAAACATGCACTTCGTGTGTACATAGTATTTTCACGAAACAATTTAAAATATTAATTTTATTTCTCACCCTATGTAAATATATTGGCTAGTATATCTTTCAAAGTATACTCATAGTATAATTATATGCACACTCAGGCGTATAATAATATTTAAACATGCACTTCGTGTGTACATAGTATTTTCACGAAACAATTTAAAAATATTAATTTTATTTCTCACCCTATGTAAATATATTGGCTAGTATATCTTTCAAATTATACTCGTAGTATAATTATATGCACACTCAAGCGTATAATAATATTTAAACATGCACTTCGTGTGTACATAGTATTTTCACGAAACAATTTAAAAATATTAATTTTATTTCTCACCCTATGTAAATATATTGGCTAGTATATCTTTCAAATTATACTCATAGTATAATTATATGTACACTCAGGCGTATAATAACATTTAAACATGCACTTCGTGTGTACATAGTATTTTCACGAAACAATTTAAAAATATTAATTTTATTTCTCAAGCTATGTAAATATATTGGCTAGTATATCTTTCAAATTATACGAGTACTCGTAATAAATATACGTTTACAACACGAAGTTACTTTCGCTAAGAAATTTGTATACAGTTTCTGTAAAATTTTTACAGATACATGTCAGTTACATGTCAGGTTGGTCTTCTCATGCTTTTCCTTTTAATTTCATTATATTTAATATGACGGTGAATATTTTTCAGAAATTAAAAAAAGCGATTAGTCGGTGTGGTTGGGTTACCTAATTCCGACAAAAACTAAGAAGTATACAATTTTAAAAACAATATCACCCATATTTTTGAAAAATCTATTCAACGATATTCTACAAAATAGAATAGGCGAATAAAAACAGTTTAGCCCCACTTTGCACGTAAGACGATATGAAGCATATCCTAAAAAAGGTTTTTTAAAAATTTCTTTCCATAATCTTGTAGGCGTTATAAATATGTAAAAACATGCCAAAATTTCAACTTATAACATTAGTACTCTGAGCGTAAAACAGTTGTGAAATGCATGAGGTCGGACGGGTTTCGCTACGTTAACGTAAAAATGAGGGAAATTAATTAATTTTCACAATTGTTAGGGTTCTCTACGACAAAAGAAAATGAACGGCGTCTTATAGGATCACTCACGTTACCGTACATCCGTCCGTGTGTTGTAGTAATTTTTTTGCAAAAAGCGTTTGAAAATAGACATTTTGCATAATAATAAAGCATACAATATGTCCCAATAATTAATATTGAAAAATATTCATATAGAAATTTTAGAAAGGGCAGATAAAGTATTCGAAATGCTGATACCGGTTCAAAAGTATCGATATCGGTGTAAAGAATTATTTATAAGAACTTTCAGACTATTTTTTACAGAATTTTATATAAAATAGTTCTAGAGATATTGTTATAAATTTTCACAAAAAATATATATATATGCCCGTCTCTGAAACTGCTAAAATCAAAATTATGAAAAACAGCGTTATTAAAAGATTATCTAAAGTTTGCTGGAAAAGCGTGATTTTAAATTACATAATTTTTTAAATATTCACGGTATTCTTACGCCTATGACAGATATATACTAGGTATGTATTTACATGGCGAAAGATAATATTTATATTTGTAAATAGTTTAATAAAAATATTATAACTCTTTAATATTTAAATATACCTAGGTATGACCGAAATCTCGTAATGAGAGTTCTAATCGCTCTTTAAAGGTTTTATGAATTAAAAAATATACTAGTTACGAAAAATGCTCTATGAAAGTGAATCTTCTTTAAAAACAAGCACGTATGCATCTGTGCGGTTAGCCCACTAATGTTAACCCATTAGGAAGACATAACAAATGGAACTATAGTCACTAAACCAAAATAAAAAAAACGTGCTGATTGGTTAATTTCGACCGATGAGAGAAAGTTTAGGTGATAACAGTCGAATGAGCTCGGTTGGACCCAAGTCGATGACATTTATATAGATAATATTTTTGTACATGAAGTTTATTTATTTATTTATTAACTTTTAGGTTTAGAACATATGGCGGACTTATCGCTACATGAGCAATCTCTTCCAGTCGACAATAACAATTTATAGTGAAATGTAGTTGGTAGACTGTAAGAGATTTTACAATGAAAATTTTTCATAGCACATTTGACAAAAAAAATAGAAATGTAAATTAAAAAAGAAAACAAAATATTGACTTGATTTGGGATGGGAAAGACAGGAAAGAGCAAGGATACAAAGGAAAAGGTTTCAGGAGATGCAGGACTTTTACACTCGATCGTCGAAAATATTTAGAGACGTGGTTTTCCTGATGTCAGAATCCAGGTGATTCCAAATTTTTGCTGCTTGGACAGTGAAGGATTTTTCGTAAGTGGTAGAAGTATGTTTAGGAATAAGTAGGATGTGTGAACTTTCAGATCGTAGCCCAAGGCCGTGAGCAGACAAATCTTTAAATTTACCACTAAGATAATTTGGGCCATGAGGATTTTTTAATATGTTAAAAAGAAGTGTAAGTATGAAAAGTTTAGTGTCTTATGTTGTAAAGGAATACATTAAATTTCTGAAAGCATAATTTTTAAACATAAAATAAATAATTATCAATTATTTAATCATAATTTTTCACATTTTATACGAGAATAAATCTAAGCAATTTTATATTTCTGCCTGATAAAAAAATAAATAAAACATTAATTTAAGAAATTCTATAGAAATAATTTCAATTAAAAGAAAAATTTCAATTAAAGAAAAATTTAAATTTCTATAGAAATAATTGCTTACATGAATAAGTTGCAAAAACAATTTTTACAACATTTTTCTACTAATTAATAGCGGCTACTTAAATTGGGAAACTTAGACTGCAATATAATGAAGATTTCTGTTATAATACAATTTTCAATTTTTTTTATAATATACTCATATCGCAATTATTTCGATGTCACGTTATCCATTTGCCACTATAATGGTAAAATCATTGTAACGAGTGTTAAACATAAACCAAATAAAATGTAATTATCACTTCTCGTCACTTTTTATTATGCGGCTCTACTGAGAATATAATGGTATAGGAGCTCAAAAGGCCTGTTCTACATTACAAAAATGTATGAAAACTAGTAGTCAACTAGTAGTCTAGAATATAAAAACTAGTAAATTAGTATATTAAACGTTCACGTATTTCTTATTATGTATATACAATATATTGCACGAATATAAACAGCCATTGTTTGCAGCGTAAAGTGCCTTCATTCCGAATGCCGAATACGGCACTAAGCGCCCAGCCAATTCCCTCTACTTCATTGCCGCCTTAAAATGCCGCCCAAACTCGCTTTATTGGATTTGTTCCCTCAACTTGCATGTACTTCTTTTTAATAAGCTTATCTGTCGTACATTGTTTTAAACAAAAACAAAATTAACAAATTCCCACAGACGCAACTAAGTCAAAGTTAAACTCGCGCACAATAAATTTTATAAGAAACAAAATGTCTTATTGACGAAAACTTTGAAATTGTTCATCTGCCTGGCTGTATCTATAATCTAGCTGCGAGAGCCTCCACCGGATGAGAACTTAGTTGAAAACTTATAAGGCTTTTAATGCCATCGGAATGAAGAGGATTTATTGGGACCCGAAGCTTACACTCAAACGCACTTCCGCCTCAGATGTGTACCAGCCCTCTGCGCTATTGCGCGTTAGAAGTCTCTATGTGTATTCGATGTATAATTATGTAATTTTATGAGATTTTGAAACTTTGTATTTGACGAGTCAATGAACTTTTAATTAGTGTAAAACTCAATTGAGGTAAACAAACCACCACCAAAGATAACTTTGATGGAGTTTAATTTATTTAAGATCTTTTTACTACGCGAAAAGTTTCAAGAATATATGCATTACTTCTGTTTTACCTAGAAATTTGAAAGAAAATGTGTGTGTCGGCTCCGATGCGCGACTGGAGTTTACTCCTTAAGTACGATTGTCTTGGAATGTATAAAATAGGTAACGCTGTATATAAACATAAATATCAATATCATTAAATGTAAATGGAAAATTATTTAATAAAAAAATGTTACAATATAATTATTTTCAAGTAAAACACAAATGAACAAGATCAAATTTATACAACAATATTAAAAACAATTAGTAAAGTCAGACTAAGAAGTTAAAATTTAAAGATTCTTTTTAATTTTGTGGGATAAAAGATACCAAACATTCACATGTAATTTCATTTAATGATTACATCTTGATATAAGCGAACGATAGTAAAACTATGTGTGTCACACTCCGTCATTGTGATTACGCCATAAGAATATGCCAAATAAACATATTGATATCTCACTCCAAAGATGCGCAGATATGTTGCGCGGAAAGGACACCTATTGGTTACATTTTTTTAACGCTCTGATTTTAGACCACATAAAATTTCATACCGGGCGCTATATATGAAAATCGATTGTTAAGAAATAAACTTCAATAAATATAAAATTAAAATTAAAATTATTTTATTCATAACGTGATTGAGAAGAAAATATTAAATACATAGTAAATTAAAAGAGTAAAGTATAATGAAATTCTATAGCAGTTATATGCTAAATGTAAAAATTTCGATTACTTTTATATTATTTCTTTGAAATACTGATTTCATATTAAAAAAAACGGTTTCGTCATTAAGATGGGATAATCGGTAATAAAAAATTACCTTATTAAGTTTAAAAAAAAACAATATTTTTAAATTTTTTTTTAGATTGCCCCAAATGGTGTAACCAAAAATATAATAAAAGTTATGATATTGTAAGATGTATTATATATATATATATATATATATATATATGTGTGTGTGTGTGTGTGTATACTATATGTATACATGGAACATATTAATGAGGTTACACACATAGAAAGCTTGTTTATGAGTGGGAGAAATGTAGCAACAACATACGCACTAGTAAAGAAGAGATGCATTCGCTGCAAGAATGTAAAGTGAAGAGAAAGCTATTTTAATAAAGGCATAATATTTTTATATTGAAATATATTTAAATTGGTAAAAGAAATCTGTAAAATTAAATAATTTTAGGGGATAAAAATACAGGCGCGTATAATAATTTGTCTATAAGTAAGAATATATTCTAATGATGCTTTAACTGCAGTCAAACTGACGAAAGTGTAAAGAAACATTTCACGCAATATCAAACATTTCAAGCATTAATTTAGCGTAGAGCGTATAATTATTTGACGTTTATACGAAATGAGTGCCATACGTGTAATTAGTAGGATTATTTTTAATTTAACCACATTTTTTTACGTTTCCTGTTTGACATATAATTACATACGCCGAGGTGTGTGTTTGGTACAGACGTAATTACAGTCACGTGATAGACGTATTAAGTTCAGCTACACACAGGGCGTGGTTCACGGTAATAAGGATTATTTGCCACTCAATTTGAAGCACTTTCTTACCATTTAAAATATGCTAGTGTCTTTGTCTTCTTTACATATTTGTTAATCATTTTAGACATTTTGCCATATTTAAAAAAAAATACGATCAATTTTTACGCAAAATACCGTTGTATAAATGATTATATAAAATATTATTGTTAAAATTAGAAAATAATAAAATCTAAGATTACAAATAATTAAAGGTTAAAAAAAAACAAGAAACTGCTTTATTTTTATTGTTTAATTAAAGTGTATTAATTAAAGCAGGCGTGTAATTAAAGGGTGTCTGCTCAACAATTCCATGGTATCAAACGGATGAGCCGTTTAATTACGGCGTAATTTTGTCAGAATAAAACTAAAAAGAATTGATTTCATTTTTGAGAAATGTATGAACAATGGAGATCTTGACAATATTAAAATATCACTGAATTGATTAATTATATTCCGAAAATGATGAAAAATTATGTTTTTAATACTAATATCATCAAATTGAGCAAGAGATTTTTAATAGCAAGTTTCATAGTTTTTTTTTGGCTTAAAATTTGAGGTGTATTTCAATTTGTTTATTTTATTCAATTTTGTATGTTTCAATATTTTTTAACTATTAAAAAAAACAGTTTTGAGAAAAAAAAACAAAAAGAGAAAGAAAAAATTGATTTACTTAAAAACATGTTTTTTAATATCACAAACATAAATTTTTCAATAAGAAATATTAATTATACAGGATCCTATTCAATCTTGATGTTTTCGTTTAAGTATTTAAATATTTCTATTCTTATACTGATAATTCATTAAATGGTTTTTTAATTTCATTTACAAAATTTAGTATGTGGAAGCACATTAATAACTCAGCTGTCATGTGCAAGTTAAGTCGGAAAATCTTAGGAAAAATTCAATAAAAGGAAAATAGTAAAATAACAAAAAAAATTATGAATAAATAATCAAATATTACATTTTAAAATTTATCGAAAATATGAATACGCTACTGAACTTATAATCGCTACATTATTTAATAACAAAATTGGGTCCCATGGCTTCATTCTGATAACGAATTAAAATATTCTGAAATATAATTTACTGTAACTATGTTCATATTTATTTTTCATGAGTTATTTTGTTATAGTCATGATATGCCTTCTTTATTTTCATCAGTAATTCCTAAACATTCTTTCCCAGCGACTTGAAATTGATATTTCTTGATCCATCTAGGCAAACCTCTTATTCCAGCAACATATATCACTTGCCCAAAATATTTTGCAATCGTCCTGATATGTAACTTTTATTACGACGAATGCTCATATTATTTCGAAGAGATACATCCTTCTTGCTTATGACAGCCCCATGTAAACATACTCTCCAAAACGTTCAATGATTTATTAGGAGAATTACAGTTGGATCTTGACTGAGTCACTTGAACATACTTTTTTTATTGAGTTTTGTGTTGAATGTGGTCATACGTAGAGCCTGGGCCGTTGAGATAAGCAACCAAAGCTTAAGATTGAAACTGCTGTTTTATTTTTGGGTCATATTTTTCAAGAGAACATATCAATTCAAGGTGACCTTATTGCGAGGAGAAATAAGCAATTCATTTTGTGTTTTAATATTCGCTAATAAAATGAACCGCATACGTTTTTATTTTCTGACTACTTCCCATTATTATATTTTTAGGGTATGTACCTCAAAAGGAAAAAAAGGAACCCTTATATAATCATTTCATTTTATTTCCCTTTAACTCAAGAACGCGTGGAAGTATAGAGTTGAAATGAATACCAAATCTTAGATCTACGGTCCCTTGGAGCTCTAAAAAATCAAGCTTCTAAGTCAACGCAATGCAAAAACCTTAAAAATATGGCCATTTAAAGCGCATATATTGACACTATCAAATGAATAAAAACCTATAGGATAGTCGTCACCGTGGTGTTGGTTGATCACAAGGGATACGGCCTTTGGCGCTGCGATGCACCACGTGGACCCGGGTACGATTCCTGGCCGTTCGTCGAACGGGGCTAGATTGATGTTATGGTTGTCTGTAAAATATTGCTCTTGTAATAAGTCCGTCATATGTATAAATTAGTTACATTAAAGAATATAAATAGTTCTTGCTGACTGAGAATCTTGAAATTTGGCAAGAATCAAGGCCTCACAGTACAGGTAAAGAAAACCATTTTTAATTTGTAGTTACATCAAATAAAAAAAATTTTTTTTAAATATGCGCCTGTGAATGATATAGTAGGCAATATATTTTCTTTCTGGTCATTTTTGCTGCAACGAGTATTCGAACAAAAGAGTTTTTTGAAGTTATTGTGTTGAAGTGGAAATTATTTAGGAAAACTACAACGCTAATTCTAGATATCATAGTTTTCCAGAAGTTCAGTATTTTATAAAAATCGCCCTATTTAATTATATCAGGTTTTATTAAATATTTGTTGCGTTAAGAAGTTCATATTAACGAATATTATGATAAATGAAGTAATTTCACTTCAAACAAGATATAAAACTCTTGATGTTCGAGCTGGATCCTCACTGAACCGCATTTTTACTTCGCTTGGACCAACAATATTTTCAATATTAACAATGAATAATACTTTTTTCGATCAGTTACGGGGTATGTTTTTCTATCTTGTTCGATGAAAGGTAAATTTATAAAGGTAGCGGAAAGCAAATGGAAAGGCTGACAAACTCTCGTGAAAATATTCCGCTCGCAAAATGTTTTGGGGTATCCTGTTACTATCTAAGTGTTTTCAGGACTTCTTTTATTGTTTACCCCATCTTAGTAAAAGGTGGCATAATGGTATATGATATAGAAGGTATGACATAAAAGACACAAATAAAATGTCTGTATAATAATGTATTAAAATCACAATAAGATTATAAAATGCATGCTAAATCTAGACGACATGAAAAAATGCTATATATTATTAATGCTATATATTATTAACCTATATAGTATTACCAAGTATCCATAAGTTGGAAGTATAAATACTTTAGGGTTCGCTCCTTTTTTTTGTTGTACTCCTCCTTTGTTGTAAACCTGTAAAACAGACCTATGCGTAAGATAATACGAATTAATAAAAATTAAAAATGAGAGTTTAACGTAAAATAAACATATCTTTTTCTTCTTTTTTAACAGATTGTATTCAGCAAAGGTGGTAACATAAACGTTACATGCAATGAAGAGATATGTTGACAATTAACGCATGTGCTCATCAGCTTTAAACGTTAGTAAACATTTTTATGTCGTATCAATTAAGAAAATAAAAAAGAATTTAAATAGAACATTTAAAATTAGTACCTCTCGATTTAAACATTATATTAATGTTATTCAAGTCAACCATGGTTTGTTTGTGCTAAAAATATTTACAAATACATCACAAACTTAAAAAAACACACCTTAAGGACAATTAATAGTAAACAAATAACGTATATATAATCAAATATTCTATAATAAATATAATAAGTGTGTAGGAAAGTGGACCCATTGCAATCTCTGCTCCTGGTTTCACCAACTTTTTCTGTGTTAGCAGGGAAAACAGATGGCTCCAAAATCGCGTTAATTGATAAATACCTTGTGTGTCATACGGTTGTTGTAATTCCAGCGTAACGTCTATCTTTCCTAAAAGAGTTCAATGACGTATTCATATTTCAAATTAGTAAAGTGTTCTCAATTACTTAAGGTCCATGCTAGTGCAATAAACCAATTTATAGTTACTAGATAGTTCAATTGTCTACTTGCTGATTTCGAGAATTCCATAAAATACCTCGCTCTCAATATATCTGTACAATAACATATTACTCGCATTTGCAAATTTCTCTATACCTCAATAGCCTCATCAGTGTTCGGCCAAGTGGACCGCGATAGTGTTCCTGTGCATAGGCCGAACGTAGCCCACAAGCATGCAAATGAATTGCGGTGCTACGCCGCTACGGAACTACGGGCCGTAGACGAGCCCAGTTCCGCTGGGCCACTCCCGCCCGTTATTAACATAATCCCTTCACGCCTGACAGCGAGCTGGCTTGTTGACCCCATTCATTACTGAATAATAAACACTTCCACAACCAGATCGGTTTACTAAAAATAGTAGGATTATGCCTAGCATTTGCATAAGCTTTATCGCGTTTGCGTAAACTATTCGCTTGTCAACGGCTGTCGGTAGGATAGTTTTGCTTTATAGATGTGCTTTATATGTGCAGTGATTATGGAGCGAATTAACTTTTATGAAAAATTAGTATGGTTGAAGACTTAAGGCACAACTTATTTTGATATTAAATAATAGACGGTGATCTTTGAATTTAACACAAACATTTTTTAATCTTTTCACTAATACGTAGAACGAAAATAATTTCGCTCCGAGTTTAATTAAAAGAATGAAATTTTAATAATGTCATATATTGTGATTCTAAAAAGAATAAACTTGACACTTCATTAGACACCCAGATATTTAATTAGTAGATTTTTTCATTATATATTTTTTATTGATCGAATTTTATTTGAAGTATGATACCTAAGAATGTACAAAAATAATCTTTGGAATATTAAATTTTTCCCCCATTTTTCTCTCAGGTATTTTCTGATATACTCTATAGGGGATTGAAAAGTTTGTGGCCCAGATGTAAAATTATATGTTTTTAAAATTATTGTTACAGTCATCACTTAGCTCTAAGCATTTCTTTCATCTGATTTCTAAAGCAATTAAATCACGTTCAAACAATTTTCTCTGATTGCAGCTTCGGGTTCTTTTTTAATGTAAACTCTTATTCACCTAAATATTTTTTTAGACTGTAAATAATTCAGACGATACCGAATGAAGTCAGTAAGAGGCGAGTGGCAGTAATTGGAACCTACACTTACGGTTTCTAGGAATTTGCATGGGAGTGGCAGTAATTCAAACCTACACTTATATTTTGTACTGATTAAATACTTTTTGTTTAATTTCTGACCATTTATTCTTTATTTCCCCATTTATCGAGGAATACAATAAGGGGATTAGTGGATTTTATGATGGCACCCTTTGTTAAGTAATCAATCATATTAATTCCACTTAGGTCTCAGAAAACTGATGCCTTTATTTATTTGCAGGTAAATCATTTTAGTTTCTTTCGAGATGGTGACCCCAGTCTTCTCGATTTTTTGCTGCTGTTTTGATTATGCAATATAATTGAGTATAATAAACTCAAGTTTTATCAGTAGTCTTAAATTTATCCAAAAATTCTTGTAAACCAGCTTTAAAGAACTCCAAAAATCTTGACTCGTAACTCGGCTAAATCGTGAGTTAATTTCGTTTTCATTAGGCGGAAAGGAACTTTGGTACCTATCTCGCAGACACCTTAGAAAATCCCACTTTACTGTGCATGTAATGGGTTCGCTCATAAGATATGCCTATAATCTCGTATATCTTTCTATATTTGAATTCAAAGATCAGGTATTTTATTTGTTTGGTCTACTATGATTAAATCATATATTTTTTTCCAAGGTCTTTATCCAGTATTCTCAAATAACGTCCATCTAATACGAGAGTTATCTTCAGTTTTATACCGATCATGTTTATATTTAGAGATAATTTTTTAACAATTGTGTACGACGGAACAGACTCTACCTTAGACTGACATGCTTTCTGTCTATCTCTCTCTGACGGGTTTTTTTCCCGAGAGATCTCTTTGTAAGTGGTCAGGTTTGGTAAGTATACGTTCAGCATGGTATTGAACATGATTAAATTTTTTATTCACAATTAAAAGATTATCAAAAATCTTTATCTTTGCTAATATCCCACCTGAAGATGTTGTAATACAACGAAACCTAGGTCGTGGTAAAGAAATTAAAGATAGTAGAAATAATAATACATCACGTAGTTTCATTTCATTGTGAATAATGAATTTCTACAAAATTAACGCCAAATATATTCAAAATTTTTATTGTTTTAAAATTTATTGGTAGTTAAGCTTTAAACACTTATTTCGGTTGTCAGTATATGGACCGCTTATTTTTCAGTCTTCTGCCGGTTTCTTCCTACATACAGGTCTTGAATGATATAATATGACTGATATGGATATAGTTTTTCACATTTTTATAATTATAAACTTTAATGTGATATTTATTTTTAGATCACTTGTTCTAACTTTTGACTTTTTCTTAGTTTATTTATAATCCCAGTGTTTTACTTAGTCGATTTAGTGACTCTATAATATACTGCAATTCCTTTGAGTCTTTAGCGAGCAATATTATATCGTCTGCAAAACGTAAATGTGACAGATATCTTCCGTGCATTCTTAAATATTTTCCAGTCTAAAGGCTCACATTGAACCTAATGTCTTTCTCGATTTTCCTTATTTGCCAAATAGAACAAAGTCTGTCTTAGGAATCGTTGAAATATTATACACTAGAAAATATGGGATATGTTGTCGGTTTTTTTCGTCTTCCGATAATATGAATAAACACTTTTATTTTTTATTTGAACAAGGGTGAAAACTGAATCAAAAGATTTCCCATCATCATCTATTGTAACTCATGCGGTAATTTATCCGGTTAAATTTAGTTCACGTTTAGTTTTTTTCTAGGATATCGGTATGAAATATTTAGCAGCATAATTTAAGGGTCGAAAGGATCTCCGTCTAAAGAACTTGTTTAATTCATCGTACTGAGCTCTACCAAATAAAAGTTTGTAGTCGATCTAAAGCTCCATTCGGATTTATAAGTTTTTGAAAGCGCGTATACGTATGTACATACAGACTCCGGTGTGATTGATGGCTTATTCTCGAACATTTCCTTTGGAAAATCCCTCCTTCCACCATTTTCATTGAACTCCTTCTATATGCTAACGCAATACTGTCATTATTTTGATGAATGTGCAAACCATTAAGGACCTTTAAGATCTATAAAGAATTCTATCATTATCTAGGATCATGAAAAGGTAATCTTAAATATTTTGTTCGAAAAATCTAGAACTCTGAGCTCTCTTCATTTAGTTTTAAACGCAACGATCCTGATCCAGATCCAGAATATATATTTAAATGTGGAAAATAAGCGATATATAATTTCATTATTATTTTTAATGGCTATTATTTTCCCCGTTATGTTGTGTAAGTTTCCAAGATACAATTCTTAATTGACCTGAGAACTATTATGACTATAGAATTAACGGATGATGTCCTGGTTCTCTTTAAGAACTGGGTTCGGGCGTCACTTCTAACACCATGTAATGTATTAATAATAAAATATGCGCTGAAGATATAGTAATTTAAATTAATTTATAAAGATTAGAAGTTGACTGACTAGCCGGTGGCAAAACATAGAATTCACATATTTTTGATAAACACTTTTACTTTTTCAAATCGAGGTATTTTTAAAAACGTTCACTGCAGTAATTTTGGAGGGATGAAGGGATGAATATATTTTTTGAACTATTTTTAAATGACAAAAAAACAGTGACAGGACAAAATTTATTTACCTGTGAGTAATATAAGGGCTTATTTACATGAATTCAAAATTTTATAAATTTACGTCAAACTTATCTTTAATCTCAATTAAATGAAATTACGTGATGTAGTATTATTTCTACTTTCTTTAAGTTCTTTACCGCGACCTAGGTTTCGTTATATCACAACATCTTCAGGTGGGCTATTAGCAAACTTCTTATCTCTAATCTTTAGACAGTTAAAATATAATTCTAAAGAGATAAAGTTTTTCTTCTAACTTTCATCTAAGAACCTTCAATGATAAATGTAGATTATAATACAAATTGTCCGCTCTAATGTTTTGACACGGTCTGATGTGTTTATTAATAAATTAGTTTTGATATAAAATTATACTAGTGTAAATAAATTATATTTGTAAATAATTGTATTTTCGACAAGTATATTATTCAAGCTACCCGTCTTTATATATATATATATATATATATATATATATATAATTTGCGCTATCTTAAACAAAATTCTGCTCAAACAACGTCGAATAAAATATTTTATTAAATAATATTATTCTTATTAAATAGTATATTCTTAATGTTTCTAAAGTTGAATGACGCTGCTCAACATATATTTTAATACGCAAATTATAAGTTCAATATACATATTTTCACACTCGCCAACGGTTCAACGGCACAAGTTCCTACAGTTAATACGCTGAATGGCTATTCAGCCAGTTAAGTAGCCACGTTGTACGTCCTTAAAACCTTTACACAACAACATTACTCTGAACGTAAACTTCGTAAACGCAAGTATCGCTACATGGCTATTAATCCCATTCCGGGCTCATATCCCTCGTAGCGGACGCGACGCAGGTAACCGGAATTGCATTAAGTGGGCAAGGAGCCGTAACTGCTCGCCTGCAGCTTCCAGCCAGCGTTATATCGCTTCGATGAGAAAGTGCAATCGTCTAGAAGTTACGAGACTATTAAACTGTATTACAATAATTTTCAAGATACCGCTTATGACATAGTGACTGTTTGCGGTTTTTCGTTATACTTGTAATATTAGAGATGTTTGCGTATTAATAATACTAAAGGCTAAAGGGTTTAAAATGAATTTATTTTCTATAAAATAATATAATAACGTTTTTTTCGCAAATCTCATCAACTTCTTAAGTAATGATGCCATTCCATCTTATTAATTATAATATTATTACAATAATTAAGATTGACATGATTGATTATTATTTAAGAAAATATGTTAGTTGAACTATTTTTCGATAAAAAATAGAGTTCGTGTTTCTCTATAATTCAGTGTGGAATTCTAAATCTAAAGAACGCTATTACCTTTTCAAGAGTTAATGACGTTTTTTGAATATATTAGTTGGTACTACAGGCTAATTTTCATTTGAAAGTAATTCTTATTCATTGAGCAACTAGAAAATAAATTGCACGTCTTGGGCACAAAGCAAATTGTAGAACCAATTATCTCACTAGAATTACATTCTTGCTCGTTATCTGTTTGGATATCCTTTGAAGTAGATAGTTTGTGAGAGTGATGTCAGAATATAGTCGAGTGTCATAATATATCACAATTTTATAGATTCACTGCGGAAAAATACGCGTATACATGACACCTAAATATTTATGCTTAGAAGCTCGAGGGAAATTATATGAAACAATGAATAATATTTGAGGTAAATATTACACATTTTAGTTGCGCCATTTCAAAAGTAGGGGTGCGTAAAATTTATTTATTCAATACTTTAGGGGATATGAATTTCTCTTTTAGACGAAGGCACCAAGAAAAAAAATGTGTATTAATCATATTGATACTTGCTGAAAGAGTACGCGAAAGAATGATTTCCACGCTTCTAAACTTGAGAACTCCGTATAGCACATATTAAATCGTACAGAGAAAATAAGCAAAAATACTCGAGTTACGAAAAAGTTAACAGGAAAATATGAAATTCTATTGATTATGTGAATTTTAAATCAAGTTAATAGTTTATTAAACAGGTGTTTTGATAATTTATGGTTTGCAGTTAGACAAAAGTTATATACTTTCGATTCAGTAATATAAGTTCATTCATCAACAATTTTTTTGTAAATTAACCTAAAATAAACCTTTTTATATGCCAAATAATTTCGACCAAACATTACAACACGATACACTGGCTACCTGAATATTTAATTCATTATCATTTAAAATACTGGAAATAGGAATCACGATGCTATTGCGCCACGTCCTTTCAATTTATGTCAATTGCGATCATCAGGCTGTGATTTATTGAATTTACTATTTTTACTACTTGAATTTACCATCAATTAAAAATCAAGGAAATTTCCGTCAGTATTACATGACATAAGGTAGCATTACCATATATGGGAAATTGTGATAAGTTTATTTTCTGACAAGCATCTTCAGAAAGTATTAAAAATTTATCAAATATCACAGAAAATGTAAAAGAAATATAAATTAAAATAATAATCGGTACCATATCGCCCAATTGACCACACCAAATGAGCAATCGTATTTGAAGACACATCTAAGCTTCTTTGCAACACAGTTTTCCATGGAAAACCGAAAAGATTGAAAAGATTTATGGTAGGTAAGAATAAGTATAAAAACACTCTTTTTCTCGCCTAAAACAAATGACGTGTCATCTCAGATATTTTATATTCTAGCAAAAGCGACAGAAATACAAAAAAGCAATTTCGTTCCACGTCAAATACATCTTGCTATCAAATGGAGGTTCCTCCTAACCTAAGAATACATTATTTGGCCTTGTCGTCACTGCTTGAACGAAGTAAGGAAATATTTTTTTCATTTTCCAAACTCACGTGAATTTGCCGTTCAATCGATGTGAAAACTATTTATTAGTTGAATTCACTTCTCATGTCTTCTATAGAGTCCACAATTATCATCCACGTTATCGACAGTTCTGTCGATCGCTATATCTGTGTCAGATACACAAACAAATAGAAATGAGAAATTGCATCTAGAAAAATTAAAGCATTTCATGAAGTAAGGAGTAATTCAAAATGTTACCTTGAATCCGTGATAATTAAGGAAATTGGTATTATTGTCTGTCGACGAGTACGATAGATGTAGCTAAATTTCCGTTATGGAAAACGATTGACTTTTTCTCTGTTTATTGCGACTACTTTTCCGAAATAAATGTTTGAAAAATGTGCAAATCTTTTCATAAGTGCTATTTAGAAGCACATATGTATATCTGTAGATTAATTTAAAAGTAATAAAATGAAAAACAAATCATTTGTTAATGTGGAATGTTGAAAATACTGTTTATTTTGATTAATTAATATTTTGAGTTATTATTTTCTCAAAAAATTAATATGTCGGAATATTATTATGGAACTAAGTATATGATAGCCTATTAATCTGTAAAACAATTCAAAATATACTGCCACTTAATTAGTACTTGTACTAATATATTGCTCTATTTGTTACAAATAAAATAATCCAATATTTAAAAGTAAATGTACTATAAATACGACTACAGCAATTAAATTAATATAATGTTATTATTTGTCTAAAAAATTACAGTCGATACAAGGAAAAACGGTTTTTATGAAATTCAGGCCGATGTACATAAATAATATTTGCCAAAAATATTCATGAATTTTTAAAATAAATCTCATTTTATAATGAAACAAATAACAAAGTTCGTTTAAAATTTACTAGAAACTCGTGCTCCGTGTTTGATATCCATAACATCAAGCATAGGGGACATGGAGTAAATATAATGAATATCCTTTAATTGTCATGCTCTTTCTTAATATATCCAAATATACAGTTTAACAAGTATTAAAGATACGAGAGAAAAACTCAATCTCATAAATGAAGGGCAAAATTTAAAAAAACAGGACATATTTCTGATATGGTGTGAACGCGTTGTGAATATTTTTAAATAATACATACATACACGACAATGCAAAGAACGCGTGTCATATTTGTACGTGATATTTGTACATGGTAGACAAAATTAACCAGTTTCATCTTAATGTCTCGTAAGTAAAAAGGAAAAAAAATTACTGAAGGATTAAGTATCTATATAATCTGACTTTAAGTTGAACTAATGCTTAACTAGACAGAATATAAGCGAAAAAAGATGCACGGGGCTATGAGTAGTTTTAGACTTTAGGTATAGACAATATTCTTTTGAACTCAATCCGAACGATTGCGATTAAAAAAGTCTTAATGAAATTAACAGCAAGTAATTTATTAACATGGAATTTTGTAGGACTAATATTATTGTAGAATCGTATGTAAAAGCAATTTTGTAATTATTTTAACACATACAGTTCTCGAACAGAAATGATACTCGGTAATTTAAAGTCAATATTTAGTTTTCGTTTGCCATTAGTATTTAAAAAAAAAAAAAATTAGTTATACAAATAATTACTTGGTGTATGGTATTATATTCCACAGAGATAATATTTTTGTAATGTTGAAAATAATTTGTCCTTAAAGAAGGAATGTTACCAAATATCCATTTCAGCAATAGAAAAGGGTGAAAATATATACTTCACATAAGCTCGTGAGAGGGAAATAATGAATAGTTATGCCCGTAGTTAAACTGTAGTTAAGCTTGTGTAACCAATCGCTCGTGGTTTTCTTGGTATAATTTTTTGTATGAATATGAAATGTTTTCTTTTCTTATTATTTTCAAAGTTACAAGTTTTCGACAATTTTTAAAATGTTTTTCCTGCCTAATTAATTACCTTTTAAACTATTTTTTTTATTTCCCCAATTTTTATCACCAGCTCATGCTAAGTAATTTTTTTTAGTTATATGTAGTCCTTTAATATTATATTTCTAATCTAGTATGGATCAGAAAAAACGTATTCACTCAAGATACCAAAATGTTTACATCGGTCCTAATCTAGGATATAGAAGTATCACTCCTTACATATCCGTAAATAAAAATAATAAAGTTTTTGGCTCGCATTATACATTTTTAACATATTTGTAATATTTTATGATAGGATATTGACATTTATTAGAATACTGAGGGTCAGGTTTCCATATTTTTGATAACATAAATGCAGAATAAATAAATATTTATGTCAAAACTCCCTTACATACAGTGGATAAACGTGTTCCAGATTCGGCTTCTACAGCAGAATTTCCGTTCTGAATATCTGACATTGATGAATTTCGTAATCGTTCTTCAGACAGTCGCTTTTACGTAATAAATGTAAATGGAGTCTGTGATGAGTTCTTAGATGTCTTGTGTAGAAATATTTTCGTTCGTAATGAAGACGTAACGGAAGACTTCAGGACTGAGTTTTCCTTTAGCAAATATTAGTTTGAAAGCTCTTAAAATTACAGTCAACTGTACCATTTCATATAAGCAAAATTTGTCATTTTAAAGACAAACATTTTCAGAATCAGCAAATGTAGAAGGATTTTGTCTTAGCTACTAATATTCCTTCGAATAATTAATGAGGAAGTATGAACACACTGGATATGAGAAGTTATTTTATTTTAGCACAGAATTCGGAAAAATATTTTGGAAGTCGTTGGTTTTTTGTCGTTTCTTTACTTGTAATTGGACAAACATTAAAAACATTTGTGTGAGGTGTACACATTCAAATAATATCATTTAGAATTAAGTCATTTATTTTTTACAGCAATAATTTACCTTAATTTTATATGACGTGTAATTTCTATATTATATTTCTATATTAATTTCTTTAATTTTTTATTTTTGTAGTACCGATCCTTTCGGATTGTAACAAAAAGGATGAATGAAATTATTCAGTAAGTAATTTTGTCTATTTAGTTTAAATTTGAACAGCTTATGGTAAGTTACTTTCCGTGTTACGATTAAAATTAAAATGAATATTTTGAATGATTATGACATGTTATTTGAGTTAAAATATGGAACTTATCATTTGGGTAGTACATGAATTGTATATATTAGATATTACTAGATTTTAAGTAATAGAATAAGTGATTAATTTGGCGTAATGGTTAAGTGCTGGAACCCGAACGTGAAAATACCGGCTTCTTATCTGGGATTTAATGATGCTTTTTATTTTTTAACCTAAAATAAAACAAAAAAATCTTTTAGTTTAAATTCTGTTGTTAAACATAGCGAAAAGATTATATTTTATTTGCTTGCTTAAGAATATTATTTAAAACTATTCAAGAAATGAGTGTATTTTCGTTTCAACGTCATCTATAAAGTTTCCAGCAGTAACTCTTTTTTGGCTCAAGGAGAGCATTTATATTTCAAAATCGTTATGTAATTCAGTTGGATTAAAAATAATCTTTTATCACTTTAAATATAAATATCTCGATTTAAATTGTGAGTTAGGCAGCTAACTCGAGCACATTGGTACCACAAATTCTACAAAGCGAAACAAAACCAGTAGAGATTTCATTGTAATATCTGCTATTCACGTTAAAGTTAATAAGATAGTGAAATTTTTCGTTATCAGTAGAATCTATACTATGTTACAATATTATACAAGGAAAATATAGTACCAAATGAAAGAAGCCAGAGAAATTTAGAGAAAGTTATTTCGCATCTTAAGAAAATGCAGCCGCTTAGATGTTATGAATTGTATTAAATGCTATTGAGTTGATAATGCTATTGAATTGTATTAAAGTAGTTCCGACAATTTTGTCGCATGGTTAATGTAAACGTAGGCTATAATTATTCGTTATAGGTAATAAAAATTTAATTGACATCTGCCATTATGTTAAAGATCAATTCTCCTAATACTTTTCCAAAATGGCGTAAAGAGCTCCCAATAGCGAGTAACTGCTGCTAACAAATTGCGAATTAAAACTAGTCCATTCTTCAGTAATTGAAAATGTTAATTTAAAAAAACTTTGTTCTAACTTTTTATGGGAAATGAAACAAGTTTAAATCATGCTCGTTTAGAACTCTATAATAGAAAAAATGTTATCGATACTCGTCCCGTCCACTACCATCGGTTCAATAATATACGAAACAGTTCTTTGTAATATACATATGTGTGTATGTGTAGTTTATATATATAACTTTTAAAAAGTATTAATTCAACTTATATTCCTATACTATTCGTAAATGAATGTTTATTAGTTTTAACATATACAAAATGTGTTTAAGCAAAATTTATCTTCTTGAGAAAGCATAACAGACTACGTTAACAGAATAATGACCTCGGTGCATGAACTTGGAATAACGCTTCTCTGCGGTCTACCAGAATGATACAAGCCAATGGTCATAGCCATCGAGAGCTCGGATATGAAATTATGTGCAAATTCGAAAAAAGTAAAATTTTTACAAGGTATCAGAGCAAACGACCGCAATAGCAAGTCATTCGCAACAAATAAAAATGTTAAAGGGAAAAGGTACCGAAATATTCCTCAGAAAGAGCTCCGATGCTTCAGTTGCAACGAATTCGGTCACAGAAGAGCGGATTCTAAGAAAAAGGAAAATAATTTACAGAACGTGAATAGGAGCTACGTTACCACTTTCACCACCTCGACAAATGATACTGAGGCGTTGTTCATTGACTTGGGCATCATCACATGACAAAACAGAATTACTTTTTATGTGGGTACGAATAGCTACGGCAACTCAGCAGCAGGAAAGGGTCACCATTTAAGATAATAAAAGTGGCAGACGACATATAATTTTCGTTAAAAGGCTCTAGTCGAGTGAGCCTTGACGTCTGTGATGATAAAAGTCAGTACGATAAAATCATAGTAAAAGATGTGTTATGTGTCTGATTTAGCTACAAACTAATTGTCAGTTAGCCAAATAATTAAAAACGGTGGTCAAGTAAAATTTAACGGTAAAGGTTGCTTCCTAACTCACAGTAGGAATAAAACTGCAGCTACTGATAGTTTGGTGAAAAAAAATGTATAGACTGAGTACAAATAGTAATATTGCATACATATCGGACCTTGACCAATATTTTGTTCTGGTATTTTTCTGTGGCACCAGCATATGTCAACTTAGATAATAAGTTGTAACGCGCTTGGAAAATTAGTAGAAAAAATCGATTTTGCAAGAAGGATAACGGGTCTACACGTGTAACGTATCGATAAATCAAACTAACGTGTCTGCCTCTTGAATATAAAGGTTATAAGACCACAAAAGTAATAGACTTGGTGCATTCGGATATAATACTAAAAGTGCATCGGTCTGTGGAGCGAGATACTTTTTGACAATTATAAGATTTCGTATATGTATATATATATATATATATATATATATTTATATATATATATATATATATATTTATATATATATATATATATATATATATATATATATATATATATATATATATATATATATATATATATACGAAATCTCTCACTAAACTTTATTGAGCACTCTGTAATTCAGAGAAAATAATACTGATATGTGGAGGTAATTTCTAATGTTTTCTTTCAAATAGACATGTACTTTAATTACAAATTTTCCAAGATAATTTATTAAACACATTCACAAATACGTCTTTCCATATAATTTATTATAAACATATTAAGGTTAGAGCTTAATAGTCCATTAGAATAAATCATTCCATATAAAGAAAATGACACGAGTTTCCCTCTAGAGGTAGCACTGTAGGCTGTTCGGAACGACGTCGGTTGGCATATCGCCAGTTTTTCCACGAGTCAAAGACCTGGTCGCTCATTATGGATTCCTGTTATAAATTGATGGCATATTGTATCGATTGGTAACAAGTTTTTCCGCTGTTATTTATGTATCGACTTGAGCTTAATAACTTATTGCCTACTATCGTGCGATTAAGTTAGTTTATCAAAGGAAGATTAAAATGTTTCCATTTACTTAGGTATGAGTATTTGAGCTGAATGTTTTCTTAAAATATCGTAGTTTAATTGTAATATCACGGTTATTGACCATTATTAACATTTATGTTTAATTATATTTCCTTTTAAACACTTCAAGTTTGCTATTATGTCTAGAAGAGAAAAGAGAGTAAAAGGATTAGAAAATGGTATAGAAAATCCATCAAAAACTTAAATTTAACTGTGGCAGTTAGTGAACTTGTTTCAAAAGATGCAAAAAGTGAAAATATTATTTTCGAAGAACTACAAAAAAAGATAAAAGTACCATAACTCAAGAGTAGATGAGCCACGAAGGAAAACATACGAGGTGTAGTGAAGAGTAGTTGTCAATGTAATATAGGTGAGCTTCAATATTGTTTTTAAATCTACGAACATAGCAGTAAATATTTTCAAAATTATTGTTGTGTATGGGGGTCATTGATAGGTAGTATTTTGTGCATGTATCTTAGAATATCTAGAAGAACTGAGCAACAGTTTTGCAATACATGCGGAGTTCAACACTCAAAGTACGATGAATTCAGACCTGATTCAAGCGCGGAAAAATAATGCTAATGCTATGATTACAGCTGTATTGAGCATTTTTAAATTACCTTGTCTATCCTGATGCTATTCTTTGAGACAGTTCATAAGACATTTTGGTAATCAACAATCTTCCAGATAGGGATACAACGTGTTCGATTTAATTCTAGCAGAAAAGGGAATCATGCCTTGCTCACAATCTTATCTTATTTATTGATATTTATTCCCGAAGAACAACAATACTTTACTGCTGCACTGATAAGCTGTGCTACAAAGAGCATGTTAATTTCCATTGAGTATACTTGAAGAAATACTTACACGTATATTCTTAAGGGAACCTAATTTAACGTGCGAAAAACTTAGACTTGCTACATGCCCATAAAAACGCTAATGATGCAACTACAGATGTATCGTGTTGAAATAATCTTGTTCGATTTGATGCTATCCTCTTATTCATCATATAATGAAAATAAATTAACTATTAAGTCAATTAAGAACTATTAAGTCTATTAATGTAGTATTAAGTACAATTAAATGAAACTACGTACTGTAGTATTATTTCTACTTTCTTTAAGTTGTTTTTTTCCCCTTACTACTTTTTTACTTACGTTAGTGAATTTATTGTAAGGACCGCTCCCTTACAATAATAGCTGTAGCTTTTATTATATTTTGAAAGTTATACAATATACAAGTATTTTAGTGAGGGTAATAAATTAAATATATGTTATTCTATGAGGTTGTACAATGCAAATATTGCTGTGCAAGTAATAAAATAAATAGATATTATTCTCAGTAATATATTAATACAATACCCTTATCTGGTGGTTAAAACAAGGTTATACCACTAATTATATACATCTCCCATTTTATTTATTTACTTACACAAATTACACCGCTCCCCTTCAAATGTAAACAGCGGAAAAAACCGCACAAACTTTTCTGTAATATATAAATATTGTTGAAAGTTTCTAAGACTTAATCTTTGCTAATAACCCACCAGAAGATATTGTAATACAAAGACATTTAGGTCATGGTAAAGAGCTTAAAGAAAGTAGAAATAATACTACTTTACGTAGTTTAATTTAATTGTGAATAATGAATGTCTACAAAATTAACGCCAAATGTATTCGACTATTAAGTAAATATTATTTAGAAAATATTTAGGTTCATACAAAAGTAAGGATGGATAATATTTCTGTTAAAATATTTAATATTTTTCACATGCCTAAGAAAAAAAATGATAAAAGATGATTTCTCCCAAACCCAAAATGAAACATATTTGTCGTCAATTATATGGAGTTTTCCGGTTTTTATTCCATGTATCTTAAAAAAAGTGGGGACCTCTTCCACCCCCGGAAACTTCTTCGGATTTTAGAAGCTTCGTAAATAAATTTAGAAACCGGAGTTCAGTAAAAGATAGACGTTCTGAAAACCGAGCGAGAACAATAGTGTTCTGTTCGGACTCTTCGGGTACATAGCTACAACATATCTCTTCTTTAATTTACTTTTGTTAATTATAACAAAACCATATTAAAAGAAGGTTTAAGTTATTATATACATTGATTTACTAGTCTTCACAATTGCACATCGAAGTGAGTTTTAAATAAAGCTAAAAGCAGCCAATCGCAAATCGGACTTGCGCCACAAGGTTTACGTTCTGTTTTCAAGTGATACATTAACTTCTTTTAGTATTACGCATAATTTACAAATTATAATACAATATTTGGATCTTATCTTCATATTTTTTGTTCAAATATCATATATTCGAAGTACCAATTGCCTCGTCACCAAGGTCGTCAAGATAGATTCGGTAATAAAATTGTCCAAAATTTGCTACTTTACATTTTTCTACATATTTACCTTAAAAAAAAATTGAAACTATATTTTACCTTCACTCAAAATGCTTTTTCCAATAATATTCTATAAACCTACGTAAAGAAATCATTGTAGCAATATGTGTAACTACCTATTAAGGACTTCCTTTTAAGAAATTGGAATAATTACTGAAGAAATGTACAAGTAACATAAAATGTAGTAAAGTTCGTTTGTACATGTGTACCAAAACGCAGGTTAAACTTACGTGGTTAAACTAACGTGTTGCCCCCAAACGAAGTATTCCATCTCGATTCATGATTATGTGTGTTTACTGAGATATAAAGACGTTTACATGAGAAAAAGCCAATATACTGTGTATATCAATATTTCCGCGTAAAAAACTTACATTGACAACATAAAAATAAAAAGCAAAAAAAAAGAAATAAAAGCAGTCCATACGGATGCAGCATCCCAACGAAGTATCTTGTTAAAATAGATCACTCGACAAAAGCGGTCGAATATCCGGCAGCTTCCCGCACCAATGCAACGGGCGGGCTGTTCACCATCAAGGAGAAAAATGCAGCCGTTTATTCGAAACGAATTTGTTGAAAGGGCCAATAACTCAACAGTACACGATGTTGGCGAATTTGTTCAGCAATGTACGCGGACGTTGACATATCTTCTCGACGAGATTACTACGTGCTAGTAGTTTGGCGGTGCACTGTAATTCTTAACGCAATTTTTGCAAATAGGAAACTACAAATGTACTGGTATATTTTGACGACTTTTACTTTGACTATGCTTCAAAATTATCATGACACTTCCTTAGTAATATTAAATATGAAACGTATTTTTAATATATAAAGTTGAATCACCCTTCTTGTTCAAATACGTTCGAGTTCCCTCTACGTAGTAAATCAATTCCGTCTTCTGCTAGAAGTTTTACTACATTTTTCTAAATAATATTTAATTACTAGTTGAATATATTTGGCATTAATTTTGTAGACATTCATTATTCATAATTAAATGAAACTAAGTAATGTAGTATTATTTCTTTAAGCTCTTTACTATGACCTACATGTCTTTGTATTACAACATCTTCTGGTGGGCTATTAGCAAAGATTAACTCTCGTCAATGGACCATATTGAACTTGGAGTAGACATAAACGTGTTATTTCTTCTTGACTTTACTTCTCAACCGTGAAAAGTTCCCGTCACCCCCTTCCGGCTCCATCATTGTACTCTTATTTTTTTGAACAACAGATTTATGCTACCTTTAATATTTTCAAAACTTTAGAGATTTTATTATTAGATTATCTTTATATCTATGTCATTCTCACTCGACCACAGTACCTGTGCTCTTCATTGTTTAGGATTTCTACAGTGTACCTTCAATTTCCATGGACAAAATCTAAACATATTTTATGATACCATATTGGGGTTATTTAAATAAAAGAATAATCGTCCAAACTAGTTGATTGCGGCCAGATATATAAGATAACATGCATAAAAAATTACAGGCGATTGACCACCTGCTTCTTTTATGAAGTTTATTACAAAAAGTACTAAATAACACGTTTTTAGTACTTTTTGTAATAAACTTCATTTTTTTTTGGTTTTTCAAATCTTGCGCCGCCATATTTTGAATCTTACTGTAAATTACAATAGAATGCGGCATCACATCGTTCAGAATTGAATAATTTTCTCAACGAATTTGAAATTTAATATTTTATCAAGTTACTTGTTAATAGTTTTAGAATTATTTTCAGAAATAACAGATGTTCCAAAAGGAAATGAAAACGTTAGCGTGACATTTTCATCATCATCAAAACATTTTTTGGGCAATATTTCTTAGAAATTTAACAAGTGCAAGAACTAGTTATGAAAATGAGTTCATCAATTCGATCACTTCAAATTTATAATATTCATTTGAAACTCAGTGCTATTGTAACATAACTTCCAATTAATATTGGCCTACGTTTAATGTTATCATTATTTACGAATTCTAGTTCAACATGCTTAATTTATATGTGCTATATATGTGGAGAATACCTATCGTTACTTTATATATTTGGAGATAAACCTAAAATACTGAGTGTATTATACGTTAAGTTTCTGAAATAGTCTATATCTTTATTTAAATACTACTTTTGTCATTCTCTTCACAAGTCAACTAAAGGCAGACGCTTAAAAGAAAGAGAGTAATGAAAACAGGCTAAATACTAATAATAACTACTATATATAAATATATATATAAATATATATATATATATATATATATATATATATATATATATATATATATATATATATGTATATATACATATATATATATATATATATACATATATATATACATATATATATATATATATATATATATATATATATATATATATATATATATATATATATATATATATATTTATATAGCATAAATACTAATAATACTATAAGCCTAAATGCAACCAGATTCTGTAAACTTTTGTATGAAACAATGAGTTTTAATAAAACCTTTTCCGTTCATAATTTTTTAATATTTCTGTTATTTATTTAGGAAAAGTCTAATAAACCTATATATTGATGCTGTTCATCAATAAATATTTTTTACTTTTTCAAACGGTGTCGTAAAGCAATTGCGAAAGTGATACATAAATTACTAATGAACCATTAATATGAAATAAATAGATAAATATTACATAAGTTTAACCACTATTTTAAACCGTTTATATTAGTTAAAACTACTATTAATTAAGTAGGTACGTTTTAACTGTTTATTTGCCTAGATTTACTCACTGAGATTAAGTACAGCTTTACTCAGTGATCTACAAAGTTTCATAAACGCGTTTCTAAAAAACCTATGTTAATATTTAGAGAATTACCACGAGTAAAATATGGTTATTCCAATAGAATATTTCAATAGAAACGGAACATTCAGGTGGGCTATTAGCAAAGATGAATAGAATCTTTGCTTTGCCCACCTGTAGATGTTGTAATACAACAAAACCTAGGTCGTGGTAAAGAACTTAAAGAAAGTAGAAATAATACTACATCACGTAGTTTAATTTAATTGTTAATTGTGTTTCATATTCTTGTTCCATGTTGCTGTTAATATTTACGATATTCGTTAATTGGTACAGTTCATCATTTCGAATTTTCAATGAGATAATATTTTTTATACAATTGTTAATTTACTAAATTGCCATTATAAAAATTAATTTATTTTGAAAAATTAAACTTGTGAATATATAATTAGACATACCTTCAAATCGTTGAGTCTTACCTCACAGATATGAATCTTGAGTCAAAAAATTAATGAACTAACACATAGTTCAAATTTTTTTCAATTTTGTACATCACGTAGTTTCATTTAATTGTGAATAATGAATTTCTACAAAATTAACGTCAAATATATTCAATATGAGAAAAATAATGCCAAAAAGGAGAATCATGACCTTCATGAGGGGTGGCCCATTGCGATATGTTTTTTGCAATACTATCGTCGTATTCACTTTTTCTAAAGCGTAAAATACACTTACAACGTATTAAGGTATTCCGAAGAACTAAGGATATACTTACAAATTCCTTCAATTTGTCTTTAACATGTGCGTATTAATCTCAGTGGGAAATTGTTCGTGGAAATTACAATCCAAGCGTAAAATATTCGGTAAAGAAAGGAATTTAGTTAACTAAAATTACCAATACCTGTTAAGGACGTTTTGGACGATTCAATAAATTATATTATTAATAACCAACTGTGGTTTAAGATGAAACGTATTTGTTAACTTATATCATATATTTTCTAATAAATAAAACCTAAATCCAAACTTTAGAAATTCATTAATAAAATCTAGAAACTATACGACACTATACTATTGAAGATCACAATAGAATGCCACTCTCAAACACAAACAATTGTTTACATATATAAAAGAACACTGGAAAACAATTCCCTATCCCTGAACCATCAAGTCAATCTATTTAAAGACATTTTACTGTTAGCAATAAGTAATAAAAAGATCGTTAATATAAATTTTATTGTAAGAAAAAATTAACCATTCTGCAAAATTCACTTAAGAATTAAGATTATTACAGTTGAATTTACTGCTAAATTTTTAGGTTTTTTTATTTTTAAGAATTAAATTCATTAAAAATCTAATAGAAAATGATTGTGTAATATTGGCTTATTCGTAATTTTATCAAGGGTAGTACTGAAAGGTCTTAGGGCTGGTCATTTGTAAAAACGGTAATAAAAAAAGAAAATAAATTTTGAAAGTCAATCTCTGATAAATCTTTGAAGTACTTTGCCTGTCATTAGTTTTTACAAATTGGCGGCAATTTGTAAATCGTATGTATAATTTGTATATATCGAGAGGAAATTTTTGTTCCATCATTCTTTATTCCTTTTGATCTAAATCAACGACAAAGTTAGATTGGATATCGATTTGTATTCTATAATGAAGCGTGATCTCATCGATATCAATGATGATCTGCGTGAGGGGCGTCCCTCGACTGCGATAAGCGAAAGTATCATCAAAGCTGTATGGGTTATGAAAAAGACTGACAAAGGAATAACATATCGGCATATTCGTTGCGTTGATGATGTCGCAAAATATTTAAAAAAATCAATGGAAGTCATTTAATTTGTATTGGTCATCATCATTTGTATTGGTCATCATAATGGCCCACGAAAGCTGAATTTACTATTATACTTCAAACTAAGAAGTAGATTGCGCAATGGGTGTCTACTTCCGAAGAGTTGCCTACAAAGGTGAATAAAAGACGAAGTGCTGGAAAAAAAGATCATGGTTTTGCTTTGGGAACGGACGGCTTATTACGCAACGATGGGTCTGGAAAATAAAGGAACTGTTAGCGCGACCGGGTATACTAGTAGTTATTGGTCTATTCGTTTGAAAAATATTCGAGGGCAAAGCCCTCGCAACGGAACTTTACTTCATCAAGACAATATCTATCACACTGGGCCAGGGGAACGACTGAATATTTGATTACATAAGTTGTAAAAATTATGGATCATCTGCCATATAAACTTAACTTAGCACAATAAGATTTTCGAAGAGCTAAGGATAAACTGCGAGGAACGTATGTTTCCCGGAATGCCAAAGAAGTTATGACTGCCTTCGAAAAGCGTAGAATGGGCCGGTCTCTCTAGGTAGAATGGGCCGGTTGTTCCTCTTAGTAGTACCATCAAATGAAACGATAGATAGTGTCAAGGAAACTATTTTGAAAAATAAATGGCGAACTTGTTAGCTGGTTCCATTTTTGGTTTTGTAAAAACTTTCATTTTTACCTCTTATAAATTTTATTTCACCCATTCACTGTTTTATAAAGCTTTATTTGTAAAGCTTTAGCCTATATATTTTTCGAAATTCATTTGAATAAACTCGAAGTAAATTTTACTAACTTTGCTAGCCTTCATTTATGCCATGTTTTATTTCTTCGCTTTTACTAAAATTATAAAGGTATAGTAGTGCGAATTAAAAAAAAACAATTTTTGTTATTTTTAAATTAATATCATATCTTTTATATCATTTCCGTCGTAGATACTGTGACATGAATTACGAGAGAAAAAATATAAACATATGCAGAGGAAGACTGCATTAAAAATTTCTACACTCTAATTTTGTTTCCTTCCGCCGAAGTGGAGCCTGGAATCGCTCAATGTCCATTGCGACAGAGATTTGCTACTAAATCGGAACCAACCAAATCGAGCAAGGCAACAAAGCAGATATTCCACGTTCTGTAATACGCTCGGCAGCAGACGTTCCGCTAGTTTACAGATTGCTGTAGCTACATTGTCTAGATGCGACGGTTAAACTGCGGCGGTATATCATGCGAACTATGTTGTCGGGACACTTATTGGCAGCAGCAGTTATTTGGAAAAATTCATTTCGTAGAATATTTATTTTGTGTAGTAGAATAATATGATGAAGGCAAGGCGATATGTATAAGTAGAATCGTTGATATTATATATGAGTATAACTTAATGTATCATAGGTAACTTCTGCAAATTTGATTTTTTTTGTCAAATCATTACTTTTTAACTATTTTCAAAAATAAGCAACGTAACATTTTTGACTATGATAGGAGTAGAAAACCTTTTCAAAAACATAGGTACAAAACTTTACCTACCCTTCTTCAAAAGCATTTCATGAGACCGAGATATCTAATAACGGTTCTAACGATAAATAGAAGTGTGACAGACAGACATTGTAAAACAGTTAATTTTCCATCTCAATACCTAAACAACATTTTTACTCCGCAAACAGCTTTAAATTTGATCTATCTTTTTTCAATAAAAAATTCTTCAATTTATATATTTTCTGGAGGAATACACCTAGTGTTCACTGCTATATTAATATTTTTATTATTTATTACGACACGAGACCTGACAAGTTATAAATATCCCCTTTAAGGGGGTTTGAATGGACACCTCTACGAGTACTACTTCAAAGAATTATACTACTAATTAAGTTTTGTTATTAATGTTTTGATCGATAAATTATATTTATTAAAGATTTAAAAATTAATAATTACTGAGTAAATGCTAAAAATAGATATTATGTTTTTAATTAGAAAATAAATTATTTCTTCGTAAAAAAGCAGTTTCACTCAGTGAAAGGAAAATATAGATAATTTTCGAATGGAATAAAAAAATATTGCCTTACCTTGAGATATTTTTTATGTTGAAGATATACTTCTGAAGTGAATTATTTAAAATTAACTCAGTTGTCTATTACCGTACTGTAATAAGTTTCTTAACCTTAATTGTTATCTTCTACATTAATAAAATGAACAAGTTTTGAAACATATTTTCATACCGTTTGAATTTTTCCTTTTTTCCAATTTCAATTTGAATATTCTAAAATTAAAAAAAATTCACCACGTACTTATCGAATGAAGCAAAATTAACAGCTGTTATATTTATTTAAATCTTATCAAAAATAATAGTATTCTTATAGAAAACAAAACATATTTCGGTAGTTTCAATGATAAAGTACTCTACCCTTTTCGATGAAAACCTTAATTTATTTAATTTATACCTTAACATAATTTATTACTCCGCCAGTTATTTTGTTAATGTTACCAAGCACTTAGTTGCTGATAGTTGTGTATTTATTTTATACAGTGCTACAAAAATACTTAACCTAAACAAAGAGTTTTCGACATAAACGAAACTCGCAATTTGCCTTTGCATCTGGAAATAAATTGAAACTAAAGTATACGACATGTTTAACACATTCAGCAAGCTAGTGAGTATAGATTAAGGTCTAGAAAGTGCATCATTCGCGCTGAATGTATTAATATATTTATAAATATTGTAAATTTATAAAACATGCGTTATAAACGTTGCAATTATAGAAAATGAATGAGTTGTCTAGAAGACGCCAAAACACAGAAGTCAAAAAAAGGGGTACTGAAAATGGAGAATAATTGAATATTCTTCAATAATATCTTCTTCAATAATAATTTCTTTTTCTATTTTATTCTTTTCCCAACCTAAAAATATAACATAGAATTAGAATCGAATTTAATCGATTTCACTTTTATGTATTCAAATGTTATATAAAAAAAGAATATGGTACATATTATTACTAAGTAATAATACGCATTACAAAACAAGAACGATATGATTACTCGAATGAAAAATAAACGATTATTACCATGATCACATTTTCAAAAATGAAAAATAAAAAAACATTTTACTCCATGTTGCAGCTGACATTACATTAAAGTAGTCATTAATTATATTCATACTTATTGATCTTAATTCATCCACTTGAGCAACACTCATTATTTAGTAGCTATTATTATATTTTAATCGAATTTTAATTCAATTTCTAACTGTATTTTTTAACATTTTCTACAATATCAATAGGATTATTAAATAAAATCATTTTAAATGACACCTTTCGGTCCGCCTGTGAATATAAATGAAATATTATCACGTAAAAATCCCTCTCAAATAATTTTGAACATATGATGCGAGACCTCCAGATTATCGATTCCGGGACTGTTATCAAATAATTAGGGGAGAAAGTGTCTTCCCTAGGGGTTCCTTGCTACTCTTTAGACTTAAATTGGTAATTTAATGGGCGCTCTTGTTCCTTTCATATAGGTTTTTTATAACCTCAATATTGACACGTTAAGTTTTAAAAGTTTTCGCTCTAAAGTATAGCGGAATGCAATATTGTGTTTGGTAATATGTATAAAAGTAATATAAAACAGTATTTGTTAAATTTGGTGCTTCTCTAAGAGGAACTCTACATTCTGAATGTGGTCTATTATCGAGAAGTAAATCCGCTTAACACCAAAATAACCTTGTAATAAAGTTTTCAAAATTTGTTTAGTATTTTGTATAAATCTGGAAATTATTACTTGAACATCGAACGTTTTCGTATCTTTTTTTAGTATTTATTATAAAAGGAGAGGAATGAAAGTCATTGTAAAGGTCGTTCGAGAGGTTCCGTACCATACGTAGGTAAAAAAAAATTCCGTTAAGGCAGGTAAAATAAAGTGAACATACACACATGATTTTCCCATAAAAAAAACTTTAACCAAATAAATTACAGTATTTTGATCACGCTCATGGCTATATGAGCTTAAATCCCTTATCCTTGCCTGCAGGGCTGAATATTAGAAAAAACAATTTTTTCCATACCTTTCTTTATGTTTATTTATTTGTTATATTGTTTGTTTATTGTTCCACCGTTTAATATTTAAACTATTTACTTCTAAGCAATTATACATATTTACTAATTTTTTCTCATTAATTTTTTCATGTCTCCTCTTTGCACTTCATCAATCTTTTCTTCATAGCATTAAGGTAAAAATTAAGAATTTGCATACAAATGACCTTTAAATAATTATGTGGAAAAGAAATTTAATTTATTTATTCATACTTTAACATACATATAACACACATATTTGGCGGACTTATTGCTAAAAGAGCATTCTCTTCCAGTCAACCACATTGATTAAATATAAATATTTTGTTATGTGGATGATGACTATAAAAACAAAAAATGTCATAGTGTATAAATAAGCGAAACTAAGCTACATATGAATAACATAAAACAAAAAAAATGATTAATTATAAATCTTGGCATGGTTGAGAATAAGGAAAATGGGGAACAAATTGGAATAAGGAACGGTAGGGCAGAGTGATTATAAGAGGAAGGACTTTTTCAGACAATCTTTGAATACATTTAAGGAGAGCGATTTCATGGTATCCGGATTTAGTCGATTCCAAAGTCTTATAGCTTGGACTGCAAAGGACCTTTAAAAAAAGGTGGTTGATGTTTGGGAAAAAGGATACTGAGCTAGTTTTCAGAGCGTAGACCCACACTGTGTGAGAATGTGAAGATTGCGCTCATTACGGACTTATACAGCCTTGGTAAAATTAAGAATTTAGTGATTTTACAGTACCGTCTGTTTCGAATTTCGACTACAGACGGTACTAACATAAATAATCTGGTGCCGATATACACATATAGTAGGGTTTCGTAGGTACTTATATCGCTTGAGACCGTTGACTGAAATTAACTAAAAGAATTTATTTAAGAATTATAATCAAACGCTAGTATACAATATTATTCAGGGTTTTCAAACCACTGGTAAATAAATCAGAGTAAGATACAATGGACGTCACTTTGAAGCATAATATTTCATATAAGTTCATCCGTCTAATAGGAATATAAACCCGGGCAAATGTACACTACTTTAAATAAATACTACGAGACGTTCTCAACAGAAATGAAACACGCAATTTGTCGTTGGGTTCGAAAATAAATTGAAACTAAAATTTACTACATTTTTATGACGTTCATAAAGCTTTATTCGCTTACAAAACTAATTTTATAATGGCGAATTAGGATCACTGTAACTTAGCCTAAATTTTAATCTTTACTATGTGTAATTGTTTCAGAATTCTGCTTTGTACATCTTACGATTACGAAAGGCTGAACGGACGGTCAGATGCAAATTTGATTCCATAAGTATTACATTTTTTTCAGTTTTAATCCGAAAATAAAAACTAATCGCAACCTATATACTGCCCAAAAACAATAATGAAGAAATTATTTTGTTTCATTTCATAAAAACACGAAAGCGTCACAGTAGCAATTATCCACAAATCCTAACATGGAAAAATACGACTACGGCATGATAAAGTTTATCGATGGAGTTAATTTTTTAACATTCGGCTTATTCCTTCTGCTAATATAAGAGAGCATAGTATAGAAAAACTTATGAAATTTGGCTATATCTCACAGAAATTGGAAAATTGAAACTTATTCTATTATAAATTGGACTAACCACTCTGTCTAATCATATATCTCCATTACACTATAAATATTAATATCAAATATATAAGTGCTTCAAAATGTGGTGTATAAAACACATTTTGTTGCATCATACACAAAAATGGCTCCCAGTTGAAACCAGAACTAACATGATCAAAAATTTTGAAATAGTAGCTAACGTTAATAATTACCCAACAAATAATAACTACAATTAGAGGAATATTTGCTTGTTTGTTCGTTATTTGCAATAAATATTATAATTATTAGAGACAAGTTTCCAATAAGTGTTTATATTAAAATATATACACGTATGTTGTTTTCATGCCACATCTAAATTAGGCTGTATAATAACTATGGAATAGACAATTCTCCTCTAATACCAAGATACTTCTTTCAATAACTTAAAATAAATGGGAACATTCGTTTACAACAAAATTTTGCAACACCATAATTTGAACAATGCAAGTCAAGGTAAAATATATATTCATCACGTAACCTACAAAATATATATTAGCCAAAAACTGCATCGTGGTAAAAATACTATCGCAACCGCCACATAACGAAGATTCTTAAAGGCCAAAAAACAATGTGTATTATTTTTAGTTTTAATATTTTTCCAAATTTATTTAGCTGTGGGTACTATAAGGACTTATTTACATAAATTCAAAATGTTATAAATTTACGTCAAACTTATCTCTATTGTTTGGAATGTTATAACATAATGTCAAAGAGAAAAAGTTTATCTTCTAAATTTTATCTAAGAACTTTCAAAGACGTTATAAATGTAGATTATAATATAAATTTTCCGCACTCTAATGTTTTAACACGGTCTGATGTATTTAGGAACAGATTAGTTTTGATATAAAATTATGCTAGTGTAAATAGAATAGATCATTTATTCGGATACGATAAATTATATTTGTAAATTATTGTATTTTCGACAAGCATATAATTCATAACATAACACATAACATACTAACATACGTAACATACTCTTCATATATGTGCGTATTATTTGCGCTAATGATCTCACGCTATCTTAAACGAAATTCGCTCAAAACAACGTAGGATAAAATAGTTTATTAAATAAGGATAACATTAATGTTTCTATAGTTGAATGACGTTGGTCAACATATATTTTAATACACAAATTACAAATTCAATATTTTCGCACACGTCGACGGTTCAACGGCACAAGTTCCTACAGTTAATACGCTGAATGGCTATACAGCCAGTTAAGTAGCCTCGTTGTACGACCTTAAAGCCTTTACACAACAACATTACTCTGAACGTAAACTTCATAAACGCAAGTATCGCTATATGGCTATTAATCCCATTCCGGGCTCATATCGCTCGTAGCGGACGCGACGCAGGTAACCGGAATTGCATTAAGCGTGCAAGGAGCCGTAACTGCTCGCCTGCAACTTCCAGCCAGCGTTATATCGCTTCGATGAGAAAGTGCAATCGTCTAGAAGTTGCGAGACTATTAAACTGTATTACAATAATTTTCAAGATACCGCTTATGACATAGTGACTGTTTGCGGTTTTTCGTTATACTTGTAATATTAGAGGTGTTTGCGTATTAATAATACTAAAGTCTAAAGGGTTTAAAATGAATTTATTTTCTATAAAATAATATAATAAATTTTTTTTTCGCAAATGCTACCATTCCATCTTATTAATTATAATATTATTAAAATTAATAAGATTGACATGATTGATTATTATTTAAGAAAATATGTTATTTGAACTATTCTTCGATAAAAAATAGAGTACATATTTCTCCATAATTCAGTGTGGAATTCTAAATCTAAAGAACGCTATTTCCTTTTCAAAAGTTAATGACGTTTTTTGAATATATTAGTTGGTACTACAGGCTAATTTTCATTTGAAAGTAATTCTTATTCATTGAGCAACTAGAAAATAAATTGCACGTCTTGGGCACAAAGTAAATTATAGATCCAATTATCTCCCTAGAATTTCGTATTGCTATATCAAATTTACATTCTGGCTCGTTAACTATTTAGATCTCCTTTGAAGTAGATAGTTTGTGAGAGTGATGTCAGAATATAGTCGAGTGTCATAATATATCACAATTTTATAGATTCACTGCGGAAAAATACGTGTATACATGACACCTAAATATTTATGCTTAGAAGCTCGAGGGAAATTATATGAAACAATGAATAATATTTGAGGTAAATATTACACATTTTAGTTGCGCCGTTTCAAAAGTAGGGGTGCGTAAAATTTATTTATTCAATACTTTAGGGGATATGAATTTCTCTTTTAGACGAAGGCACCAAGCAAAAAAAATGTGTATTAATCATATTGATACTTGCCGAAAGAGTCCGTGAAAGAAAGATTTCCACCCTTCTAAACTTGAGAACTCAGTATAGCACATATTGAATCGTAGAGAGAAAATAAGCAAAAATACTCGAGTTACGAAAAAGTTAACAGGAAAATATGAAATTCTATTGATTATGTGAATTTTAAATCAAGTTAATAGTTTATTAAACAGGTGTTTTGATAATTTATGGTTTGCAGTTAGACAAAAGTTATATACTTTCGATTCAGTAATATAAGTTCATTCGTCAACAATTTTTTTATAAATAAACCTTTTTATATGCCAAATAATTTCGACTAAACATTACAACACGACACACTGGCTACCTGAATAGTTAATACATTATCATTTAAAATACTGGAAATAGGAATCACGATGCTATTGCGCCACGTCCTTTCAATTTATGTCAATTGCGATCATCAGGCTGTGATTTATTGAATTTACTATTTTAATTTACCATCAATTAAAAATCAAGGAAATTTCCGTCAGTACCACATAACATAAGGTAGCATTACCACATGTGGGAAATTGTGATAAGTTTATTTTCTGACAAGCGTCTTCAGAAAGTATTAAAAATTTATCAAATATCACAGAAAATGTAAAAGAAATATAAATTAAAACAATATTCGGTACCATATCGCCCAATTGACCAAACCAAATGAGCAATCGTATTTAAAGACACATCTAAGCTTCTTTGCGACACAGTTTCCATGGAAAACCGAAAAGATTGAAAAGATTTATGGTAGGTAAGAATAAGTATAAAATCACTCTTTTTCTCGCGTAAAACAAATGACGTGTCATCTCAGATATTTTATATTCTAGCAAAAGCGACAGAAATACAAAAAAGCAATTTCATTACACGTCAAATACATCTTGCTATGAAATGGAGGTTCCTCCTAAGCTAAGAATACATTGTTTGGCCTTGTCGTCACTGCTTGAATGAAGTAAGGAAATATTTTTTTCATTTTCCAAATTCACGTGAATTTGCTGTTCAATCGATGTGAAAACTATTTAATATTTGAATTCACTTTTGATCTCTTTTATAGAGTCCACAATTATCATCCATATTATCGACAGTTCTGTCGATCGCTATATCTGTGTCAGATACACAAACAAATAGAAATGAGAAATTGTATCTAGAAAAATTAAAGCATTTCATGAAGTATGTAGTGATTCAAAATGTTACCTTGAATCCGTGATTATTAAGGAAGTTGGAATTGTCTGTCGACGAGTACGATAGATGTAGCTAAATTTCCGTTATGGAAAACGATTGACTTTTTTTCTGTTTATTGCGGCTACTTTTTCGGAATAAATGTTTGAAAAATGTGCTAATCTTTTCATAAGTGCTATTTAGAAGCACATATGTATATCTGTAGATTAACTTAAAAGTAATAAAATGAAAAACAAATCATTTGTTAATGTGGGATGTTGAAAATACTGTTTATTTTGATTAATTAATATTTTGAGTTATCATTTTCTCAAAAAAATAATATATCGGAATATTATTATGGAACTTAGTATATGATAGCCTATTAATCTGTAAAACAATTCAAAATATACTGCCACTTAATTAGTACTTGTACTAATATATTGTTCTATTTGTTACAAATAAAATAATCCAATATTTAAAGGTAAATGCACTATAAATACGACTACAGCAATTAAATTAATATAATGTTATTATTTGTCTAAATAATTACAGTCGATACAAAGAAAAACGGTTTTTATAAAATTCAGGCCGATGTACATAAATAATATTCGCCGAAAATATTCATGAATTTTTAAAATAAATCTCATTTTATAATGAAACAAATAACAAAGTTCTTTTAAAATTTACTAGAAACTCGTGCTCTGTGTTTGATATGCATCACTTCAAGGATAGGGTACATGGAGTAAATATAATGAATATCCTTTAAATGTCATGCTCTTTCTTAATATATCCAAATATACAGTTTAACAAGTATTAAAAATACGAGAGAAAAATTCCATCTCATAAATGAAGGGCAATATTAAAAAAACAGGACATATTTCTGATATGGTGTGAACGCGTTGTGAATATTTTTAAATAATACATACATACACGACAATGCAAAGAACGCGTATGATATTTGTACGTGATATTTATACATGGTAGACAAAATTAACCAGTTTCATCTTAATGTCTCATAAGTAAAAAGGAAAAAAAAATTTTCAAATTTAAAAATTTTAAAAGTTCTCGAACAGAAATGACACGTGGTAATTTAAAGCAAATATTTAGTTTTCGTTTACATTAGTATTTTTTTTCTGAAAAAATATTAGCTATACAAAAAATTACTGGTGTATGGTATTATAATTCACGGAGATGATATTTTTATAATGTTGAAAATAATTTGTCCTTAAAGAAGAAATGTTACAAAATATCCATTTCAACAATGGAAAAGGGTGAAAATATATACTTCACATAAGCTCGTGAGAGGGAAATAACGAATAGTTATGCCCGTAGTTAAACTGTAGTTAAGCTTACCTACTGGGTTATCCAGTAGGTAGGCTTAACTGCGGTGATCCTTGTGTAATCAATCGCTCGTGTTTTTCTTGGTATAATTTTTTGTATGAATATGAAATGTTTTCTTTTCTTATTATTTTCAAAGTTGCAAGTTTTCAACAATTTTTAAAATGTTTTTCCTACTTAATTAATTATCTTTTAAACTACTTTTTTATTTCCCCAATTTTTATCACCAGCTCATGCTAAGTAATTTGTTTTAGTTATATATAATCCTTTAATATTATATTTCTAATCTAGTATGGATTGGAAAAAACATATTAAAAATTATACTTATTAATACATTTTTTTCTGACGTCAAATAATTTGTAGTATTCCAAATAACCGATAATTAAACTTCATGTTTATGGAAAATATAACTGTCCTTCCTCTTTAATGTAGTTTTTATGAGAATTACGAAACAGTACGCCACGGTATATGAATTGTTATTGATAGTATAATCTGCACAATTTGGACCTGTAACAGATGTTTGTGTATGTCTTGACGATATTTTTGAAAAAAAATAGTCGAATATGTTATCTAGGTTTTTTTTAAAACTAAAAGGTATCTTTTCTGTCTGTTTCTTGTCTGCCTGTTTATTTCAGTATCACACAAAAATTACTAGGTTTGAGTGAAACTTTCATTGGAATAGTCATTTTGGTTTAAATTAAAACTAAAACTGTGCCCTATCCCTTTCGAATATTTTCTAATTTTCTTGTCTGTCAATTTATTATTGTTTATCAGTCTGGTTCTAAAATCTACTAAACCGGTTTAAACTTTCACTCGCCTGGTTAGAATCAATAAATTAATCGACTATTTAGTCAGGTTAAGTTTGATTAGGCTGGGTTATATTTTTCATGTTTAATTAGTTTGGGTTGACTTAGATTATATTTGATTATGATAGATTGGGTTAGATTGGGTCATTTGAGTTATGTTGAGTTATATTGAGTTGAAATGTTGGGATATATTAAGTTAAGTTAAATTAGATTGGGTTAATCGGGGATAGGCTAGATTAGGTTAAGTAAAATTAAATTAGAGTGGATTAGATTGAGTTATTTTTTTATCAGTATTAAAACTATACAGTATTAAAACTAAAAGAAACATTTCTAAATGGAGGGGTGGGGTTTGTACCGGAGGGAAGAACTCCTCCTATTCCTTCTTCCCTTCTCACTTTTGCCACTGAATTTAGGTAGCAGCTTCTAAATTTTACCGCCATTTTTATTTCAGAACTTTGAAGTGATAACGTTATTACTGGAGAAAAAGTCTTCGGTAAAAATTAAAAATATAGTGAATGAAGTAGCATGTTAAAGCTAGTATAATATGAAGCTCATACCTAGGAAAATATATAAGATTCCTAATCCCTACTGGTATCGCTCTAGCTCTTATGTTGCAGCTCCTATTTCCAGTGCGGGCTTATAGATAAACTGAATAGCAATGAGCTAAAAAGGAACGTTTGATTTTATCTCGCTTTGCTGAAACGTGCAATCTGTTAGAATTACGAATTTATTAAATGACATCACAATAATTTTAAATTTGAACAGTTACTGTTATGTTTCGTATTACAAAGTTACGAGATGGGAAAGATTGTCGACAAGCAAGTATGAAAACGTTTTAACTTTTACAAATAAAATTTACTTAAAGCTATTTGGCTGTCAATGAAAAAGTACTTGCGGTCACTTTATAAACACTAAAGTAATTTGTTTATTATATTTTTAGGGTTCATAACCTCAAAAAAACAGAACCCTTATAAGATCACTTGCATGTTTCCCTGTGTCATTCACAGCTGTTTTTTTCTTCAGAAAACGCTTGAATAGAAAGATGAAATTTGTACATATATCACAAACTAAGACTCAAAAATTGTTATTTTAGAGATGGCCAACCAAGTGTTTTTGGATTCCACGTAAATTATAAAGTAAACTGTCGAAAGAGCTAATGACAAGGGCTTCAAAAATATTTTTTGTTACTTACAGTTTGCAGAGATATACTAAAAAATACACAAAAAAATATGTCTCCCCCTGTTAAAGATACAGTGCGCAATATATTGACGTTACGATAATTAGTATTTGTAAATAGATTAGTACAAATACTGTGTAACCATAATTGAGACTAAACGTAAAAGTGTACGGAACCCTCGTAATGCCACTCGTGCTTGACAGGTTTTGTGAATACACCAAACTAATAGTCATTTTGTCAGATTCATCGACTAAAATACCAAAATTTTTTTTTATCAGTCCTAATCTAGGATATAGAAGTATCACTCCTTACATATCCGCAAATAACAATAATAAAGTTTTTGACTGTCAAACATTTTTAACATATTTGTGAGATTTGATGATAGGATACTGTCATTTATTAGAATACTTAGGGTCAGGTTTCCATATTTTTGATAACATAAATGCATAATAAATAAATATTTATGTCAAATCTCCCTTAAATACAGTGGATAAACGTGTTCCAGATTCGGCTTCTACAGCAGAATTTCCGTTCTGAATATCTGACATTGATGAATTTCGTAATCGTTCTTCAGACAGTCGCTTTTACGTAATAAATGTAAATGGAGTCTGTGATGAGTTCTTAGATGTCTTTTGTAGACATATTTTCGTTCGTAATGAAGACGTAACGGAAGACTTCAGGACTGAGTTTTCCTTTAACAAATATTAGTTTGAAAGCTCTTAAAATTACAGTCAACTCTACCATTTCATATAAGTAAAATTTGTCATTTTAAAGACAAACATTTTCAGAATCAGCAAATGTAGAAGGATTTTGTCTTAGCTACTAATATTCCTTCGAATAATTAATGAGAAAGTATGAACACACTGGATATGAGTTGTAATATGAAAAGTTATTTTATTTTAGCACAGAATTCGGAAAAATATTTTGGAAGTCGTTGTTTTTTGTCGTTTCGTTACTTGTAATTGGACAAACATTAAAAACATTTGTGTGAGGTGTACACATTAAAATAATATCATTTAGAATTAAGTAATTTATTTTTTTACAGCAACAATTTACCTTGATTTTTATGATGTGCAATTTCTATATTATATTTCTATATTTCTATATTAATTTCTTTAATTTTTTATTTTTGTAGTACCGATCCTTTCGGATTGTAAGAAAAAGGATGAATGAAATTATTCAGTAAGTAATTTCATCTATTTAGTTTAAATTTGAATACTTTATGATAAATTACTTTCCGTGTTACGATTAAAATTAAAATGAACATTTTGAATGATTATGTAATGTTATTTGAGTTAAAATATGGAACTTATCATTTGGGTAGTACATGAATTGTATATATTAGATATTACTAGATTTTTAAATACTAGAATAAGTGATTAATTTGCCGTAATGGTTAAATTCAGGAATCCGAAAGTGAAAATATCGGGTTCTAATCTGGGATTTAATGATGCTTTTTATTTTTTAACTTAAAATAAAACAAAAAATCTTTTAGTTTGAATTCTGTTGTTAAACATAGCTAAAATAATTTATTTTATTTCGTTGCTTACGAATATTATTTAAAACTGTTCAAGAAATGAGTGAATTTTCGTTTCAACGTCATCTATACAGTTTCCAGCGGTAATTTTTTTTTGGCTCAAGGAGAGCATTTATATTTCAAAATCGTTACGTAATTCAATTGGATTAAAAATAATCTTTTATCACTTTAAATCTAAATACCTCGATTTAAATTGTCAGTTAGACAGCTAACTCAAGCCCATTGGTACCACAAATTCTATGCACGTTAAAGTTATAATTTTTTGCTATATTATTTAAAATAAATTAAATTCTTGAAGATAGTGAAATTTCTCGTTACCAGTAGAATCTATACTATATTACAATATTATACAAGGAAAATATAGTACCAAATGAAAGAAACCAGAGAAATTTAGAGAAAGTTATTTCGCATCTTAAGAAAATGCAGGCGCTTAGAATTACGTCGTAGAATGCTATTGAATTGTATTAAAGTAGTTCCGACATTTTTATCGCATGGTTAATGTAAACGTAGGCTATAATTATTCGTTATAGGTAATACAAATTTAATTGACATCTGCCATAAGATAAATTCTCCTAATACTTTTCCAAAATGGGATAAAGAGCTCCCAGTAGCAAGTAACTGCTGCTAACAAATTGCTAATTAAAGTGAGTTCATTCTTCAGTAATTGAACATTTTAATTTAAAAAAACTTTGCTCTAACTTTTTATGGGGAATGAAACATGTTTAAATCATGCTCGTTTAGAACTCTAAAATAGAAAAAATGTTATCGATACTCGTCCCGTCCACTGCCGTCGGTTCAATAATATGCGAAACAGTTCTTTGTGATATACATATGTGTGTGTGTAGTTTATATATATATATATATATATATATATATATATATATATATATATATATAACTTTTAAAAATATTAATTCAACTTAGATTCCTATACTATTCGTAAATTAATGTTTATTAGCTTTACCATATACAAAATGTGTTTAAGCAAAATTTAACTTCCTGAGAAAGCATACCAGACTAGGTTAACAGAATAATGACCTCGGTGCATGCACTTGGAACAATGCTTCTCTCCGGTCTACCGGAATGATACAAGCAAATGGTCATAGCCATCGAGGGCTCGGATATGAAATTATGTGTGAATTCAAAAAAAGCATAATTTTTACAAGGTATCAGACCAAACGACCGCAATAGCAAGTCATTCGCGACAAATAAACATTTTAGAGGGAAAAGGTACCGAAATATTCCTCAGAAAGAGCTCCGATGCTTCAGTTGCAACGAATTCGGTCACAGAAGAGCGGAATATAAATCTAAGAAAAAGGAAAAGAATTTACAGAACCTGAATAGGAGCCACGTTACCACTTTCACCGCCTCGACAAATGATACTGAGTTCATTGACTTGGGCACCATCACATGACAAAACAGAATTACTTTTTATGTGGGTACGAATAGCTACGGCAACTCAGCAGCAGGAAAGGGTCACCATTTAAGATAATAAAAGTGGCAAACGACACATAATTTTCGTTAAAAGGCTCTAGTCGAGTGAACCTTGACGTCTGTGATGATAAAAGTCAGTACAATAAAATCATAGTAAAAGATGTGTTATATGTGTCTGATTTAGCTACAAACAAATTGTCCGTTAGCCAAATAATTAAAAACGGTGATTAAGTAAAATTTAACGGTAAAGGTTGCTTCCTAACAGTAGGAATAATACTGCAGCTACTGATAGTTTGGTGAAAAGAAATGTATAGACTGAATACAAATAGTAATATTGCATACATATCAGACCTTGACCAATCTTCTGTTCTGATATTTTTCTGTGGCACCAGCGTCTGGATTATCTAAGTTGTAACGCGCTTAGAAAATTAGTAGAAAAAATCGATTTTGCAAGAAGGATAACGGGTTTACACGTGTAACGTATCGATAAAGTAAACTTACGTGACTGCCTCTTGAACATAAAGGTTAAAAGACCACAAAAGTAGACTTGGTAGACTTGGTGCACTCGAATATAATACTAAAAGTACATCGCTCGGTGGAGCGAGATACTTTTTGACATTTATAGATGACTGCTCAAAGAGGGTTTTTGGTTACTTCTTGAATAAGAAGTCGGAAGCACCAGACAATTTTAAAGAATTTAAAAACCAAGTTGAAAATCAATTAAATAGTAGAATTAAGTATATTACTTTTATGGTCGTCATAGTCTAGTACTTTCGAGGTCGTATAGACAACGAGCCAAATACATAAAAAACAATTTTCTGAGTCCATATAAAGGGCCGGTATTACACATCGGATGACCAACGCCTACATGCCGTCTATAGTTAACATTAATCTAGATAATACTACATTTAATAAGATTACTTAGACATCGTCAATTGTTTTACAATTAAGAATTACTCTGATATTTCGATTTCTTTTTCATTATTTCAAAGAGATCATTCACGAAACCAAAATGTTAAACTACCGTAATTATTTGTTACTGCATTATATATATATATATATATATATATATATATATATATATATATATATATATATATATATATACGAAATCTCTCACTAAACTTTATTAAGCACTCTGTAATTCAGAGAAAATAATACTGATATGTGGAGGTAATTTCTAATGTTTTCTTTCAAATAGACTTGTACTTTAATTACAAATTTTCCAAGATAATTTATTAAACACATTCACAAATACGTCTTTCCATATAATTTATTATAAACATATTATGGTTAGAGCTTAATAGTCCATTAGAATAAATCATTCCATATACAGAAAATGACACGAGTTTCCCTCTAGAGGTAGCACTGTAGGCTGTTCGGAACGACGTCGGTTGGCATATCGCCAGTTTTTCCACGAGTCAAAGACCTGGTCGCTCATTATGGATTCCTGTTATAAATTGATGGCATATTGTATCGATTGGTAACAAGTTTTTCTGCTGTTATTTATGTATCGACTTGAGCTTAATAACTTATTACTATCGTGCGATTAAGTTAGTTTATCAAAGGAAGATTAAAATGTTTCCATTTATTTGGGTATGAGTATTTGAGCTGAATGTTTTCTTAAAATATCGTAGTTTTAATTGTATTATCACGGATATTGACCATTATAAATATTTATGTTTAATTTTATTTCCTTTTACACACTAAAAGTTTACTATTATGTCTAGAAGAGAAAAGAGAGTAAAAGGTTTAGAAAATGGTATAGAAAATCTATCAAAAACTTAAATTTAACTGTGGCTGTGGTGTGTGTGTTTTGTTTGTTTCAAAAGATGCAAAAAGTGAAAATATTATTTTCGAAGAACTACAAAAAAAGATGAAAGCACCATAACTCAAGAGTAGATGAGCCACGAAGGTAAACATACGAGGTTTAGTGGAGAGGAGTTCTCGATGCAATATAGGTGAGCTTCAATATTGTTTTTAAATCTACGAACATAGCAGTAAATGTTTCCAAAATTATTGTTGAATATGGGGGTCATTGATAGGTAGTATTTTGTGCATGTATCTTAGAATATCTAGAAGAACTGAGCAACAGTTTTCCAATGCATGCGGAGTTCAACACTCAAAGTACGATAAATTCAGACCTGATTCAAGCCCGGAAAAATAATGCTAATTCTATGATTACAGCTGTATTGATCATTTTTAAATTACCTTGTCTATCCTGATGCTATTCTTTGCGACAGTTCATAAGAAATTTTGCTAATCAACAATCTTCCAGATAGGGATACAACGTGTTCGATTTAATTCTAGCAGAAAAGGGAATCATGCCCTGCTCACAATCTTATGTTATTTATAGATATTTATTCCCGAAGAAAAACGATACTTTACTGCTGCACTGATAAGCTGTGCTACAAAGAGCATGTTAATTTCCATTGAGTATACTTGAAGAAATACTTACACGTATATTCTTAAGGGAACCTAATTTAACGTGCGATAAACTTAGACTTGCTTCATGCCCATAAAAACGCTAATGCTGCAACTACAGATGTATCATGTTGAAATAATCTTGTTCGATTTGATGCTATCCTCTTTGTCTATTCGTCGTATAATGAAAATAAATGAACTATTAAGTCAATTAACAACTATTAAGTCTATTAATGAAGTATTAAGAAATATTAAGTAAAATTAAATGAAAATACGTACTGTAGTATTGTTTCTACTTCCTTTAAGTTGTTTCTTTTTTCCCACTGCTTACGTTAGTAAATTTATTGTAAGGGAACGATTTAGCTTTTATTATATTTTTGAAAGTTATACAATATACAAGTATTTTAGTGAGGGTGATAAATTAAATAGATGTTATTCTATGAGGTTATACAATGCAAATATTGCGGTGCAAGTAATAAAAAAAATGGATATTATTCTCAGTAATATATTAATACAATAGCAAGGGTACCTGGTGGTTAGAATAAGATTATACCACTAATTATACACGTCTCTCATTTTATTTATTTATTTACACAAATTACACCGCTCCCCTTCAATAAACTATATAAAATGTAAACAGTGAAAAAAACCGCACAAACTTTTCTGTAATATATAAATATTGTTGAAAGTTTCTAAGAGTTAATCTTTGCTAATAGAAGATATTGTAATACAAAGACATTTAGGTCATGGTAAAGAGCTTAAAAAAGTAGAAATAATACTACATTACGTAGTTTCATTTATTTGTAAATAATGAATGTCGTCAAAATTAACGCCAAATATATTCAGTAAAACTATTAAGTAAATATTATTTAGAAAATATTTAGGTTCATGCAAAAGTAAGGATGGATAATATTTCTGTTAAAATATTTAATGTTTTTCACATGCCAAAGAAAAAGAATGATAAAAGATGATTTCCCCCAAACCCAAAATGTAACATCAAAATGAAACATATTTGTTGTTCAATTATATGGAGTTTTCTGGATTTTTATTCGATGTATCTTAAAAAAAGTGGGGACCTCTTCCACCCCTGGAAACTTTTTAGGATTTTAGAAGCTTCGTAAATGAATTTAGAAACCGGAGTTCAGTAAAAGATATACAATAATTGGATCTTATCTTCACATTTTTTGTTCGAATATCATATATTCAAAGTACCAATTGCCTCGTCACCAAGGTCGTCAAAATAGACCTGGTAATAAAATTGTCCAAAATTTGCTACTTGACATATTTACCTTATCTTTTCTACATATTTACCTTAAAAAAAATTGAAACTATGTTTTACCTTCACTCAAAGTGCTTTTTCCAATAATATTCTATAAACCTACGTAAAGAAATCATTGTAGCAATATGTGTAACTTCCTATTAAGGACTTCCTATTAATAAATTGGAATAATTACTGAAGAAATGTACAAGTAACATAAAATGTAGTAAAGTTCGTTTGTACGTGTGTACCATAACGCAGGTTAAACTTAAGTGGTTAAACTAACGTGTTATCCCCCAAACAAAGTATTCCATCTCGATTGATGATTACGTGTGTTTACTTAGATATAAAGATGTTTACATGAGAAAAAGCTAATATACTGTATATATTAATATTTCCACGCAAAAAACTTACATTGACAACATCGAAAGTAATATTTTTAATTTAATCCAAAATGAGATAAATCAACCAATTTAAGACATGAAATAAAAGCAGTCTATACGGATGCAGCATCCCAACGAACTATCTTGATAAAATAGATCACTCGACAAAAGCGATCGAATATCCGGCAGCTTCCCGCACCAATGCAACGGGCGGGCTGTTCACCATCAAGGAGACAAATGCAGCCGTTTATTCGAAACGAATTTGTTGAAAGGGCCAATAACTCAACAGTACACGATGTTGGCGAATTTGTTCAGCAATGTACGCGGACGTTGACATATCTTCTCGACGATATTACTATTTACTAGTAATTTGGCGTTGCACTGTAATTCTTAACGCATTTTGTCCAAATAGGAAACTGCAAATATACTGGTATATTTTGACGACTTTTACTTTGACTATGCTGCAAAATTATCATGACACTTCTTTAGTAATATTAAATATGAAACGTATTTTTAATATATCAAGTTGAATCACCCTTCTTCTTCAAATACATTCGAGTTCCCTGTACGTAGTAAATCAATTCCGTCTTCTGCTAGAAGTTTTGCTACATTTTTCTAAATAATATTTACTTAATAGTATATATTTGGCATTAATTTTGTAGACATTCATTATTCATAATTAAATTAAACTACGCAATGTAGTATTATTTCTACTTTATTTAAGCTTTTACCATGACCTAAATGTCTGAATTACAACATCTTCTGGTGGGCTATTAGCAAAGATTAACTCTCATCAATGGACCATATTGAACTTGGAGTAGACAAAAACCTGTTAATTGATTAACCCCACTAGATCTAGAAAGAGGTAATTTTTCTATTTTCAGATTCCCGTTGACAAACAGAAGCTACGTCTCAAGTGGATGAAACGTATCTAGCGGAAACAGAACACGCATTTTTCTTTTGCACCTGGAAATAAATTCAAACTACATTTTTATGGCAGAAGCAGGACACAGATCAAAAGGTAGATGAGGCAAACTGAGCAGTCTTGTGCTTCTTCTTCAAATGCTTTCGAGTTCTCTATATAGTAAATGAATATCGTCTTCTACATGAAACTTGATTACGTTCGTCGTAGAGTTCATCAATGAACTATATTGAACTTTATAAATATTTTTATAATACCGCCAAAAAAGGAAATCATTTTATGAGATTCGTATAACGTATTCGTCATTCTACTTATTTTCCATATAACAAGCTAAAGTGCATATAGCTACCACCTGCAACTAGTACCGAATAAGGGCAGACAATATGCATTCTGTGCACCAAAATTTTAGTCATATACCTGGGATAGGTGACACGATACTTGATAGTAGCTTCATATTCCGCATGTTTTTGATTCAATTACGCCTACGAATATCTAATCGACTTCCGCACGAATGACAATCAATAATTTTAACCTTTGGTCCTCAAATATTGCTGCTATAGCGATACTGTCTGTCTAAATTGTGAAACGAACTGCTGGTTTTATACTAATATTGTGGGTACCAAGCGGAGACTTTGCTATAGAACCCGGATTCCAACACCTCAGTCCTTATACTGCGAGGGTCCTGCCTGCCGTGTAGATTAAGAATATTCTGGTTTAAGTTACTATTTTGAGTCTCAATGATATTAAAATATATATGAGATGTATGTTAATGTGGATACGTGCGTGTATATATATATACGCACGTATATATTGAATGATCTACAAACATATATACAGACATATAAATCACATTCCCTCTTAATTTTGCCATAGCCAGTGCTTTAAGCCTTTATATACCTGTAAAAACTGTATGTCCATTTACATCATGATTTTGCATTTATCTGTATATACATATTTACCTGCCTACTAATTTTCTAATCGCTTTCGTATTTGTATATATATATATATATATATATATATATATATATATATATATATATATATATATATATATATATATATAATTATTATTTACCTACCTACGTACTTACGTTTAGTAGCTTCATATATTTGTATATACTTGTACTCATTTATTTATCTACCTACCAAATAATATCTTTATTGCTTCATGCCTTTATATTTACTTGTATATACTTACCTAGTGAATGTACTTTGTATATGCTTATCTATACTTACCTACCTATTTACTTTCTGATTCTCTTGCTTGCATCAAGGCAAGTGAAATGAGTCCAAACTCGCCGACTTTACTTCTCAACCGTGAAAAGTTCCCATCACCCCTTCCGGCTCCATCATTGTACCCTTATTTTGTTGAACAACAAATTTATGTTACCCTTAACAGTTTCAAAACTTTAGAGATTTTATTATTAGATTATCATTATATCTATATCATTCAACCACAGTACCTGTGCTCTTCATTGTTTAGGATTTCTACGGTGTACCTTCAATTTCCATGGACAAAATCTATACATATTTTATGATACCATATTGGGTTATTTAAATAAAAGAATAATGGTCTAAATTAGTTGATTGAGGCCAGAGATATAAGATAATATGCACAAAAAATTACAGGCGATTGATTACCTGCTTCTTTCATGAAGTTGATTACAGTAAGTATAAACATTTACCGTGGTAAATACCACGGTAAATGTTTTTAAAATCTTGCGCCGCCTTACTTTGAATCTTACTGTAAATTACAATAGAATGCGGCATCACATCGTTCAGAATTGAATAATTTTCTCAACGAATTTTAAATTTAATATTTTATCTAGTTACTTGTTAATAGTTTTAGAATTGTTTTCAAAAATAACAGATGTTCCAAAAGGAAAGTAAAACGTTAGCGTGACCTTTCCATCATCATCAAAACATTTTTTTGGCAATATTTCTTAGAAATATTATAAATTTAACAAGTGCAAGAACTAGTTATGACAATGAGTTCATCAATTTGATCTCTTCAAATTTATAATATTCATTTCAAACTCAGTACTATTGTAACATAACTTCCAATTAATATAAGCCTACGTTTGATGTTATCAATTATTTACGAATTCTAGTTGAACATGCTTAATTTTTATGTACTTTATATGTGGAGAATACCTATCGTTACTTCATATATTTGGAGATAAACCTAAAATACTGAGTGTATTATACGTTAGGTTTCTGAAATAGTCTATATCTTTATTTAAATACTACTTTTGTCATTCTCTTCACAAGTCAACTAAAGGCAGACGCTTAAAAGACAGTAGAGAGTAATGAAAACAGCCTAAATACTAATAGTAACTACTTTATATATATATATATATATATATATATGTATATATATAAATACATATATATATATATATATATATATATATATAAATACTAATAATACTATAAGCCTAAATGCAATCAGATTCTGTAAACTTTTTATATGAAACAATGAGTTTTAATAAAACCTTTTCCGTTCATAATTTGTTAATATGTCTGTTATTTATTTAGAAAAAGTCTAATAAACCTATATATTGATGCTGTTCATCAATCAATATTTTTTACTTTTTGAAAAGGTGTCGTAAAACAAATTAGAAAGTGTTACATAAATTTCTAATGAACCATTAAGATGAAATTCTTAAAACTAGTAACGAAAATTAAATGTAAGAAGAAAGGGAAAGCACAAAGTTTTAAAAATTTAAATGAATAGAAAATAATAAAAGTTACTAACATAAAAATAGAAAACAAGTATTTTATGCCAAATTGGTACAAGGAATGAAGAGTATTTAAATTTTAATTCATTACTTCTTTTCGTTTGAATAAACAGAACTTAACATAATAATTTAAAATTTCTCGAAGATTGATAAATATTATTTAATATAAGTTTTACCACTATTTTAAACTGTTTATATTAGTTAAAATTACTATTACTTAAGTAGGTACGTTTTAACTGTTTATTTGCCTAGATTTACTCACTGAGATTAAGTACAGCTTTATTCAGTGATTTACAAAGTTTCATAAACGCGTTTATAAACAAAACCTATGTTAATGTTTAGAGAATTATCTCGAGTAAATTAGGGTTATTCCGGCAAATACATATCAAGAAAAATATTAGTATATTTCAATAGAAACGGAATATACATCTAATATACCTTTGAAAGAGGAAATGAACTAAAACGTGCATTTCCTGCATATTTACGTCACTCATAAAATTTTATGGAAATTGCGACACATGCTGTTTTTTATAGGTACATTTTCATTGAGGCTCGAATTTCTTCTAAAGTATATGAATAACTTCGTATATAATTATTTTCTATGTAAGTTGTGAACTCACTCTTTGCTGGACGATATACAAGGGGATATATTTGACGATATATTGACGTAAGTAAGTGAGGACAACAGAAGCATGCACTAAGAAAAATAAAACTAATGATAATGAAGTATCCTAACAGCAAACTACCAAAAAGAACTTTAAAATTATTTGTAAGAAAATTTTACTTTCTTACCGTGAAAATTTTCTGTTTATATTTATATCGTTTCAAACTTTCCTTTTATAAATGTTCATCTTGATTAATTTAATTAAATTATGAAGTTATGGATATTTTAACATCATATCAATAAAAATGATTTAAAAAAATTGAAGTATGTGTTAGTTCACTAATTTTTTTACTCAAGATTCATATCTGTGAGGTAAGACTCAACGATTTGAAGGTATGTCTAATTCTATATTCACAAGTTTAATTTTTCAAAATAAATTAATTTTTATAATGGCAGTTTAGTAAATTAACAATTGTATAAAAAATAGTATCTCATTGAAAATACGAAATAATAAACTGTACCAATTAACGAATATCGTAAATATTAACAACAACATGGAACAAGAATATGAAACACAATTAACAATTAAATGAAACTACGTGATGTATTATTATTTCTACTTTCTTTAAGTTCTTTACCATGACCTAGGATTCGTTGTATTACAACATATTCAGGTGGGCTATTATCAAAGATGAATAGAATCTTTGCTTTGCCCGCCTAAAGATGTAATACAATGAAACCTAAGTCGTGGTAAAGAACTTATAGAAAGTTGAAATAATACTACAAAAGCATAAAATACACTTACAAACTTATTAAACTATTCCGAAGAAAACAGTAAGGATATCATTACAAATTCCTTCAATTTGTCTTTAACATGTGCGTACTGATCTCAGTGGGAAATTGTTCGTGGAAATTACAAGCCAAGTGTAAAATATTCGGTAAAGAAAGAAATTTATTTCACTACAATTAACAATACCTGTCAAGGACGTTTTGGACGATTCAATAAATGATATTATTAATAACCAACTGTGGTTTATGATGAAACGTATTTGTTAACTTATATCATATATTTTCTAATAAATAAAACCTAAATCCAAATTTTAGAAATTGATTAATAAAATTTAGAAACTATACGACACTATACTATTGAAGATTACAACAGAATGCCACTCTCAAACACAAACAATTGTTTACATATATAAAAGAACACTGGAAAACAATTCCCTATCCCTGAATCATCAAGTCAACCTATTTAAAGATATTTTACTGTTAATAATAAGTAATATAAAGATAGTTAATATGAATATTATCGTAAGAAAAAATTAACCATTCTGCAAAATTCACTTAAGAATTAAGATTATTACAGTTGAATTTACTGCTCAATTTTTAGGTTTTTTTATTTTTAAGAATCAAATTCATTAAAAATCGAATAGAAAATGATTGTGTAACATTGGCTTATTCCTAATTTAATCAAGGGTAGTACTGAAAGTTCTTAAGGCTGGTCATTTGTAAAAACGGTAGTAAAAAAAGAAAATAAATTTTGAAAGTCAATATCTGATAAATCTTTGAAGTACTTTGCCTGTCATTAGTTTTTAAAAATTGGCGGCAATTTGTAAATCGTATGTATAATTTGTATATATCGAGAGGAAATTTTTGTTCCATCATTCTTTATTCGCTTTGATCTAAATCAACGACAAAGTTTGATTGGATATCGATTTGTATTCTATAATGAAGCGTGATCTCACCGATATCGATAATGATCTGGGTGAGGGGCGTCCCTCGACTGCGATAAGCGAAAGTATCATCAAAGCTGTATGGCTTATGAAAAAGACTGACAAAGGAATAACCCATCGGCATATTCGGGCAAGTTTAGGTGTTGATATGAGTCAAGTACAGAAAATTATACACGAACATTTAAGCGTCCGGAACTTTGTACAAAGTCCATACTCCATGATTCGGAGGAAGCTTAGAACCACTGATGCGTTGATGGTGTCGCAAAATATTTAAAAAAATCAATGGAAGTCATTTCATTTGTATTGGTCATCATCATTTGTATTGGTCATCATAATGGCCCACGAAAGCTGAATTTACTATTATACTTCAAACTAATAGGTAGATTGCGCAATGGGTGTCTACTTCCGAAGAGTTGCCTAAACAGGTGAATAAAAGACGAAGTGCTGGAAAAAAAGATCATGGTTTTGCTTTGGGAACGGACGGCTTATTAAGCAACGATGGGTCGGGAAAATAAAGGAACAGTTAGCGCGACCTGGTATACTAGTAGTTATTGGTCTATTCGTTTGGAAAATATTCAAGGGCATAGCCCTCGCAATGGAACTTTACTTCATCAAGACAATATCTATCACACTGGGCCAGGAGAACGACTGAATATTTGATTACATAGGTTGGAAAAATTATGGATCATCTGCCATATAAACTTAACTTAGCACATAAGATTTTCCAAGAACTAAGGATAAACTGCGAGGAACGTATGTTTCCCAGAATGCCAAAGAAGTTATGACTGCCTTTGAAAAGAGTAGAATGGGCCGGTCTCTCTAGGTAGAATGGGCCGGTTTTTACTCTTAGTAGTACCATCAAATGAAACGATAGATAGTGTCAAGGAAACTATTTTGAAAAATAAATGGCGAACTTGTTAGCTGGTTCCATTTTTGGTTTTGTAAAAACTTTCATTTTTACCTCTTATAAATTTTATTTTACCCATTCACTGTTTTATAAAGCTTTATTTGTAAAGCTTTAGCCTATATATTTTTCGAAATTCATTTGTATAAACTCGAAGTAAATTTTACTAACTTTACTATCCTTCATTTATGCCATGTTTTATTTCTTCGCTTTTACTAAAATAATAAAGGTATAGTAGTGCGAATTAAAAAAAAACAATTTTTGTTATTATTAAATTAATATCATATCTTTTATATCATTTCCGTCGTAGATACTGTGACATGAATTACGAGAGAAAAGATATAAACATATGCAGAGGAAGACTACATTAAAAATTTCCACCCTCTATTTTTGTTTCCTTCCGCCGAAGTTTTTGAAGAAGAATTTGCTACTAAATCCGAACCATCCAAATCGAGCAAGCCAACAAAGCAGATTTTCCACGTTCTGTAATACGCTCGGCAGCAGACGTTCCGCTAGTTTACATATTGCTATAGCTACATTGTCTAGATGCAACGGTTAAACTGCGGCTGTATATCATGCGAACTATGTTGTCAGGACACTTATTGGCAGCAGCAGTTATTTGGAAAAATGCATTTCGTGGAACATTTATTTTGTGTACTAGGGTAATATGATGAAGGCAGGGCGATATGTAAAAGTAGAATCGTTGATATTATATATGAGTATAACTTAATGTATCATAGGTAACTTCTGCAAAGTTGAATTTTTTTGTCAAATTATTACTTTTTAACTATTTTCAAAAATAAGTAACGTAACATTTTTGACTGTGATAGAAGTAGAAAATCTTTTCGAAAACATAGGTACAAAACTTTACCTACCCTTCTTCAAATGCATTTCATGAGACCAAGATATCTAACAACGGTTCAATCGATAAATAGAAGTGCGACAGACGGACATTGTAAAACAGTTCAATTTCCATCTCAATACCACTCTAAACAACATTTTTACTCCGCCAACAGCTTTAAATTTGTTGTATCCTTTTTCAATCAAAAATTCTTCAATTTATATCTTTTCTGGAGGAATACACCTAGTGTTCACTGCTTTATTAATATTTTTATTATTTATTACGACACGAGACCTGACAAGTTATAAATATCCCCCTTATGGGGGTTTGAATGGACACCTCTACGAGTACTACTTCAAAGAGTTATATTACTAATTAAGTTTTGTTATTAATGTTTTGATCGATAAATTCTATTTATTAAAGATTTAAAAATTAATACTTACTGAGTAAATGCTAAAAATATATATCTTGTTGTTAATTAGAAAATAAATTATTTCTTCGTAAAAAAGCAGTTTCACTCAGTGAAAGAAAAATATAGATAATTATGTCTTCTATTTTCGAATGGAATAAAAAAATCTTGTTTCACTTTGAGATATTTTTTCATGTTGAAGATATACTTCTGAAGTGAATTATTTAAAAATAACCCAGTTATATATTACCGTACTGTAATAAGTTTCTTACCCGTAGTTGTTATCTTCTACATTAATGAAATGAACAAGTTTTGAAACATATTTTCATACCCGTTTCAATTTTTCCTTTTTTCCAATTTCAATTTGAATATTCTAAAATTTAAAAAAATTCACCACGTACTTATCGAATGAAGCAAAATTAACAGCTGTTATATTTATTTAAATCTTATACAAAATAACAGTATTCTTATAGAAAACCAAACATATTTCGGTAGTTTCTATGATAAAGTACTCTTACCCTTTTCGATGAAAACCTTAATTTATTTAATTTATACCTTAACATAATTTATTACTCCGCTAGTTATTTTGTTAATGTTACCAAGCACTTAGTTACTAATAGTTGTATATTTATTTTATACAGTGCTACAAAAATAGTTAACCGAAACAAAGATTTTTCGACAAAAACGAAACACGCAATTTGCCTTTCCATCTGGAAATAAATTGAAACTAAAGTATACGACACGTTTAACACATTCAGCACGCTAGTGAGTATAGATTAAGGTCTAGAAGTGCATCATTCGCGCTGAATGTATTAATATATTCACAAATATTGTAAATTTATAAAATATGCGTTATAAACGCAGCAATTATAGAAAATGAATGAGTTGTCTACAAGACGCCAAAACACAGAAGTTGAAAAAAGGGTACTGAAAATGGAGAATAATTGAATATTCTTCAATAATATCTTCTTCAATATTAATTTCTTTTTTTATTTTATTCTTTCTTCAACCTAAAAATATAACAGAATTTGAATCGAATTTAAAAGATTTCACTTTTATGTATTCAAATTTTATATACAAAAAAAATATGGTACATATTATAACTAAGTAATAATATGCATTACAAAACAAGAACGATATGATTACTCGAATGAAAAATAAACGATTGTTACCATGATCACGTTTTCAAAAATGAAATATAAAAAAAACATTTTACTCCTTGTTGCAGCTGACATCACATTAAAGTAGTCATTAATTATATTCATACTTATTGATATTAATTCATCGACTTGAGCAACACTCATTATTTAGTAGCTATATAATATTTTAATCGAATTTTAATTCAATCTCTAATTGTATTTTTTAACGTTTTCTACATATTAATAGGGTAAGTACTTTATTAAATAAAATAATTTTACATGACATCTTTCGGTCCGCCTGTGAATATAAATTAAATATTATCACGTAAAAATCTCTCTCAAATAGTTTTGAACATATTATGATGCGAGACCTTCTCCAGATTATCGATTCCGGGACTGTTATGAAATTATTAGGGGAGAAAGGTTCCTTGCTATTCTTTAGTCTTAAATTGGTAGTTTAATGGGCGCTCTTGTTCCTTTCGTACAGATTTGTTATAACCTCAATATTCACACGTTAAGTTTTTCAAGTTTTCGCTCTAAAGTATAGCGGAATGCAATATTGTGTTTGGTAATATGTATAAAAGCATTATAAAACAGTATTTGTTGAATTTGGCGCTTCTCTAAGAGGAACTCTACGTTCTGAATGTGGTCTATTATCGAGAAGTCAATCCACTTAACACCAAAATAAACTTATAATAAAGTTTTCAAAATTTGTTTAGTATTTTGTATAAATCTGGAAATTATTACTTGAACATAGAAAATTTTCGTATCTTTTTTAGTATTTATTATAAAAGGAGAGGAATGAAAGTCATTGTAAAGGTCGTTCGAAAGGTTCCGTATCATACGTAGGCAAAAAAAATTGCCGTTAAGGCAGGTAAAATAAAGTGAACACACACACATGATTTTCCCATAAAAAAAACTTTAACCAAATAAATTACAGTATTTTGATCACGCTCATGGCTATATGAGTTTAAATCCTTGGATGCACGGCTGAATATTAGAAAAAAAAATAATGCAAAAAATATATACCATTTTTTCCATTTCTTTCTTTACGTTTATTTATTTATTATTTGTTCCACCGTTTAATATTTAAACTATTTACTTCTAAGTAATTTTACATATTTACTAATTTTTTCTCATTAATTTGTTCATGTCTCCTCTTTCCCCTTAATCACTCTTTTCTTCATAGCATTAAAGTAAAAATTAAGAATTTGCATACAAATGAACTTTAAATAATTATGTGGAAAAGAAATTGAATTTATTTATTCCTTCTTTAACATACATATAACACATATATTTGGCGGACTTGTTGCTAAATAGCATTCTCTTCCAGTCAACCATATTGATTAAATATAAATATTTTGTTACGTGGATGATGACTATAAAAAAAAAATGTCATAACGTATAAATAAGCAAAACTAAGCTACATATGAATAACAAAACAAAAAAAATGGTTAATTATAAATCTTGACATGGTTGAGAATAAGGAAAACGGGGAACAAAATGGAATAAGGAACGGTAGGGCAGAGGGATTATAAGAGGGTGGACTTTTTCAGACGATCTTTGAATACATTTAAGGAGAGCGATTTCATGGTATCCCGATTTAGTCGATTCCAAAGACTTATAGCTTGGACTGCGAAGGACCTTTAAAAAAAGGTGGTTGATTTTTGGGAAAAAGGATACTGAGCTAGTTTTCAGAGCGTAGACCCACACTCTGTGAGAATGTGAAGATTGCGTCGATTACGGACTTATACAGCTTTGGTAAAATTAAAAATTTTGTGATTTTACAGTCACTATTGATCGAATTTCGACTACAGACGGTACTAACATAAATAATCTGGTGCCGATATATACATATAGTAGGGTTCCGTAGGTACTTATCTCGTTTGAGACTGTTGCCTGAAATTAACTAAAAGAATTTAATTAAAAATTATAACCAAAAGCTTGTATACAATATTTTTCAGGGTTTTCAAACCACTGGTAAATAAACCAGAGTAAGATACAATGGACGTCACTTTGAAGCATAATATTCCGCAATGAGGCTTAAAAGTGAAAAATTGTGGATGGACATTTAATTTTAAAAGATCTATTCGCTAAAATCTTATTAAATTCTTGAGCAAAAAAAATTCGCTTCCACTTCACATTTGTGGAGAAGTACGTCAAAAATATTTTTTTAATTTAAAATGTGTTATTTTATATCAACTTAGAGGTCAAAGTTGATATTAAGTAAATACTTGCAAAGTTTCCCTTCGGAAAACATAATGCTATTGAAACTCTAAGGCTTTGTCAGATGGACGGACGGACATGATGAAGTTATAATGGTTCCTAGTTTAGAGGTAGCAAAATTAAATTTCCACATAGATTATAAATCTAAATTTCCTATGTAATTTATTGCAAAAATAAAATTGGGAAAAACAAAAATAGAATCGTATTCGAAAAGAAAATATTAATTTTTTTTCATTTCAACCGATTTATTTCACTTCAAAACAAACGTCTTGAATCAGGTATACATTTTTTTAAGAACACTTTTACTATTCCATTTGTAGGAAAAATATATTTTTAAGTGTACATTTATTCGCCAAGAAGGGAAACAACGTTTCGTCGAAAGTTAGGAAAGCGTTCACATATAATCGTGACTAGCACTCAGCGATCAGGTATTCTGGAGACATCTCAGCGCTTTAAATAAACCCTTAAATCTATTAACGCCGACGGTCCTCCGTCTAATAGGAATATAAACCCGGGCAAATATACACTACGTTAAATAAATACTATGAGACATTCTCAACAGAAATTAAACACACAATTTGTCGTTGGGTTCGAAGATAAATTGAAACTAAAATTTACTACATTTTTATGACATTCATAAAACTTTATTCGCGTACAAAACTAATTTTATAATGGCGAATTAGGATTACTGTAACTTAGCCTAAATTTTAATCTTTACTATGTGTAATTGTTTCAGAATTCTGCTTTGTACATATTACGATTTTTAAAAAATAGGCCATGATTCATGAAAGGCTGAATAGACGGTCAGATGCAGATTTGATTCCATAAGTAATACATTTTTTAAGTTTTAATTCGAAAATAAAAACTAATCGCAACCTAGACACTGCCAAAAAACAATAATGAAGAAATTATTTTCTTTCATTTCATAAAAACACGAAAGCGTCACAGTAACAACTTTACCACAACTCCTAACATGAAAAAATACGACTACTGCATGATAAAGTTTATCAAATGACAAACGGTTAATGTTACTTATCTTATAATAATAATACGTAGTGCCATGATGGAGTTAATTTTTTAACATTTGGCTCATTCCTTCTGCTAATATAAGAGAGCATAGTACAGAAAAACTTATGAAATTTGGCTATATCTTTGAGAAATTGGAAAATTGAAACTTATTCTGTTATAAATTGGACTAACCACTCTGTCTAATCATATATGTCCATTACACTACAAATATTAATATCAAATATATAAGTGCTTCAAAATGTGGTGCATAAAACACATTTTGTTGCATTTTACACAAAAATGGCTCCCGGTTAAAACTAGAACTAACGTGATCAAAAAGTCAGAAATAGTAGCTAACGTTAATAATTACCCAATAAATAATAACTATACACAATTAGAGGAATGTTTGCTTGTTTGTGAGTCATTCGCAATAAATATTATAATTATTAGAAACAAGTTTCCAATAAGTGTTTATATTTAAATATACATACGTATGTTTTTATACTACATATAAATTAGGCTGTATAATAACTATGGAACACAATTCTCTGATACTCAGATATTTATTTCAATTGCTTATATTTGTACATGAGGTGATATGGTCTTTTCTATTCTTATGATTACATATATTATTTTCTTTTTGTCCTTACTTTACTTATTTTATCGTTTATATATGCCTAATCTTTTTAGTTCCCCGTTGAAATATTTTGCGTGTTCTATTACCTATATATTTGTGACGAAAATACGTCCTTAATTTCTATTCCAAATGGCACGTTTAAAAATTGGCGTTACGAAATTGGTAATAAACTATTTCTGAAAAATGATCATGGTAGTATTGTCTAATTCATATCGTTTCAGTGTTGTCAGATAAAGTAATAATAAAAGTTCATTACTCACAATACCACTTCCCATCCTCCCTTCCCGCGTCCCGCGCAGCGCACTTATAATTGAATATCGAGATATTATCGGTACTGCGCTCTACACAATATGACAGGTGTCTTACTGTGAAAAGGTATAATACGAGCGTAACAATATTTTTAAAGTAATTCTTTGATAAAAAATACACAAAACTTTGTGTCGTCTTCTTAAAAACTAACTTGGGAAAAATACGCAATCAAAACTCGTGAAACGAATCCGCATATCTTATAATCGATGTTATAAGATATGCGACTTATAGAAAAGGGGAAAATGTATCGTCTCAATCAGCTAAGTACATCGTTATTTACATAAAACTTGAATAATGACTAGAAAAGTAATATTGAATATATTTGGCGTTAATTTTGTAGAAATCCATTATTCACAATTAAATGAAACTACGTGATGTAGTATTATTTCTACTTTCTTTGAGTTCTTTACCACAACCTAGGTTTCATTTTATTACAACATCTTCAGGTGAGCTTTTAGCAAAGATCTTTGCTGATAGCCCACCTGAAGATGTAATACAACGAAAGCTAGGTCGTAGTAAAGAACTCAAAGAAATAGAAATAATACTACATCACGTAGTTTCATTTAATTGTAGAAAAATAATGTTTATTTATTTCTCCAATAAATACCTACTAACGTAAAGAAAAACCGGAGGCGGTGACCGACACTTGGATCTGATTTCATGGTGTACATATGCTTAATAAATGTCAGGTGAATGATAAAATATTTTTTTTCTCGAGGTAAAAATTAATTAAATATTACTCGCAATGCTATAATAGAGAACTCATTTTATTAAATTAAATTGAGAAATAATGAAAGTTATGTTTAATCAAGAATTTGATGTAGACAAAAAATTAGATATTCTGAAATATAATTGATCTTCTATCAACAATATCTAATTTTTAAACATCGTTTTCAAAATATTAAACTTGTAAATAACCTGAAATATGGCCCCCTAAAGTAAGGAATTACTTTATAGCCTTAGCCTTGAAAAAATATGAAATAATTCTGGATACTTGCATTTAACTGGAACTTTTAATTAGGATTTTTTTTCATTAATTCGTATAAATAATTTCAAGTTATATATTCAAGTGATTCTGAGAAATTTTCCGAATTTTTTCAAAGAAAGAACACAATTTACATCGACATGGCGTCATTAAACAGATTTAATTGTCTTAAAAATGTTCACGTCACCATTTGAAAATTGCATTATCAAGAAAACAACTCGAGTTAATATACGGTGCATCAGTAATTGAATAATAATTGTAATTATTGATGTTTACGATGGCATTTTATTTTTATTTACCAACCACGCATACTTAACTTTCCACATTACATTCATTTTTTCATGCAAATGCAAAATTAAAAATTCATAAACAAATATTATCAATAAGCAGTGTGCCGCTTGTAATTGCAACGATGATAACGATGCAACCGAAAAGAGAAAATTGAATTTTTCTCAGCAATTAATTTGCACGTGGATAATTCCACAGCACACATGCGTCAATGTTACAGTTCAATCAATTATCTTTGAAGTTACATCAAAATAATATCACTTTCGTTAGATGTAATTAATGAGAATACATCGAATCAATGTCAACCGCCGACCTTGTCTGACAAAAGTCGACAGTTATCGACCGTCACCTACAAAAGTCATTGCGCGTTGTAATAAACAGTATTCGTATTATGAGCATAAGAAGTAGTTGCAAAAAATTTGAAAAAAATTGTTTGATAGGTTTTTGAGAAAACGAAATTTTAAAATTATTTTTTTTTATCCTAAATTTTGAGATTAGGAAAAAGGATTAATATAAAGATTTTTACGTAAAAAAAAAATATTTGAACCTAAAATTTCATACGAATGAGTCCAATGGTTAAAGCGTCAGACTGTATGACGCTAATACAGGCACGTATGTTTCAAACTCCAAGTTTCTTTATACTTCATGCTTACTTATTTTTTGCTTACTTCGCTTGAAAGTAAAAAAGGCTACGGTTTTTAAAAATCGAAACAACGAGGAAATCGATATCATGGTTTAAAAATAATAGGGTAAAGAAAAACATGAATGTACATACAATTGCAGCATATATAAGAACAAAGAAAGTGAAGGTGAAATTGAAGGTCCCTTTTCCTCAAAGGTCCCACGCCTTTTATGTCAGGGACAACGTTTTGCGAATGTCGTAAAAGTGTAGTAAAGTAAAGTTTCAATTAATTTCCGGTCGCTAAACCGAATTGTTCATTCACTTTCCGTTGTACCTACCTACGTGATCTTGTATTTGATTTCGGAAGAAGCGTGGGCAACCTTACCTACCAATCCCATCACAATGATAAACCTCCAGTTGTATTGTTTTAAATTAAGTTCTATTTTAAATTAAAAGCAGCTTTCAGAATGGATAATGAGCAATGAAAGCAGACGGCAATGGTTACATTTACTGAAACATTTCTATAAACATGCGAAAACGAGCTAAATTACTTTTTCATATAAGTACTTTTTATTTGCACAAACTTGCGTGTGAAAATATATTCAATTAATAATTTATTTGTTGTTTATTTTAACAAAAGGGAATATTTAATTATTTGCTTATGAAAAACTAATATTTATATTAAGTTAGCAAAGCTATTTGCACCTAATTAATTCTGTTAAATTTTTCTCTAAAATAATGTGAATGTTAAAGTAGGTTTCAAACTAAAGATTTCTTAAGAAAGTTTAAGAGGGCATTGAAATAATTAATTTAAGCCCCAAATAATTAAAAAGAACTATCTTATAATTTCTATCATATATGTACGACGTGTTTCTTTGTAAATCTAGAACAAAAATAGGCATTTTGAATCTGAAAAAAAAGTATGTCTTTAAAGAATGGTAGATCAATTTTCCTTTACTAAAATATTTTCTATGCTACTAACGTAGCCAAATTTTTACTACTATAAGACATGACTTATTTTTGAAATAATTTTTGCAACCAACGTCAACGAGTAATACAATATATAAATTACATAACGAGTCCTCCGCCACTCTGCCCAATACCTATTATGGTAAATTTTGATGAAAAATATAAGTTAAAATATATTTTAATTTGTTATAATATTTACACACTTTTTTCATTAGAGCTGTATGTTGTACGTTGAAGGGTGAAGAAAAATATATAATGTAAAGAAAAAAACTGTGAAGAACGAGTGGAACTCGCACTATGAGGGTTCCATACATATCTATTCATGTATAAACATTTAATGCTACACAATATTCTTATTAAACTATTTAATTTTAATTTTTAGAACGAAAATATATTGCCGACTCTATTTTTCATAGGCACATATTTAAGAAAAAGGTTTAATTTATGAATTTAACTAAAAGTATTTTTAATTTAGTAAAAGTTTCGGATTTTTTTCTTTATTTATTCTATGAAACCTTCCAATTTTATGACTCTAGATTAATGGAAAGTAGGTTAGGTTTTGATTCATTTGAGTGTCAAAATATACAGCGTAAATGGCTTTATTTTTATAATTTTTCTTGATTGCTTTGACTTAGAAGCTTGATTTATTTATTTTTACAGCTCTAATGGACCGTAGACCAAAGTATTTGACATTAATTTCAACTTGTTACCTCCACGCTGTTGTGGACTTACACAAAATTTTAATTTTGAATTTTATTATTAGTCTTAATAACTAAGCTTCTAATATAATGTAACTAATTTGGAATCGGCACCAAATAAACCAACAGGCAAGAAATCATTAGGTCAGTAAATCGTAAAATAATTACGGCGACAGTGTGCAACAAAACGTTGCTACGCCCCCCGGTGAACTAACACCATAACACTGATCTGAGAACTATCACCGATTAATCCCAATTATTTTGCAGAAAACCGTGTCTAAATCTGCCAAATCATTTTGGAAATAAATGAGAACATTCGTTTGCAACAAAATTTTGCAACACAACAATTTATCTGAGACACTTTTTAACATTTTACAGAAAACAGTATCTAAAGGCCTAGGATTTAAACCGTATCTAAAGTTGTAAGTCCTTGAGAGTAACATTGTTAAATTTCCTGTTAATAATTACTATATAATAGAAAAATTAGCAAAAAATATGCAGTTATTACCGGGGCAAAGTTAGTACTGAGAGCTTTCATATAATAAATAAGGAACATCTCGTGAAATGTTTACAATTCGTTTGTCAAAATGAAGTGTTACGTTCTGAAAAGGTTTGAGAAAATTTTGAATAGCATCTTATTTTCAGTTATGGTTGAGTCAATAAAGGTTTTCACCTCTTATTCCTATTAAATCTATTTTGTTCATTTTTCCTTTACAATGTTTGTTATTACCATATATATTATTTATAATCAGAAACATTGCAAACAGAGAGATATTTATATTATTTTAACAAGCAACAAATTTACATTAATTAACTAATATATTTTTAATGCATATATTAAGTGTAATATAAGTTACGTAAGCAAATACGTAACAATATAATATTTTTCAATAAAATATTTCAATTTCCTATAATTCAACGCAAAAGTATAGAATATATAATATATAACTACGTATCATACAACTTTTATGACTACATACAATAGAAAGTGATATTGTGTTGTGCAGGTAAAATATACCTGAAGAATTAAAAGATAGATGCTTGGCCAGTCTTTTACATACTTCTGTTCAAAACGCATCTAGCCTAGCCAGCAGCCTTAGTTTTTCGAAGCTTACAATACAAAGGAAGAGGAAATTAAATAGAATTTATAATTAAATTAATAATTAATTATATATTATGGACAATTACTCATGTTAGTAGTGAGTATATTTATTAATTAAAACAATCAATTAAATTTTTATAAGGTTATAAGCTCTAGAATTATTATATAACTTTAGATATTATTTTACATTTTATATGGTTTATTCAGTTTTGTTCTCGTTCCACAGTATTTTCCTTTAGCATCTTATATTTATGATTCAGATCCATTACGTGACATCAATTTTCCATCATTCTAATGATCTTCTGGCATGTTAAAGAAATATCAAAATGTTGTAGCCTCTACATGACAAATTTACTGCATTTGCAAGCAACCGTTTAGTGGAGATGCACCGAATATGTCCAGTCAAATAATGATAAACTGACGGAAGTGATAAGGAGTGTCTAACACTAAAAGAAGTCTCTAAAAGATTACAACAAAACGAAATGTTGAATTATGTAAATAGTGCCAAAAACGTTTACATCTATGTTCATGTCATTAAAAAGAGATGGATTTTTGCGATAGTCGATTCAATGAATGACTTGAGATCTCTCGATACAAAATATCATTGATTAAGTTGAATAAAACTTTTAATGAAAATACGAAGCTAAAAAAACAATTGATCAACGAATTACGAAAAAATTTAATCAGTAGTGAATATTTGTTCTAATTTTTTAAAATACTGCTTTTCCTCCTTAAATCAATTTTGTATTGCTAAATCTTATTTTCGTTGTCGAAAACAAAATTTGATATAAATAACATGGGCACTTTTTGGAAATGGAAAATGTTTAATTTAAAATATTCAGTCTTCCTCGAGTAAAGTTCGTGATTATAAATAGCATTATTAACAAATGTCACAAATATTAAAAAAAATGAGGACTAAGAAGCTTTGATGATTTCCAAGCTTTATGGATTCAACTGTAAGTCAGGTATTCATTTTTAAATAACAAGTAATTACAGTGTATTACGAGATTAATAATAGCACTCCAATAACTTTTCTAGTTTTCCTTCCATGGATAACCAGGATAAATTAATTTTATCCACTGTTTATGGTTCCGCTCGTCTGTCACGGAAATGGACCTAATTATAGATTCGAAGTGTTATAGAATTTAATTTTAAATATATTGTGTATCTACGAAGTGGCAAAAGTTAGCTCCGAAATAATATAGAATTTAATTTTAACCATATTGTGTATCTCCGAACTGGCAAAGTTAGCTCCGATGTACTATAGAATTTCATTTTAAACATATTGTGTATCTTCGAAGTGGCAATGTTAGCTCCGAAGTACTATAGAATTTAATTTTAAACATATTGTGTAGTTCCGAAGTGGCAAAGTTAGCTCCGAAGTACTATAGAATTTAATTTTAAACATATTGTGTATCTCTAAAGTGGCAAAGTTAGCTCCGAAGTACTATAGAATTTAATTTTAAACATATTGTGTATCTCCGAAGTGGCAAAGTTAGCTCCGAAGTACTATAGAATTTAATTTTAAACATATTGTGTATCTCTAAAGTGGCAAAGTTAGCTCCGAAGTGCTATAGAATTTCATTTTAAACATATTGTGTATCTTCAAAGTGACAAAGTTAGCTCCAAAGTACTATAGAATTTAATTTTAAACATATTGTGTAGTTCCGAAGTGGCAAAGTTAGCTCCGAAGTTACTATAGAATTTAATTTTAAACATATTGTGTATCTCCGAAGTGGCAAAGTTAGCTCCGAAGTACTATAGAATTTAATTTTAAACATATTGTGTATCTCTAAAGTGGCAAAGTTAGCTCCGAAGTACTATAGAATTTAATTTTAAACATATTGTGTATCTCCAAAGTGACAAAGTTATCTCCGAAGTACTATAGAATTTAATTTTAAACATATTGTGTTATTGTTTGATCAAAAATTAAAATTGCGATTCAAAATTGTGTCCTATACTTTATTTGATGAAGAGAAATTTTTCCAATAATAACTTTTTTATTCCAAGAGTACATTTTTGCAATTGCATTTTAGGTCAACTAACATATTGCAAGTCTAACACATTGTGCTTAATGTTTCTAAAATCTCTATATATAGACACATCTTTATTATAATTTTAGAATATATAGATTGATGTACAGATCACTCAAGCGCGACATATTATTATGCAGACAAAGTTATTTATGAAACCATCTTTTCAAGTTATTATAACGATATTACTAACTGGAAAGTTGGTGTGGCAGAAATGCTTAGAAAACTTCAACGTTCTTCAATCACGCCCTTCAATTAAAAGTTAAATAAATATTGCAATTTTCACACATGAAAATAAATAAATATTGCATGAGAAATACGAAATATGTCAAAAGTGAGCAAAAATACGTGAAATAAATTACAGTAGAAGCGTTGTTAAAAGTTTTATTATAGTTCAGAAAAAATATAGTAATTGAAGTAGTTAGTCAGACAAAAAATACAACAAAGTTAACTAATTACTAGCGTGACCCGTGCGAAATCTTCGCATTATAAATTATTCAACTCAATTTAATAAATCAAAATTGATTGCAGGTATTCAATTCATTTCTAATTTTGCACACTGCTTAATGGCAGCATTGCTGTTTTGTGTATGTAATTTTAATAATTAATTAATTTGCAAAAACAATAGCAATAATAAATTTTTTAGTTGTTGATGCCGGTAGAGCAAGCAATTATCTATAAAATGATATATAATTTATGTGGATTAGTTGTGAGGTTTTGTCTAAAAAGGGAGAGTAACATCTTAACCGTAGCGTAATATATATGATGATGATGATTTATTTAAAATAAGAATAAAGTGATTGACAAAAAATGAACTTTAATATAGAAAACGTGGGGTCTTCTCGATTTACATTTTCATAACAAGCATCCCACGCCTTTTTACATTAAAGTTATTTTTTGCCAATAACTTTGGTTTTATTTTAAGTTTACTGAAAAAAAATTAAATTATACCGTCTTGTGAGACATTCTTTCGCTCTTAACCAAAATTTTATGCATTCTTCAATCACTTCTTCTGTAATATATTACACGCATTTCTTACTTGCTTTTAGTGCATTTCGTACTTGTCAATGTGTGAAATTTGCGATATTTATCTAATTTCTAATCAACCTATTTGGAATTATGGTAAACTGGCTAAAATTAATTATAAAAGGTGATCAAAAGAAGATTTTGATGATAAATATTTTAAGTTAATTATTACATCGAAAAATTTATAATCTTATCTATTTAAACAGTGAAATATTTAAAGGTACGACCTTAACTTTATTCAAAATTAAAGCTGCTTAATTAAGTTTTAATTAAATGGTAATTAATAATAGCCATGCTCCTTATTAATTAATAATAGCACATTAAAGAGAGCTCTCGGAAATGTTTGCGTATTTTTCAAATAACATAATTCTAATTACATTTTTTCCACGAAAACTCAGAACTAATAACCTGCCTCGATTTTTCCTTTGAATCGTGAGTAAAATAGTTTAAAGGTATTTTAAAAATATCAAGGAACATGGAACATCACATAATATAAGATTTATTCATTTTCGATTTCCAAAAAGTTTACTTGTTGGTTGTTGTCAAAAGCGAATGTCCACAGAATCCAACGTTGTTTACTACCAATACGAATATACTAATAAAGATCAATTTAATTGCCCAAAGGTAATTTACTAAAAATCGTAATTAATTGAAAATTATGTTTTAAATGATTTACAATCTTTAATTAAATTTTGAAAACAACAAAAATAATATAATAATATGATAAAACGAACAACAAAATATCCCAATACACAGTAAATAAGAGATATCAACTATGCAGTTTACATAGAATTAGTCATAGAGCAGTGAACAGCGATGAATCGACCTTGATGATGACTCGTAATTACAGCTACAATGTCGGTGCAACCCAGAAACGCAGTTCATTGAATAATATCGATTAAACTAATAGGGAAATAATATTAAATGGATGTCATGATCTATTCTTCAGCCCTTCAAATTTGGAAATGCTTAGCATAATACTAAAGAATAAAAACAACTTGATCTTGTGTTTTTAGAATGAGGTAAAATAAAAGAAAAAACTAATCTATTATAAAGGATATAAATACTCATATATAAAGTAAATTAGCGGCCTACCCCGGCTTCGCACGGGTGCAATGTAGGTACTAATGTGGTGTAATTGTGAAGCTATTAATTTTATTACTGTCATTCAACCGCCGCCGCCGCCCGCCGCCGCCACCAGTCGTCGAAGCCATCTGCATTGCGAATACTGATTTTTACTGTGATATCTTCTAAAGATCAAATTTTCATCTTCATTAAATGATCAACGAAACTAACTTATTTAATTAAATAAAGTTTAATATAATATTAATCAAAATAAATGGGAAAGCATAACTCACAAAAAAAAATTATAAAAAAAACGCCCACTGTGGGTTATCCGTAGAATATAGATATATGCCATCCCGAACTTTTTTGAAGATACTTTTAAGTTCCATAGTACAACAATTCGATACATCTCTTAAAGTTTAGTCAGCGTTAGTAATGAAGGCGCCCAAAATTCTACTTTTCTACTAAATTTTGACTTTTTTATATTTCCTGATGCATCTATTATACCTATGAACCTTCTGGAAGAAACTATTTGAATGACAGTGAAAGTACATCAAAATCCGTTGCGTAATTTAAGATATCTAAGCTTACAGAACGACGGACAGACTCGAGAAGCGACTTTGTTTTTATACTATGTAAGGATACACGGCCAATAATGAAGAGCTCTTCTTGCCTTTCGATAACACCTTTAATTGATCCAGTATTCCCCTAAAGCCTTTTAATATAATTTATACCTCTACCAATAAATTTCATTAAACTTGTACCCAAAGAACACTTACGTGATACGTTAAGTAAAAAGTCGTAAAATTTATTTTTAAATAGTTCACTGACGATCACTATATTATCTAGAAGTACCATATATAACTTTCCGATTACAAGTGTTACAGGAAGAGACATACGAAAATTATACTAAATGACATACAAATATTGGACTCATATTTCGGTCTTATTTTTTGAAATAATAGGTTGTGTCAAGATTTCTCTTTCTTAACTGATTTTATTATCGTACACTTAAGAAGTTGCAGAATTTATCTTTGAATACTTCTCTGATTATAACTATATTATCTAGAAGTATATAACTCTCTCTGATTACAAGTCTTACAAAAAAAATGTACGAAAATTTTAGGGTTCATTTCGTGTAATTTTCGTATATATCGTATCAGACCTATGTAGTTATTTTTTGTAATAATACGCTGGCTCTAAACGCTGTATAGCGACTTTTCTTCCTTAACTAATAATTCGTAATTTTTAAAAATATATAGAGGCAAATAATTTTATTCTAGAGATGGCCAAAAATACAAATAATATGCCATCATACATACTTGTGATCCTCATTAAGTTTAGATCTAATCTCAATAATTTGGTTTCCAAATAGCTTTGTTTATTCAAAATGCATATTTAATTGCCCCCAATAACAACGAGTAAATTACAAGTTCTAACAAATATTAAATTATAAGATTAACCTATTTAGTATTCCGTGGTATCTAGGAATACCTAATTATAATTTAATCATCTGGTCTGTCCGTTCGTTCATAAGCTACAAGTTAACACCTTGTTCATCTCTTAATGCTCTGATGAAATATTTTGCAGATATATAAAGAAACGTAATATCAAACAAAATTAATTTTTTTTGTACCATTATTTCTTACATTTTTAGTCACATAGGATCAAAGGGTTTATAGACGTTCGCCATATGTCACTCAGTCCCCCCTCCACCGCTTAGTTTTAAACCGAAAATTGCCAAAAATTTTAATACGAGCTTTTAATAAATAATTTAAACCATCATTGGTACAGTTAAGTTACGTTAGCTAAGGTAACTGTACCAATGATGCAAAAAAATATAGATACCAAATTTTATATACAATTTCTCAATAAAATTTTTAATAAATAGAACCAGTCGAGTACTAGCAGACCTTGCACTAGGAAGGCATATTCTAAAAATTTAGATACAACATCAATGTATTGCCTACTATATCTTTCAAATGCATAAAAGCTATTGCATATGTCAAAAGTTATAAAATAAGCTCCATAGTGTTTTACTTATCATCTAGTTAAATTTTAGCAAATGTATTTTTACATGTTTATAACTAGCCCTTTCAAATAATATCCCTCACAATATACGGAATTAATTTTTTTTATCTTTTGATTACCCTTCTTTCCTTCTTCCCCTTTCTTTCATTCTTTTATGAATATTAATTTGGTGCATATTTCGGACCAGTTTCGAAAATGAGGGCGGGACGTATTTTTTCATATTTTTCAGTATACTTATGAAGATATAATACCTCAAACTATAGAAAAATATTTTGAAGACACTTATAGCAAACACATTCAAACGATATTCCACACTACAACATGGAATTAAGAAGAAAATATTGCCCCATCCCTAAACTTTTAAATTATTGTTCTCGAGTTTTAGCTATTGAGATATATATCATCAATAGCTAAAACTATAATCTATTCTACTACCATGCCAAATTTCAAATTTCTACGTCAAGCGGTTTCAGAAGAAAACGGCTATGACGGAGCACGGATAGACTTATAAGAATTCTGTTTTTCCTTTCAAAGTACGAAATCGTAAAAATTATAATAAGTAAATCGTTGAAATTGAAATTTTGTGTAAAAAAATACGATAATGTGGAAAAAACAAAAAAAAAAATGAAAACTTCAACTGCTACGAAACACTACATTAGCAAGTATCCGAAAAGCATTTGGCCAATTTTTCATGTAGAGAAATAAGAAAGATTTAAAAAATGTCTTGTACAATATCGTTAAACATCACTCTTCCTATAACTTTTATTATTTATAAACAATAAAACACGTTACAAAACAAATAAGAAGCTATCATTCATACGAACCACTGAGACGATGCCAAACTTCTAATGAAATCTTCACAAGCTGTTAACCGAATTTAAATTTAAATTACTCTACATACAGCGTCTGTTATTTAGCATGTAGTTTAAAGAAAGCAAAATTGTAACTTTTCCTAGAATTAATTGATATACTCAATTAATTCTATGTCCAGATATTCGATAAAAATAATTGAGTATACCATGCCCAGCTATTCAATAATTTAAAAGCACGGGTACAAAATGTTGTGGTATACGAATAGGGAGATTGACGAAAAATATTTCCATTTCTTTTCAATAAATCCAATTGATATAAAAATGCGCTTGAGATACGACATTGTCTTCTTATTTACAATAAATATTTACTAATTTATAAGCGAAGAGACAAAAATGTTGACGTATACGAAAAGAGAGATAGATGAAAAAGATACCAGTTTCTTTTCAATAAAGAGGAACGATATTAACAAACAAATCGCGTTTGAGATACAATATTGTCTTCTTATATACGATGTAATCATATAATCTTCCTCTAAAATCGACCAATAGTACTTTGTTTCGATTTTACTGTCATTTTTATTACGATTTTTTGATTCGGAAACACATTTTATTTAGGAACGTTTTACCTCCAGATTTCCTCCTAGTATAGATTTACTCATCAAAATACAAAACAGTTAACGTTCATTGATTCTTTAAAATTTAATAAAAATTAGTCAGTCTAGCGTGAGTTAAGCTCTCGCTGTGAATTCTTCGTTATTTAAAGTCAAATATTAGATCTTAATAAAGCAGATATAATTTTTTAGCGAATTTATTCTAAAGATAGGATACTATTAAGGCTATTCTAAATTTTTACACTGACCGAATATTTACATTGATCGTGCATACCGCATTTCTAAAAAACTGTCAATCACGAGAAGAACTAGCACTACGAGGATTCCGTACAGATTTAGGTACTTATTGCGTGGGTTTGTGCATGCGTACGTGCGAGCATGCGTGCTTGTAAAGTCAAGATGACTTTTTGATTTTGCACGACTTTGCATTACAAAATAAAACAAGTCTCTCATCTTGTAATGCGAACTGGTAAAAATTTCACAAGCTTAGAAACTTCGCAAGCAATAGACTTTCCCCATCCGTCATTATTCTCTTTCCTCAGACAAGAACGTCCTTTATACATTTAATTTAAGATATGTATGCGCGGAATACAGCTACGTCACGTTATTTTCCTGAAAAAGGAAATTTACTGAGGTTCCGCAGTTCAAAGGGCTGCTTTGTATTTCAATTAAAAGGCACCATATGTAAACGAGATTAGCTTTTGTATTTTAAAGATATACCCTGGAGGAATGTGTTAGATAATTTTTTAAATACACACAATTTATACTACATTATTATAGACAGGTTTCATGTATTTGTGGTTTAAATATAGTATATTCGCTATGTTGACTGCATATTTCAAGTGCCTCGATATCGAGATCGCCGGGGCAGACTTATTAATTAGACAGTAATAATAAAAATCGGCCAAGTGTGAGTCTGGCTCGTGCATTGAGGGTCCCTGCCTCGTTAGAAGTGAAATTACTTTATTTATCATATATCAATACTAATATGGAATTCTAGTGCAACAAGTATTCATTTATACCTAATACAATTAAGTAAGGTGACTTATTAATTTTTGTAACATCTCAAAATTAAGATATAGTTTTCCTATGACTTTTCCTACGACTACTATCAACGTTATTGGTTTCCTATAACTTCTATTTTGGATTCTAAAAACCTTTTCAACTTTTCGCAATTTTAGATTCAGTATGTTCGGAAATAAGAGAAGAGGAATATTTAACAGATTTTTTTTGCAAATTGTTCCGGATATCCCTAAAACTAGATTTGAATTTAAATATTATTACCCCGTAGCTTGCTGAGGCGTTGAGTTAGAGGCTTAAAAAACTTAGTATAAGACTATATCACAAAGGGCGACATAAATCATACTAATATACATAAACAAAAGCCAGTACAGTTTTCATTTAATAAATAAAATAATGATATTATGCTAAGTTTTGTTCATTTTAATTGGATTATTAGAGTTAGAATACTTCTCGAGATTCTTGACTTTTTTTTTCAATACAGGGTTCGTGAATATATTCATGAAACGGAAATGTTACCTGTTGTACATAACAGAACTCAAATTTAATCATTTAATGGTATATATATATATATATATATATATATATATATATATATATATTTATATATGTATATATACCATTAAATATAATATACATATATATATATATATATATATATATATATGTTAAATTATTTATAAATATTAATTTGCATCTTTTAAATATATTGCTCAGTATCCCTACCGTAGGCGTAAAACATAATGAATATCTCAAAACTAAGAAATTCAAAATCTCCGCTACAGTTTTCCAGTAAATTTAGGTAATATTTTAATAATACTTTTTGTATCTCGATTTTGAAGTCGGTAAAGGGCGTGTATTATTTGAAAATATTTTCAGCAATTTCCCTGGTTTATAATTTTGGAACGAAAAATAGTTTTTGAATCCGTATTTTTTCAGACGCCACATGGTAGATGACACGCGATAAATAACTATTTTAAAACAATGATAACTCCATAATCCTTCTCTGAACCTTCATTGTAAATATTTATTAATTTCGGTGATGAATTGACATATCTCGAGTCTGAACTATTGATACAAATGCAGGTTAAAATATTAAATTTCAAGCAACAATAGGTCAAATTTCTAGCTTCTACATTTAACGATTTCTGATAAAAATAGCTTTGGCAATAAGAGAACACACGAACACCTGATTGGTTATACATTTTATTTTTTTTCCTTTTGAAATTTCGAATCACGCAAAATAACGTGTCTTTAAATAAATATTTAATCTAATAAAACTAGTACTTTTGTGTACTATGGTAATTTCGGTTAATTTTAAAATAGGTACTCACGATTCATTCAATCTGTCATACAAATTGCAACATTTAACTCAAAAATTTTATTTTTTGGGTTGAACGTGAAATTATAATCTACATTTCGTTGACGTCAACCAAATTTTAATCGCCAACGGCTTGAAAAAGAATTCATTCACTGCGACTGTTACTGAATTTGAAATGAGCTATACACCTAATTATTGTAATAATTTTATGAATAGTAAATAATTAATTAATAAAGTTCACTAACTAGCATGGATCCAAACATCATCAATGCAAATACAAGTAATTAAAAACGATTAAAATAATAATAATAATTTTTAAATTATACTAGCTGCATTCCTCGGCTTCGCCTGGGTATGATATTATTAGTATTATTTTTTCTACATTTTGACTATTTCCTTCAATTTGATTTTCTCTTATTCGACGCACTATTTTTCAAATTCTTATAAGACCTCTTTTCCTTTTTCCTTTCTGTTCTCCGTGCCGTCTCTTCTACTTGCGAATTTGCAAGATATTATAAGTACTTTCTTGCATTTTGCAAATAAGCAACAATAATTACTGAACACTTAAAAAAATTATAAAAAGCCAAATTTATAACGTTGAACTTTCGTTTCTTATTATCTTCGACTTGTTTCTAAAATAATAGTAATACATAGTGCCGAAATTCGTCTTATGTAACTTCAATGAACAAAATTTCTGACATATAGCATGTACAAAGCAAAAAATTTCTGACACATAGCATGTATAGCACGTTCTTAAATATTCAGATCCGTTCGATATCTGTTGGCGTCGTAGGGGAAATAAGAGGGATGAGAAAGGCAGCTGTGTGTGAGAAATCAATGACTTTCCCGGATATTGTGGAACCCTTTAGAAAATTCTGAAAATACCCACTACTTCGCCCTCACTATCACCCACACTTAGCCACGATTATCACACCCTTTACACGATATCAATGATCAAAACCAACGATTGAGTATTATCAAAGTCTCGAGTAGAAGGCATTAGGTGTTTGTGGACAATCAAAAAATATCAATATATACATAAATGTATATATATATATATATATATATATATATATATATATATATATGTATATATACACCTGTGTGTATATGTATGATGTCATGCTAAATCATAAATATTATCATTAGGTAACATTATATATGCAGATACGCGCTTCACACCTCGTCATATGACGCAAACATTCCACTGCTAAACTTTCAAATATTTTTTTTTATTTCAGAGTCTTGAAATTAATTTATTTTAATTATGTTACGTTACATAACTTTAAATGAATTTCCTTCTCTGCTTACTTTTACTAATTATTCATTTTTCTTTATGATACGTAATCATTACAATGATCACAGAACGAATCTTCATGTGACAATTAATCAAATAATAGTTACCCTCAATATGTTTAAATTTGAAATATAAATTTTGATTCCAATATGTCATATCATCTTATATCATCATTGATTTGTCATTACATGGTCAAAAATTCACTCAAATTCATACACTTTCATGTTTCTCAAAGTCCAATACAAAAACCTTGAATTCACAACTTTCGGATATCGATTTAAATACATTCCCGTTGCTATACTTGTAGGACTAATATTATTCCTCAGTAATAACGTTCATATATGTTCATATATTGGTCGTGAATTTTTTGTTCTTTTTACATTCCATCCTTCATAGAATAATTAAATAGCACAAATCATATAGATGGTATAAATGTAATACAAACCATCATTGAACGTATTTTGTAATTCAAAGCCAAGTATTATATTAATTGGTTTAACAATCTGTAAGATAATACAAAAATAATTCAGGATACTAAAATTAGACATAGCCAAAATCTCGAGTAAAATCTCAAAAGATACAAAATATACAGCAGATATTGAACCAATTAACTAGCCAAATAAAAGGTTTTATAAAATTGTGACATCTTAAAAGACTGCTTCATCAATAATTCTCCGTTATAGTGATCAACATAAAGATCGAGGAAATTCTTAAGAATCTTATGTCTAAAGTAACATTTGCAAACGAACGATCCCCAATCCGAGAGATTATACAGTACCTTCATTCTGATTAAGTAATTCCAATTACCTTCCGGTTATGATTTGGCATTTGGCGTACGTACCGTAGCCATAAACTAAAACAACTTAAGGATTCGTGACCAATATTCGTAAAGTAAGACGGAGCGAAATTAGATTCCAGAACCGTAATAAACTAACAGCGGACGAAATTCCATAATCTGAAGTCGACGCTACAGTGGCAACAAACATTTAGATGGAAATAAATTACCGAGCCTTATTACCTACTAAATCTGACCTCTGTTTCTGGCTTCTGGCCAAAGTCGAGTACTGCGATTGGATCAAAAAATTTGGGAGAGACAGACAAAATGTTTGATGTGTCAGCGTGCCTTATGCTACCTTCGCTAAGATGACATATAAAAAGCTAGCAAAACCTTTTACGTTTATTATTATGTAACCGAGATAGGTCAATCCAGATTAACATACGACGATCTTTTGGATAAATAGAACAAGTCATTGCTACGTTTGGTACATATTCTCAGTTGAAATAAAATATTATCTTTTTTGATAACGAGAGTGGGTTTTTGTTTTCGTATCTCAAAAACAAAAACCCACTGATGAGTGTGAGTGAAATTCCTTCGAGCCGTAAACTTTGTACTCGTGAATATGAAATCCGATTACAATTATCAACTTATTTTTATTCGCAACAAAATTTTGATGCGTATCCTTGTCCGATATTAAATTCATTTTTCTATAACGCATTCGAAGAATGTCTTATGGATACCTTTGGAGCAGGCACTAATAGGAAGACGTACGGTACACATATAGTTGTCTCACTTCTTTTTGCTTCTCTTTCCGCTGTTTTTAGCCGACTTCAAAAATGGAGAAGGTTCTCAATCCGACGCTTATATTTTTTTTCAGTGTATATACAACCGTAACTAGGAGACGTGATGACCGGTTTTCATAATTTTTTTTTGTTTTAAGAAAATGGTTTCAAATACGGTCCCGATAACGAATTATGGAGTTACAAAACCGTTTGCGGAATTTGAAACCTAGTTTAAAATTATTTGACTTGTTTCTTTATGTACTTTGGCCATGTATTGGCCAGGATCTGACGATGGTTTTGGAAGGTGAAGATAGAGCTTCTCAATGGTGAAGAGTAAACTTATCGGGTTTAGGCTCGTTTTGCTTATCTTGACGAGTTTTTTTTTCACACATGATGATCAAAATCTGATTATGAAATTCCAAGATGACAGTAATTTCTAAATGATGAATAACAGATTCATCGCATTTGATTCGTTTCACTTTTCTTGACAATTATTTTGGTCATAAGTAGTAACCAGGTTCTGATGATGCAGTCAGAATATAGCGTCAGGAATTTCTAATTTGTGAGAAGTCGGTTCATGACGTGTAGACTTGTTTGACTAATCTTGGTAAGTGACGGGAAAACCTCAATAGTGAAGAGTAGATACATATATTTTGCACTCGTTTGCTAACAAATCTTTTTTGGTCAAAAGTTGTAGTGATGATCTGATAATGGAGCCAAAATATAGTGAAAAAAACTTTCCCGTGGTAAGGAGTAAACTCATCTAGTTTAGACTCGTTTTATTTGTCTTGACGCAAGCATGAAAGCATAAATTTTACGTAAGTACTCGCAATTATAGGCAGAAATAAAAAGTAATTAATAAATTAGTATACGTGCTGGTAGATACGTAAATATGTACAGATATGTATAAAGGCATTATGTAACTAGAATATTAGTAGATAGGTAGATAAGTATGCACATGTACATAGAAAGGCACGAAGCACTGACCGTGCTGAATCAAAAAGAAGGAAATATTATTTTTATGTCCCTATGTATATATGTATGTATGTGTACATGCATGTATGCATATATATATAATAATACCTATTGTTCTCAGTAACACAGGATAAGTACAAAAAAATGTAAAAATAAAACTTACTAACAAAGAGTCGATATGAACCAACCACTGAATAAGAAATTTACTAAAAATAAAGGACGGAAATACGAGAACTTAATTTGAACTTTTGGCAGTACAATATTATTTTCGAACATAAATAAATTTATTGTTAGAAATTTTATTAACCAGTGCAAAGTTGAATGTGGCGTCCATGTTAAATATTACAATGTGACGCTGTCAATGAATGTGAACGCATGTGAAAAAGAGGCACCGTTTTATTACCTATTTAAAAAAATCTGTAACAGAAGCATTTTTCAAATCTATTTACGTTTTTCACGCAACAGTTGAAACTTTAATAAAAGAAGTAAAAGAATCAGAGAAAAGAGGTATATCCACTAATATATAGGCGTGATTCATACCAACTCTTTTATCACAAAAAAGAAGAAATTCCATTCAAATGTCTTTCAACTTAAGCTACGGTAATTTATAGGTTAACTGTAAAGAAAATAGTTACAGTAATATGACTACTGCTACTCCATGCGACTGCGATTAATTTTACTCTAATGTACGTTATTTTTGGAAATTAAAGAAGTTTTGGGGAAAATGAGCTATTTACTTTGTTTTTCCTTTTTATAAACAGATCTTGACAAACACGCATGCACGAATGAATATGTTCCTCCACATGCATTTGTGCCTATGAAAATGCCTATGAATTAATGCCTACTCTTTTTCATATTGCTTATACCGATGTTTCGCACACCGCACCGGTACAAACAATCAACATAAAAGTGAACTCTTATGATCCTATCCAGGAATATTGCCATCCAGATATTTTCGGAGAAATTTCATGTTTTAATCTCACATTTTTATAGGTTAAGTGTCTCAAAAAAACATTATAAACGTTGTCATACTCACCTTTAAATTATAGCGGCTCTTTGGAAGGTACGTTCGTGTAATGGGCAATGATGCTAGAAATGAAACCTACCTACATTGTACGTTAATAATTTCAGTGTAGCCATAATTTAAGTACGCAAAATTTCATAAGAGCTTGGAGGTAATTCTTCTAGTCTAGAAGAGACGGAATCAAAAAATTTAGTTACTTCGTCTGTATCTCGTGTTCATAACAGAAGGTGTTCTGTTGTCTCATCTTCTTTGGAAAGATTCTACGCAATAGTCGTTATATTACTAAAGGCAAACAATTTAGTGAAAGTCGTAAAAGTACCTGCATTTAAAATTCTGTTAATAACAATTTAGTGAAAATGTATAATACTACCAAGTCACAGATTCATAAATAAATCACTATCGATTGAATACATCTCACTTAATATTGCAAATAAATCATGGAAACATGATATAAAAAAAATGATAACAAAGATTATTTATAAGAGTTTATGTGAAGATAGTGTTGTAGACGAGATTCCAAAAATGATAGAACCTTAAATATTAATTCTAATGATATTATTGAAATGGAAAAAAGGCAACATTTGCGAATAGAGCGCGTGATGAAAATTAAAAGTACAAATTTTCGTCCTTTGAGCTTCCAACGCGCACTCTACTGTGGTAACACTGTGGTAAATTGCGAATTTTCTTATTAGGATGACAGAAATATAAGTTATATGTAAATTCCGCAAATGTGTAAAATTTTCAATGATAGGAATTAAACAATTAAATGATTTAAACCAATACCCAACATATTCTAGAAGTGTAATAACGGGATTGGAAAAAAGAAAAATTGATGGCAATAAAATGAATGTTCTGTTAACTTCATATAACAGTTTATATAAAAAATGAAATCCAAAATATTGTATCAATTTTAAATTTTAAATACCAGAAGTATAATAACTTTTACTTCTTCCATGACAATTCAGTGATTTATTCCACTCTTTTGAAATCTGTTTTTTTTATTATTTTCAGCGTTCAGTACTTCAGAAAAGAAAACGCAACACTTATGGAATCACTCACGTGTTCGTCTGCCATAGCCATTTGTCTCAGAAACCGTGTAACAAAGCAACTTAAAATTGGGCTTAGCATTACATTATTTTAATTCATATGTAACTCAATAGCAAACACTCAAACATATTTTGGTGAAAATGTTGATGCCAGGCAAATTACGTACATGGTAATAAACATTTTCAATTCCATATAAGGCGTGGGATATCATTTGAAAAGACTTAGTTAGGAAAGATATAGAAAATATTTTATTCATAATTCTAGGCAATATATGTAGATATTTACTCCAAAATACGTAAAAAAATAATTTTGATGCTAGGAAGTTTATATTATTGATGTTTTTGACAAACAACGTAATTTCACTTCAAAATGAGGTAAGAAACACGATGAGTGAAACATAGATGTAACATAAAAATGGAATAAAATTCTTAAAGGTGATTTTAGTAAAATCAGCTGTTTGATTTGTTTTTCCGTTCATAAACGGACCTTAAACAAGCACGCATGCACGCACGCAAGGATGCATATGCACATTTACGTACAATCATGCACAGAGAATATTTATGAATAAATTAACATTTATATTCGATACATGAGTAATTACTATCCGAATGATGATGAAAAAATGTGCCTTCATATTCGCACGAGCGTGTATGCAGGCATGCGTGAATTTCTGGGAGCGTATTCTCTAAGGTCCACTAAAAAAAATGGAATAAAATCACTTTAATATAATTTTTTCCAATTTTTATTTAAAATATAATGCGGCAATAATTTGTAATATTTTTTTGATTTGACCTTCATTACGAAAAAATAATTTACATTTCAATAAAAAAATATATGTTATTTTAACATTTTCGCAATCGTAATTAAAGCGTTTCATTGTCGCAAACAGAAGGGCCACATAAAAAACTTTGAGAAAATCACTGAATGGTAATTCATTGTAATCTATATCTTTTTCGTGTATTATTTTAAAGAAAATATTCGTACCACTGACTATTCAAATCCTAATAATGAGATTACTGTGTCGCATTGTATCATTTTTCGTTGTCCGCATCCGGTTTGGGAAAAAAATAAGGAAATGGTAGTGTATACGTTTGATTTAACAGTAACACCTTATCTCTTGTATTATTTTTGCTCGAACCATTCTGACAATATCATACTATCAATAGTAAAAGACGCACATTCCGTTTATATTGTAAATGCTACTGGCAAAACCAAATTATCAGATATCACAAACATTTCATGTTCACGTACAAACATTTATTTATCTATTTACCATGCATTTATCGATACTTTGAAGTTTGCGAGTTGGTAACGATAAAGAGGACAAACATCGATTAAATACAAAAAGAAATATAATGGAATGACAAGAATTTAATACAATAAGACTTATAGAAGATTCTCATTTACTACAAATATATCAACGTCAATACCACTGCACAATGGGGTGTCACATTACTAATTGCAGGCCGATTCGGGACGGAGGTACGGCAAACAATTTCTGGTCGCGAGCTCTCATGTATTTATTTAGGGTAAATAATAAGTATATTAATATAAAGCAGAAAAATTTTCGAAGTAACAGTTTGAAAATGAGTATGAATAATGCTAGATCTCTTTCAAACTCGAGAGATTGGTATGATATAATATCTAGGATAAAATAATTAGGGAAGAGACATATCCATAAATGTATAATTGCGGTTCGTACATAAACTGTGTTAAGATCAAACAATATTGATTAGAAAAACAAATATTGCTTGTTAATTATAATTTAAGCGTTGTGCTTACGTCTAGCCTGTGTGTTACGTCTAGCCTTGTTCGTTTCCACAAATTTGCTAAGTGGACCCTCACGTCGGAACTAATACTCTTTTTTAACCTGGAGCATAACAAAAATTAGAAGGACAACATCTACAAACATACTACTTTTCACTGATTGGCCACGAATGTTTAGGGACGGATTACCGAATTCCTTTACACACATACACATATATATACATATATATATATATATATATATATATATATATATATATATATATAAGGTATTAAGTTTTTTTATCTTATTTTGATATCCTTCAAAGTACAAGCAAAGCAAGTTTTGCGTATATTTGTTTGAAATAATTTGTACATTTTTGACGTATAGTTTTTAAAAAATCTACTGAATATATAAATCTTGCTGATACTGATAGGCTATCAATAATTGGTTTGCATGGTTTCCAAATTTATAAAAAATAAATAAAAAATTCGACATATCTAGAGCTGAGATTTTTAGAAATGTTGATCGATTAGTTACTAATCAACATTGCATTGAATTGTATTTACATCAAGTAATTACTGGTCAATGTTGATTTCACTACTTACATAATTTAAACTTCTATATAGATCTATATTTGTCAATTAAAATAGAATATTTTCTGTTAGTAGAATATTGTAGCTGTTTACTGATTTATACGGAAATTTTAAAACAGGAAAAGTAGGAAACTGTACCCAAACAGCCGTTCGTATTAAAATGCAAATAGATCTAGAGATAAATTAATAGTTTTCCTTCATTTTTGGCGTACTTTAGTTTTAGTTTACATGTCCTTACGATGATTTATGACAAAAGTATTTTTTGAATGAGGACATAATAATTTAAATTACAGAGCTGTGTAAATAATAACTAACTTTATTGCAAATAAATCCCGATAAGTTCCAGTAAATAAATAACATTTTAAATATTTAGATTTGACATTCTACTTAGTGTACGAAGCCCACTTGTTTTTTTAAAACGTTTTTATTAGGTCGACTTGTGTGTTGCAAACTATGTAGTGGAATCTTTGAAATTAAATTTCGTGCACTTCTGACTTTTGTATCAATATGAAACTAGGCAGTTGTGTGTAGTTTTGATGACAAACAATAATTTGATTAAATTCTTCTTGTTTTGAACCCAAAAAATAGATATTTAATGGTATTGTTATATTAAATTTCCACCCACTTCCAGATCTATGAATTAGGTATTTAAAGTTTTGCACACGTACTAAGAACCGATGATAATACAATAATTTCTTGAAATAAAAAAAAATTAGTTTCAATAAAGACTAAAAAATAACAGAATCGTACAATTCAATTTTTACCCACTTTCAGATGTTCGAATTATTTAAAATTTAGCAAACTTATCAAAAACCAATGAAAAATATAATAATTTCATAAAACAAAAATAATTTTTTAATTTTAAAAAAGTCTAAACAAAAATAATGAAAATATTCAATTAAATTTTCATCCACTTCCAAACGTCCGCATTATTTAAAATTTGGCGCACGTATAAAGAACCGATGACAATACGTTAATTTCATGCAATTAAAAGTAAAAATAAATTAATAGTTTAAAACACTAAAAAAACGCTTTTACAAAATATTGTATTAAAAAGCAAAAAATAATTATCGAAACAATTTTTTCTGTCCACTCAGAAATTAAGTGTAAGTCATATTTGTTATTGAGTATATATGAGTGTAAAAGCGTGCTTTTTTCGAAAAATAAAAAATTTTGCTTCTCAAATTAATTTTAGTTTATATCCAAGTCGCGCCACGCTTATGCAGTCAAATATTGTACTTAGTAACAAAAATGGCTTATAATAAAGTCTTAGGTATGATAATTATTTTTGGGTTTTTAGTACAGTATTTTGTAAATGCTTTTTTTTAAACTATTAATTTATGTATAAAATATATTATTTCTGTTGAAGCATCAAGTATTGGCATAGAACAATAACCACAAGGAAATTTTTTTAAAACTGTTTTTAATTTTAGGTTTTATTCACAATTAAATGAAACTATATGATGTAGTTCTTTAGCACGATCTAGGTTTCGTTGTATTACAACAACACTGATTCAGTCCGACATAAACTTTACCTTTACTAGTTTTCTATCATTAACTATCAACTTGCACTATTTAGTTTTTAGTTGACGGAGTACAAAATAATTGGATATATATCTCAAATTATTGAAAAGTACGTTACATTATCAGTACGTTACAATATCAGAAAGTATTGAATATATTTGGCTTTAATTTTGTAGAAATTCATTATTCACCATTAAATAAAACTATAGATATAATACTATATCACGTATAGTATTATATCTACTTTACTAGCAAAGTTTTGCTAATAGCCCACCTGAAGATGTTGTAATACAATGAAACCTAGGGCGTGGTAAAACATTTAAAGAAAGTAGAAATAATACTACAATCTCATACAATAACTACAATTAAATTTATTACCCTTACTAAAATACTGGTATATCGTATAACTCTCGGAAATATAATAAAACCCACACCGCTCCCATACAATGAACTCACTAACATAAGCAGTGGGAAAACCCACACAAACCAGGCTTCCGCTATTTTACTTGAAACATATAAATGCTGTTGGATGTTCCTAGGAGTTAATCTTTGCTAATAGCCCACCTGAAGATATTGTAATACAACGAAACCTAGGTCGTGGCAAAGAACTTTAAGAAAGCAGAAATAATACTACATCACATAGTTTCATTTAATTGTGAATTTGGAAGTAATTAAGACAATATTATATCGGAATGCAGGATATTTAAAAGCTTAATTTATTATTTAATGTGGTACGCGAGATACGTAAGCGATATTACAGTGCCGAAAGTGAAATTACTGCATTGAAAGCGGTTCTTGGGTATACTAAAGCGGGTTCGCAACACACAAGTCGACCTAATAAAAGTTTAAATAAACCCTGTTCAACCGACAAACTGAACACTAAAGTTAGCTAAGCATCCTTCAAGGTCGTTATACCTCGTACGACATATCATTCAAACCGTAACCGTGGCCCGATAATATATCTATAAAGAGTTGGCTATTTCGTTGCCAAACGGGGACCCAGTAGACATAATTATGACCCTAAACTCGACATTTTCTATCAAAATTTCAAGGATTGTCGTCTAAAACAAAACTGTTTGGTTTACTGAAACTGTGCTCGCTATGCCCTGTAAATTATTTGCATTTACTGAGACATGATTCAATGATTCGATAAGCAACACAGAACTGTTCCCTGGTGTATTTTCTATAATGCGAGCCGACCGTGATGGTGGCAGCCGAGGTGGAGGCGTGCTTTTGACCGGACGCGCTCCTTTACAATTGACATCCGTGGATGTCATTTTGTGTAATATCGACGAGTGTATTTTTGTGTCTGTGTCTCACCACTTGTTTTGTGCTATCTGTTTTTGATTTAATAGAAAATGTTTGTTGTACTTACAATTCTAATAATATCGTTATTCTTGGAGCTTTTAATAAATTTAATGCGTTCCAATCAATTTGAACTATTTCGGTTGCTTTGTATCCTACCGTAACTTGCAAGAGTGCAATGAGGTGGTTAATTGTAGAGGAAGGAAGTTGGTGCTATGCTCATTTTATGATGCGGGGGCGTATGTGAGTATATTACCAGCACCTGAGAAGGTGGTAACTCTACACCTATACCACCCCCTGATCCAGGTGTGTATAAATCTATTCACGTCAGAATTTTTACTTATTTAGCATAGTTTTTTTTGCCTAAAGTAACTAAACTTACCTAATCAAGAACTGATTTTTTATTTTAATTATTTCTTATTGAACAAAAAATACGCTCAATGGTTTGCAATAGACAACAATGAATAAGTTCTCATGAGTAGTTAATTATAACGTAATTCATTTTTAGGTTATTTGCTAAAGACCTCATTTAACCATAATTAACTTAAATCGTTAGAAGAGGGTTTATGAGGGTAGATTAATCGATTTTTGTATAAACAGCAACATTATTGTTTTTACACAATAAGTAATTTCCTGAAATTCCTAACCTTCACTTAAAATATATCTTCGCGAAAGTGTTTAAACTCACCGGACAATTTTTATTACATTTGTGGGCAGTTTCTTGTCTGACAATACATGTATGTATTTTGGCTAACCAAGACAAACAGTTTGTCCCATATAAAGCTTGTGTAACATGCGTTCGTGAGCTTGGAAAGTGGTCAAAAGGGCAGGATACCTTTGATTTAAAATCACCTATGTTATAGAGAAGAGGGGCGCTGCTGAGCCGCTGTCAATATGGTCTATGTAAATCTGCATATTAAAATATAAATAACAGAAGTCTCTAAAAATTACCAGTTTAGAAAGCAATTCTCTACGACAAATATTACATGGGAGTGAAGTTTTCGCGAATAATAAAGAGCTGTCGTTAAAATGTACCAAAAAGTGCAACAGGCAATTAAAAGTGACTGTTCAGCGTAGCCAAGAAAACTTTTGCAAAACGAAACATTTGTGCTAATCCAGAGGAATGTTTAACGGCATGTAATGAATTTAACCATAATTTTAACCATGCAAGTCAAGGTAAAACATATATTCATCACATAACCTACAAAATATATATTAGCCAAAAACTGCATCGTGGCAAAAATACTATCGCAACCGCCACATAACGAAGATTCTTAAAGGCCAAAAAACAATGTGTATTATTTTTAGTTTTAATATTTTTCCAAATTTATTTACCTGTGGGTACTATAAGGGCTTATTTACATAAATTCAAAATGTTATAGATTTACGTCAAACTTATCTCTAATGTTTGGAACTTTTATAACATAATGTCAAAGAGAAAAAGTTTTTCTTCTAACTTTTATCTAAGAACTTTCAAAGACATTATAAATGTAGATTATAATATAAATTTTCCGCACTCTAATGTTTTAACACGGTCTGATGTGTTTAGGAATAAATTAGTTTTGATATAAAATTATGCTAGTGTAATTAGAATGCATCATTTATTCGGATACGATAAATTATATTTGTAAATAATTGTATTTTCGAGAAGCATATATTACAAGCTATCCCTCTTTATATATGTGCGTATTATTTGCACTAATGATCTTCCGCTATCTTAAACGAAATTCGCTCAAAACAACGTCGGATAAAATATTTTACTAAATAAGAATAATATTAATGTTTCTATAATTGAATGACGTTGATCAACATATATTTTAATACGCAAATTACAAATTCAATATACATATTTTCACACTCGTCGACGGTTCAACGGCACAAGTTCCGACAGTTAATACGCTGAATGGCTATTCAGCCAGTTAAGTAGCCACGTTGTACATCCTTAAACCCTCTACACAACAACATTACAGTATCGCTATATGGCTATTAATCCCATTCCGGGCTCATATCGCTCGTAGCGGACGCGACGCAGGTAACCGGAATTGCATTAAGCGGGCAAGGAGCCGTAACTGCTCGCCTGCAGCTTCCAGCCAACGTTATCTCGCTTCACTGAGAAAGTTCAATCGCCTAGAAGTTACGAGACTACTAAATTGTATTACAATAATTTTCAAGAAACCGCTTATGACATAGTGGCTGTTTGCGGTTTTTCTTTATACTCATAACATAAGGTACGTTTGCGTGTTAGTAATATTAAAGGGTAAAGGGTTTGAAATGAATTTATTTTCTATAAAATAATGTAGTAACGATTGCTAACGCAGATCTCGCCCACTTCTTAAGTAATGATGCCATATTGTAATAGGATTGACATTATCGATTATTAATTGACAAAATATGTTAGTTTAACTATTCTTTGATAAAAAAAGGAGTACGTGCTTCTCTATAATTCACTTATTTCATGAACCAGTGGGAAGAATTCAGTATGGAGTTCTAAATCTAAAGAACACTATTACCTTTACAAAAGCTGATCGTTCTTTTAAATACGTTCTTTTAAATATATTAGTTGGTACTACAGGCTAAACTTCATTCTACAGTAATTTTTATTCATTGGGCAATTAGAAAATTAATTGCATATCTTGGGCACAAAATAAATTATAGATCTAGTTATCTCACTAGAATTTCGTATTGCTATATCAAATTTACATTCTTGTTCGTTATCTATTTAGATATCCTTTGAAGCAGATAGTTTGTAAAAGAGAAGTCAGAATAAAGTGGAGTGTCATAATATATCACAATTGTATAGATTCACTGCGGAAAATGGGCATATGTATGTGTACAAATGACACCTAAGTATTTACGCTTAGAAGCTCGAGGGAAATTATATGAAACAAAGAATAATATTTGAGGTAAATATTATATATTTTTAGTTGCGCCATTTCAAAAGTAGGTGTGCGTAAAATTTATTTATTCAGTACTTCAGGCGATATGAATTTATCTTTTAGATGAAGGCATCAAAGCAAAATAAATGTGTATTATACATATTGATCCTTGTTGAAAGAGTCCATGAATGTTTCCACGCGTGTTATTATGCTTCTAAACTTAAGAACTCTGCAACTTAGAGACAGAAAATAAGCAAAAATACTTGAGTTATAAAAAAAGTTAACAGGAAAATGTGAAATTCTATTGATTATATGATTTTTAAATCAAGTTAATAGTTTATTAAACATGTGTTTTGATAATTTATGGTTTGCAGTTAGACAAAAGTTATATACTTTCGATACAGTAATATAAGTTCATTCATCAACAAAATTTTTGTAAATTAACCTTTTTATTTGCCAAATAATTTCGGCCAAACATTACAACAGGATACACTGGCTACCTAAATACCATTTAAAATACTGAAAATAGGAATCAAAATGCTATTGCGCCACGTCCTTTCAATTTATTTCAATTGCGATTGTCAGGCTGTGATTTATTGAATTTACTATTTAATACCATTATTATCAATTAAAAATGCAGGAAATTTGTATTATTATCACATGATTTTCCTCATTATGACAAGGCAGCATTGACCACATATCGGAAATTGTGGTAAGTTCATAATCTAATAAGCGTCTTCGGAAAATATTAAAAAATGTTCAAATATCACAGATGTGTAAAATAAATGTAAAAGGAATATAAATTAAAACAATAATCGGTACCATATCGCCCAATTGACCAAACCAAATGAGCGATCGTACTTAAATACATATCTAAGCTTCTTTGTAACACAGTTTTTTTACGGAAAATCGAAAATATGGAAAAGATTTATAAAATCATTTTAAATTTTTAAAAAAAAAAGGAAAAGATTTTAAATTTTTCATATATCACAGATGTGTAAAAGAAATGTAAAAGTAATATAAATTAAAACAATATTCGGTACCATATCGCCCAATTGACCAAACCAAATGAGCGATCGTACTTAAAGACACATCTAAGCTTCTTTGTAACACAGTTTTTTTATGGAAAATCGAAAATATGGAAAAGATTTATAAAATCATTTTAAATTTTTTACAAAAAAGGAAAAGATTTTAAATTTTTCATATATCACAGATGTGTAAAAGAAATGTAAAAGTAATATAAATTAAAACAATATTCGGTACCATATCGCCCAATTGACCAAACCAAATGAGCGATCGTATTTAAAGACACATCTAAGCTTCTTTGGAACACAGTTTTATGGTAGGTAAAGTAAGTATAATATCACTCTTTTTCTCGCCTAAAACAAATGACGTGTCATCTCAGATATTTTAAATTCTAGCAAAAGCGACAGAAATACAAAAAAGCAATTATATTCCACGTCAAATATATTTTGCTATGAAATGGAGGTTCCCCCTAAGCTAAGAATACATTGTTTGGCCTTGTCGTCACTGCTTGAATGAAGTAAGGAAATATTTTTTCATTTACCAAACTCACGTGAATTTTCCGTTCAATCGATGTGAAAACTATTTATTAGTTGAATTCACTTCTCATGTCTTCTATAGAGTCCGCAATTATCATCCATGTTATCGACAGTTCTATCGATCGCTATATCTATGTGAGATACACAAAGAAATAGAAATGGAAAATTGTATCTAGAAAAATTAAAAAATTTCATGAAGTAAGTAGTGATTCAAAATGTTACCTTGAATCCGTGATAATTAAGGAAGTTGGTATTATTGTCTGTCGAGGAGTACGATAGATGGAGCTAAATTTCCGTTAGGGATAACTGTTGACTTTTTCTCTGTTTATTGTGGCTACTTTTTCGGAATAAATGTTTGAGAAATGTGCATATCTTTTCATAAGTGCTATTGAGAAGCGTATATGTATATCTGCAGATTAACTTAAAAATAGTAAAATGAAAAACAAAGCATTTGTTAATGTGGGAGGTTTATTTTGATTAATTAATATTTTTAGTTATTAAATATTATTTTCTCAATAAATTATTATATCGGAATATTATTATCGGACTAAGTAAGTGATAGTCTATTAATATGTAAAACAATTCAAAATATACTGCCACTTGATTGGTACTTGTACTAACATATGGCTCTTATAGTTAGAAATAAAATAATCCAATATTTAAAGGTAAATGTACTGTAAATACGACTACAGCAATGAAATTAATATAATGTTATTATTTGTCTAAAAAATTACAGTCGGTACAGGGAAAAACGGTTTTTATGAAATTCAAGCGGAAAATATTTATGAATTTTTAAAATAAATCTCATTTTATAATGAAACAAATAACAACTTTCGTTTAAAATTTACTAGAAACTCATACTCTGTGTTTGATATCCATATCATCAAGCATAGGGGACATGCAGTAAATATAATTAATATCCTTTAAATGTCATGCTCTTTTTTAATATATCCAAATAATCTATATACAGTTCACAAGTATTAAAGATACGAGAGAAAAATTCAATCTCATAAATGAAGGGCAAAATAAGAAAAAGGACATATTTTTAATATGGTGTGAACGCGTTGTGAATATTTTTAAATAATACATACATACACGACAATAAAAAGAACGTAGTGACGTTTTACATGATAAATTGTAGACGAAATTAACCAGCTTATTTTCATCTTAATGTCTCGTAAGTAAAAAGGAACAAAAAAATTACTGTAGCATTAAATATTAATATAATCTGACTTTGAGTTGAACTAATACTTAACTAAACGGAATATTAAAAAAAAAATGCACGGTTTATGAGTAGTATTACGAAATGTTTAATTTATCTTCTGCGTCAAAAGACTTCAGGTATAGACAACATTCTTTTGAATTCAATCCAAACGATTGCGATTAAAAAAGTATTCATGAAATTAACACAAGAAATTTATTAACAAGGAATTTTTTAGGATAAATATTATTGCAGAATCGTATGTAAACGCAATTTTGTAATTATTTTAACATATACAGTTCTAGAACAAAAATGGCACGTGGTAATTTAAAGCAAATATTTAGTTTTCGTTTCCATTAATATTTTTTTTCTCAAAAAATATTAGCTATACAAAAATTACTGTTGTATGGTATTATAATCCACGGAGATGATATTTTTATAATGTTGAAAATAATTTGTCCTTAAACAAGAAATGTTACAAAATGTCCATTTCAACAATAGAAAAGGGTGAAAATATATACTTCACATAAGCTCGTGAGAGGGAAATAACGAATAGTTATGCCCGTAGTTAAACTGTAGTTAAGCTTACCTACTGGGTTACCCAGTAGGTAAGCTTAACTACGGGAATCCTTGTGTAATCAATCGCTCGTGTTTTTCTTGGTATAATTTTTTGTCCACAATTAAATGAAACTACGTGATGTAGTATTAGCAAAGATCAATCTTTGCTAATAACCCACCTGAAGATGTAATACAACGAAACCTAGGTCGTGGTAAAGATATTAAAAAAAGTAGAAATAATACTACATCACGTAGTTTCATTTAATTGTGAATAATGAATTTCTACAAAATTAACGTCAAATATATTCAATAATTTTTTGTATGAATATGAAATGTTTTCCGTTCTTACTATTTTCAAAGTTACAAGTTTTCAAAAATTTTTAAAATATTTTTCCTACTTAATTAATTATCTTTTAAACTACTTTCTTTATTTCCCCAATTTTCATCACCAGCTCATGCTAAGTAATTTTTTTTAGTTATATATAATCCTTTAATATTATATTTCTAATCTAGTATGGATTGGAAAAAAATATTAAAAATTATGCTTATTAATACATTTTTTCCTGACGTCAAATAATTTGTAGTATTCCAAGCAACCGATAATTAAACTTCATATTTATGGAAAATATAACTGTCCTTCCTCTTTAATGTAGTTTTTGTGAGAATCACAAAACAGTACGCCATGGTATATGCATTGTTATTGATAGTATAATGTGCACAATTTGAAACTGTAACAGATGTTTGTGTATGTCTTGACGATATTTTTGAAAAAAAAATAGTCGAATATGTTATGTCGGTTTTTTTAAAACTAAAACGTATTTTTTCTGTCTGTTTCTTGTCTGCCTGTTTATTTCAGTAGCACACAAAAACTACTAGGTTTGAGTGAAACTTTCATTGGAATAATCATTTTGGTTTAAATTAAAACTAAAACTGCGTCCTATCCCTTTCGAATATTTTCTAATTTTCTTGTCTGTCAATTTGTTATTGCTTATCAGTCTGGTTCTAAAATCTACTAAACCGGTTTGTATTAAACTTTCACTCAGATTGCTTAAAATATAGATTTAAATCTAAGACCTGGTTAGAATCAATAAATTAATGTACTATTTAGTCAGGCTAAGTTTGATTAGGCTGGGTTATATTTTTCATGTTGAATTAGTTTAGGTTGGGTTAGATTATGTTTGATCATGTCAGATTGGGCTAGATTGGGTAATTTTAGTTATGTTGAATTAGATTGAGTTGGGATGAACGATGATGGGTTATATTAAGTTAAGTTAATTTTGATTGGATTAATCACGGATAGGCTAGATTAGGTTCGGTAAGGTTAAGTAATATTAAGTTAGGGTGGATTAGATTGAGTTTGGTTGGGTTAAAGGGGTGGTTAGGTTAGATTAAGTTCACGTTGTTTGTTTATCAGTATTAAAACTATACAGTATTAAAACTAAAAGAAACATTTCTAAATGGAGGAGTGGGATTTGTACCGGAGGGAAGAACTCCTCCTATTTCTCCTTCTCTTCTTATTTTTGCCACTTAACTTAGGTAACAGGTTTCTAAATTTCACCGTTATTTTTATATCGGTCAGAACTTTGAAGTGAAAACGTTATTACTGGAGAAAAATTTTTCGACAAAAATTATAAATATAGTGAATGAAGTAGCATGCAAAAGCTAGAATAATATGAAGCTCATACCTGGGAAAATATATAAGATTCTTTATCCCTACGAGTATCGCTCTAGGCCTTATGTTGTAGCTTCTATTTCCAATGCGGGCTTATAGGTAAAACAAATAGCATTGAGATGAAAAGGAACTATTATGTCTCACGTGCGGCATCCATTTGATCTTATCTCACTTTGCTGAAAAGTGCAATCTATTAGAATTACGAATTTACTAAATTACATCACAATAATTTTAAATTTGGACAGTTACTGTAATGTTTCGTATTACAAAGTTATGAGATGGGAAAGATTATCGACACGCGAGTATGAAAACCTTTTAACTTTTACAAAGATAATTTACTTAAAGCTACTTGGCTGTCAATGAAAAAGTACTTGCGGTCACTTTACAAACACTAAATTAATTTGTTTTTTTCTGTTTTTATGTTTCATTACCTCAAAAAAAATAAAACACTTATGAGATCACTCGCATATCTTCCTGTTCGTCAGTCACGGCTGTTTTTTTTTCAGAAACCGCTTGAGTAGAAAGATGATGATGTATCTCAAAAACTAAAACAAAAAAATATTTAGTTCTATGGTAATTTTGGAGAGGGCCAACCAAGTTTTTTGGATTCCACGTAAATTATGAATAAACTGTCGAAAGAGCTAATAATAAGGGCTTCAAAAATATTTTTCTTAATTTCAGTTTGCAGAGATATACTAAAAAATAAACAACAAAATATGTCCCCCCCTCTGTTAAAGATTAAGTGGGCAATATATTTACGTCATCAAAATTAATATTTGTAAATAGATTAGTAGAAATACTGTGTAATCATAAATGAGTGTAAATGTAAATGTGTACGGACCCTCGTAGTGCGAGTTCCACTCGTGCTTGATAGGTTTTTGTACTTTGTATTACACTAAACTAATAGTAATTTTGTCAAGATAATCGACTCAAAATACCAAAATTTATACATCAGTCCTAATCTAGGATATAGAAGTATAACTCTTTACATATCCGTAAGTAACAACAATGAAATGTTTGGCTGGCATTGTACATTTTTATCATATTTATGGTATTTTACTATAGGATACTGACATTTATTACAATACTGAGGGTCAGGTTTATATATATTTTATAACATAAATGCAGAATAAATAAATATTTATGTCAAAACTCCCTGAAATACAGTGGATAAACGTGTTCCAGATTCGCCTTCTACGGTAGAATATCCGTTCTGAATACCTGACATTGATGAATTTCGTAATCGTTCTTCAGACAGTCGCTTTTACGTAATAAATGTAAATGGACTCTGTGATGAGTTCGTAGATGTCTTGTGTAGAAATATTTTCGTTCGTAATGAAGACTTAATGGAAGATTGAGTTTTCCTTGAGCAAATATTAATATGAAGGCTCTTAAAATTACAGCCAAGTGTACCATTTCATATAAGTAAAAATTGTCATTTTAAAGAGAAACTTTTCAGAATCAGCAAATGTAGAAGGATTTTGTCTTACCATCTAATATTCCTTCGAATAATTAATGAGAAAGTATGAACACACTGGATATGAGTTGGAACATGAAAAATTATTTTGTTTTAGCGCAGATATCGTAAAAGTATTTTGGAAGATGTTGTTTTTTATCGTTTCGTTACTTGTAATTGGACAAACATTAAAAACGCAAATAATATCATTTAGAACTGGGCAATTTATTTATTTTACAACAATAATTTCCCTTAATTTGTTATGTACTTACAATAAAATTAACTTAATTTCCATATAAAATTTCTTTAATATTTTTAGTACCGATTCTTTCGAATCGTAAGAAAAAGGATGAATTAAATTATTCAGTAAGTAATTTGGTCTAATTAGTTTAAATTTGAACAGCTTATGGTAAGTTACTTTCCGTGTTACGATTAAAATTAAAATGAATATTTTGAACGATTATGTAATGTTTTTTGAGTTAAAATATGGAACTTATCATTTGGATAGTACATGAATTGTATATATTAGATAATACTAAATTTTTACCCAATTAACAAAAAAGAGCTAATAAAAAAGTACGTAATAAGTAGAACAAGTGATCAATTTGGCGTAATGGTTAAGTGCTGGAATCCGAACGTGAAAATGTCGGGTTTTAATTTGGAATTAAATAATGCTTTTTATTTTTTAACCTAAAATAAAACAAAAAGTTTAGTTTGAATTATGTTGTTGAACACAGCTAAAATAATTTATTTTATTTGATTGCTTACGAATATTATTTAAAACTGTTCAAGGAATGAGTGAATTTTCGTTTCAACTTCATCTATAATGTTTCCAGCGCCAACTTTTGGGCTCAAGGAGAGCATTTATATTTCAAAATCGTTATATAATTCAATTGGATTAAAAATAATCTTTTATCACTTTAAATCTAAACGACTCGGTTTAAATAGTCCGTCAGACAGTTAACTCGAGAACATTGGTACTACAAGTTCTACAAAGCGAAACAAAACCAGCAGAGATTTCAATGTAACATCTGCCATGAACGTTAAGTTATAATTTTTCACTATATTATTTAAAAAAAAAAATATTCTTAAAAATAGAGCAATTTCTCATTATCAGTAGAATCTTATACTATGTTACTGACGTTAAAAATATAGTATTATATAAGGAAAATATAGTACTAAAAGCTAGAAGCAAGGGAAATTTAGGAAAAGTTATTTCGCATCTCAAGAAAATGCAGCCTCTTAGAATTTACGTTTGTGTAACTAGAATGCAATTGAATTGTATTAAAGTAGTTCCGACACTTTTTGTCGCATGGTTAATATAAATGTAGGCTATAATTTTTCATTATAGGTAATCAAAATTTAATTAATATCTATAATTATATTAATGATACATTCTCCTAATACTTTTCGAAAATGAGATAAAGTGCCCCCAAGTAACTGCTCGGGGAGGGTTTCAGATTCAACAAATTGTGAATTGAAATGAATTCGTTCTTCAGTAAATGAAAATTTTAATTTAAAATTCTTTGCTCTAACTTTTTATAAAGATATTGAATATATTTGGCGTTAATTTTGTAGAAATTCAATACTCACAATTAAATGAAACTACGTGATGTAGTATTATTTCTACTTCCTGTAAGTTCTTTACCACGACCTAGGTTTCGTTGAATTACAACATCTTCAGGTGGGCTGTTAACAAAGGCTGTTTTTGCTAACACCCCACCTGAAGAGTTCTAAACGGAACCTTGGATATGAAATTAAGTGCGAATTAAAAAGAAAGCAAAAATGATACAAGGTATCAGAATAAACGACGGCAATAACAAGTCATTCGTGAAAAATAGAAATTTTAAAGGAAAAAGGTACAGAAATAGTCCTCAAAAACGTCTCCGATGCTTCAGTTGCAACGAAATCGGTCACAGAAGTGCGGAATATAGATCTGAGATTTTTCCCAGATCTATATTGGAAGAGAATTTACAGAACGAGAATAGGAGAATTTACAGAACGAGAAAAGGAAGAGTATTTACAGAAAGATAATAGAAGCCACGTTACCATTTTCACCGCCAAGGCAAATGATACTGAGGCGTTATACATTAACTTGGACACCATCACATGACAAAGCAGAATTATCTTTTTTATGTGGGTACGAATAGCTACGGAAATTCAGCAGCAGGAAAGATATAAGCCCGATTTAGCTACAAACAGATTGTCAGTTAGCCAAGTTATTAAAAACGACGGTCAAGTAAAATTTAACGGTAAAGTTTGCTTGATAACTAACAGTAGTAATAAAACAGCAGCTACTGCTAGTTTGGCTGAAAAATGGATAGACTGAATAATATTGCATACATATCGGATGTTGAGAAATCTTCTGTTCTGACATTTTTCTATGGTACCAGCATCTGGGTTATATAAGTTGCAACGCGCTTGGAAAATTAGTAGAAAAATCGATTATGCAAGAAGGATCACTGGTCTACACGCGTAACGTATCGATAAATCAAACTAACATTACTGGCTCTTGGATATAAAGGTTATAAGACCACGAAAGGGCTAGTCTTAGTGCACTCGGTTATAATACTAAAACCACATCGCTCGGTGGAGCGAGATACTTTTTGACATTTTTAGATGACTGTTCAAAGAAGGTTTTGGTTACTTTTTGCATAGGAAGTCGGAAGCAACAGAAAAGTTTAAAGAATTTAAAAGGCAAGTTGACAATAAATTAAATAGTAGAATTAAGTATATTCGTAGACAACGAGCCAAAAAAAGAATTTTCTGAGTTTATATAAAGAGCTGCGATTACACATCGGATGACCACCGCCTACATGCTGCCTATAGTTAACATTAACCTAGCTGATACTACATTTAATAAGATCACTTAGACATAAACAATGTGTTACAATTAAGAATTACTCTGACATTTTGATTCCTTTTTTCAGTACTTAGAAGTGATCATTCGCGAAACGTTATAATGTTAAAATTCCGTCATTATTTGTTACTATATATATATATATATATATATATATATATATATATATATATATATATATATATATATACGAAATCTCTCACTAAACTTTATTAAGCACTTTGTAACTAGAGAAAATAATACTGATATGTGGAGGTAATTTCTAATGTGGTCTTTCAAATAAACACAGTCACAATTATGGCTTTCTATATAATTTATTATAAACATATTAAGGTTAGAGCTTAATAGTATGTTAGAATAAACCATTCCACAAACAGAAAATGACACGAGTTTCCCTCTAGAGGTAGCACAGTAGGCTGCACGGTACGACGTGGGTTGGCATATCGCCAGTTTTTCCACGAGTCAACGACCTGGTCGCTCATTATGGATTCCTGTTATAAATTGATAGTATATTGTATCGATTGGTAACAAGTTTTTCTGCTGTTATTTATGTATCAACTTGAGCTTAATAAGTTATTGCCTGCCATCGTGCGATTAAGTCAGTTTATCAGAGGAAGATTAAAATGTTTCCATTTACTTAGGTACGCGTATTTGAGCTGAGTGTTTTATTACAATATCGTAGTTTTAATGTTATGGATATTGAACATAAATATTTAAATTTAATTTTTTTTTCTTTTATATACTTCAGGTTTACTATTATGTTTAGAAGAGAAGATAAAGTACAAGGGTCAGAAAATGTTATGGAAAAATATATCAAAAAGTTAAATTTAACTGAGGCAATTAATGAACTTGTTTCAGAAAATGCAAAAACCAAAACTGTTCTTTTAAAAAATGTCTTCATTTTTTTTGTACTTTTAAAACTACAAAAAAAATGAAAACACAGGAGTAGATAGCCGCGAAGAAAAACATACGAGTGTGAATGAATAGGAGTTCTTAATGTAATATATGTGAGCTTCATTATTGTAGAGTATCTACGAACATAACAGCGAAATTTTAAAAATTAATGGTGCACACGCCTTAATCATGCCATGCTCACAGTCTTATGTTATTTATTTATATTTATTCCTGAACGACAACGATATTTCAGCTTCACTGGTAAGCTGAAGCTGTGCTACAAAGAGCATGAATTTCTATTAAGTATACTTGAAATAATATTTACATTTATATTTTAAGGAAACTTTACACATAGAACACTGAACATAGACTTGCTTCATGCCCACAAAAACGCTAATGCTGCTACTACAGATGTATTACATTGAAATAATCTTGTTCGATTTGATGCTATCTTTTTTGCTTATTTGTCATGCAATAATGTGGCTACATCATTTTTATTATATTTTCGAAAGTTATACTATATACAAGTATTTTAGTGAGGATAATAAATTAAACTGATGTTATTCTGTGAGGTTATACAATGCAAATGTCCCGGTTACATAAAATTAAATGGATATTATTCTCAGTAATATATTTATACCATAGCAAGGGCATCTGACGGTTAGGACAAGGTTATATCACTAATTATACATATCTCCCATTTTATTTATTTATTTACACAAACTACACCGCTCCCCTACAATAAATTCACTAACATAATCAATGGGGAAACCCGCACAAACCCGGCTTCCTCTATTGTGTAATATATAATATATAAATATATATATAATATATAAATATATATTATACTGTGTAATATATAAATGCTGTCCGAAGTTCATAAGAGTTAATCTTTGCTAATAGCCCTCCTGGAGATGTTGTAATACAACGACACCTAGGTTGTGATAAAGAACTTAAAGAGAGTAGAAATAATACTACATCAAGTAGTTTCATTTAATTATGAATAATGAATGTCTTCAAAATTAACGCCAAATATATTCAACTATTAAGTAAATATTATTTAGTAAATATTTAGGTTCATACAAAAGTAAGGATGGATAATATTTCTTTTCAAATATTTAATGTTTTTCACATTCCTAATAAAAATAATGAGAAAAGATGATTTCTCCCAAACCTAAAATATACTATTAAAATAAAACATATTTATCGTCAATTACATGGAGTTTTCCGGGTTTTTATTTCACGTATCTTAGAAAAAGTGGAGACCTCTTCCAAACTCGGAAACTTTTTCGAATTCGGCTCTGCTTTTACGTTTTATTTAGAAGGTTTTAGGTTATATTTCAGAAGCTTCGGAAATGAGTTTAGAAACTTGAGTTCAGTAATAGATAGACAGACTGACAACCGAGCGAGAACAATAGTATTCTGTTGGGACTCTTCGGGTATATAGCTACAACATAAACCTTCTTTAATATATTTTTGTTAATAATAACGGAATTACATTAAAGAAAGTTTAATTATTCTATACATTGATGTACTAGTATTCACAGTTGCATATCGAAATGAGTTTAAATAAAGTAAAAAGCAGCCAATCGCAAGTCGGAGTTGCGTCGCAAGGTTTCCAGCTTACATTGTTTAGTGTCGCAAATATTGTGATAAAACAAAAATATGAACATCTGTTATCTTAGGTTCATAATATTGTTACAATGTTTACTCGTTTATCTGTTTTCAAGTGGTACCATAAACTTTCTTTTGTATTACGCATAATTTACAAATTATAATACAATAATTGGATCTTATCCACATATTTGTTGCTCAAATATCGGTTATTCGAAATACCAATTGCCTGGTCACCAAGATCCTTAAGATATACCTGGTAGCATAATAAGTCAAAAATTTGCTACTTGATATTTTTCTACATCGTTATCTTAAAAAAAATTGAAACTACATTTTATACTTCACCCAGAGTTCTCTTTCCAACAATATTCCATAAACCTAAGTAAAGAAATCATTGTGAATATATGTAACAGAACTTTCTATTACGAAATTGGAATAATTACGAAAGAAATGTACAAGTGACATAAAATGTAGTAAGGTTCGTGTGTACGTGTGTACGAAAAAGCAGGTTAAACCTACGTTAAACTGATGTAGAACGTATGTACGAAAACGCAGGTTAAATTTACGTGATTAAACTTACGCTAAACTTAAGCTAACTTGTGGTTAAAATTATGTGTTGTCTCCCAAACGTAGTATTCCATCCTGATTGACGATTATGTGTGTTTACTGAGATATGAAGACGTGTACATGAGAAAATGCTAATATATTGTATATATCGATATTTCCAGGTAAAAAACTTACATTGACAGCATTTAAAGTAATATTTGTAATTTAATCCAAAATAAAATATAAATCAATTAATTTAAGACTCGAAATAAAAGCAGTACATACGCATGCAGCATCCCAACGAAATATCTTGTTAAAATAGATCACTGGGCAAAAGCGATCGAATATCCGGCAGCTTCCCGAACCAATGCAACGGGCGGGCTGTTCACCATCAAGTAGATAAATCCAGCCGTTTATTCGAAACGAATTTGTTGAAAGGGCCAATAACTCAACAGTACACGATGTTGGCGAATTTGTTCAGCAATGTACCCGGACGTTGACATATCTTCTCGACGACATTACTATGTACTAGTAGTTTGGCGTTGCACTGTAATTTTTAAAGAAATTTTTGCAAATAGGAAACTGCAAGTGTACTGGTTTGTTTAGACGACTATTACTTTCACTATGCTTCAAAATTATCATGACACTTCCTTAGTAATATTGAAATATGAAATGTATTTTTAAAATATAAAGTTGAATCATAATTCTGCTTAATTACTTGAAAACTACTGAACTATATATATATATATATATATATATATATATATATATATATATATATATATATATATATATATATGCATACATAAATTGTAATTTTAAAAATTATATCTCGACCGAAAGATGGCGGATAAGACTTCATCTAAACCAGGCTTTAGAAAAATGTATAGTTATACTATTTATTTACGTAAACCTTGTGTTCTGTATACAGGATATTTATATATTAAGATTTGATTAAAAATATCGATTATATTACAGATTGCGACTATTTATAATAAGTCTTTCATTGGAAATAATAGCTACAATTATAAGGATAGGTGAACTGTATCTAGCCTACCTTAAATAGGCGTTTGAGAAATTATGCGCCAATAACAGAAACAAGGCAAGGATACATAACCATTACTACGTCCGCCTCGATATATATATATATATATATATATATATATATATATATATATATATGTATATATATGTAAGTATGTAAGTGTGTGTGTAAAGGAATTCGGTAATCCGTCCCTAAATATCCGTGGCCAATCAGTGAAAAGAAAAATATTTGTAGATATTGTCCTTCTAATTTTTTTTATGCCCCAGGTTATAAAAGAGTATCAGTTCTGACGTGAGGGTTTACTTAGCAAATTTATAGAAATAAGAAAGGCTAGACGTAGCAATAGCACAACACTTATATAAATTAACAAGCAATATTTGTTTTTCTAATCAATATCCTTGGATCTTAACAGTTTATGTACGAACCGCAATTGGACATTAATGGATATGTCTCTTCCCTACTTATTTTATCCTTGATATGATATAATACCAATCTCCCGAGTTTCGAAGAGATTTACCATTATTCATACTCATGTATATTATATATATATTATACTATTATTCAAACTGTTGCTTCGAAATTTTTTCTGCTTTATATTAATATACTTATTTTTTACTCTAAATAAATATATGAGAGCTCGCGATCAGAAATTTCTTGCCGTACCTCCGTTCCGAGTCGGCCTGCAATCTATAATGTGACACCCCAGTGTGCATTGGTACAGACCTCTTCGCGTGCATATCTAAGTGATATACTTGTAGTCAATGAGAATCCTCTCCGAGTCTTATTGTATTAAATTCTTGTCATTCCGTAATATTTCTTTTTGTATTTAATCGATGTTTGTCCTCTTTGTCGTTACGAACTCGCAAACTTTTTGTTTTCCCAAGGTTTTTTTTGTGGCCGTTCTGTTTATGGCAATGAAATGCTTTAATTATGGTTGCGAAAATGTTAAAATAACATATATTTTTATATTCAAATGTAAATTATTTTTTCGTAAAGAAGGTCAAATCAAAAAAATGTTACAAGTTATTGCCGAGTTGTATTTTAAATAAAAAATCGGAAAAAAAATTATTAAAATGATTTTACTTCGTTTTTCTTAGTGAAACTTAGTGAATACGTTCCCAGAAATTCACGCATGCGGATATGCGCGCATGTGCGAATATGAAGGCATATTTTTTCTTCATCATTCAGAAAGTAATTACTCATGTATCGAATATAAATGTTAATTTATTCATAAATATTCTCTGCGCATGCTTGTACGTAAATATGCATACATATTCTTGCGTGCATGCGTGCTTGTTTAAGGTCCGTTTATGAACGGAAAAACAAATTAAACAGCTGATTTTACTCACCTTTAAGAATTTTACTCCATTTTTATATGTTACATTCATGTCTCGCTCATCGTATTTCTTACCTCATTTTGAAGTGAAATTACGTTGTTTGTCAAAAAACATCACTAATATAAACTCAGGTATATTGCCGAAAATTATGAATAAAATATCTTCTATATCCTTCCAAACTAGGTCGTTTCAAACGACATCCTACGCGTTACATGGAATTGTAAATCTTTATTATCATGTACGTAATTTGTCTAGTATTAACATTTTCACAAACATATTTTGTTTTGTTGTTTGCTGTTGAGTTATATGTGAATTAAAATAATATAATGCTAAGCTAAATTTTAAGTCGCTTTGTTCCGCGGTTTCTGAGACAAATGGCTGTGACAGACGAATACGTGAGTGATTCCACAAGGATTGCGTTTTTTTTCTGAAGTACTGAACGCTGAAAATAAAAAAAAAACAGATTTTAAAAGAGTGGACTAAATCACTGAATTGTTATGGAAATGGTAAAAGTGATTATACTTCTGGTCTTTAACATTTTAAATTGATACAATATTTTGGATTTCATTTTTTATGTAAACTGTTACATGAATTTAACAGAACATTCATTTTATGGTCATCTAGTTATTACATTACTAGAATATGTTCGGTACTGGTTTAAATCATTTAGTTGTTTAATTCGTATGATAGAAAAGTTGACACATTTGTGGAATTTACGTAGACTTATATTTCTGTCATTCCAATAAGAAAAGTTGCAATTTACCACTGTGTCACCATAGTAAAGCGCGCGATGAAAGCTCAAAGGATGAAAATTTGTGCTTTTCATTTTCATTACGCGATCGATTCGCAAATGTTGATTTTTTTTCTATTTCAATAATGTCATTAGAATTAATATTTAAGGTGCTATCATTTTTGGAATCTCGTCTACAACACGACCTTCACATAAATTCTTATAAATAATCTTCGTTTTAATTTTTTTATACCATGTTTACATGATTTATTTACATTATTAAGAGAAATATAAATGTGTTGAATCGATAGTGATTTATTTATGAATCTGTGACTTGATAGTATTATACATTTTCACAGAAGTGTTATTAACAGAATTTGAAATGCAGGTACTTTTACGACTTTCACTAAGTTGATTGCTTTTAGTAACATAACGCCTATTGCGTAGAATCTTTCAAAAGAAGATGAGACAACAGAACACCTTCCGTTATCAACACGAGATACAGACGAAGTAACTAAATTATTTTATTCCGTCTCTTCTAGACTCGAAGAATTACCTCCAAGCTCTTATGAATTGATTGATGATTTGCGTGCTTAAATTATGGCTGCACTGAAATTATTAACGTACAATGTAGGTAGGTTTCAATCAAATGCCATTACATTTCTAGCCTCATTGCTAATTACAGGAACGTACCTTTCAAAGTGAGGCTATTATTTAAAAGTGAATATGACAATGTTTATAATGTTTGTAATGTTTTTTCCAAATATGGAATTATAAGAGTTCACTTTTATGTTGATTGTTTGTACCGGTGTGGTGCGCGAAACATCAATATAAGCAATATGAAAAGAGTAGACATTAACTCATAGGCATTCTCATACGCATAAATGCATGTGAAGGTACATATACATTCATGCATGCGTGTTTGTAAAGATCTGTTTATAAAAAGGAAAACGAATTAAATTGCTAATTTTCCCAAAACCTTCTTTAATTTCCAAAAATAACGTACAAAATTAGAGTAAAATTAATCGTAGTAGCGTGGAGTAGCAGTAGCCATATTACTATAACTATTTTCTTTACAATTAACCTGTAAATTACTCTAGCTTAAGTCGAAAGACCTTTGAATGCATTTTATACTTTTTTGTGATAAAAGAGTTGGTATGAATCACGCCTATATATTACTGGATTTAGGTCTTTTCCCTGATTCTTTTATCTTTTTTACTTCTTTTATTAACGTTTGAATTGTTGCGTGAAAAACGTAAACAGATTTGAAAAATACGTCTGTTATAGATTTTATGAATAGCTACTAAATGGGTGCCTCTCTCTCATGCATTCACACCCAAATACAGCGTCACATTGTAACATTTAACATGGACGCCACATTCAATTTGGCATTGGTTAAACAATTTCTAACAGTAAATCTTTAAATTTATTTATGTTCGAAAATAATATTGTACTGCTAAAATTTCCAATTAAGTTCTCGTATTTCCGTTATTTTGTTTTTAGTAAATTTCCTATTCAATAGTTAGTTCAATATCGACTCTTTGTTAGGAAGTTTTATTATTACATTTTTTGTTCTTATGATATCCTGTGTTACTGAGAATAATAAGTATTATTATATATATATATATATATATATATATATATATATATATATATATATATATATATATATGTATATATATATATATATATGTATATATATATATATATATATACATAGGGACATAACAATATTTCCTTTTTTTTGATTCACCACGGCTTCGTGCCTGTACCTATCTACTAATATTCTAGTTACATAATGCCTTTATACATATCTGTACATATTTATTTATCTACCAGCATGTGTACTAATTTATTAATTGCTTTTTACTTTTGCTTATAATTGTGAGTACTTAAGTGAAATTTATCCTTTCATGCTTGCGTCAAGACAAATAAAACGAGTCTAAGCTCAATGAGTTTACTCCTTACCACGAGAAAGTTTTTCTCACTACATTTTGGCTCCATTATCAGATCCTCACCACAACTTTTGACCAAAAAAAGACTTGTTAGCAAACAAGTGCAAAATTGATGTATCTACTCTTCACCATCGCGGTTTTCCTTTCACTACCTCCCAAGATAAGTCAAACAAGCCTAAACGTCATGAATCGTCTTCTCACAAATTAGGAATTCCTGATGCTATCTCCTGAGTGCATCATCAGAACCTGGTTACTACTTGTGACCAAAAGAGTGGTCAAGAAAAGTGAAACGAACCAAATGCGACGAATCTGCTATTCATTATTTAGAAATTCCTGTCACCATCTTCTGATTTTATAGACAGATTTTGATCATCATGTGTGAAAAAAAAACTCGTCAAGATGAGCCAAATGGGTCCAAACTCGATAAGTCTACTCTTCACCATTGAGAAGCTCTGTCTTTACCTTCCAAAATCATCGTCAGCTCCTAGCCAATACCTATGATCAAATTACTTATAGAAAAAATCAAATAATTTTAAACTCGGTTTCAAATTCCCCAAACGGTTTTGTAACTCCATAATACGTTATCGGGAACCTATTTGAAACCATTTCCTTTAAAACAAAAAAAAATAATTATGAAAACTGGTCAGTGCGTCTCCGAGTTACGGTTGTATATACATTGTAAAAAAACATAAGCGTCGAATTGAGAATCTCCTCCATTTTTGAAGTCTTCTTAAAACAGCTGAAAGAACAGCAAAAAGAAGTTTGACAACTACATGTATATGTGCACTCTACGTCTTGCCATTAGTGCCTGCCCGAAAGGTATCCATAAGACATTCTACGAATGCATTGTATTCTTCGAATGCATTGAATTTATTATCGAACAAGGATACGCATAAAAATTTTGTTGGGATAAAAAGAAATTGATAATTGTAATCGGATTTTATATTTACGGATACAAATTTACGGCTCGAAGAAATGTCAGTCACACTCATCATGTTAACTGCGGTACAAAAACGAAAACACACTCACTTTATTAAAAAAAGTTAATATTTTATTTCAACTAAGAATATGTACTAAATGAAGTAACGAATTGTTCTATTTATCCGAAAGATCGTCATATGATAATCTGGATTGACCCATCTCGATTACATAATAATAAACGTAAAAAGCTTTGCTAGCGTTTTATGTCATCTTAGCGAAGCTAGCATAAGGCATGCTGACACATCAAAGATTTTGTCTGTCTCTCACAAATTTTCTGATCCAATCGCAGTACTCGACTTTGGCTAGAAGCCAGAAACAGAGGTCAGATTTAGTAGGTAATAAGGCTCGGTAATTTATTTCCATCTAAATGTTTGTTGCTATGTAGCGTTGACTTCAGATTATGGAATTTCGTCCGCTGTTAGTTTATTACGGTTCTGGAATCTAATTTCGCTCCGTCTTACTTTACGAATATTGGTCACGAATCCTTAAGTTGTTTCAGTTTATGGCTACGGTACGTACACCAAATGTCAAATCATAACTGCGAGGTAATTGGAATTACTTAATCAGAATGAAGGTACTGTATAATCTCTCGGATTGTGCGATCGTTCGTTTGCAAATGTTACTTTTAGACTTAAGATTATCAGGAATTTCCTCGATCTTTATGTTGATCACTATAACGGAGAATTATTGATGAAGCAGTATTTTAAGATGTCACAATTTTATGCAACCTTTTATTTGGCCAGTTAATTAGTTCGATATCTGCTATATATTTTGTAGCTTTAAAGATTTTATTCGAGGTTTTGGCTATGTCTAACAACTTTAGTATCCAGTATTATTTTTGCATTATCTTACAGATTATTAAACCAATTAATAGAATACCTGGCTTTGAATTACAAAATACGTTCAATGGTAGTTTGTATTACATTTTATACCTTCTATATGATTTGTGCGATTTAATTCTTCTATGAAGGATGGAATTAAAAAGAACGGTAGCAAAAAATTCACGGCTAATATGTAAATATCGATGAATGTCATTACTCAGGAATAATATTAGTCCTACAAAAAAAGTAATGGGAATGTCCACATATATTTAAATCGATATCCGAAAGATGTATTCAAAATTTTTGAAAGTAGTATGTATTTGAAAGTAGTAGAATCAACGACTTAGTAGGAATTTGAGTGAATTTTTGACCATGTAAATCAATAATGATATAAGATGATATGGCATATTGGAATCAAAATTAAAATTTAAAATTTATAATATATTGAGGAGTAACCATTATTTTAAAACTTTTCATATGAAGATCCATTCTGTGATCATGGTAATAATTACATATCATAAAAATAATGAATAATTAGTAAAAGTAAACAGTGAAGGAAACCCATTTAACGTTATGTAACGTAACATAATTAAAATAAATTAATTTAAAGACTTTGAAGTAAAAAAATATGTGAAAGTATAACAGTGGAAAGTTAACGTCATATGATGAGGTGTGAAGGGCGTTTCTGTATATATAACGTTACCTAATGATAACATTTAGGACTTAGCATGAAATCATACATATATACACACGTGTATATATATATATATGTATATATATATATATATATATATATATATATATATATATATATATATATGTATATATATATACAAACACATGAATATTGATATCTTTTGATTCTCCACAAACATCCAATGCCTTCCACTCGTGGCTTTGGCAGTAATTAGTCGTTGATTCCCCATTGATGTACAGAGGGTGTGATAATGGTGGCTATGTGTGGGTGATAATGGGGGCGAAGTGGTGGGTAGTTTCACAATTTTCTAAAGGGTTTCACAATGTCGGGGAAAGGCGTTGATTTCTCACACACACCTGTTTTTCTCACGCCCCTTATTTCCCCTACCACGCCGATGGATATCGAACGGATCTGAATATTAAGAATGTTCTGAACTAGAAATTGTATATGCAATATGTCAGAAATTTTATTCCTCGGAGTTATACAAGACGAACTTTGGCGTGGTGTATTAGTATTATTTCAGAAACAAGTCGAAGAGAATAAAAAGTGACAGTTCAACGTTATAAATTTGGCTCTTTCTTTTTTTTTTATTTGATTTATAATTATTGTTGCTAAGTTTCCAAAATGCAAGTAAAAGAGTACTTACAAAACTTCTAGCAAAATCGCGAGTAGAAAAAAAGACACGGAGAACAGAAACGGAGGAAGGAAAAGAGGTTTTACAACAATTCGAGAAATAGTGCATCGAATAAGAGAAAATCAAATTGAAGAAAAAAGTGAAAATGTACAAAAAATAATACTAAAAATATCAGACCCAGGTGAAGCCGGGGAATGCAGCTAGTATAATTTAAAAATTATTAGTAATACTTTAATAGTATTTAATTACTTACATTTGCATTTATGATGTTCGGATGCATGCTAGTTAGTGAAGTTTATAAATAAATTCTTTTTATTGTGTCAACTATTTATAAAATTATTACAATAATTAGGTATATAGCTCATTTCAAATTCAATAACAGTCGCAGTGAATGAATTCTTTTTCAAGCCATTGGCGATTAAAAATTTGGTTGACGTCAACGAAACGTAAGTTATAATTTCACGTTCAACCTAAAAAATAAAATTTTTGAGTCAAATGTTGCAATTTGTATGACAGATTGAAAAAATCGTGAGTACCTATTTAAAAATTAACCGAAATTACCATAGTACACAGAAGTGCTAGTTTTATTAGATTAAATGTCTATTTAAATACACGTTATTTTGCGTGATTCGATATTTCAAAAGGAAAAAATAAAATGTATAACCAATCATGTGTTCGTCTGTTCTTTTATTGCCAAAGCTGATTTTCTCAGAAATCGTTAGATGTAGAAGCTAGAAATTCGACCTGCTGTTATTTGAAATTTAACATTTTATCCTGCATATGTATCAATAGTTCAGACTCGAAAGATGTCAATTCATCGCTGAAATTATTGAATATTTACATTGAAAGTTCAGAAAAGAATCATGGAGTAGTTAATGTTTTAAAAATATTATTTATCGCGTGTCATCTACCCTGTGGCGTATGCAGATTTACGGATTCCAAAATTATAAACTAAGGAAATTGCTGAAAATATTCTCAAAAATTATATGCCGTTTACCGACTTCAAAATCGCTAAAATGAAAATTGTGATACAAAAAGTATTTTTTAAACGTTTACCTAAATTTACTGGAAAACTATAGCGAAGATTTAAATTTCTTAGTTTTGAGATATTCATTATATTTTACACCTACGGCAGAGATACTAAGCAATATATTTAAATGATGCAAATTAATATTTCTAAATAATTTAACATATATATATATATATGTTAAATTATATATATAATATATATATATATATATATATATATATATATATATATATATATATGTATATACCATTAAATGTTTAAATTTGTATATATGCCAAACGGTGTAAGGAATCTTCTACTAATGCTAACAGGTTTTATTTTCCATTTATTTTCTTTTTGTGTTCTATCATAATGAATAAATTTGAGTTCTGTTATGTACAACAGATAAAATTTCCGATTCATGAATATATTCATAACCCTTTACGCGGTATTGAAAAAAAAACCAAAAACCTCGGGAGAAATTCTAACTCTAACAATCTAATTAAAATGAACAAAACTAGGCATTATATCATTATCTCATTTAATCAATGAAAACTGTATTGGCTTTGTTTATTTATATTAGTACGATTTATATCGCCCTTTGTGTGATATAGTCTTATACTAAGTTTTAGGCCTCTAACTCTACGGGGTAATAATATTGAAATTCAAATCTAGTTTTAGGGATATCCGGAACAATTCGCAAAAAAAAATCCGTTAGATATTCATCTTCCCTTATTTCCGAACATACTGAACCTAAAATCGTGAAAAGTTGGATAGGTTTTTAGAACCTTAAACAGAAGTTATAGGAAAACAATAACGATGATAGTAGTGGTAGGAAAAGTCATAGGAAAAACTATATCTTAATTTTGAGGTGTTACAACAATGAATAAGTCACCTTACTTAATTGTATTAGGTATAAATGAATACTTGTTGCACTAGAATTCCATATTAGTATTGACCTATGATAAATAAACTTATCTCACACTTGGCTGATTTATAGTACTACTGTCTAATTAACAAGTGTGTTTTGGCGATCTCGATACCGAGGCACTTGAAGTGTGCAGTCAACATAGCAAATATACTATATTTAAACAACAAATACATAAAAACTGACTATAATAATTTAGTATAAGTTATGAGTATTCAAAAAATAATCTATTTAATTATCCAGGGTATATCTTTAAAATATGAAAGTTAATCTCGTTTACATATAGCGCCCTTTAATTGAAATACAAAGCGGCCCGCTGAACCGCAAAACCTCAGTAAATTTCCTTTTTCAGGAAAATATCGTGACGGGAGCTATATTCCGCGAATGTATATCTTAAATTAAATGTATAAGGGATATATTATCTGTGGAAATAGAATAATGACGGATGGGGAAAGTCCATTGCTTGCAAAATTTCTAAGCTTATGAAGTTTTTACCAGTTCGCAATGCAAGATGAGAGAATCGTTTTATTTTGTAATGCAAATTCAAATTAAATTTAAAAAAAAAGGCTATTTAAATTTAAATTTGGTCAATACCTTGTGAAGATTTCATTAGAAGTTTGGCATCATCTCAGTGGTTCGTAATTAATTCGAATAATAGCTTCTTATTTGTTTTGTAACGTGTTTTATTGTTTATCTACATATATAAAACAAAGTCGTGTTAGTTACACCGTTTATAACTCAAGGACGGCTGGACCAATTTTTGGATTTTTGTGTTTTTGAATTAGTCTTCGTCGGGAATAGGACAATAAGTATTAAAAACAACCGAAAAATTCGCGAAAAAAAATTTATGAAGAAAATTCATTTTCCCATACATATCGTATGGAACGATATATCGAGAACGGATTGACTGAAATTTTTTTCATTAAATTTATGATTATTATATATTTATTGAATTTTTTTTTTTCTGAAATTCGCTTCAGTAAAGCAAATGCCTTGCTGCCACGTGAATTACATTTATTTCGATTTAATTAAAATGCTTTTATTTTAATTCGTGTGCATTTATTGAACTTAATTAATTTTGAATATTCATTTGATTTTAATAAAAAACTGAATTTAATTTAGCTAATAAGTTAATGCAACATTTATTGCTTCTGAGACGATACGAAGTTCGCCGGGTCAGCTAGTAAATAATAAAAGTAATAGGAGAGTGATGTTTAAGAACACAACACAACACATTTTTAAATATTTCTTATTTCTCTACATGACAAATTGACCAAATGCTTTTCGGATACTTGCTAATGTACTGTTTCGCAGCAGTTGAAGTTTTCATTTTCGTCTTTTTGTTTTTTCTACATTGTCGTATTATTTTACACAAAATTTCAATTTCAGCGGTTTACTTTTATTTTTTTTATGATTCCTTACTTTGAAAGGAAAAACAGAACTCTTTTAAGTCTATCCGTGCTCCTTTACAGCGGTTTTCCACAGAAACTGCTTGACGTAGAAATTTTAAATTTGGTATGATAATGGAACATTTTAACCCCGATACATCTCAATAAACCCGGATACATCTAAAACTCAAAAACTATAATTTAAAAGTTTAGGGATGGGGCAATATTTTCTTTTTAATTGCATGTTAAGAGTGTGGGATATCTTTTGAATGTGTTAAGGGTAATATGTTTTGGTGGTAGTAGTACGGTAGTGTCGTTTGAATAGGATAGGGATCTCCAAATATCACAAATTTTCTCTTCTCTAGTTACAATTTCAGGCTCCAAAAATTTGATCATATCTCTGAGTTTCGGATGCGGCTCAGATGGATGCAGATTCGTGACCGGTACAACTATCGAATTTTTTTCTTTCACCTTTCTGCTCATTGCCTAGGTCTACTTTCTGAGGAATTTCTCTTGCTCATCCACTTACATAATATGAGTTTATTATATGAAAATATTTTAGTAAAGGAAAGCTTACCTACCCTTCTTTAAAGACTTTTTTTCAGACCCAAAATGCCTATTTTTGTTCTAGATATACAAAGAAGCACGGCGTAGAGGCATGGCATAAATTATAAAATAATAAGATATTTCTTCTTAAATATTTTGGGCTTAAATTAGTTACTTCAATGCCTTCTTAAACTTTCTTAAGAAATCTTTAGTTTGTAAATATTTTAAAATTCACAAAATTATAGAAGAAAATTTAGTAGAATTAATTAGGTACAAATAGCTTTGCTAACTTAGTACTAATATTAGTTTTTCGTAAGTAAATAATTAAATATTTTATTTTATTAAAATAGACAGCAAATAAGTTACTAATTTAAAAACATGAATATATTTTAACGAAATTATCGATTTTAAATCAAACAGTTAGATTTACATTGCTAATAAACATTGGCATTAGAAATTTGTGCCAGTAAAAAGTACTTTCATGAAACAGTAATTTAGCTCTTTCCCCACGTTTTGGTAAATGAAACCATTTCCATCTTCTTTCATTGCTCATTACCCATTATGAAAGCTCCTTTTAATTTAAAATAGAACTTAATTTAAAATAATGCAACTGGAGGTTTATCATTGTAATGGGTTTGGTAGGTAAGGTTGCCCCCACTTCCTTGGAAATCGAATACAAGATCACGTAGGTAGGTACAACGGAAAGGGAATGAACAATTCGGTTTAGCGACCGGAAATTAATTGAAACTTTACTTTACTACACTTTTACGACATTCGCAAAACGTTGTCCCTGACATAAAAGGCGTGGGACCCTTGAGGAAAAGGGACCTTCAATTTCACCTTCACTTTCTCTGTTGTTATATATGCTGCAATTGTGTATATCTTCGTGTTTTACTTTACCTTATTATTTTTAGACCGTCATATCGATTTCCTCGTTGCTTTTATTTTTAAAAACCGTAGACTGTGGTTTCTTTTTTGCTTTCAAGCGAAGGAAGCAAAAAAAAAATGTTTACGGCCAATGAAACTCGAAATTGAAATTTTGATTAGAATAGCTTTTTCTAAAGCATTCATGAAGCATAAAAAACTTGAAATTTGAAACAAAAATGTATGTGTGTGTGTGCGTGCATGCGTGCATAATACAGGCATGTATTAACGTCACACCGTCTGACGCTTTAACGGTTACACTCACCCGGTTGAAATTTTGTGTTCATTTTTTGATGAAAACATCTTTATTTTATTCATTTTTTCTAATCTCAAAATTCAGAATTCAAAAACTTGATTTTAATATTTCATTTTCTCAAAAATTTCTAAAACAATTTCTTCAAACTTTTTGCAAGTACTTCTTAAGCTAATAATACGAATACTGTTTATTATAACGCGCAATGACTTTTGTAGGTGACAGTCAATAACTGTCAAATTTTGCCAAACCAGATCGGCGGTTGACATTAATTCGATGCATAGTCATTAATTTCATCTAAGGAAAGTGATATTATTTTGATGTAACTTCAAAGATAATTGATTGAACTGTAACATTGACGCATGAGTGCTGTGGAATTATCCACATGCAAATTAATCGCTCATAAAAATTCAATTTTCTCTTTTCGATTGCACCGTTATCATCATTGCAATGACGACGAGATTTAAAAATTAAAAATTGTAGACAAACGGGATTTAAAAATTAAAAATTGTAGATGGAAGATCAATTTTTTTTAGAAGATCTAATTTTTTTGTCTACATGAAATCCTTGATTAAACATAACTTCCATTATATTAATGTATCCGAATTAATAATTATCTATTTCATTTAATAAAAAGAGTTCCCTACTATTGCATTGCGGGTAATATTTAATACATTTTTTCCTCGAGAAAAGAAAATATTTTATCATTTATCAATGATAGACTGACGAAAAAATATTTTAACGGAGAACTAAAAAAGCTATCCTCTAGATTAGGCATATCTAAACGATAAAATAAGTAAAGTAAGCACAATGAGAAGATAATATATGTAATCATAATAATAGAAAAGATCATATCACCGCATGCATAAATATAATTAAAATGAAAAAAATATTTTAGTATCAGAGGAGAATTGTGTTCCATAGTTATTATACATCCTAATTTAGATGTAGTATAAAAACATACGTGTATATATTTAAATATAAACACTTATTGGAAACTTGTTTCTAATAATTATCATACTTATTGTGAATGACAACGACAAATATTCCTCTAATTGCCCGTAGTTACTATTTATTGAGTAATTATTAACGTTAACTACTATTTCTAACTTTTTGATCACGTTAGTTTTGGTTTTACCGGGAGCCATTTTTGTGTACGGTGCAACAAAATGTGTTTTATACAACATTTTGAAGCGCTTATATATTTGACATTAATATTTGTAGTGTAATGGGAATATATCATTAGACAGAGTGGTTAGTCCAATTTGTAATAGAACGAGTTTCAATTTTCCAATTTCTGTAAGATGTTGCCAAATTTCATAAGTTTTTCTATACTATGCTCTCTTATATTAGCAGAAGGAATAAGCCGAATGGTAAAAAATTAACTCCATCGTCGCACTACGTATTATTATTATAAGAAAAGTAATATTAACCGTTTCTAATTTGATAAACTTTGTCATGCAATAAAAAAATTTCCATGTTAGGAGTTGTGGTAAAGTTGTTACTGTTACGCTTTCATGTTTTTATGAAATGAAACAAAATAATTTCTTCATTATTGTTTTTGGACAGTGTATAGGTTGCGATTAGTTTGGAATACTTATGGAATCAAATCTGCATCTGACCGTCCGTTCAGCCTTTTCTTAATCACAACCTATTTTTTTACAATTCGTAAGATGCACAAAGCAGAATTCTGAAACAATTACACATAATAAATATTGAAATTTAGGCGTAAGGTACAATAATCCTAATTCGCCATTTCAAAATTAGTTTTGTACGCGAATAAAGTTTTATGAACGTCATAAAAATGTAGTAAATTTTAGTTTCAATTTATTTTCGAACCCAACGACAAACTGCGTGTTTCATTTCTGTTGAGAACGTCTCGTAGTTTTTATTTAACGTCGTGTACATTTGCCCGGGTTTACATTCGTATTAGATGGATGAATCGTCGACGTTAATAGAATTAAGGGTTTATTTAAAGCGTTAAGATGTCTCCAGAATACCTGATCGCTGAGGGCTAGTCACGATTACACGTGAAGCTTTTCCTAACTTTCCACGAAACGTTGTTTCCCTTCTTGACGAATAAATTTGTGACGAAGTGAACAATTCGAAGACACTTAAAACTATTCTTAGAAATGTATATCAGATTCAAAACGTTTTTCTTTGAAGTGAAATAAATCGGTTGTAATGAAAGGAATTTAATATTTTTTCGTATACAATTGTATTTTTGTTTTTCTCAATTTTATTTTCGCAATAGATTTTATAGGAAATTTAGATTTCGCTGCTTCTAAACTATATGTAAAATCAAATATACTTGTCTTCGGTGTTTGCTAGTGAAACTTTGAAGAATGGTTCCTTCATCATGTCCGTCCGTCTGTCTGACAAAACCTTAGAGTTTCAGCAGCATTATATTTTCCGAAGTGAAACTTTGCAAGTATATGCTTAATATCAACTTAAACTTCTAAATTGATATAAAATAACATCTAAATAAAAAAAATATTTTAGCGTACTTCCCCACAAATGTGAAATGGAAGCGAATTTTTTTTCGTGCAAGAATTAAATAAGATATTTGGGACCTATTCGCTTTTAAAATTAAAGCGCCATCCACAATTTTTCAGTCTTAAGCCACTTTGCGGAATGTTATGCTTCAAAGTGACGTGATTTGTATCTCACTCTAAATTATCCCCCAGTGGTTTGAAAACAATGAAAAATATTGTGCAATGGCCATTGATTATAATTTTTGAATAAATTCTTTCAGTTAATTTCAATCAACGGTCTCAAGCGAGATAGGTGCATATGGAACCCTACTATATGTGTATATCGGCACCAGATTATTTATTTTAGTACCGTCTGCAGTCAAAATTCAATCAACAGTGACTGTGAAATCACTAAATTCTTAATTTTACTAAGGCAATAAAGTGATTGAAGTCCGTAATCGGCGCAATCTTCACATTCTTACACTTCTGTACAATATTTTGAATAATGTTACTTATCTTACTTATCTTAGAAGCAGATTTTATGTTCTGAACACTAGCTCAGTCTACTTTTTCCCAAACATCCACCACCTTTTTTGAAAAGTCCTTCGCAGTCCAAGCTATAAGATTTTGGAATAGACTAGATCCGGATACCAGGAACTCGCCCTCCGTAAAAGTTTTCAAAGATCGTCTGAAAAAGTCCTTCCTTTCATAATCCCTCTGTCCTACCGTTCCTTATTACATTTTGTTCCCTATTCTCCTCGTTCCCAACCATGTCAAGATTTCTAATAACCATTTTTTTTGTTTTGTGTTATTCATATGTAGCTTAGTTTTGCTTATTTATACGTTATGATATTTATTACGTCCTAAGTTTGGTTTTTTATAAATTTGTTTTACAGTCACAAAATATTTATATTTAATCAATGTGGACTGGAAGAGATCGCTCTTGTAGCAATTAGTCCAGCAAATGTATTTGTTATATGTACGTTAAAGAATGAATAAATAAATTTAATTTGTTTTTCACATAATTATTTAAAGTTCATTTGTATGAAAATTCTTAATTCTTATCTTGATACTATGAAGCAAAGAGTGGGAAAGGGCAAAGAGGAAGCATGAGAGAATTAATGAGAAAAAATTAGTTGACATGTGAATTGGTAATATTCTATCGTGCAGGCAAGGATAAGGGATTTAAGCTCATACGGCCATGTACGTGATCAAAATATTGTAATTCAAAAATAACGTTCGCGTTATTTTACCTGCCTTAACGGCAATATACACACATAATTTTTTGTGCCTATGTATGGTACACTACCTTTCGAATAACCATTATAATAACTTTCACTCCTCCCCTTTTGTAATAAATATATAGGAAAATCTTGTGCGTATGTTCACTATATTTTACCTGCTTTAACGGCAATATGCACACATCATTTTTTGTGTCTATGTATGGTACAGTACCTTTCGAATGACTTTTATTATATTTTCATTCCTCTCCTTTTATAATAATATATATTAATATCTAGATTTATACAAAATACAAAACAAATTTTGAAGACTTTATTACAAGGTTATTATGGTGGTAACTGGCTTTAGAAACGATTCCTTGATAATAGACCACATTCACAATAAAAAGTTCCTCTTAGAGAAGTACCAAATTCAACAAATACTATTTTATATATTTTACCAAACACAATATTTCATTCAGTTACACTTTAGAGCGGCAACTTTAAAAGTGTAAAATGTCAATATTGAGGTTATAAAAACCTATATGAAAGGAAAGTAGGGACCATGTAACTACCAATTTAAGTCTAAAGAGGAGTAAAGATTCCATTTCTCCCCTAACAATTTCATAACAGTCCCGGAATCGATAATCTGTAGATGGTCTTGCATCATAATATTTTTATACTTGAGAGGGATTTTTACGTTATAATATATAATTTATATTCATAATCGGACCGAAAGATGTCATTTAAAACGATTTTATTTACTCAATTATTTATTCTATTAATGTTAAAGAAAATATTGAAAAATATAATTGGAAATTGAATTAAAATTCAATTAAAATGTTTTATACTAAATAATGAGTGCTACTTAAGTCGATGAATTAATGTCTGTAAGTGTGAATGTAATTAATAAATATTTAATGTAATATATCTGGCAAGCTAGAAGTAAAAGGTTTTTTATTTTTGATATTTTTTGTGGTAATAATATTTCACCTTTCATTCGAGTAATCATATCGTACTTATTCTTTGATGCGTATTTTTAGTTAATTATAACATGCATCATATATTTTTTGTATACATAAAAGTGAAATCGATTAAATTCGGTTCATATTCTATGTCATATTTTTAGGTTGGAGAAATAATAAAATAAAAAAAAAAGAAACTAATATTGAAGAAGATATTACTGAAGAATATCCAGTTATTCTCCATTTTCAGTACCCGTTTTTGACTTCTGTATTTTGGCATCTTCTAAACGACTCATTGATTTTCTATATTTGCGGCGTTTATAGCGGATATTTTATAAATTTTCAACATTTGTGAATATATTAATACATTCAGCGCCACTGATGCGTTTTGTAGACCTTAATCCATACTCAATAGCGTGCTGAATGTATTAAACGTGTCGTACACTTCAGTTTCAATTTATTTTCAGATGCAAAGGCAAATTGCGTATTTGCCTTTGCATCTGAAAATAAAATGTCGAAAAATCTTTGTTTCGGTTAACTATGTTCGTAACACTATATAAAATAAATAAACAAATATTAGCAACTAAGTGCTTATTAAGATGGATGCACAGACTAATAAAATAATTAGCAGAGTAATAAATTTTATTAAGGTATAAATTAAATAAATTAGGGTTGTTATCAAAAAGGGTAAGAATCCTTTATCATTGAAAACTACCTAAACATGTTTTGTTTTCTGTTAGAAAACTGTTATTTTTGATAAGATTTAAATAAATATAACAGCTGTTAATTTTGCTTCATTCGATAAGTATATGGTAAATTTATTTTAATTTTTGAATATTGAAATTAAAATGGGAAATAAAGAAAAATTGAAACGGGTATGAAAATATGTTTCAAAACTTGTTCATTTCATTAATGTAGAAGATAACAACTACGGGTAAGAAACTTATTACAGTACGGTAATAGATAACTGGGTTATTTTTAAATAATTCACTTCAGAAGTATATCTTCAACATGAAAAAATATCTCAAGGTAAGCAAGATTTATTTCACTCGAAAATATAAGACAAAATTATCAATATTTTTCTTTCAACTGGAACTGCTTTTTTTGTGAAGAAATAATTTATTTTCTAATTAAAAACATGATATTTATTTTTAGTATTTACCCAGTTATTATTAGTTTTAAAATATTTAATAAACAGAATTTACCGATTAAACATTAATAACAAAACGGAATTAGTAGTATAATTCTTTGAAATAATACTCGTAGAAGTGTCCATTCAAACCTCCATAAGGGGGATATTTATAAATTGCCAGGTCTCGTGTCGTAATATCGCTGTGATTGTGCCTAGCGACGCCCGGTGTACAGTGCATTGGATGACGTTTAACTCTTTAGTTAATTAAAATAGAACAAACACATTTGTAGTAAAAGGTAAAGTTAAAAATATAAATTTACGCTAAAATTACTTTAGTAGTAAACACAAGGTGCATTCCTCCAGAAAAGAAACAGATTCAAGAAATGTTTATTGAAAAAAAAATGTATTAAATTTAAAACGGTTTATGGAGGAAAAATTATGTTTAAAGTGGCATTGCGATAGAAAACAGGCTGTTTTATAACGTCTGTCTGTCGCACTTCTAGTTATCGATAGAACCGTTATTAGATATCTCGGTCTAATGAAATGCTTTTGAAGAAGGTTAGGTAAAGTAGAATAAGTTTGTATCAGTGTTTTTGAAAACCTTTTCAACTCCTATCATAGTCAAAAATGTTAAGTTACTTATTTTTGAAAATAGTTAAAATATAATAATTGGACAATAAAATTTGACTTCGCCGAAGTTACCTACGAAACATTAAGTTAAACTGATATATAATATAAACGATTCTACGTATGCATGTCGCCTTGCCTTTATCATATTATTCTAATACACAAAATAAATGTTCCACGAAATGCATTTTTCCAAATAACTGCTGCTGCCAATAAGTATCCCGACAATATAGTTCGCATGACATACCGCCGCAGTTTAACCGCCGCACCTAGACAATGTAGCTATAGCAATATGTAAACTAGCGGAACGTCTGCCGGCGAGCGTATTACAGGATGTGGAAAATCCGCTTTGTTGGCTTGCTCGATTTGGCTGGTTCCGATTTAGTAGCAAATCTCTGTCTTAATGGACATTGATCGATTCCAGGCTCCACTTCGGCGGAATGAGACAAAAATAGAGGGCAGAAATGTTTGATACAATCTTCTTCTTTGTATGTATATATTTTTTCTCTCGTAATTCATGTCACAGTTTCTACGACGGATATGATATGAAAAATATGGTATTAATTGCATAATAACAAGTTATAATTTTTTTTTAAATAGTATAGTGTTTAAAGTTTATTAATCGATTTCTAAAGTTAGGATTTAGAATTGATACGTTAGAAAATATGTACATACAAATTAACAAATTAGTTTCATCGGAAATCAGAGTCGGTTATTAATAATATTAATTATTGAATCATCTAAAACGTCTTTATCAGATGTTGTTAATTGCAGTTAACTAAATTTCTCCCTTTAGCGAATGTTTTACACTTAGCTTGGAATTTTCATGAACAATTTCCCATTGAAATCAATACATACATGTTAAGGACAAATTGAAGGAATTCCTAAGTATATCCTTATTTTTTTCTTCGGAATAACAATAAGTTTGTAATTGTATTTTATGCTTTAACAAAAGTGAATTCGAAGATAGTATTACAAAAAAATGTACCGCAATGGGCCACCCCTCATGGAGGTCATGATTCTTCGTTTTGGCATAATTTTTCTTTCTCATTTTCACGTAAAATATCGTATCTATGATTCCAAATAGTATATACTTAATAGTTTTGAATCAGTTGGATCTTTCTTTCTTTCAACTCCTTTGACTTTTGTATTCTGGTTCTATGTCGTTGTTAATATTTACGATATTTGTTAATTAGTACAGTTCATCACTTTAAATTATCAATGAGATAACATTATTTATACAATTCTTAATTTACTAAGTTGCCATTATAAAAACAAATTGATTTGAAAAATTAAATTATATATAAATAAACATACCTTCAAATCGTTAAGTTTTATCACTCCGACATGAATCTTGAATAAAAAAATTTATTAATTAACACATAATTCAAGTTTTTAAAATTATTTTCATTAATTTGATATTAAAATATTCATAACTTCATAATTTAACTAAATTAGATAGAGAATTTTCACACTAAGAAAATAAAATCATCTTACGTATCATTTTAAAGTTCTGTTTGGTAGTTTTCGCAGACATTTCATTACCAGTTTTCTTTTTCTTTGTGCATGCTTCTATTCACGTCACTTACTTACTTCAATATATCATCAAATATATCCCCGTTTTTATCGTCCAGCAAAGAGTGAGTTCAAAACTTACATAGAAAATAATTAAACTTTGAATGAAAATGTGTAAAAGTTATTTTTGTATTTATGTACTTTCGAATGAACTCGAGCGCCAATGAAGAAGTAACCAGAAAAAAAACTGCATTCGTCGCAATTTGCATAAAAGTTTATGAATGACGTAAATATGCATGTTTCCGTTCATTTCCTCTTTCAAAGGTAAATTAAATTTCTATTCCGTTTCTATTAAAATATACTACTATTTTTCTTGATATATTTTTGCTGGAATAGCTATATTTTACTCGAGGTAATTCTCTAAATATTAATATAGGTTTGTTTATAAACGCGTCTACGAAACTTTGTAGATCACTGAATAAAGCTGTACTTAACCTCAGCGAGTAAATCTAGACAAATAAACAGTTAAAAATTACCTACTTAAGTAATAATAATTTTAACAAAAATAAATCGTTTGAAATATTCGTGAAACTTACATTAATTAATATTTACCAATCTCCGAGAAATTTAAAATTATTATATTGAATTAAGTTCTGCCTATGAAACGAAACGAAATAGTGAATTTAAGTTTAAATTCTCTTCATTCATTGTATCAATTTGGCATAAAATACTTGTTTTCTATATCGATGTCAGTAAAATTGTATTATTTTTCTATTCATTTAACTTTTTAAAATTTTAAGGTTTCTCTTTCTTCTTACATTTAATTTTTGTTACTAGCTTTGTAATTTTGAACTTAATGGTTCATTAGTTATTTATATTATACTTTTGCATTTGTTTTGCGACACCTTCTGAAAAAGTAAAAAAATATTTATCGACGAAGAGCATTAATAAATTGATTCAATAGACTTTTTCTAAACAAATGACAACAATTTAAAAAAATTTAAATTAAAAAGGTTTTATTAAAACTCATTGTTACATTTAAAACGTTCACAGAATCTAATACATTTAGATTCTGTGAACTTTTTAAGCTTCTTGTTTTCATCACTCTCTTCTTTCATTTAAGCGTCTGCCCTTAGTTGATTAGTGAAGAGAATGACAAAAGTAGTATTTAAATAAAGATATAGACTGTATATTCAGAAACCTAAAATATAATACCCTCGGCATTTTAGCGTTATAGCATAATACAAAAGCAAAAAAGAACTGAGAAAACTCGTCTATCAGAGCCATACTCAAAATATATGAAGAAACGATAGGTATTCTCCACATATATGGTACATGTAAATTAAGCATGTTCAACTACAATTCGTAAGTAAATGATAACATCAAACAGAGGCCTATATTAATTGAAAGTTATGTTACAATAATACCGTGTTTCAAATGAATATTTAAATTTGAAGATATAAATTTGACTCAACTCATTTTCATAAATAGTACTTGCATTTGTAAAATTTATATTTCTAAGAAGTATTGACGAAAAAAGATGTTTTGGTTATGATGGAGAGGTCACACCAACTTTTTAATTTTTCTTTTGGAACGTCTGTTATTTTTTAAAGGAATTCTAAAACTATTAACAAGTAACGACATAAAATATTAAATTTAAAGTCGTTGAGAAAATTATTCAATGCTGAATGATACCCGCATTCTGTTGTAATTTACGGCAAGATTCAAAGTGAGGTGTGCAACATTGAAAAATATATACTGTGGTAATTTTTTATATACATCGAGAAATATAACAATTTTTCTGTTTATTAGCCCGAATAATGTATTGTGTTTTATTATCTTACGTCCTAAAATGTTTATTATCGTTTAATACTTATTGTGACCGATTTCATAAAAGAAGCACGTTATCAATTCGGCTGTACTTTTTTGTGCATGTTAGCTTATATCTCTTACATTAATCGACCAATTTCCATAATTTTTCTTTTATTTGAATAACCCCAATATGGTATCATAAAATATATTTAGATTTTGTCCATGGAAATTGAAGATACACCGTAGAAATCCTAAACAATGAAGAGCACGGGTACTGTGATCGGTGTGAATGATATAGATCTAATGATAATCTAATAATAAAGCCTCTACAGTTTTGAAACTACTAATGGTAGCATAAATCTTTTGTTCAACAAAATAAGGATACAATTATGGAATCGGGAGGGGGTGACGGGAACCTTTTACTGATGAGAAGTAAACTCGGCGAGTGCGGATTAGTTTCATTCGCCATGATACGAGCAAGAAAATAACAAAGTAAGTAGGCGGGTAAGTATATACAAGTATCTGATAAATAAAGATAGATCATAAAGGCATGAAGCAATAAAGATATTATTTGGTAGATAAGTAATATATATACTAAGATGAGTAGTAACTATAATATTAGGAGGCATATAAATGCGTATACACAGAAGTATACGAAATAATGAAGTAACTGGGATATTAGAAGGCGGATATATAGTTTATATAGGTATATAAAGACTAGAATCACTGACTACGGCATTAACATTACAAATTAACAGAGGGAATGTGATTTATATGTATGTGGATCTATATTAATGTACTTAGGTTCATTAAACACTGCAAACGCCTGTTCCGATTTCAGTAAATGAGGTATTATTGCTATAGAATTTATCGGAAGTTCGTGATATTCTGGGTAACATAGACACTAAAGATGGAAAAATAAAACACTACAAAAAAAATGCACCGACTTCAAATAACCATAAAGGTATAAAATACCAGAAATATCACGAATCAGTTGGAGTTGGTATAAAATACTGAAAACATTAGTAATCAGTAAACACTTTTGCGGTATAATATTATTTCCAAACATAAATAAATTTGTGAAATACTTTTACTACTAACTGAAATGTAGTACTCATTTGTCTGTGTGTGTGTGTGTGTAGGTGTGTTTCATGTATTTGAGAGAGGAGAGAAGCGTCGTCTTGGCAAAGATTTCAGAAATTTCCAGAAGTAGCAGTAATTGGAAATTTATTTATATTCGGAAATAATGTTGTACTGCACTTCGATTCACTCAGTTGGAACATATGTGGTACAATATGAATAGTTTTATTATATATGGTTAGTTTGGTTAATTTTTTTATTATTATATTTCGTAATTATCGATGGAGTCAAACCCATATCTTTTTGATTTGCAATAACGGCAATATGAAAATTTTCATAGAATATTTTGTTGTTGTTTGTAATAAAGTAATTTTTTAGTGTTTGTTTTCTGTGGCACCTAATATGCGCTTTTACGTTGTAATATTTGAAAAATAATAACACATATATATTTTCAGGAAAGTGGCTATACAGGCTGTACTAATCTTTACGATATTTTTACATGGGTTATTCGGCCTATTTTTTATACAATAATTCTATATTTTTTGCTGCTAATCAGAATAATGTGAAGAATTATCTATATACCCATAATGAAAATCGAGGACAGAAGATTATGTCAGTATTGCGAATCGTCAACTATCCTTTTATTATAATTTTTAAAGTTTTTTTATCTTGGTGGCAATAGAATCGGATATAATTAATGAATATGGAGTATTAGTGATTATTTTTTTCCAATAAGTAAACTCGACAACAAAACATTTACGCTTCATCTTAAAAACAAGAACTTGTTTTTCTATTATAGGTGGAGAGTAGGCATATCGAAATGCATATCTTATCTTGAAATCTAATTCAATAAGTCTGTTTTTTTTTAAATACATTGTAGGAAAATCGGCCTGTACGAGGGTCAAAATTTTCTTCTTTGCACCTTTGGAACCAATAATTGGCTGTGTCACAGACGGATATACGTGTTACTTCACTCGTTTTTCGCGCTAAACAAAATTGATGAAGCAATATCACTTCAAGTTCTCTTCGTAAAATTTCTAAATATTACTTCTTCTTCATTAGCCGAAAGCAACTACACTAACCGAAAAGAAAATCGAAAGTAGCACTTTTTATATGTTCAACCATAGATGTTCGTAGAGAAATCGTCGATGTAAATTTATTAATTGCCAGCTTAATATTTACACATGCTCAGATGGAAAGGCATATTATTTTAAACACTATTAACTTACTTTTAAATTACTTTTTTGCAATTTTATAAATGTAGTAGTGATAAAGTAACGATAAATTATTTGGTTTAAGTGTTAATGATGAAGATATTATGGTACATTGTTGAGAACGCAGCTAATGTGTTATTTAAAACATAAAATTGAGATATGTATCAATGCCTTTTTATTAAATGTAATAATATTATAACCGTAACTCATAACTTATATCCGTGAAAACTGTCAATTATGTTAAATCAGTTAACATATAAAAATACCTGTTAATTTTGAACATTGCCAAATCGAAATCATGGAAGATTTTTAGAGTATATTTTGAAATAAAAAGACTATTAAATATATATTGATGAAGTTTATGTAGAATATTTATTAAAAAATTATGGTGCAAAGGAAAAATGCGTGTTCAGTTTCCGCTAGATACGTTTTCATCTACTATGAGATGTAGTTTCTGCTTGTCAACGGGAATCTGAAAATAGAAAAATTACCTCTTTCTAGATCTAGTGGGGTTAATCAATTAACACGTTTTTGTCTACTCCAAGTTCAATATGGTACATTGACGAATACTGTGAAACACGTAGCAAAGCTTGAAGCGGAAGACGGAATTGATTTACTACGTAGAGGGAACTCAAACGTATTTGAAGAAGATGCGCCCGAGTTCTCGGCTCGCGTCGTCCAACCTTCTGATCTGTGTTTTGCGAATGCCGTAAAAATGTAGTGAACTAAATCTTCAATTTATTTCCGGGTGCAAAGGAAAAATGTGTATTCCGTTTCCGGTGAAAAGGTTTTAATCTACTGTGGGATGTAGCTTCTGTTTTTATACGGAAATCTTAAAACAGGAAAGGTAGGAAACTGTACCCAAACAACCGTTCGTATTAAAATACAATAGATCTAGTGATACATTAATAGTTTTCTTTCTATTTTGGTGTATTTTAGTTTTAGTTTACGTGTCCTTACGATGATTTATGACAAAAGTATTATTGAAACTACTGAGCTGTGTAAATAATAACTAACTTGTTGCACATAAAGCCTGATAAGTTCCAGTAAATGAATAACATTTTAAATATTTAGATTTAACATTCTACTTAGTGTACGAAGCCCACTTCCTTTTTTTAAACAGTTTTATTAGGTCGACTTGTGTGTTGCGAACTATGTAGTTTGAAATTAAATTTTGTGCACTTCTAACTGTTGTATAATCATGAAACTAGGCAGTTGTATGTAGTTTTGATGATAAACAATAATTTTATTAAATTAAATTAGTTTCAAAAAAAGACTAAAAAATAACAGAATCGTTTAATTAAATTTTTAGCCCCTTTCAGATATTCGAATTATTTAAAATTTAGCACACTTATCAATGAAAATATAATAATTTCATAAAACAAAAACATTTTTTTAATTTTAAAAGTCTAAACAAAAATTATGAAAAACTAACAGTCTTGATACAAAAAAAAAGATTAAAAAAATAAAAATGAATTAATAGTTTGAAACATTAACAAAACGCTTTTAAAAAATATTTTTTTATTTTTTTAAACTGTTAATTTATTTATAAAATATATTATTTCTGTTGAAGTATCAAGTATTGACATAGAATAATAACCACAAGGCAATTTTTTTACAATTGTTTTTAATTTTAGGTTTTATATTTATTTAATCCCATTAAAATTATAACTTTTCTCTTGATAGTCTACAAATTATCATTATTGCGGCATTGTGTCTCACATTTTGCATAAATCTGTAAGATTGTGTAATTTGTTAATAAATATGTTAGCACATTATTGTATGTACATAGCAACTTTTTGACTTTCACTCAATATAGTTAAAAATATTATTTTTCAAGTTAGTTGAAGACTCTTAAAGAAGGTAGATAAAAATACGATTCAGTTTTATGGGAATTAATAATCAGAAGTATATTGGTGTTTTCGATCAACAACTGTTTATACGACAACTGATTCAGTCAGACTTAATTTTTTTCTTTGCTAGTTGTCTTAATTATCTTTAATTATCAATTTGCACTACTTTGGTTTTTAGTTGAAGGAGCACTAAAACTTTTATATATATTTCAAATTATTGAAAAGTACATCATATCTATATCTTCAACATCAGAATGTATGTCACTACTACATAATACGAACGTACGTACACAGTTTGTGATGTTTTATATTTTTATGCAAGACAACACAAAAATTTTGAAGTAATTAAAATCATGTTATGTATCGGAATTTATGTTATAATGTGGTACGCGAGATACGTAAGCAACATTACAGTGCCAAAAGTGAAATTATTGCACGTATGGAGTTTCCATCCTGATACCACAGTGAAAGCGGTTCTCGGATATACTAAAGCGGTGTGTTCAGATGCTACCTGCTCAGCCGACAAACTGAACTCTAAAGGTAGCTAGGCATCCTTCAAGGTCGCCATACCTGAGTTCTCGCACAACATATCATTCAAACCAGAACCGTGGCCCAAAGGGATATCCATAAAGAAGTGGCTATTTTGTCGCCAAGCGGACACCCATTAGACATAATTATGACGGTAAACTCGACCTTTTCCATCAAAATATTCGAGGATTGTTCTCTAAAACGAAATTTTTTACTGAAACTGTGCTCCCTATGTCGACGAGAGTATTATTGTGTCCATGTCTCATCGTTTGTTGTGTGCTATCGTCTGTATTTTGTATATTCCTCCCAGCGCTTGTGACTCAAAATATGCGTCTGTTTTTAATTTAATAGAAAATTTTTGTTGTACTTACAATTGTAGTAATATCGTTATTCTTGGGTAATTGTAATAAGTTGAGTGTGTCCCAAACAATCATGAACTATTTCGGTTGCTTTATATTCTACTGACCCTAAGAAAGTTTTAATTTTTTAAACACGTCAATAAACGATATCTTAACTGTGTTCCTAATAAAAAGCGGATCAATGTAAACCATCGGCATTATTATCCCACTTGGTTTAAGACTAATATTATCTGCGAGATTCAGACTAAATCCTGTTGCCATAAACGCTTTAGAAAGTGCGGTTTCAGTTATGATTGTGAAATGTTAAGGTTTTGGCGCAAACAAGTAAAATGTCACATTAAAACCTTGCATAGCGCACAACACACACAATTATGTCTTGTGAAGCCGCTGCGTCTTGATCAGTATTTTTATGAGTTTGGTTAACGTTTTGCTCAGTATTTTAATTAAGTTCTTTTGGATAATATACCGACGTTCGACTTTGAAATGGCAGCCCAAACCGCTGTTATTAAAGGCTCATCTTTTTTACATATTGGTGGTGTGGATGTTGTGGAAGGTGGACTCGCGTTGGAACACGTCCAATCTAAACATATATCCGGTCCTGATGGCTTACCTTCATGCGTAATCAAGGCCTGCTCTGACATCGTCAAACCACTTACATTTATAATAAATCTTTCATTATGTTCTATAATTTATCTATCTGTTTGGAATACTTCCCCTATAAATCAGTTTTTAAATCTGGTTCTAGGTCTGATATAAAAACTTATCGGTCTATAACTGTCTTATCTTCATTCACCAAAGTATATGAAATTGTTTTGCACCACCGTATTTAAATGCACATCCAATGCTAGTTAAAGGATTGCCAGCACAGTTTCCGTCCAAAGCGTTCCACCGTCACCAATCTCACTAATTTTGTGGATTATGTAGCTGGAGAATTAGATCAAGGTCTTTAAGTTGATCTAGCCCATTTTGGTTCCAAAAAGGCATTTCACCGATTCGATAATGATATTCTATTAGTGAAGTTACTGAAGTAAGGTATGTCTCGTGCTCTAAATTTTTCGCCAATTACTTTCGGGCTCATAAACAATACGTCTGACTTGAAAATTTCGAATCTCGACCTTACGTTACTCAATCTGAAATCAGTAAAGGTAGTAATTTAGGTCTACCTCTGTTTCTGATTACGAGAAACAACTGGCCTAAGTTGTCAACACTGCTCGTTGCTTTCTGCTTGCCGATAATTTAAAATTCTTCTTAGCAGTTAATAGTCAATTCGACAGCGAGCTGTTCCAATATGGTATCGACTCGGTATTATAATGTTTGAGCAACAAGTTACATTTTAATGTAAGCTAATGTGCTATGATCACATGAAGGCTTACGTGTCCTCCGTGTGCGTAGTTACGAGCTGGGCGGAACTACACTCAGGAGGGTTTCAACTATGATTGATCTCGGTGTAATTATGGACAATTGTGGAAACCTTTCAGAAAGTCTACAAAGCACTAGGATTTATCATATGGACTTCCCACGATTTCCAAGATACTGAACATATCATTATACTATTTACTATTTAACTTTTTAGTCTCTGTAGTATACTTGAAATGTATGGAGTCATCTGGTCTCCGTATGAAGCTACTTATATCCTCACGCTAGATAGAAAAAAGTTTAATAGATGTTTGTATTATAAAATGCATGATCGGATGTAATTTCCATCAACTCCGAAGGGAACTGCTTTTGATCATACATTTTTGAATTGTTTAATCATTATGTTGATCCTCAGTTTAGTGGCCCTTTATGCTCTTGGCTGCTACATGAGAGAACGATGTCCTTATTTATTTTACCTGCCTAGAGCGCGCACGAAAATTCTACAGCGTTCGCTTATCTTCATTGAACTCACATTGCTCAACGCATTATTCAGTATTGTGAGATAAACCCAGTCTTGATATTTTTTCTGCTCCATTGACCGTTTCAGAAATAGGGCCATCGAGTTGCTTAATAGTTTTCAACTAATTGCTAGATGGTATTTATAAAAATTATTGTGTATTTATTTTTCAATTTAATATAATTACTCTGTGAGTGTATTGTCCTATTCGTCATTGTTTTATAAATATTTGTCATATGTTGTTTCCGGGCATGGGGTTTCCAAGAAATAAATAAAAAAATAAAAAGAAAATACAATTTACATGCTTTGTTCTGCCTGTTCTAAACTATTCTGAAATATTAATTCTGATATTAGTATTAAGTGTACAGCATTAACAAATATGTAACCGTTATGTGTACAACATTAACAAATATGTAACCGAATTATGACACAAATACTAAATCGCGGCGGTCACTCATCACCTTACTTGAAAATCTACTAACTCTCCTAATATATTTGAAAATGAAGCGACGTTCCTGTACAAACGAGCCATGACAAATATAATTGTATCAACGTTAACTGGTTTTCCCTTTCTGCGCATGTTTCAAGATTTTTAATTTTTTTTTAATAATGTTCGCGGTGTTCACTCTTGTCTAGTGTATTTTTATATTTTTAGTATTAAAGATTTAAATATATGTGAATGTAGCACATCTCGCGAGTTTTACTTTCGATTAGCACGACGGATTCGAGTTTTGATGACGGAAGTAATTAAAACTCAGATAATTTTACAAGTAACCTTTTATACATATTTTTCGAAAGAAGAGCGCTTTTATTGTGAACTTTAGAACTTTTGCTATAATCTCAATTTGTCTTTGTAAAATGCCACACGCATCCGTTCGTTTTCTGCATCTATGCACATTTTGTAAGTATGAGTATACCCTGCAGATCGCAATTCTCAACCGACTTTGTGATTTTTTGCTATCGATTGGTTAACTAATAGAATAGAACCTATCGATCTCTGTAATAATTTGTGAAGTTTTATAAACAATTTCCCACAAACACCCTTCGATTTTTTTATTAGTTATATCACAAGAGTTTTATCTGATTATTAATTATAATTAATATAAATTTATCGCGTTACTTACATATACAGATATAAAAAAAATATTCTATTACAAATCATCTCTTCAAGTTATCATTTCTTCAACTGTAACATTATCTGAATGTCAAAAATGTTGAATGAATAAATGAAATAAAAGCACTGCATTAAATTGTATAGACTTATAATTATATACACTTAGCATAATCGTGTAGATAGACGAACAAACTGACAGACGTATTGGTCATTTGTATGTTGAACTGTAAATACGGACTTCGCATCATTTATAATGACTAAGTACGATAGCAAGTGTGAAAAACGTATTTGAAGAAGAATAAATGAGCAGGCCACAACTGCCCCGTTCTGTGCGACCTCTACGGCGTTTTGTGAATGTCGTAAAATTGTAGTAAACTCAAGTTTCAATTTATTTTCGTATCCAAAGGCAAATTTCGTATTTCGTGGGTTGTATTTATTTGAAGTGATGTACGTTAACCCAGGTAATGATTACCATTTGTATTATATGGATGAACAACTGAATTTTGATAGATTTAAGGGCTCGTTTTAGGTGAAGCGATGATAAAATATCTTATCGCTGTAAATTAATGTAGATTATATTTGAAGGTTTTGGGAATTTTTGGAAAGGCCTATTTCTTATCTTGCCAAATAAATCTTTCCTCTGATGAACTAAATAAGGAATGTTTTTAATGATACCGTTTTCTTAATTGTAAAAAAAAATAATTTTTGCAAAGTACTTCGAATTACTACTTTGAATCGAATTAGATGGAAAACATTAATATCACCCCTTTCTTTTCAACCATGTACGATAACATTTTTGTCCTTTGCCAGTTCGTTTTCTCATTAAATTGTGAAAAAAATTGAAGTTTCACTTCCTTCTAACCAGACATTTTAGAACTGAAATAAATAAAATTTGAAATGGTATGGATATATTAATGGAAGTTTTTTTATAAAAATTGTTATAATTTTACGAAAAGTAACAACTATTGACACTATACTAAGTTATAAGGATAAACATTTCAAGTAAATTAGCCCAGATTTATATCACTTGGTTTTTTAAAAAATTTATTGAAATTCGTACATGTCGTTATATATTTTTTGTTTCGATTTCTAATTAATTACACGGTTATAGCCCTGTCTGATTTCAGAATCTAATTCAAGACGGGTAAGGTTTTTTAGCTCAATCGAAATCATAATTTGTACTCTACATCTGTTATGTGCAATTTCTTGTTGCATCAATATTGCGATAGAAATCTAAATACAAAAATTTAAGTAATTTCCACTCGATAAATGGAATTGTTTATTTACTTTTTGTCTGCATAAGGAACCAGGCAAGAAACATAGAGGTCGCCTGAAATAATGTAACTAAAAACCTTCCGTTACATATTTGTTAGTATCAATGCTGTATTTTTATAGGTTATACCTACAAAAATACTTCATCGTTTTTTGAGTATAACCTACTGTTTTAGTCTAAATCAATATTTTATTTTATGCATTCACTAAATTAAAAAAAAAATTATTGCACTAAAGGAGCTTGTCAAGGTCGGCCTTATCATTAATGTAATGATGTTCAATTTTCAAATAGAGAGGAAAATTTCGAGCAACAGTAACTAATGTCAAATAGCTTGTTGAAATGAAACGCCTAAATGAAGTCACTATAGATTATGCGAATTGCAAAACAAATGCTAATTATTTAAAACGTGATTAATAAAGTTTTACTCTGAAAGAAAACAGTAATATTTGCATTGAAATACAGGTGACTAGTGAACGCGGCACTGAAAATTGTAAGCGTCATTCTATGTAAAGGTATTATGTTACAAGTAAATATAAAATTAGATTTTTGAAGAACTGAAAGTATTTTAATAATTCATCAAAAGAGTATGTTATTTTTTTCGGATTATAAGAATACTATTTTATAACATATTATACTTTATTTAGAGATTACAAATAATTTTGACTCTACAATATGTACGCTAGGGGTTCTTCCCATGAAAAAATGACAGAAGTATAACCAAACGTTTATAAATTTGGCACTAGATGGAACAGAGTTTCTTGCACGATCTGTATAATATGCATTTGTATTCAAAATGTACGGTAACTAAATATAGCGTCAAAATGATAAAACTCTGAGAGCGTTGTTGAGTGGGTGCTTGTTTAGGATGGAAAATTAACTTTTGAATTAAATTAAATTCCTTTCGTAAAGCGATTAGTTAAATTAACTTCTTCATTTTTATGCATTAAAATTAGGAGTATTTCTTTAAACAATGTTTTATATTTATATAACATTTTCTGAATGTATATGAAAGCAAATTTCTTTGTTGTTCTCTTTCTGACTAGAAACTTAAAAAGTAGTAAATATATATCAGATGTCTAATGAAACGCTCTCGCCGGAGCTTTACCCCAAAAGAGCCCGTCCTCTGGTGGCGGATCGGGGAGTGCCCGTTAGTTGCTCCATGCAACTGCAGGTAGGAGGGAAGTAAAATACCTCCCGCGGACCAAACCGGCTGGAAAGAAAACTTTGACAACATACCCTACAGGACAGCTTCTTGGGGGTTTATGGAGTAGAAGTCTCAGATCGCGATGTGCGATCAAGCCGGAACGTCCATGACGAATCCTTACGGATCAACTGCGGCCTTTAAATCTTCCAAGTACATTATGGCTTTGGTGTCAGGCGATAACCGGCCGTAATATTACTAATTAGAATTGTATATTAATGATTAAGTATATAAGTAAAAAGAGAACTAATGCCAGGGCGTTGCCTTCAAGTGAGGGCTGTAATGACAAAGGGACGAATACTAAAGCATCCCCCAAAAGTGAAGACGACAAATTTAACATCACAACCTGGTTTCCATGTCTAAGTGGCGTATCACTTTCTAAAACATTTATACGATGACAGATTACAGTGCCGAACTGAACGTTATACTGGACCGACAAAACATATGTAACTGCCGTGTGCAATAAACAAAATAGGAAGGAGCTGAATTATAACAAATCGGGAAAGGCTATGTGTCAATATACTATGGGATAGACTAGAACAAAAACGAAGGTGGAATAATATTTAATCCACATATTTGTTAAAATCACTGTACGGCTTACTTTGCAAAAAGGTTTAGCAATGTGAGTAACATTACTAAAATACCTGCGATTTAAAAACAACTAATCTGCAATAACTTAAATGGTTACGTGGGTAAGGATAAGGACGTGTATTAACAATATCACGGAACTTTTGTGTTTGGCGAGAGAAGCAAAGGAAGTGAAACTGTTTTTTAATTTGCTGCAGAAGAAAAAGAACTAAGCGTCACTAAAAGAGCTCTATATAATGTAAAAAAACGAAGTGGGAGAAAGGGCACACACTTATCTAAAAAGAAAGACATCTCGCAGGAAACGGACACAAACAAAAGTTAAAAAAACTACAAATTGGCTTAAACGCTGGCTAAAGGAGCGGTAGTCAAGAAAAAAAGGTATCTGTTTTATTATAGAATAAACGTACACACTAAAAACCATAGATGCAGCACTAAACTCACATTGTCAATGTATTTTGAACTTAAATATTGACCTAAATATTAAACATTTTTAACGCCTAACAGACTCAAAAACCATAATATTTAAGAGCACATAAACCTTTTGTAAATAAATCGGCAGGCATCTCAATTGTTGGCAAATTCCTAATGTTTAAAATTTTGTTTGTTACGCAAGTGGTATCTTATATCAACATATTGATATGAGATACCACTTTTTACAAAATTGGTATCTAATGTCAAAATGTTTGGTTCTTTTGCAAAAGACTGTATTTGCAATCAACTTTTGTGCACTCTAATCACAGGTCCACAATAAATTTTAATAGATTTTGGGGCGCTGATTACTGAAAATATGCGAAAAAATTCCATCACGTCAGGATTTTTCTTTATTTAGCATAGTTTTTTTGCCAAAAGTACTTAGGCCTACCTAATCAAGAACCATTATTTTATTTTAATTTTTCTTGTAGAGCAAAAAACACACTAAATGATTTCAATAGACAACAATGAATAAGTTCTCATGAATAGTTAATTATAACTTAATTAACTGAATGACGTACCCTTATTATTGGCAAAAAGGTGGATTTTTAGGTTATTTGCTAAAGATTTAATTTAATCATAATTAACTTAAATCGTTAGAAGAGGGTTAATGAGGGTAAATTAATAGATTTTTGTATAAACAGCAACACCATTGTTTTAAAAAAATAAGTACTTCCGTGCAATCCGTGATCTTAACTTAAAAGATGTCTTCGCGAAAGTGTTTAAACTCACCGGACAACTTTTGTTATATTTGTGGGCACTTTATGCTGACAAAACAGCAGCATAAGATTACCGAATTCATAAGTAACGTTTGTGATATGTATTTTGGCCTAAAAATCATCAACCAAGACAAACAGTGTGTCCCACATAAAGTTTGTGCAACATGCGTTCGTGAACTTGGAAAGTGGTCAAAAGGGCAGGACAATACCTTTGATTTACAATCGCCTATGTTAGGGAGAAGAGGGGCGCTACTGAGCCGCTGTCAATATGGTTATTAAAATATGAATAATAGAAACCTGCATATTAAAATATGAATAATAGAAATCTAAAAATAACCAGTTTGGAAAGCAATTCTCTACGATAAATATTACGTGGGAGTGAAGTTTTCGTGAATAATAAAGAGCTATCGCTAAAATGTAACAAAGGTGCAACGGGCAATTAACAGTGACTGTTCCAGTGTAGCCAAAAAAACTTTTGCAAAACGAAACATATGAGCTGATCCAGAGGAATGTTTTAAGGGCATGTAATTAATTTAACCATAATTTGAACAATACAAAATAAGTCAAGGTAAAATGTAAATGCATCACATAACCCACAAAATATATATTAGCCAAAAACTGCACCATCGTAAAAATACTATCCAACCGCCATATAACAAAGATTCTTAAAGGTCAAAAAACAATGTGCAATACGTTTAGTTTTAATATTTTTCCAAATTTATTTACCAGTTAGTAATATAAGGGCTTATTTACATGAACTCAAAATGTTATAAATTTATATTAAACTTATCTCTAATGTTTGGACTGTTATAACATAATGTCAAAGAGACAAAGTTTTTCTCCTAACTTTTATCTAAGAACCTTCAAAGATATGATAAACGTAGATTATAATACAAATTTTCCGCTCTCTAATGTTTTAACACGGTCTGATGTGTTCAGGAATAAATTAGGTTTGATATAAAATTATGCTAGTAGAATTGGAATGGATCATTTATTCGGATACGATAAATTATATTTGTAAATTATTGTATTTTCGAAAAGCATATATTACAAGCTATCCCTCTTTATGTATACATGTACTTATTATTTGGCCTAATGATCTTCCGCTATTTTAAATGAAATTCGCTAAAACAACGTCGAATAAAATATTTTATTAAGCAAATTACAAATTCAATATATATATATATATATATATATATATATATATATGTATATATATATATATATATATATATATATATAATATATTTTTAAAATTTTTTTTTTCTTTTTTTTTCACTCTCGCCAACGGTTCAACGGCACAAGTTCCTACAGTTAATATGCTGAATGGCTATTCAGCCAGTTAAGTAGCCACGTTAAACGTCCTTAAAGACTTTACACAACAACATTACTCTGAACGTAAACTTCGTAAAGGCAAGTATCGCTACATGGCTATTAATCCCATTCCGGGCTCATATCCCTCGTAGCGGACGCGACGCAGGTAACCGGAATTGCATTAAGCGGGCAAGGAGCCGTAACTGTTCGCCTGCAGCTTCCAGCCAGCGTTATCTCGCTTCACTGAGAAAGTGCAGTCGCCTAGAAGTTACGAGACTATTAAATTGTATTACAATAATTTTCAAGAAACCGCTTCTAACACAGTGGCTGTTTGCGGTATTTCGTTTCACTTGTAATATTAGAGACGTTTGCGTATTAATAATACTAAAGGTTGGAAATAAATTTATTTTCTGTAAAATAATATAGTAATAATTGCTTACGCAGGTCTCGTCCACTTCTTAAGTAATGATGCCATATTTTATTCGGATTGACATAATCGCTTATTAATTGACAAAATATGTTAGTTGAACTATTTTTAGAAATAAAATAGAGTACGTGCTTCTCTATAATTCAATTATTTCATAAACCAGTGGGAAGAATTCAGTGTGGAGTTTTACATCTAAAGAACACTATTACCTTTACAAAAGTTAATGACGTTTTTTGAATATATTAATTGGTAATATACGCTAGTCTTCATTCGATAGTAATTCTTATTCATTGAGCAACTACAAAATAAATTACATGTCTTGGGCACAAAGCAAATTGTACATCCAATTATCTCATTAGAATTTAATATTGCTATATAAAATTTACACTCTTTCTCGTTATCTGTTTAGATATCCTTTGAACTAGATAGTTTGTGAGAGTGATATCATAATATAGTTGAGTGTCATAACATATCACAATTGTATAGATTCACTGCGGAAAAATAGGTATATGTGTATATAAATGACACTTAAATATTTATGCTTAGAAGCTCGAAGGAAATTATATGAAACAAAGAATAATATTTTAGGTAAATATTATACATTTTAGTTGCGCCGTTTCAAAAGTAGGGGTGCGTAAAATTTATTTATTCAATACTTCAGGGGATATGAATTTATCTTTTAGATAAAGGCATCAAGCAAAATAATTGTGTATTAATCATATTGGTACTTGCTGAAAGAGTCCGTGAAAGAAATGTTTCCACATGATATTATGCTCGTATATTTGACAAATCCATATAGCTCAGATCGCATCTTACAGACTGAAAAAATAAGCAAAATATTCGAGTTACTAAAAAGTTAACAGAAAAATGTGAAATTCTACTGATTATGTGAATTTCAAATCAAGTTAATCGGTTATTAAAGAGGTATTTTAATAATTCGTGGTTTGCAGTTAGATAAAAGTAATAAACTTTCGATTCAGTAATATAAGTTCATTCATCAACAACATTTTTGTAAATTAACCTTTTTATATGCCAAATAATTTCAGCCAAACATTACAACAGGATACACTGGCTACCTGAATACCATTTAAAGTACTGAAAATAGCAATCAAAATGCTATTGCGCTACGTCCTTTCATTTTATTTAAATAGCGATTATCAGGCTGTGACTTATTGGATTTACTGTTTAACATCTTCATCATTAATTACAAACCCAGGCAATTTTCATCATCATCACATGATTTTCACCATTATGACATAAGATAACATTGACCACATATGGGAAATTGTGATAAGTATATTGTTAATAAGCGTCTTCAGAAAATATTAAAAACGTATTAAGTATTTCAGAAAATGTAAAAAAATATAAATTAAACAACAATCGGTACCATATCGCCCAACCAAATGACCAAACCAAATGAGCAATCGTACTTAAAGACACATCTAAGCTTTTTGAAACACAGTTTTTCATGGAAAATCGAAAATATGGAAAATATTTATGGTAGGTAAGAATAAGTATAATATCACACTTCTTCTCGCCTAAAACAAATGACGTGTCATCTCAGATATTTTATATTCTAGCAAAAGCGACAGAAATACAAAAAAGCAATTCCATTCCACGTCAAATACATTTAGCTATGAAATAGAGGTTCCCCTAATTGAAGAATACATTGCTAGGCCTTGTCACTGCTTGAATAAAGTAAGGAAATATTTTTTAATTTTCCAAATTCACGTTAATTTTCCGTTCAATTGATGTGAAAACTATATATTAGTTGAATTCACTTCTCATGTCTTCTATAGAGTCTGCAATTACCATCCATGGTATAGGCATTTAAATCGATCTAGCTATCGATTCTGTATCAGATACATAAACAAATGGAAATGGGAAATTGCATTAAATAAAAATAAAGCATTTCATGAAATAAGTAGTGATTGAAAATGTTACCTTGAACCCGTGATAATTATCACTTATAGTTTTATTAGTCAGTCGACGAGTACGATAGATGTAGCTAAATTTCCGTAATATAAAACGATTCACGTATTTTCTGGTTATTACTGCTGCTTTTCTGGGATATATGTTTACAAAATATGAAAATTTTTTTATAAATGTTTTTGGAAGCATATATGTGTATTTGTAGATTAACTTAAAAATAGTGAAATGAAAAAAACATGTTGAACATACTATTTATTTTGATTAATTTATATTTTGAGTTATTATTTTCTTAAAAAATTAATATGTCGGAATATTATTATCGGCTTAAATATGATAGTCTATCAATGTGTAGAACAATTGTAAATATACTGCCAAATAAAATAATCCAATATTTAAAGGTAAATGTACTATAAATACGACTACAGCAATTAAATTAATATAATTATATTATTTGTCCAAAAAATTAGAGTCGATACAGGGAAAAACGGTTGTTATGAAATTCAAGCCGATGTATATAAATAATATTCGCCGAAAATATTCCTAAATTTTTAAAATAAATCTCATTTTATAATGAAACAAATAACAAAGTTCGTTTAAAATTTACTAGAAACTCTTGCTCTGTGTTTGATATCCATAACATCAAGCATAGGGGACATGCAGTAAATATAATGAATATCCTTTAAATGTCATGCTCTTTCTTAATATATCCAAATATTAAAGATACGAGAGAAAAAATCCATCTCATAAATGAAGGGCAATATTAAAAAAAACCGGACATATTTCTAATGTGGTCTGAACGCGTTGTGAATATTTTTAAATAATACATACTTACACGACAATACAAAGAACGCGTGTGATATTTTTACATGAAAAACGCCAGACAAAATTAACCAGTCTCTGATCTTAATGTCTCGTAAGTAAAAAGGAAAAAAAATTACTGAAGGATTAAGTATCTATATAATCTGACTTTCAGTTGAACTAATGATTAACTAAACAGAATATAAGAGAAAATTTAAGAAAAAAAGATGCATGGGACTATGAGTAGTATTACGAAATTTTTATTTATCTTCTGCGTCAAAAGACTTTAGGTATAGACAACATTCTTTTGAACTCAATCCGAACGATTGCGATTAAAAAAGTCTTATTGAAATTAGCAACAAGAAATTTATTAACATGGAATTTTGTAGAACTAATGTTATTGAAGAATCGTATGTAAAAGCAATTTTGTAATTATTTTAACACATACAGTTCTCGAACAGAAGGGACACGTGGTAATTTAAAGTCAATATTTAGTTTTCGTTTGCCATTAGTATTTTTATTAGTATTTTTATACAAAAAAATACTTGGTGTGTGGTATAATCTACGGAAAAGATATTTTTATAATGTTGAAAATAATTTATCATTCAAGAAGAAATGTTACAAAATATCAATTTCAACAATAGAAAAGGGTGAAAATATGTACTTCACATAAGCTCGCGAGAGGGAAATAACGAATAGTTAAGCCTATAGTTAAACTGTAGTTAAAATGGGTAACCCAGTAGGTAAGCTTAACTACGGTGATCCTTGTGTAATCAATCGCTCGTGTTTTTCTTGGCATAATTTTTTGTATGAATATGAAATGTTTTCTTATTATTTTCAAAGTTACAAGTTTTCGACAATTTTAGAAATTTTCATCACTAGCTCATGCTGAGTACTTTTTCTTTAGTTATAAAGCTGGAAAAAACATTAAAAGAATAAACCTATTAATTCATTTTTTCCCGACCTCAAATAATTTGTAGTATTCCGAGCAACCAATAATTAAAATTCGTGTTTATGGAAAATATAACTGTCCTTCATCTTTAATGTAGTTTTTATGAGAATTACGAAACAGTACGCCACAATATATGAATTAGATTGAGTTAGGTTGGGTTAACGGGGTGGTTAGGTTAGGTTAAGTTTACGTTGTTTTTTATCAGTATTAAAACTATACAGTATTAAAACTAAAAGGAACATTTCTAAATGGAGGGATGGGATTTGTACCAGAGGGAAGAACTCGTCCTATTTCTCCTTCCCTTCTCATTTTTGGTCACTGAACTTAGGTAGCAGGTTTCTAAATTTGACCGTTATTTTTATTTCGGTCAGAACTTTGAAGTGAAAACGTTATTACTGGAGAAAAACTCTTTGGCAAAAATTAGAAATATAGTGAATGAAGTAGCATGTTAAAGCTAGTATAATATGAAGCTCATACCTGGGAAAATATATACGATTCCTTACCCAAATAGCAATGAGCTAAAAAGGAAAGGCAATCGATCACGTGCAGCATCCGTTTGATTTTATCTCGCTTTGCTGAAAAGTGCAATCTGTTAGAATTACGAATTTAATAAATGACATCAAAATAATTTTAAATTTGGACAGTTACTGTTATGTTCCGTATTACAAAGTTACGAGATGGGAAAGATTATAGACACGCAAGTATGAAAACGTTTTAATCTTTATACATAGAATTTACTTAAAGCTATTTGGCTGTCAATGAGAAAGTATTTGCGGTCACTTTATAATCACTAAAATAACTAGTTTTTATCTATTTTAGGATTCAATACCTCAATAAAAACAGAAACCTTAAAAGACCACACGCATGTCTCTCTATCTATCAGTCACAGCTATTTTTTTTCAGAAACTGTTTATGTAGAAAGATAAAATTTGCACATACCTCAGAAACTAACACTCAAACATATTTACTTCTATGGTAAACTGGAGAGCGCCAACTAAGTTTTTTGGATTCTATGTAAATGTATGAAGTAAACTGTCAAAAGAGCTAATGACAAGGGCTTCAAAAATGTTTCTTTCTTACTTTCAGTTTGCAGAGATATACTAAAAAGGAAACAACAAAATATGCCTCCCCCTCCCCCCCCTGTTAAACATACAGTGGGCAATATATTTGCGGAATGAAAATTAATATTTGTAAATATTTTAGTAGAAATACTGTGTAACCTTAAATGAGTGTAAATGTAAATGTATACGGAACCCTCGTAGTGGGAGTTCTACTCGTGCTTGACAGGTTTTGGTGAATACACCAAAATAGCCATTTTGTCAGGATAATCGACTAAAAATACCAAAATTTTAACATCAGTCCTAATCTAGGGTATAGAAGTATCACTCCTTACATATACGTAAATAACAATAACACAGTTTTTGGCTGGCATTATAAGTTTTTAACATATTTGTGATATTTTATGATAGGATACTGACATTTATTAGAATACTGAGGGTCAGGTTTCCATATTTTTGATAACAAAAATGTAGAATAAATAAATATTTAATATTTAAATAGAACTCTCTATAATAGAAAAAAATGTTATCGATAGTCGTCCCGTCCACTACCGTCGGCTCAATAATATACGAAACAATTATTTGTAATATATATATATATACATATATATATATGTGTGTGTGTGTGTGTTTATGTGTATGTTTGTGTGTGTGTTTGTGTGTAATATATATATATATATATATATATATATATATATATATATATATATATATATATATATATATAGAACATAGAAGACTAGGTTAACAGCGTAATGACCACGTTGTATGAACTTGGAACAATGCTTCTCTCCCAGAATAATACAGGTCAATAGTCGTAGCCATCGAGGGCTCGGTTATGAAATTAAGTACGAATTCAAAAAAAGCAAAAATTTGACAAGGTATCAGAGCAGACGATAGCAATAGCAAGGCATTCGCGACAAATAAAAATTTTAAAGGGAAAAGGTACCAAAATAGACCTCAGAAAGCGTTCCGATGCTTCAGTTGCAACGAATTCGGTTACAGAAGAGCGAAATATAGATCTGAGAAAAAGAAAGAGAATTTACAGAACGAGAATAAGAGCCACGTTACCACTTTCACCGCCTCAACAAATGATACTGAGGCGTTGTACATTGACTTGTGCACCATCACATGACAAAGCAGAATTATTTTTTTCATGTGGGTACGAATAGCTACGGAAATTCAGCAACAGGAAAAGGCGCCAATCAAGATAATAAAAGTGGCGGATGACGAATCACTTAGGGTAGGCAGAATAAAGGGCTTCAGTCGAGTGAGCCTTGACGTCTGTGATGATAAGTCAGTATAATGAAATCATATTAAAATATGTATTATATGTGCGCAATTTAGTTACAAACTTATTGTCAACTTAGCCAAATCATTAAAAACAGTGGTCAAGTAAAATAAAGGTTGCTTTCTAACTAAAAGTAGTAATAAAACTCTAGCTACTGTTAGTTTGAGTAAAAAAATGTATAGAAATACAAATAGTAATATTGTTTACATATCGGATGCTGTCAAATCTTTTGTTCTGACAAATCATTTTTCTATGGCACCAGCGTCTGAGTTATTTAAGTTGTAACACGCTTGAAAAATTTGGAAAAAAAACCAAAGGTGTGCAATATTTCAAGAAGGATAACGGGTCTACACGTGTAACGTATCGACAAGGCAAACTAACGTGACTGACTCTTGAATATAAAGTTTATAAGACCACAAAAGTACTAGACTGAATACTCGGATATAATACTAAAACCACATCGCTCGGTGGAGCGAGATACTTTGTGACATTTATAGATGACTGGTTGAAGAAGGTTTTTGATTACTTCTTCCATAGGAAGTCGGAAGCACCAGAAAATTTTAAAGAATTTAAAAACCAAGTTGAAAATTGATTAAATAGTAGAATTAAGTGTCTTCTTACAGACAACGAGCCAAATACATGAAAAATAATTTTCTGAGTTCATATAAAGAGCCGGAAAATTATATATATATATATATATATATATATATATATATATATATATATATATATATATATATATATTTATACACACAAAATCTCTCACTAAACTTTATTAAATACAATAACTCAGAGAAAATAACACTGATATGTGGAGGTAATTTCTAATGTTGTCTTTCACATAGACATGTACTTTAGTTACAAATTTTCCAAGATAATTTATTAATCACATTCACAATTACGGCTTTCCATATAATTTATTATAAACATATTAAGGTTAGAGCTTAATAGTCCGTTAGAATAAATCATTCCATATTAAGAAAATGACACGAGTTTCTCTCTAGAGGTAGCATAGTAGGCTGTACGGAACGACGTGGGTTGGCCTATCGCCAGTTTTTCCACGAGTCAACGACCTGGTCGTTCATTACGGATTCCTGTTATAAATAAATGGTATATTATATCGATTGGTTACAAGTTTTTCTGCTGTTATTTATGTATCAACTTGAGCGTAATAAGTTATTGCCTGCCATCGTGCGATTAGGTCAGTTTGTCATAGGAAGATTAAAATGTTTCCATTTACTTAGGTATGCGTATTTGAGCTGAGTATAACAAAACTATTATAATATGGTAGTTTTAATTGTATTATCATGGTTATTAACCATAATAAATATTTATGTTTAATTTTATTTCCTTTTACACATTTCAGGTTTACTATTATGTTTAGAAGGGAAAAAGGAGTATAAGGGTCAGAAAATATATCAAGAAGTTACAGAAAAATCTATCAAAACGTTAAATTTAACTGTGGCAATTAATAAAATTTTATTCAGAAGATGCGAAAAGCAAAAATATTCTTTTCAAAAACTACAACAAAAATGAAAGCACCATAACTCAGGAGTAGATGAGGTTAAATGGAGAGGAGTTCTTAATGCAATATAGGTTAGCTTCAATATTGTTTAGAATCTACGAACATAGCAGTGAATATTTTCAAAATTAATGTTGTATATGGAGGTCATTGATAGGTAGTATTTTGTGCATGTATCTTAGAATATCTAGAAGAACTGAGCAAAAGTTTTGCAATACATGCGGAGTTCAACACACGAGGTACGTTAAACTCAGACCTGATTCATAACCGCAAAAATAATGCTAATGCTATGACTACAGCTGTATTGAGCATTTTTAAATAACCTTGTCAATCCTGATGCTATCCTTTAAGACAGTTCATAAAAAATTTAGCAAATCAACAATCTTCCAGATAGAGATACAATGTGTTCGATTTAGTTCTAGAAGAAAAGGAAATCATGTCATGCTCACAATCTTATGTTATTTATTGATATTTATTCCCGAACGACAACGGTATTTTACTGCTGCACTGATAAGCTGAAGCTGTGCTACAAAGAGCATGTTAATTTCCATTGAGTATACTTGAAGAAATACTTACTTATATATCTTAAGGAAACTTAATTTAATGTGCGATAAACTTAGAATTGCTTCATGTCGATAAAAACGCTAATGCTGCAACTACAGATGTATTGTGCTGAAATAACCTTGTTCGATTCGGTACTATCCTCTATGTCTATTCGTCACGTAATGAAAATAAATGAACTATTAAGAAAATTAAGAACTATTATATCTGTTAATGAAGTATTAAGAACTATTAAGTACAATTAAATGAAACTACGTGATTTAGTATTATTTCTACTTTCTTTAAGTTCTTTCTATAAACATTTTCCCACTGCTTATGTTATTGAATTTCTTGTAAGAGAGCGGTGTAGTTTTTGTTATATTTTTGAAAGTTTTACAATATATAAGTATTTTAGTGAGAGGTAATAAATTAAAATGGATGTTATTATATGAGGTTATACAATGCAAATGTTCCAGTGTATGTAATAAAATTAATTGGATATTATTCTCAGTAATATATTTACACAATAGCAAGGGTATCTGATGGTTAGATCAAGGTTATGCCACTAATTATAATTTAATTAGGTAAATTACATCGCTCCCCTACAATAAACTCACTAACGTAAACAGTGGGAAAACCCGCATGAAGATGTTGTAATACAACGAAATCTAGGTCATGGTAAAGAACTTAAAGAAAGCAGAAATAATACTACATCACATAGTTTCATTTAATTTTGAATAATGAATTTCTACAAAATTCACGCCAAATTACTATTAAGTAAATATTATTTAGAAAATATTTAGGTCCATACTAAAGTAAGAATGCATAATATGTCTGTTAAAATAGTCACATGCCTAAGAAAAAGAATGGTAAGAGATGATTTCTCCCAAACCTAAAATATAATATTAAAGTAAAACATATTTTTAGTTAATTACATGGAGTTTTCCGTATTTTTATTTCACGTGTCTTAGAAAAACTGGAGACCTCTCCACAACCGGAAACTCTTTCGAATTCAGCTCTGCTTTTACGTTATCGTTTGACATAATTTGTATAAATTTTATACATTTAGCATTTTAGAAGTTTCATGAATGAGTTCAGACTTACTTGAGTTCAGTAAAAGGTAGACAGACTGACAACCGAGAGAGAACAATGGTGTTCTCTTCGGGTACATAGCTATGCCTTCTTTAATATATTTTTGTTAAAGTTAACAAAATAACATTAAAGAAAGTTTTAGTTATTATATATATTGATGTACTAGTGTTCAAAGTTGCATATCAAAGTGAGTTTAAATAAAGGAAAAAGCAGCCAATCGGAAGTCGGACTTGCGTTACGAGGTTTCCAGCTTACACTGTTTGGCGTCACAAATACTGTGATGTAACAGAAATACGTACATCTGTTATTTTAGATTCATAATATAGTTACAATATTTACTTGTTTGTCTGTTTTCAAGTGGTACAAACTTCTTTTAGTATTACGAATAATTTACAAATTATAATACAATAATTGGACCTTATCTTCATATTTTTTGTTTAAATATTATTCTGGACCTTATCTCCATATTTGTTGATCAAATATCGGCTATTCACAATACCAATTGCCTGATCACTAAGGTCCTTAATTAATAGGTCCTTGATATTCCTGGTAATAAAATTGTCCAAAATCTGCTACTTGACCTTTTTCTACACATTTATCTTTAAAAAAAAATTGAACCTATATTTTACCTTCACTCAACGTGCTTTTTTCAATAATATTCTATAAATCTACTTAAAGAAATCATTGTAGCAATATGTTTAACTACCTGTTGAGGACTTCCTATTATTAAATTGGAATAAATACTGAAGAAATGTCCAAGTAACATAAAATGTAGTAAAGTTCGTGTGTATGTGTACAAAAACGCAAGTTAAACTTACGTAGTTAAACTTATGTTAAACTTATGTAGTACACGTGTACGAAAACGCAGATTAAACTTACGTGGTTAAACTAACGTGTTGTTCCCTAAACGAAGCATTCCATCTAGATTGATGATTATGTGTTTTTACTAAGGTATAAAGATGTGTAGATGAAAAAAAGCTAATATACTGTATATATCAATATTTCCGCTTAAAAAAATTACATTGATAGCACCGAAAGTAATATTTTTAATTTAATCCAAAATAAAATACAAATCAACCACTGAAAGTCTTCAAATAAAAGCAGTCCATACGGATGCAGCATCCCAACGAAGTATCTAGTTAAAATAGATCACTAGACAAAAGCAATCGAATATCCGGCAGCTTCCAGTACCAATGCAACGGGCGGGCTGTTCACCATCAAGTAGACAAATGCAGCCGTTTATTCGAAACGAATTTGTTGAAAGGGCCAATAACTCAACAGTACACGATGTTGGCGAATTTGTTCAGCAATATAACCGGACGTTGACATATCTTCTCGACGATATTATTACGTGCTAGTAGTTTGGCGGTGCACTGTAATTCTTAACGCAATTTTTGCAAATAGGAACCTGCAAGTGTACAGGTATATTTAGACGACTTTTACTTTGACTATGCTGCAAAATTATCATGACACTTCCGTAGCAATATTAAAATATGAAACGTATTTTTAATATATAAAGTTTTTAATATTTGTTCTTAATTATTTGAAAACTACTGAACTAATTGAACTAATTTTATTATTTAATTGAAAGTACTTAGGCCTACCTAATCAAGAACTGATATTTAATTTTAATTTTTCTTATTGAACAAAAAACACACTGAATGGTTGCAATAGACAACAATGAATAAGGTCTCATGAATGGTTAATTATAACTTAATTAACTAAGTGACATACCCTTATTATTGGAAAAAAGGTGGATTTTTAGGTTATCTGCTAAAGATTGAATTTAATCATAATTAACTTAAATAGTTAGAAATAGGTTAATGAGGGTAAATTAATAGATTTTTGTATAAACAGCAACATCATTGTTTTTAAAAAATAAGTACTTCCGTGCAATTCGTAATCTTCACTTAAAAGATGTCTTCGCGAAAGGGTTTAAACTCACCGGACAATTTTTGTTATGTTTGTGAGCAGTTTATGCTGACAAAACAGCAGCATAACATTACCGAATTCATAAGTAAGGTTTATAATATGTATTTTGGCATAAAAATCGTTAACCAAGACAAACAGTGTGTCCCACATAAAGTTTGTTCAACATGCTTTCGTGAACTTGGAAAGTGGTCAAAAGGGCAGGACAATACCTTTGATTTACAATCACCTATGTTATGGAGAAGAGGGGCACTACTGAGCCGCTGTTGATGTGGTTATCTATGTAAATATGCATATTAAAATATGAATAATAGAAATCTCTAAAAATTACCAGTTTGGAAAGCGATTCTCTACGATAAATATTACGTGGGAGTGAAGTTTTCGAATTTCGAAATTTTTTGAACAATAAAGAACTCTCGCTAAAATGTAACAGAAGGTGCAACGGGCAATTAACAGTGACTGTTCCAGTGTAGCCAAAAAAACTTTTGCAAAACGAAACATTTGAGCTGATCCAGAGGAATGTTTTAACGGCATGTAATGAATTTAACCATAATTTGAACAATGCAAGTCAAGGTAAAATATAAATTCATCACCTAATCCACAAAATATATATTAGCCAAAAACTGCACCATGGTAAAAATGCTATCGCAACCGCCATGTAATGAAGATTATTACAGGTCAAAAAACAATCTGTAATATTTTTCCAAATTTATTTACTAGTTAGTAATTAATATAAGGGCTTACTTACATGCATTCAAAATGTTATAAATTTACATTAAACTTATCTCTAATGTTTGGACTGTTATAACATAATGTCAAAGAGACAAAGTTTTTCTTCTGACTTTTATCTAAGAACCTTCAAAGATATAATAAACGTAGATTATAATACAAATTTTCCACTCTCTAATGTTTTAACACGGTCTGATGTGTTCAGGAATAAATTAGGTTTGATGTAAAATTATGCTAGTATAATTGGAATGGATCATTTATTCGGATACGATAAATTATATTTGTAAATTATTGTATTTTCGAAAAGCATATAATACAAGTTACCCCTCTTTATATATACATGTACTTGTTATTTACGTTAATGATCTTCCGCTATCTTAAATGAAATTCGCTAGAACAACGTCAGATAAAATATTTTATTAAGCAAATTACAAATTCGATATATATATATATATATATATATATATATGTATATATATATATATATATATATATGTATATATATATATATATATATATATATATACATATATATATTATATATTTTTTTAAATATTTTTATTTCCTTTTTCTTTTCACTCTCGCCAACGGTTCAACGGCACAAGTTCCTACAGTTAATATGCTGAATGAATATTCAGCCAGTTAAGTAGCCACGTTATACTTCCTTAAAGCCTTTACACAACAACATTACTCTGAACGTAAACTTCGTAAACGCAAGTATCGCTACATGGCTATTAATCCTATTCCGGGCTCATATCCCTCGTAGCGGACCTCGTAGCGGGGTAACCGGAATTGCATTAAGCGTGCAAGGAACCGTAACTGCTCGCCTGCAGGTTTCAGCCAGCGTTATCTCGCTTCACTGAGAAAGTGCAGTCGCCTAGAAGTTACGAGACTATTAAATTGTATTACAATAATTTTCAAGAAACCGCTTCTAACACAGTGGCTGTTTGCGGTATTTCGTTTCACTTGTAATATTAGAGACGTTTGCGTATTAATAATACTAAAGGTTTGAAATGAATTTATTTTCTGTAAAATAATATAATAATAATTGCTTACGCAGGTCTCGTCCACTTCTTAAGTAATGATGCCATATTTTATTCCGATTGACATAATCGCTTATTAATTGACAAAATATGTTAGTTGAACTATTTTTTGATATAAATAGAGTACGTGCTTCTCTATAATTCACTTATTTCACGAACCAGTGGGAAGAATTCAGTGTGGAGTTCTACATTTAAAGAACACTGTTACCTTTACAAAAGTTAAAGACGTTCTTTTGAATATATTAATTGGTAATATACGCTAGTCTTCATTCAATAGTAATTCTTATTCATTGAGCAACTAGATAATTAATTGCACGTCTTGGGCACAAAGCAAATTATACATTAAATTATCTCACTAGAATTTAATATTACTATAAACAATTTACATTCTTTCTCGTTATCTGTTTAGATATCCTTTGAAGTAGATAGTTTGTGAGAGTGATGTCTTAATATAGTCGAATGTCATAACATATCATAATTGTATAGATTCACTGCGGAAAAATAGGTATATTCGTATATAAATGACACTTAAATATTTATGCTTAGAAGCTCAAGGGAAATTATATGAAACAAAGAATAATATTTTAGGTAAATATTATACATTTTAGTTGCGCCGTTTCAAAAGTAGGGGTGCGTAAAATTTATTTATTCAATACTTCAGGGGGTATGACTTTATCTTTTAGATAAAGGTATCAAGCAAAGGAAATGTGTATTAATCATATTGATACTTGCTGAAAGAGTCCGCGAAAGAAATGTTTCCAATTGATATTATGCTTCTATATTTGACAAATTCATATAGCTCAGATTGAGACTGAAAAAATAAGCAAAAATACTCGAGTTACTAAAAAGTTAACAGAAAAATGTGAAATTCTATTAATTATATGATTTTTAAATCAAGTTAATCGGTTATTAACGAGGTGTTTTGATAATTTGTGGTTTGCAGTTAGATAAAAGTAATTAACTTTTGATTCAGTAATATAAGTTCATTCATAAACAAAATTTTTGTAAATTAACCTTTTTATATGCCAAATAATTTCGGCCAAACATTACAACAGGATACACTGGCTACCTGAATACCATTTAAAGTACTGAAAATAGCAATCAAAATGCTATTGCGCTACGTCCTTTCAATTCATTTAAATAGCGATTATCAGGCTGTGACTTTATCATTAATTACAAACCTAGGCAATTTTCATCATCATCACACGATTTTCACCTTTATGACATAAGGTAACATTGACCACATATGGGAAATTGTGATAAGTATATTGTTAATAAGAGTCTTCAGAAAATATTAAAAACGTATTAAGTATCTCAGAAAATGTAAAAAAAAATATAAATTAAACAACAATCGGTACCATATCGCCCAACCAAATGACCAAACCAAATGAGCAATCGTACTTAAAGACACATCTAAGCTTCTTTGAAACACAGTTTTTCATGGAAAATCGAAAATATGGAAAAGATTTATGGTAGGTAAGAATAAGTATAATATCACACTTCTTCTCGCCTAAAACAAATGACGTGTCATCTCAGATATTTTATATTCTAGCAAAAGCGACAGAAATACAAAAAAGCAATTCCATTCCACGTCAAATACATTTAGCTATGAAATAGAGGTTCCCCCTAACTGAAGAATACATTACTAGGCCTTGTCGTCACTGCTTAAATAAAGAAAGGAAATATTTTTTCATTTTCCAAATTCACGTGAATTTGCCGTTCAATTGATGTAAAAACTATTTATTAGTTGAATTCATTTCTCATGTCTTCTATAGGGTCTGCAATTACCATCCAAGGTATAGGCATTTAAATCGATCTAGCTATCGATTCTGTATCAGATACATAAACAAATGGAAATGGAAAATTGCATCTAATAAAAATAAAGATTTCATGAAATAAGTAGTGATTGAAACTGTTACCTTGAACCCGTGATAATTAAGGATAGTTTTATTATAGTCAGTTGACGAGTACGATAGATGTAGCTAAATTTCCATAATATAAAACGATTCACGTATTTTCTGTTTATTACTGCTACTTTTCTGGGATATATGTTTACAGAATATGAAATTTTTTTTATAAATGTTTTTGAAAGCATATATGTGTATTTGTAGATTAACTTAAAAATAGAGAAATGAAAAAACATGTTGAACATACTGTTTATTTTTATTAATTAATATTTTGAGTTATTATTTTCTTAAAAAAATAATATGTCGGAATATTATTATCGGATTAAATATGATAGTCTATCAATAAGTAAAACAATTGTAAATATACTGCCAAATAAAATAATCCAATATTTAAAGGTAAATGCACTATAAATACGACTACAGCAATTAAATTAATATAATTATATTATTTGTCTAAATAATTACAGTCGATACAGGGAATAACGGTTTTTATGAAATTCAAGCCGATGCATATAAATAATATTCGCCGAAAATATTCCTAAATTTTTAAATTAAATCTCATTTTATAATGAAACAAATAAAAAAGTTCGTTTAAAATTTACTAGAAACTCGTGCTCTGTGTTTGATATCCGTATCATCAAGCATAGCGGACATGGAGTAAATATAATGAATATCCTTTAATTGTAATGCGCTTTCTTAATATATCCAAATAATCTATATACAGATTAACAAGTATTAAAGATACGAGAGAAAAGTTCCATATCATAAATGAAGAGCAAAATAAAAAAAACAGGACATATTTCTAATATAGTCTGAACGCTTTGTGAATATTTTTAAATAATAGATACATACACGACAATACGAATAAGGCGTGTGATATTTTTACATGAAAAACGGTAGACAAAATTAACCAATCTCATCTTAATGTCTCATAAGTAAAAGGAAAAAAAAATTACTGAAATATTAAGTATCTATATAATCTGACTTTCAGTTGAACTAAAGCTGAACTAAATTGAATATAAGCAAAAATTTAAGAAAAAAAGATGCATGGGGCTATGAGTAGTATTACGAAATTATTATTTATCTTCTGCTTCAAAAAACTTTAGGTATAGACAACATTCTTTTGAACTCGATCCGAACGATTGCGATTAAAAAAGTCTTAATTAAATTAGCAACAAGAAATTTATTAACATGGAATTTTGTAGAACTAATGTTATTGAAGAATCGTATGTAAAAGCAATTTTGTAATTATTTTAACATATACAGTTCTCGAACAGAAGGGACACGTGGTAATTTAAAGTCAATATTTAGTTTTCGTTTGCCATTAGTATTTTTTTACTAAAAAATATTAGTTATACAAAAAAATACTTGGTGTATGGTATAATCTACGGAAAAGATATTTTTATAATGTTGAAAATAATTTGTCCTTAAAGAAGAAATGTTACAAAATATTCATTTCAACAATGGAAAAGGGTAAAAATATATACTTCACATAAGCTCGTGAGAGGGAAATAACGAATAGTTATGCCCGTAGTTAAACTGTAGTTAAGCTTAACTACTGGGTTACCCAGTAGGTAGGCTTAACTACGGTGATCCTTATGTAATCAATCGCTCGTGTTTTTCTTGGTATAATTTTTTGTATGAATATGAAATGTTTTCTTTTCTTATTATTTTCAAAGTTACAAGTTTTTGACAATTTTAGAAATTTTCATCACTAGCTCCTGCTGAGTACTTTTTCTTTAGTTATAAAGCTGGAAAAACATATTAAAAGATTAAACCTATTAATACATTTTTTCCCGACCTCAAATCATTTGTAGTATTCTGAGCAACCAATAATTAAAATTCATGTTTATGGAAAATATAACTGTCCTTCATCTTTAATGTAATTTTTATGAGAATTACGAAACAGTACGCCACGGTATATGAATTAGATTGAGTTAGGTTGGGTTAACGGGGTGGTTAGGTTAGGTTAAGTTCAAGTTGTTTTTTATCAGTATTAAAACTATACAGTATTAAAACTAAAAGGAACATTTCTAAATAGAGGGACGGGATTTGTACCAGAGGAAAGAACTCGTCCTATTTCTCCTTCCCTTCTCATTTTTGGTCACTGAACTTAGGTAGCAGGTTTCTAAATTTCACCGTTATTTTTATTTCGGTCAGAATTTTGAAGTGAAAACGTTATTACTGGAGAAAAACTCTTCGGCAAAAATTAGAAATATAGTGAATGAAGTAGTGGGCAAAGGCTAGTATAATATGAAGCTTATACCTGGGAAAATATTTAAGATTCCTAATCCCTACGAATATCGCTCTAGGCCTTATGTTGTAGCTTCCAGTGCGCGCTTAATTTCCAGTGCGCGCTTATAGGTAAACCAAATAGCAATGAGCTAAAAAGGAAAGGCAATCGCTCACGTGCAGCATCCGTTTGATTTTATCTCGCTTTGCTGAAAAGTGCAATCTGTTAGAGTTACGAATTTAATAAATGACATCACAATAATTTTAAATTTGGACAGTTACTGTTATGTTCCGTATTACAAAGTTACGAGATGGGAAATATTATCAACACACAAGTATGATAATGTTTTAATCTTAATAAATAGAATTTACTTAAAGCTATTTGGCTGTCAATGAAAAAGTATTTGCGGTCACTTTGTAAACACTAAAATAACTTGTTTTTATCTATTATAGGGTTCAATACCTCAAAAAAAAACAGAACCCTTAAAAGATCACACGCATGTCTCTCTATATATCAGTCATAGCTGTTTTTTTCAGAAACTGCTTTTGTAGAAAGATGAAATTTGCACATATCTCAGAAACTAACACTCAAACATATTTACTTCTATGGTAAATTAGAGAGCGCCAACCAAGTTTTTTGGATTCCATGTAAATGTATGAAGTAAACTGTCGAAAGAGCTAATGACAAGGGCTTCAAAAATTTTTCTTTCTTACTTTCAGTTTGCAGAGATATACTAAAAAATAAACAACAAAATATGCCCCCCCCCCCCCTGTTAAAAATACAGTGGGCAATATATTGACGGAATGAAAATTAATATTTGTAAATATTTTGGTAGAAATACTGCGTAACCTTAAATGAGTGTAAATGTATACGGAACCCTCGTAGTAGGAGTTCTACTTGTGCTTGACAGGTTTTTGTGAGTACACTAAACTAATAGCCATTTTGTCAGGATAATCCACTGAAAATACCAAAATTTTAACATCAGTCCTTACATATCGGTAAATAACAATAATAAAGTTTTTGCCTGGAATTATGCATTTTTAACAAATTTACTGCATTTTATGATATGATACTGACGTTTATTAGAATACTGAGGGTCAGGTTTCCATATTTTTGATAACATAAATGCAGAATAAATAAATATTTATGTCAAAACTCCCTTAAATACAGTGGATAAACGTGTTCCAGATTCGTCTCCTACGGTAGAATTTCCGTTCTGAATATCTGACATTGATGAATTTCGTAATCGTTCTTCAGACAGTTGCTTTTACGTAATAAATGTAAATGGAGTATGTGATGAGTTCTTAGATGTCTTTTGTAGACATATTTTCGTTCATAATGAAGACGTAACGGAAGATTTTGAGATTGAGTTTTCCTTTAACAAATTTTAGTATAAAGGCTTTTAAAATTACAGCCAAGTGTATCATTTCATATAAGTAAAATTCTTGACAAACATTTTCAGAATCAGCAAATGTAGAAGGATTTTGTCTCAGCTACTAATATTCCTTCGAACAATTAATGAGAAAGTATGAATGCACTGGATATGAGTTGTAATATTTGAAGTCACGTTGTTTAAGCGTAGCAATCGGAAAAATATTTTGGAAGTGGTTGTTTTTTTTCGTTTTTTTACTTGTATTGGACAAAAATTAAAAAAAACATTTGTGTGATACGTACACATTCAAATATTATCATTTAGAATTAAGTAATTTATTTTACAACAATAATTTACCTTAATTTTTTGTGTACATGCAATTTCTATATTAAATTCTTTAATTTTTTATTTTTGTGGTTACCTGTCCTTTCGGATTGTAAGAAAAAGTATGAATGAAATTATTCAGTAAGTAATTTGGTATATTTAGTTTAAATTTGAACATTTTATGGTAAATTATTTTGAACAATTATGTAATAATGTTTAAATCGTGCTCGTTTAGAGCTCTCCATAATAGAAAAAAATGTTATCGATAGTCGTCCCGTCCACTACCGTCGACTCAATAATATACGAAACAGTTATTTGTAATAAATATATATATATATATATATATATATATATATATATGTGTGTGTGTGTGTGTTTATGTGTATGTTTGTGTGTGTATGTAATATATATATATATATATATATAGAACATAGAAGACTAGGTTAACAGCATAAAGACCACGTTGTATGAACTTGGAACAATGCTTCTCTCCCAGAATAATACAGGTCAATAGTCGTAGCCATCGAGGGCTCGGTTATGAAATTAAGTACGAATTCAAAAAAAGCAAAAATTTTACAATACATCAGAGCAAACGACCGCAATAGCAAGGCATTCGTGACAAATAAAAATTTCAAAGAGAAAAGGTACCGAAATAGTCCACAGAAAGAGCTCCGATGCTTCAGTTGCAACGAATTCGGTTACAAAAGAGCGGAATATAGATCTGAGAAACAGGAAGAGAATTTACAAAACGGGAATAGGAGCCACGTTACCACTTTCACCGCCTCGACAAATGATACTGAGGCGTTGTACATTGACTTGGGCACCATCACATGACAAAGCAGAATTATTTTTTTCATGTGGGTACGAATAGCTATGGCAACTCAGCAGCAGGAAAGGGCGCCAATCAAGATAATAAAAGTGGCGGATGACGAATCACTTAGGGCAGTCACTCAATAAAGGGTTTCAGTCGAGTGAGCCTTGACGTCTTTGATGATAAGTCAGTATAATGAAATCATATTAAAATATGTATTATATGTGCGCAATTTAGTTACAAACTTATTGTCAACTTATCCAAATCATTAAAAACAGTGGTCAAGTAAAATAAAGGTTGCTTTCTAACTAAAAGTAGTAATAAAACTCTAGCTACTGTTAGTTTGAGTAAAAAAATGTATAGAAATTCAAATAGTAATATTGTTTACATATCGGATGCTGTCAAATCTTCTGTTCTGACAAATCATTTTTCTATGGCACCAGCGTCTGAGTTATTTAAGTTGTAACACGCTTGGAAAATTTGGAAAAAAAACGAAAGGTGTGCAATATTTCAAGAAGGATAACGGGTCTACACGTGTAACGTATCGACAAGGCAAACTAACGTGACTGACTCTTGAATATAAAGTTTATAAGACCACAAAAGTACTAGACTGGATACTCGGATATAATACTAAAACCACATCGCTCGGTGGAGCGAGATACTTTGTGACATTTATAGATGACTGGTCGAAGAAGGTTTTTCATTACTTCTTCCATGGGAAGTCGGAAGCACCAGAAAATTTTAAAGAATTTAAAAACCAAGTTGAAAATTGATTAAATAGTAGAATTAAGTGTCTTCTTACAGACAACGAGCCAAATACATGAAAAGTAATTTTCTGAGTTCATATAAAGAGCCGGAAAATTATATATATATATATATATTTATACACACAAAATCTCTCACTAAACTTTATTAAATACAATAACTCAGAGAAAATAACACTGATATGTGGAGGTAATTTCTAATGTTGTCTTTCACATTGACATGTACTTTAGTTACAAATTTTCCAAGATAATTTATTAAACACATTCACAATTACGGCTTTCCATATAATTTATTATAAACATATTAAGGTTAGAGCTTAATAGTCCGTTAGAATAAATCATTCCACATACAGAAAATGACACGAGTTTCTCTCTAGAGGTAGCATAGTAGGCTGTACGGAACGACGTCGGTTGGCATATCGCCAGTTTTTCCACGAGTCAACGACCTGGTCGTTCATTACGGATTCCTGTTATAAATAAATGGTATATTGTATCGATTGGTAACAAGTTTTTCTGCTGTTATTTATGTATCAACTTGAGCGTAATAAGTTATTGCCTGCCATCGCGATTAGGTCAGTTTGTCATAGGAAGATTAAAATGTTTCCATTTACTTAGGTATGCGTATTTGAGCTGAGTATAACAAAACTATTATAATATGGTAGTTTTAATTGTATTATCATGGTTATTAACCATAATAAATATTTATGTTTAATTTTATTTCCTTTTACACATTTCAGGTTTACTATTATGTTTAGAAGGGGAAAAGGAGTATAAGAGTCAGAACATATATCAAGAAGTTATAGAAAAATCTATCAAATATATATAAATTTAACTGTGGCAATTAATAAAATTTTGTTCAGAAGATGCAAAAAGCAAAAATATTCTTTTCAAAAACTACAACAAAAATGAAAGCACCATAACTCAGGAGTAGATGAGGTTAAATGGAGAGTAGTTCTTAATGCAATATAGGTTAGCTTCAATATTGTTTAGAATCTACGAACATAGCAGTGAATATTTTCAAAATTAATGTCGTATATGGAGGTCATTGATAGGTAGTATTTTGTGCATGTGTCTTAGAATATCTAGAAGAACTGAGCAACAGTTTTGCAATACATGCGGAGTTCAACACTCGAGGTACGTTAAACTCAGACCTGATTCATAACCGCAAAAATAATGCTAATGCTATGACTACAGCTGTATTGAGCATTTTTAAATAACCTTGTCTATCCTGACGCTATCCTTCAAGACAGTTCATAAGAAATTTGGCAAATCAACAATCTTCCAGGTAAGGATACAACGTGTCCGATTTAATTCTAGAAGAAAAGGAAATCATGTCATGCTCACAATCCTATGTTATTTATGGATATTTATTCCCGATCGACAACGGTATTTTACTGCTGCACTGATAAGCTGAAGCTGTGCTACAAAGAACATGTTAATTTCCATTGAGTATACTTGAAGAAATACTTACATATATATCTTAAGGGAACTTAATTTAATGTGCGATAAACTTAGAACTGCTTTATGTCCATAACAACGCTAATGCTGCAACTACAGATGTATTGTGCTGAAATAACCTTGATCGATTTGGTACTGTCATCTATGTCTATTCGTCACGTAACGAAAATAAAAGAACTATTAAAAAAATTAAGAACTATTATATCTGTTAATGAAGTGTTAAGAACTATTAAGTACAATTAAATGAAACTACGTGATTAAGTATTATTTCTACTTTCTTTAAGTTCTTTCTATAAGAATTTTCTGCTTATGTTAGTGAATTTCTTGTAAGAGAGCGGTGAAGTTTTTGTTATATTTTCGTCAGTTTTACAATATACAATTATTTTGGTGAGAGATAATAAATTAAAATGGATGTTATTATATGAGGTTATACAATGCACATGTTCCAGTGTATGTAATAAAATTAAATGGATATTATTCACAGTAATATATTTACACAATAGCAAGGGTATCTGATGGTTAGAACAAGTTTATGGCACTATTTATAATATAATTAGGTAAATTACATCGCTCCCCTACAATAAACTCACTAACGCAAACAGTGGGACAACCCGCACAAACCCAGCTTCCCCTATTGGTTTCTGTAATCTATAAACGTTGTTCAAAGATTCTAAGAGTTAATTTGTGCTAATAGCCCACCTGAAGATGTTGTATTACAACGAAATCTAGGTCATGGTAAAGAACTTAAAGAAAGTGGAAATAATACTACATTACGTAGTTTCATTTAATTTTGAATAATGAATTTCTACAAATTTCATGCCAAATTACTATTAAGTAAATATTATTTAGAAAACATTTAGGTCCATACTAAAGTAAGAATGCATAATATGTCTGTTAAAATAGTCACATGCCTAAGAAAAAGAATGGTAAGAGATGATTTCTCCCAAACCTAAAATATAATATTAAAGTAAAACATATTTTTAGTCAATTACATGGAGTTTTCCGTATTTTTATTTCACGTGTCTTAGAAAAACTGGAGACCTCTCCACAACCGGAAACTCTTTCGAATTCGGCTCTGCTTTTACGTTATCGTTTGACATAATTTGTATAAATTTTATACATTTAGCATTTTAGAAGTTTCATGAATGAATTCAGACTTACTTGAGTTCAGTCAAAGGTAGACAGACTGACAACCGAGAGAGAACAATGGTGTTCTCTTCGGGTACATAGCTACAACATATGCCTTCTTTAATATATTTTTGTTAAAGTTAACAAAATCACATTAAAAAAAGTTTTAGTTATTATATATATTGATGTACTAGTGTTCAAAGTTGCATATCAAAGTGAGTTTAAATAAAGGAAAAAGCAGCCAATCGCAAGTCGGACTTGCGTTACGAGGTTTCCAGCTTACACTGTTTGGTGTCACAAATACTGTGATATAACAGAAATATGTACATCTGTTATTTTAGATTCATAATATAGTTATAATATTTACTTGTTTGTCTGTTTTCAAGTGGTACCATAAACTTCTTTTAGTATTACGAATAATTTACAAATTATAATATCTTATCTTCATATTTTTTGTTTAAATATTATTTTGGACCTTATCTCCATATTTGTTGATCAAATATCGACTATTTAAAATACCAATTGCCTGATCACTAAGGTCCTTAATTAATAGGTCCTTGATATTCCTGGTAATAAAATTGTCCAAAATCTGCTACTTGACACTTTTCTACACATTTATCTTTAAATAAAAATTGAACCTATATTTTACCTTCACTCAAAGTGCTTTTTTCAATAATATTCTATAAATCTACTTAAAGAAATCATTGTAGCAATATGTTTAACTACCTGTTAAGGACTTCCTATTATGAAATTGAAATAAATACTGAAGAAATGTCCAAGTAACATAAAATGTAGTAAAGTTCGTGTGTATGTGTACAAAAACGCAAGTTAAACTTACGTAGTTAAACTTATGTTAAACTTATGTAGTACACGTGTACGAAAATGCAGATTAAACTTACGTGGTTAAACTAACGTGTTGTTCCCCAAACGAAGCATTTCATCTAGATTGATGATTATGTGTTTTTACTAAGGTATAAAGATGTGTAGATGAGAAAAAGCTAATATACTGTATATATCAATATTTCCGCTTAAAAAAATTACATTGATAGCACCGAAAGTAATATTTTTAAATTAATCCAAAATAAAATACAAATCAACCACTGAAAGTCTTCAAATAAAAGCAGTCCATACGGATGCAGCATCCCAACGAAGTATCTAGTTAAAATAGATCACTAGACAAAAGCAATCGAATATCTGGCAGCTTCCAGTACCAATGCAACGGGCGGGCTGTTCACCATCAAGTAGACAAATGCAGCCGTTTATTCGAAACGAATTTGTTGAAAGGGCCAATAACTCAACAGTACACGATGTTGGCGAATTTGTTCAGCAATGTACGCGGACGTTGACATATCTTCTCGACGATATTACTATGTACTAGTAGTTTGGCGTTGAACTGTAATCTTTAACGAAATTTTTGCAAATAGGAAACTGCAAGTGTACTGATATATTTAGACGACTTTTACTTTGACTATGCTGCAAAATTATCATGACACTTCCTTAGTAGTATTGAAATGTGAAGGGTATTTTTAATATATAAAGTTTTTAATATTTGTTCTTAATTATTTGAAAACTACTGAACTAATTTTATTATTTAATTGAAAGTACTTAGGCCTACCTAATCAAGAACTCATATTTAATTTTAATTTTTCTTATTGAACAAAAAATACACTGAATGGTTGCAATAGACAACAATGGATAAGTTCTCATGAATGGTTAATTATAACTTAATTAACTAAGTGACATACCATTATTATTGGCAAAAAGGTGGATTTTTAGGTTATCTGCTAAAGATTGAATTTAATCATAATTAACTTAAATCATTAGAAATAGGTTAATGAGGGTAAATTAATAGATTTTGGTATAAACAGCAACATCATTGTTTTTAAAAAATAAGTACTTCCGTGCAATTCGTAATCTTCACTTAAAAGATGTCTTCGCGAAAGGGTTTAAACTCACCGGACAATTTTTGTTATGTTTGTGAGCAGTTTATGCTGACAAAACAGCAGCATAACATTACCGAATTCATAAGTAAGGTTTATAATATGTATATTGGCCTAAAAATCGTTAACCAAGACAAACAGTGTGTCCCACATAAAGTTTGTGCAACATGCGTTCGTGAACTTGGAAAGTGGTCAAAAGGGCAGGACAATACCTTTGATTTACAATCGCCTATGTTATGGAGAAGAGGGGCGCTACTGAGCCGCTGTCAATGTGGTTATCTATGTAAATCTGCATATTAAAATATGAATAATAGAAATCTCTAAAAATTACCAGTTTGGAAAGCAATACTCTACGATAAATATTACGTGGGACTGAAGTTTTCGTCCCAGAAATTTTTTGAATAATAAAGAACTCTCGCTAAAATGTAACAAAAGGTGCAACGGGCAATTAACAGTGACTGTTCAGTGTAGCCAAAAAAACTTTTGCAAAACGAAACATTTGAGCTGATCCAGAGGAATGTTTTAACGGCATGTAATGAATTTAACCATAATTTGAACAAGGCAAGTCAAAATAAAATATAAATTCATCACCTAACTCTCAAAATATATATTAGCCAAAAACTGCACTATGGTAAAAATACTACCCAACTGCCATATAACGAAGATTCTTAAAGGTCAGAAAACAATGTGTAATATGTTTAGTTTTAATATTTTTCCTAATTTATTTGCCAGTGAGTAATATGAGGGCTTACATACATGAATTCAAAATGTTATAAATTTACATTAAACTTATATCCAATGTTTGGACTGTTATAACATAATGTCAAAAAGACAAAGTTTTTCTTCTAACTTTTATCTAAGAACCTTCAAAGGTTTGATAAACGTAGATTATTATACAAATTTTCCGCACTCTAATGTTTTAACACGGTCTGATGTGTTCAGGAATAAATTAGGTTTGATATAAAATTATGCTAGTGTAATTGGAATGGATCATTTATTCGGATACGATAAATTATATTTGTAAATTATTGTATTTTCGACAAGCATATAATACAAGTTACCCCTCTTTATATATGTGCATATTATTTGCGCTAATGATTTTCCCCTATCTTAAATGAAATTCGCTAAAACAACGTCGTCATATAAAATATTTTATTAAGCAAATTGCAAATTCAATATATATATATATATATACACACACATATATATATATATATATATATATATATATATATATATATATATATATATATTGTATATTTTTTTTTATTTTTTTTATTTTCTTTTTTTTTCACTCTCGCCAACGGTTCAACGGCACAAGTTCCTACAGTTAATATGCTGAATGGCTATTCAGCCTGTTAAGTAGCCGCGTTGTACGTCCTTAAAGCCTTTACACAACAGGATTACTCTGAACGTAAACTTCGTAAACGCAAGTATCGCTACATGGCTATTAATACCATTCCGGGCTCATATCCCTCGTAGCGGACGCGACGTAGGTAACCGGAATTGCATTAAGCGTGCAAGGAGCCGTAACTGCTCGCCTGCAGCTTCCAGCCAGCGTTATCTCGCTTCACTGAGAAAGTGCAGTCGCCTAGAAGTTACGAGACTATTAAATTGTATTACAATAATTTTCAAGAAACCGCTTCTAACATAGTGGCTGTTTGCGGTATTTCATTACACTTGTAATATTAGAGACGTTTGCTTATTAATAATACTAAAGGTTTGAAATGAATTTATTTTCTGTAAAATAATATAGTAATAATTGCTTACGCAGATCTCGTCCACTTCTTAAGTAATAATGCCATATTTTATTCCGATTGACATAATCGATTATTAATTCACAAAATATGTTAGTTGAACTATTTTTTGATAGATATAGAGTACATGCTTCTCTATAATTCACTTATTTCATGAACCAGTGGGAAGAATTCAGTGTCGAGTTCTACATCTAAAGAACACTGTTACCTTTACAAAAGTTAATGACGTTCTTTTGAATATATTAATTGGTAATATACACTAGTCTTCAGTTAGTAACAGATAGGTCAGATAGTAATTCTTATTCATTGAGCAACTACAAAATAAATTGCATGTCTTGGGCACAAAACAAATTGTTCATCCAATTATCTCACTAGAATTTAATATAACTATTTAAAATTTACACTCTTTCTCGTTATCTGTTTAGATATCCTTTGAAGTAGATAGTTTGTGAGAGTGATGTCATAATATAGTCGAGTGTCATAACATATCACAATTGTATAGATTCAGTGCGGAAAAATAGGTGTATATGCGTATATAAATGACACTTATATATTTATGCTTAGAAGCTCAAGGGAAATTATATGAAACAAAGAATAATATTTTAGGTAAATATTATACATTTTAGTTGCGCCGTTTCAAAAGTAGGGGTGCGTAAAATTTATTTATTCAATACTTCAGGGGGTATGACTTTATCTTTTAGATAAAGGTATCAAGCAAAGGAAATGTGTATTAATCATATTGATACTTGCTGAAAGAGTCCGTGAAAGAAATGTTTCCAATTGATATTATGCTTCTATATTTGACAAATTCATATAGCTCAGATTGAGACTGAAAAAATAAGCAAAAATACTCGAGTTACTAAAAAGTTAACAGAAAAATGTGAAATTCTATTGATTATATGATTTTTAAATCAAGTTAATCGGTTATTAAAGAGGTGTTTTGATAATTTGTGGTTTGCAGTTAGATAAAAGTAATAAACTTTTGATTCAGTAATATAAGTTCATTCATCAACAAAATTGTTGTAAATTAACCTTTTTATATGCCAAATAATTTCGGCCCAACATTACAACAGGATACACTGGTTACCTGAATACCATTTAAAGTACTGAAAATATCAATCAAAATGCTATTGCGCTATGTCCTTTCATTTTATTTAAATAGCGATTATCAGGCTGTGACTTATTGGATTTACTGTTTAACACCTTTATCATTAAAAACCCAGGCAATTTTCATCATCATCACATGATTTTCATTCTGACATAAGGTAACATTGACCACATATGGGAAATTGTGATAAGTATAGTGTTAATAAGCGTCTTCAGAAAATATTAAAAACTTATTAAATATCTCAGAAAATGTAAAAAAATATATAAATTAAACAACAATCGGTACCATATCGCCCAACCAAATGACCAAACCAAATGAACAATCGTACTTAAAGACACATCTAAGCTTCTTTGAAACACAGTTTTTCATGGAAAATCGAAAATATGGGAAAGATTTGTGTCATCCCAGATATTTTACATTCTAGCAATAGCGACAGAAATACAAAAAAGCAATTCCATTCCACGTCAAATATATTTTACTATGAAATAGAGGTTCCCCCTAACTGAAGAATACATTATTTGGCCTTGTCGTCACTGCTTGACTGAAGTAAGGAAATATTTTTTCATTTTCCAAATTCACGTGAATTTTCTGTTCAATCGATGTGAAAACTGTTTATTAGTTGAATTCACTTCTCATGTCTTCTATAGAGTCCGCAATTACCATCCATGGTATCGGCATTTAAATCGGTCTAGCTATCGATTCTGTATCAGATACACAAACAAATGGAAATGGGAAATTGCATCTAATAAAAATAAAGCATTTCATGAAATAAGTAGTGATTGAAAATGTTACTTTGAACCCGTGATAATTAAGGATAGTTTTATTATAGTCAGTCGACTAGTACGATAGATGTAGCTAAATTTCTGTAATATAAAACGATTCACCTGTTTTCTGTTTATTACTGCTACTTTTCTGGGATATATGTTTGAAAAATATGAAAATCTTTTTATAAACGTTTTTGAAAGCATATATGTGTATTTGCAGATTAACTTAAAAATAGTAAAATGAAAAAACATGTTGAACATACTGTTTATTTTTATTAATTAATATTTTGAGTTATTATTTTCTTAAAAAATTAATATGTCGGAATATTATTATCGGATTAAATATGATAGTCTATCAATATGTAAAACAATTGTAAATATACTGCCAAATAAAATAATCCAATATTTAAAGGTAAATGCACTATAAATACGACTACAGCAATTAAATTAATATAATTATATTATTTGTCTAAAAAATTACAGACGATACAGGGAATAACGGTTTTTATGAAATTCAAGCCGATGCATATAAATAATATTCGCCGAAAATATTCCTAAATTTTTAAAATAAATCTCATTTTATAATGAAACAAATAAAAAAGTTCGTTTAAAATTTACTAGAAACTCGTGCTCTGTGTTTGATATCCATAACATCAAGCATAGGGGACATGCAGTAAATATAATTAATATCCTTTAAATGTCATGCTCTTTCTTAATATATCCAAATAATCTAAATACAGTTTAACAAGTATTAAAGATACGAGAGAAAAAATCAATATCATAAATGAAGGGCAAAATAAACAAAAACAGGACATATTTTTAATATGGTCTGAACGTTTTGTGAACATTTTTAAATAACAGATGTATACACTACAATACAAAGAACGCGTGTGATATTTTTACATGAAAAACGGTAGACAAAATTAACCAGTATCATCTTAATGTCTCGTAAGTAAAAAGGAAAAAAAAATACTGAAGGATTAAATATCTATATAATCTGACTTTCAGTTGAACTAATGATTAACTAAACAGGATATAAGCGAAAATTTAAGAAAAAAAGATGCATGGGACTATGAGTAGTATTAAGAATTTTTTATTTATCTTCTGCGTCAAAAGACTTTAGGTATAGACAACATTCTTTTGAACTCAATCCGAACGATTGCGATTAAAAAACTTATTGAAATTAGCAACAAGAAATTTATTTAACATGGAATTTTGTAGAACTAACGTTATTGAAGAATCGTATGTAAAAGCAATTTTGTAATTATTTTAACATATACAGTTCTCGAACAGAAGGGACACGTGGTAATTTAAAGCAAATATTTAGTTTTCGTTTGCCATTAGTATTTTTTTACTAAAAAATATTAGCTATACAAAAAAATACTTGGTGTATGGTATAATCTACGGAAAATATATTTTTATAATGTTGAAAATAATTTGTCTTTAAAGAAGAAATGTTACAAAATATCCATTTCAACAATAGAAAAGGGTGAAAATATATACTTCACATAAGCTCCTGAGAGGGAAATAACGAATAGTTATGCCCGTAGTTAAACTGTAGTTAAGCTTACCTACTGGATTACCCAGTAGGTAAGCTTAACTACGGTGATCCTTGTGTAATCAATCGCTTGTGTTTTTCTTGGTATAATTTTTTGTATGAATATGAAATGTTTTCTTTTCTTATTATTTTCAAAGTTAACAAAGTTACAAGTTTTCGACAATTTTAGAAATTTTCATCACTAGCTCATGTGAGTACTTTTTCTTTAGTTATAAAGCTGGAAACAAACATATTAAAAGATTAAACCTATTAATACATTTTTTCTCGACCTCATATAATTTGTAGTATTTCGAGCAACCAATAATTAAAATTTATGTTTATGGAAAATATAACTGTCCTTCATCTTTAATGTAGTTTTTATGAAAATTACGAAACAGTACGCCACGGTATATGAATTAGATTGAGTTAGGTTGGGTTAACGGGGTGGTTAGGTTAAGTTAAGTTCACGTTGTTTTTTATCAGTATTAAAACTATACAGTATTAAAACTAAAAGGAACATTTCTAAATGAAGGGATGGGATTTGTACCGGAGGGAAGAACTCCTCCTATTCCTCCTTCCCTTTTCATTTTTGCCACTGGACTTAGGCAGCAGGTTTCTAAATTTCACCGTTATTTTTATTTCGGTCATAACTTTGAAGTAAAAACGTTATTACAGGAGAAAAACTCTTCAGCAAAAATTATAAATAGAGTGAATGAAGTAGCATGCAAAAGCTAGAATAATATGAAGCACATACCTGGGAAAATATATAAGATTCCTTATCCCTACGAGTATCGCTCTAGTCCTTATGTTGTAGCTTCTATTTCCAGTGCGCGCTTATAGGTAAACCAAATAGCAATGAGCTAAAAAGGAAAGGCAATGGCTCACGTGCAGCATCCGTTTGATTTTATCTCGCTTTGCTGAAAAAGTGCAATCTGTTAGAATTACGAATTGAATAAATGACATCACAATAAATTTAAATTTGGACAGTTACTGTTATGTTCCGTATTACAAAGTTACGTGATGGGAAATATTATCGACACGTAAGTATGAAAACGTTTTAATCTTTATAAATAGAATTTACTTAAAGCTATTTGGCTGTAAATGAAAAAGTATTTGCGGTCACTTTATAAACACTAAAATAACTTGTTTTTATCTATTTTAGGGTTCAATAGCTCAAAAAAACAGAACCCTTACAAGATCACACGCATGTCTCTCTTTATATCAGTCACAGCTGTTTTTTGTCAGAAACTGCTTATGTAGAAAGATAAAATTTGTACAAATCTCAGAAACTAACACTCAAACATATTTACTTCTATAGTAAATTAGAGAGCGTCAACTAAGTTTTTTGGATTCCATGTAAATGTATGAAGTAAACTGTCGAAAGGGCTAATAACAAAGGCTTCAAAAATGTTTCTTTCTTACTTTCAGTTTGCAGAGATACACTAAAAAGTAAACAACAAAATATGCCTCCCCCTCCGCCCCCCCCCCTGTTAAACATACAGTGGGCAATATATTTGCGGAATGAAAATTAATATTTGTAAATATTTTAGTAGAAATATTGTGTAACCTTAAATGAGTGTAAATGTAAATGTATACGGAACCCTCGTGGTGAGAGTTCTACTCATGTTTGACAGGTTTTGGTGAATACACCAAACTAATAGCCATTTTGCCAGGAGAATCCACTCAAAATACCAAAATTTTAACAACAGTCCTTACTTATCCGTAAATAACAATAATAAAGATTTTGCTTGGAATTATGCATTTTTAACATATTTATGGTATTTTATGATATGATACTGACATTTATTAGAATACTGAGGGTCAGGTTTACGTATATTTGATAACATAAATGCAGAATAAATAAATATTTATGTCAAAACTCCCTTAAATACAGTGGATAAACGTATTCCAGATTCGCCTCCTACGGTAGAATTTCCGTTCTGAATATCTGACATTGATGAATTTCGTAATCGTTCTTCAGACAGTCGCTTTTACATAATAAATGTAAATGGAGTCTGTGATGAGTTCTTAGATGTCTTTTGTAGAAATATTTTCGTTCGTAATGAAGACGTAACGGAAGACTTCAGGACTGAGTTTTCCTTTAACAAATATTAGTTTGGAAGCTCTTAAAATTACAGCCAACTATACAATTTCATATAAGTAAAATTTGTCATTTTAAAGACAAACATTTTCAGAATCAGCAAATGTAGAAGGATTTTGTCTTAGCTACTAATATTCTTTGGAACAATTAATGAGAAAGTATTAATACATTGGATACGAGTTGTAATATGAGAAGTTATGATGTTTAAGCGTAGCAATCGGAAACATATTTTGGAAGTGGTTGTTTTTTGTTATTTTTTTAGTTGTAATTGGACAAAAATTTAAAAGAAACATTTGTGTGAGACGTACACATTCAAATAGTATCATTTAGAATTAAGTAATTTATTTTACAACAATAATTTGCCTTAAGTTTTTGTGTACATACAATTTCCATATTAAATTCTTTAATTTTTTATTTAGTAGTTACCTGTGTTTCGTATTGTAAGAAAAAGTATGAATGAAATTATTTAGTAAGTAATTTGGTATATTTTGTATAAATTTGAACATTTTATGGTAAATTACTTTGAACAATTATGTAATAATGTTTAAATCGTGCTCGTTTAGAGCTCTCTATAATAGAAAAAATGTTATCGATAGTGGTCCCGTCAACTACCGTCGGCTCAATAATATACGAAGCAGTTATTTGTAATATATATATATATATATATATATATATATATATATATATATATATATATATATTTATATGTATATATATATATATATATACATATATATATATATACATATATATATATATATATATATATATATATATATATATATATATTTATATATATATATATATATATATATATATATATAGAACATAGAAGACTACGTTAACAGCATAATGACCACGTTATATGAACTTGGAACAATACTTCTCTCCGGTCTACCAGAATAATACACGCCAATAGTCATAGCCATCGAGAGCTCAGTTATGAAATTAAGTACGAATTCAAAAAAAAACAAAAATTTTACAAGGTATCAGTGCAGACGATAGCAATAGAAAGGCATTCGCGACAAATAAAAATTTTAAAGGGAAAAGGTACCGAAATATTCCTCAGAAAGAGCTCCGATGCTTCAGTTGCAACGAATTCGGTTACAGAAGAGCGGAATATATCACTATATTATCACTTTCACCGCCTCGACACATGATACTGAGGCGTTGTACATGACAAAGTAGAATTATTTTTTTCATGTTGGTACAAATAGCTACGGCAACTCAGCAGCAGGAAAGGGCGCCAGATAATAAAAGTGGCGGATGACGAATCACTTAGGGCAGTCATTCAATAAAGGGCTTCAGTCGAGTGAGCCTTGACGTCTGTGATGATAAGTCAGTATAATGAAATCATATTAAAATATGTATTATATGTGCGCAATTTAGTTACAAACTTATTGTCAACTTAGCCAAATCATTAAAAACAGTGGTAAAGTAAAATAAAGGTTGCTTTCTAACTAAAAGTAGTAATAAAACTCTAGCTACTGTTAGTTTGAGTAAAAAAATGTATAGAAATTCAAATAGTAATATTGTTTACATATCGGATGCTGTCAAATCTTCTGTTCTGACAAATCATTTTTCTATGGCACCAGCGTCTGAGTTATTTAAGTTGTAACACGCTTGGAAAATTTGGAAAAAAAACGAAAGGTGTGCAATATTTCAAGAAGGATAACGGGTCTACACGTGTAACGTATCGACAAGGCAAACTAACGTGACTGACTCTTGAATATAAAGTTTATAAGACCACAAAAGTACTAGACTGGATACTCGGATATAATACTAAAACCACATCGCTCGGTGGAGCGAGATACTTTGTGACATTTATAGATGACTGGTCGAAGAAGGTTTTTGATTACTTCTTCCATAGGAAGTCGGAAGCACCAGAAAATTTTAGAGAATTTAAAAACCAAGTTGAAAATTGATTAAATAGTAGAATTAAGTGTCTTCTTACAGACAACGAGCCAAATACATGAAAAATAATTTTCTGAGTGTTCATATAAAGAGCCGGAAAATTATATATATATATATATTTATACACACAAAATCTCTCACTAAACTTTATTAAATACAATAACTCAGAGAAAATAACACTGATATGTGGAGGTAATTTCTAATGTTGTCTTTCACATAGACATGTACTTTAGTTACAAATTTTCCAAGATAATTTATTAAACACATTCACAATTACGGCTTTCCATATAATTTATTATAAACATATTAAGGTTAGAGCTTAATAGTCCGTTAGAATAAATCATTCCACATACAGAAAATGACACGAGTTTCTCTCTAGAGGTAGCATAGTAGGCTGTACGGAACGACGTCGGTTGGCATATCGCCAGTTTTTCTACGAGTCAACGACCTGGTCGTTCATTACGGATTCCTGTTATAAATAAATGGTATATTGTATCGATTGGTTACAAGTTTTTCTGCTGTTGTTTATGTATCAACTTGAGCGTAATAAGTTATTGCCTGCCATCGCGATTAGGTCAGTTTGTCATAGGAAGATTAAAATGTTTCCATTTACTTAGGTTTGCGTATTTGAGCTGAGTATAATAAAACTATTATAATATGGTAGTTTTAATTGTATTATCATGGTTATTCACCATAATAAATATTTATGTTTAATTTTATTTCCTTTTACACATTTCAGGTTTACTATTATATTTAGAAGGGGAAAAGGAGTATAAGGGTCAGAAAATATATCAAGAAGTTACAGAAAAATCTATCAAAACGTTAAATTTAACTGTGGCAATTAATAAAATTTTATTCAGAAGATGCGAAAAGCAAAAATATTCTTTTCAAAAACTACAACAAAAATGAAAGCACCATAACTCAGGAGTAGATGAGGTTAAATGGAGAGGAGTTCTTAATGCAATATAGGTTAGCTTCAATATTGTTTAGAATCTACGAACATAGCAGTGAATATTTTCAAAATTAATGTTGTATATGGAGGTCATTGATAGGTAGTATTTTGTGCATGTATCTTAGAATATCTAGAAAAACTGAGCAAAAGTTTTGCAATACATGCGGAGTTCAACACTCGAGGTACGTTAAACTCAGACCTGATTCATAACCGCAAAAATAATGCTAATGCTATGACTACAGCTGTATTGAGCATTTTTAAATAACCTTATCTATCCTGATGCTATCCTTCAAGACAGTTCATAAGAAATTTGGCAAATCAACAATCTTCCAGATAGAGATACAACGTGTTCGATTTAATTCTAAAAGAAAAGGAAATCATGTCATGCTCACAATCCTATGTTATTTATTGATATTTATTCCCGAACGACAACGGTATTTTACTGCTGCACTGATAAGCTGAAGCTGTGCTACAAAGAGCATGTTAATTTCCATTGAGTATACTTGAAGAAATACTTACATGTATATCTTAAGGGAACTTAATTTAATGTGCGATAAACTTAGAACTGCTTTATGTCCATAACAACGCTAATGCTGCAACTACAGATGTATTGTGTTGAAATAACCTTGATCGATTTGATACTGTCATCTATGTCTATTCGTCACGTAATGAAAATAAATGAACTATTAAGAAAATTAAGAACTATTATATCTCTTAATGAAGTATTAAGAACTATTAATTACAATTAAATGAAACTACGTGATTTAGTATTATTTCTACTTTCTTTAAGTTCTTTCTATAAGAATTTTCCCACTGCTTATGTTATTGAATTTCTTGTAAGAGAGCGGTGTAGTTTTTGTTATATTTTCGAAAGTTTTACAATATATAAGTATTTTAGTGAGAGGTAATAAATTAAAATGGATGTTATTATATGAGGTTATATAATGCAAATGTTCCAGTGTACGTAATAAAATTAAATGCGTATTATTCTCAGTAATATATTTACACAATAGCAAGGGTATCTGATGGTTAGAACAAGGTTATGCCACTATTTATAATATACTTAGGTAAATTACATCGCTCCCCTACAATAAACTCACTAACGTAAACAGTGGGACAACCCGCACAAACCCAGCTTCCCCTATTGGTTTCTGTAATCTATAAACGTTGTTGGAAGATTCTAAGAGTTAATTTGTGCTAATAGCCCACCTGAAGATGTTGTATTACAACGAAATCTAGGTCATGGTAAAGAACTTAAAGAAAGTGGAAATAATACTACATTACGTATTTCATTTAATTTTGAATAATGAATTTCTACAAATTTCACTCCAAATTACTATTAAGTAAATATTATTTAGAAAATATTTAGGTCCATACTAAAGTAAGAATGCATAATATGTCTGTTAGAATAGTCATATGTCTAAGAAAAAGAATGGTAAGAGACGATTTCTCCCAAACCTAAAATATAATATTAAAATAAAAGATATTTATAGTCAATTACATGGAGTTTTCCGTATTTTTATTTCACGTATCTTAGAAAAACTAGAGACCTCTCCACAACCGGAAACTCTATCGAATTCGGCTCTGCTTTTACGTTATCGTTTGACATAATTTGTATAAATTTTATACATTTAGCATTTTAGAAGTTTCATGAATGAGTTTAGACTTACTTGTGTTCAGTAAAAGGTAGACGGACTGACAACCGAGCGAGAACAATGGTGTTCTCTTCGGACTCTTCGGGTACATAGTTACAACATATGCCTTCTTTAATATATTTTTGTTAATGTAAACAAAATCACATTAAAGAAAGTTTTAGTTATTATATATATTGATGTAATAGTGTTCAAAGTTGCATACCGAAATGAGTTTAAATAAAGGAAAAAGCAGCCAATCGGAAGTCGGACTTGCGTTACGAGGATTCCGGCTTACACTGTTTGGCGTCGCAAATACTGTGATGTAACAGAAATATGTACATATGTTATTTTAGATTCATAATATAGTTACAATATTTACTTGTTTGTCTGTTTTCAAGTGATACCATAAACCTTTTTTAGTATTACGAATAATTTACAAATTATAATCTCTTATGTATAAAGATGTGTAGATGAGAAAAAGCTAATATACTGTATATATCAATATTTCCGCTTAAAAAATTACATTGATAGCACCGAAAGTAATATTTTTAATTTAATCCAAAATAAAATATAAATCAACCAATGAAAGTCTTCAAATAAAAGCAGTCCATACGGATGCAGCATCCCAACGAAGTATCTAGTTAAAATAGATCACTCGACAAAAGCGATCGAATATCCGGCAGCTTCCAGTACCAATGCAACGGGCGGGCTGTTCACCATCAAGTAGACAAATGCAGCCGTTTATTCGAAACGAATTTGTTGAAAGGGCCAATAACTCAACAGTACACGATGTTGGCGAATTTGTTCAGCAATGTACGCGGACGTTGACATATCTTCTCGACGATATTACTACGTGCTAGTAGTTTGGCGGTGCACTGTAATTCTTAACGAAATTTTTGCAAATAGGAAACTGCAAGTGTACTGATATATTTAGACGATTTTTACTTTGACAATGCTGCAAAATTATCATGACACTTCCTTAGTAATATTGAAATGTGAAAGGTATTTTTAATATATAAAGTTGAATCATAATTCTGCCTATTTGTTCTTAATTACTTGAAAACTACTGAACTAATTGAAATAATTTTAATTAAGAGGTGACTATTCAGTAAGATAATTTATGCCCAGAAACGAAATTTGAGTATCTATATGTTATTAACAAAACACGTCGTTATAATGACTCGCGATGTTTGATTGGGATGAATATTAATTTCATTTACTTCAAGCAAAACGTTTTTATTTCGATCGCAAATAAAATGTACACTGAGATTGTCACATAAAAATATACATATTATAGATACAAATTTTATTCTGATATCCAAATTTTAAACTCCGTGAGAATTTTTTTTTATTTTGATAAAAAATCATATTTGAAAAAAATCATATTGAAATAATTTTATACCGTTTTTTTAAGTGCGTGCACGCATGCGCGTTCGTATACGAATTCACACTTGTTCATAATCATCATTTAGATAGTAATTACTCATGTATCGGATATAGATGCTAATTTGTTCATAAATATTCTCTGCTCATGGTTGCACGTAAATATGCATATGTATTCTTGCGTGCGTGCATGCGTGTTTGTTTAAGGTCTATTTATGAACAGAAAAACAAATTAAACAGTTAATTATATTAAAATCACCTTCAAGAATTTTATCCCATTTTTATATGTTACATGTTTCCGTCGTCGTGTTTCTTACCTCATTTTGAAGTAAAATTACGTTGTTTGCAAAAATCATTAATAATATAAACTTCCTAGCATCAAAATTATTTTTACATATTTTTGAGTATATATCTATAGATATATTGCCTAAAATTATGAATAAAATATTTTCTATCTTTTCAAAAGACCTTAAACGTAATGGTAAATGTTCATAAATTATCATGTACGTTATTTGTCTGCCATTAAAATTTTCACAAAAATATTTTTGAGTGTATGCTGTTGAGTTACATGTGAATTAAAATAAGGTAATGCTAAACCAAATTTTAAGTTGCTTTGTTACGCGGTTTCTGAGACAAATGGCTGTGATAGACGAATACGTCAATGATCCCATAAGAGTTGCGTTTTCTTTTTTTGAAGTACTGAACGCTGAAAATAAATAAAAAAACTGTTTTACAAGAGTGGCATAAATCACTGAATTTTTATAGAAACGGTAAAAGTTATAATACTTCTAGCGCTTAAAAATTTAAATTGATACAATATTTTGGATTAAATTTTTTATATAAATTGTTATATGAAGTTAACAGAACATTCACTTTATTGTCTATTTATCTTTATTACAATCTCGTAATTATACTACTAAAATATGTTCGCTATTGGTTTAAATGATTTAGTTCTTTAATTCCTATCATTGAAAAGTTGAGAATTTACGTATGACTTATATTTCTGTCATCCCAATAAGAAAACTTGCAATTTACCACTGTGTCACCATAGCAGAGCGCGCGATGAAAGCTCAAAGTACGAAAATTTGAGCTTTTAATTTTCATTACGCGCTCTGTTCGCAAATGTTGCCGTTTTCCATTCCAATAATGTCATTGGAACTAATATTTAAGGTTCTATCATTTTTGGAATCTCGTCTACAACACTACCTTCACATAAACTCTTATAAATAATCTTTGTTTTCATTTTTTTATATTATGTTTGCATGATTTATTTGCATTATTACGTGAGATATGTGTCTTCAATCGATAGTGATTTATGCATTTTCACTGGTGTTATTAACAGGATTTGAAATGCAGGTACTTTTACGACTTTCACAAAGTTTTTTGCTTTTAGCAATGTAATGCCTAGTTCCATTGGATCCTTCAAAAGAAGGTGACACAACAGAACACCTTCCGGTATCAACACGTCTCTTCTAGACTCGAAGAATAACCTCCAAGCTCTTATGAAATATTGCGTGTTTAAATTATGGCTACACTGAAATTATTAACGGACGGAATTATAACGAAAATATTTAACGCAGGTTTCATTCAAGTGCTATTACATTTATAGCATCATTGCTAATTACACGAACGTACCGTGAGATTCAGTGTAAAAGAGAGGCTATTATTTAGAGGTGAGTTTGACAATATTTATAATGTTTTTTTTTGAGTAACTTAACCTCTACAAATGTGGGAATAAAATGTAAAAATTCTCCGAAAATATCGAGATGGCGATATTCCTGGATAGGATCATAAGAGTTCATTTTTATGTTGATGCTAGTCAAGATAAGCCAAGCAAGCCCAAACTCGATAAATCTACTTTTTGTAGTTCTATCATCACCTTCCAAAACCATCGGCAGATCCTGGTCAATACTTATGACTTAAGTACTTATAGAGACTAGAGACAAAAATAATTTCAAACTCGGTTTCAAATTCCCCAAAGAGTTTTGTATTCTAAATTCTTGAGGAGTTCCTGGGGATAACTCCATAATTCGTTCTCAGGAACCTTTTTGAAACCATTTCCTTTAAAACGAAAAAAAAAGAATTATGAAAACCGATCAGCACATCTCCGAGTTAGAACTGCATCTACATTGCAAAAAAACATAAGCGTCGAATTGAGAACTTCCTCCATTTTTGAAATCGGCTAAAAAAAGCGGAAAGAACAGCAAAAAGAAGCGCGACAAATATGTGTGTACCGTATGTCTGGTCATTAGTCCGAAATTATCATAAGAAAGTCTTCGAATGGATTGTAGAAAAATTAATTTATTACCGAAATAAATGAAATAGTAAGTCTTAATCGGATTTTATATTTACGAGTTCAAAATTTACGGTTCGAAGAAATTTCTCTCACACTCTTCTTTCAATTTACTTTTTACTGTGTTAAGACAGTTGAAATACAAAAACAAAACCTCATTTACATTATAAAAGAAAATGTATCGCATCAAAATATTTTACTTTAAATTTCGTAAAAAACATAAGGCGTTGAAAAAATATACCAAACGTAGCAACGATTTGTTCTATATATCAGAGCAATCGGCGTATGATAATCTGGATTGATCCATCTCGGTTACATAATAATAAACGTAAAAGGCTTTGCTAGCTTTTATATATGCCATCGTAGCGGAGCTAACACAAGGCACGCTGACACATCAAACATTTTTTCTGTCTCTCCCAAATTTTCTGATCCAATTGCAATACTCGACTTTGGCTAGAAGCCAGAAACAGAGGTCAGATTTAGTAGGTAATAAGGCTCGGTAATTTATTTCCATCTAAATGTTTGTTGCCACTGTAGATTATGGAATTTCGTCCGTTGTTAGTTTATTACGGTTCTGGAATCTAATTTCGCTCCGTCTTGCTTTACGAATATTGGTCACGAATCCTTAAGTTGTTTCAGTTTATGGCAACGGTACGTACGCCAAATGCTAAATAATAACTGCAAGGTAATTGGAATTACTTAATCAGAATGAAGGTACTGTATAATCTCTCGGATTGTGGGATAATTCGTTTGCAAATGTTACTTTTAGAAGAAAGATTCTCAGGAATTTCTTGATCATGATTTCTTGATATGATTATGTTGATCACTACAGCGGAGAATTATCGATGAAGCAGTCTTTTAAAATGTCATAATTTTATGCAAACTTTTGTTTGGCTAGTTAACTGGTTCAATATCTCCTGTATATTTTGTAGCTTTTGAGATTTTACTCGAAGTCTTGGCTATGTCTAACAACTTTAGTATCTTGAATTATTTTTGTATTATCTTACAGATTAGTAAATCAATCAAAGGAATACCTGGCTTTGAATTACAAAATGCGTTCAATGGTGGTTTTTATTACATTTTATACTTTCTATATGATTTGTGCTCTCTAATTCTTTTATGAAGGATGGAATGTAAAAAGAACGGTAGCAAACAATTCGTGGCTAATATATGATAACATTCATGAAGGTCTATTCTGCGATCATCGTGATGATTACGTATCATAAAGAATAATGAATAATTAGTAAAAGTAAACAGGTGAAGGAAATTCATTTAATGATTCACCTAATGCCTTTCACTCGTGGCTTTGGTTGTAGTTAGTCGTTGATTTTCCCTTGATGTGAATAGGATGTGGTAACGGTGGTTATATGTGCGTAATTGTGAGGGCAAAATGGTGAGAATTTTCTAAAGGGTTCCACAATGTCCGGGAAATTGGTAGATTTCTCACACACACCTGTCCTTCCCATACCCCTTATTACCACGCTAACGGATATCGAATGGATCTGAATATTTAAGAATGTTCTGAACTGGAAATCCATAGATTTAGAAGCTAGAAATTTGACGTACTGTTGCTTGAAATTTAACATTTTAACCTGTGTGTGTATCAATAGGTCAGACTCGAGATATGTCAATTCATCACTGAAATTATTAAATATTTACTTTGAAAGTTTAGAGAAGGATTATGGAGTTGTCATTGTTTTAAAAATGTTATTTATCGCATGTTATCTACCCTGTGGAGTATGAAGAGATACGGATTCCAAAACTATTTTTCTTTCAAAAATTATAAACGAGGGAAATTGCTGAAAATATTCTCAAAAAATATATGCCGTTTACCGACTTCAAAATTGATAAAATAAAAATTGTCATACAAAAAGTATTACTAAAAGTTTATCTCAATTTACTGGAAAACTGTAGCGAAGATTTTTAATTTCTTAGTTTTGAGATATTCATTATGTTTTACGTCTATGGCAGAAATACTAAGCGATCTATTTAAATGATGCAAATTAATATTTGTAAATAATTTAACATATATGTATCTATGTATATATATATATATATATATATATATATATATATATATATATATACCATTAAATGTTTCAATTGTGTATATGCCAAACGATGTAAGGAACCTTCTGGTAATGCTAACAGGTTTATTTTTCCATTTATTTTCTTTTTGTGTTCATCATAATGATTAAATTTGAGTTATGTTATGTACAATAGGTAAAATTTCGGTATCATGAATATATTCATAAACCTTTACGCGGTATTGAAAAAAAACAAAAACCTCTGGAAGTATTCTAACTTTAACAATCTAATTAAAATAAACAAAACTTAGCATAATAAAATTATCTAATTTAATAAAAAAAAGGAATTACTTTTGTTTATATATATTAGTATGATTTATGTCGCCCTTTATGTGATGTTCTCTTATACTAAGTTTTAAGCCTCTAACTCAACGCCTTAGCAAGCTATGGGCGTAACAATATTTAAATTTAATCGAATTTCAGAAATATACCGAAAAATTTGCAAAACAATATCTATTAAATATTCCCGTCCCTTATTTCCGAAACTACTGAACCTAAAATTGCAAAAAGTGGGAAAGGTTTTTGGAATCCTACGCAGACGTTATAGGAAAAATATAACGTCGATTCTACACATCATAATTTTGAGATGTTCACAACGATATGTACGAGTAAGTCACCATACTTAATTGTATTAGGTATAAATGAATATTTATTGGACTAAAATTCCATATTAGTGGTGACCTACGATAAATAAAGTAATTTCACATCAAACGAGGTAGGGACCCTCAATACACGAGCTAGACTCACACTTGGCTGATTTTTATTATTACTGTCTAATTAATAAATCTGCCTCTGCGATCTCGATACTGAGGCACTTGAAATGTGCAGTCAACATAGCAAATATACTATATTTAAACAACAAATACATGAAAACTGACTATAATTATTTAGTATAAGTTATGTGTATTTAAAAAATAATATATTTAATTAACACGTTCCTCCAGGGTATATCTTTAAAATACAAAAGCTAATCTCGTTTACATATAGCGCCCTTTAATTGAAATACAAAGCGGCCCTCTGAACTGAGGAATCTTAGTAAATTTCCTTCTTCAGGAAAATAACGTGACGTAGCTACATTCCGCCATACATATCTTAAATTAAATGTATGAAGGACGTTCTTGTCTGAGGAAAGAGAATACTGACGGATGGGGAAAGTCTATTGTTTCCGAAGTTTCTAAGCTTGTGAAGTTATTACCGCTTCGCATTGCAAGATGAGAGACTAGTTTTATTTTGTAATGCAAAGTCAAAATATGTTTTATCTCGACTTTACAAGCAAGCACGCAGGCTCGCACGCACGCCCACACAAACGCACACAGTAAGTACCTAAATGTATCTATATCGGAATCCTCGGTATCCTATATCGGAATCCTCGTAATACGAGTACTTCTTGTGATTGACAGTTGTTTTAGAAATGCGGTATGCACGATCAGTGTAAACATTTAGAATTACCTTAATAGTATAATGAGAAGAAATTCGCTAAAAAATTGTATCCGTTGTATTAAAGTCGGTTCGACTTTAAATAACGAAGAATTCATAGCGCGAGCTCAACTCACGCTAGACTGATTTTTATTAAATTTTTTATTAATTTTTGACGAATAAATCTTTACTTGGAGTAATTATGAAGGTAAAACGTTCCTAAATAAAATGTGCTTCCAATTCAATAAATCGTAATAAAAATTACAGTGAAATCGAAACAAATTAATATTTGTGGATTTTAGAGGAACGAATATGATTACATCGTATATACGAAGACAATGTCGTATCTCAAGCGCCATTTGTTTGTTAATATCGTTCCTCTTTATTGAAAAGAGACTGGTATCTTTTTCATCGTTCGCTATTTTTGTATACGTCAACAGTTTTGTCTCTTCGCTTACTTCGAATATTTATCATAAATAAGAAGACAATGTCGTATCTCAAGCGCATTTTTATACCAATCCTATTCATTGAAAAGAAATGGAAATATTTTTCTTCAATCGCCCTATTCGTATATCACAACATTTTGTACCCGTGCTTTTAAATTATCGAATATCTGGACATGGTATACTCAATTAATTCTACGTAAAGTTAAAATTTCGCTTTCTTTAAACTAAATGCAAAATAACAGACGCCGTCTGTAGAAGAATTTAAATTTAAATTTGGTTAACAGCTTGTGAAGATTTCATTAGAAGTTTGGCATCGTCTCAGTGGTTCGTAATTAATTCGAATGATAGCTTCTTATTTGTTTTGTAACGTGTTTTATTGTTTATATGTAATAAAAGTAATAAGAAGAGTGATGTGTAATGATATTGTACAATGCATATTTTAAACCTTTTTTATTTCTCCACATGAAAAAATAAAATTGGCCAAGTGCTTTTCGAATAATTGCTAATGTAGTGTTTCGTAGCAGTAGAAGTTTTCATTTTCGTCTTTTGTTTTTTATACATTGTATTTTTTCTACATTGTTCCAACAACCGACAAGTAAATAAAGCTTATTTTATCGATGGCGATCGTGATGTTCGTTGTTCTTTGATATTTTTTTTAATAACTTTAAACTATTTTATCCACAATTCAAAGGAAAAACAGAAGCAGGTTATTAGGTCTGAGTTTCGTGGAAAAAAATTAATTAGAAATATGTTATTTGAAAAATAGGCAAACATTTCCGAGAGCCCTCTCTAATGTGTCGGCACATGCGTTTGAATTTGTCTAACTTTTTTTTTCAATTACGAATTACCATTTAATTAAAATTTAATTAAGCAGCTTTAATTTTGAATAAAGTTAAAGTCGTAACTTTAAATATTTGACTGTTTAAATAGATAAGTTTATAAATTTTGCGATGTCATACAATTACATTAAATAGCCATTTATTATTTTTTATTTACTATTTCAATCTTCTTTTGATCATATAATTAATTTTAACCAGTTTATCATAATTCCAAATATGTTAATTAAAAATTAGATAAATATCGCAAATTTCACACATTGACAATTACGAAATACCCTAAAACCAACTAAGAAATGCGTGTAAGATATTATAGAAGTGGAGAAGTGGTTGAAGAATACAACCAACAAAATTTGGTCAAGAGCGGAAGTATGTCTCACAAGTCGGTATAATTTATTTTTTTTTATTAAACTTAAAATAAAACCAAAATGATTGACAACAAATAACTTTAATGTAGGCGTGGGATGCTTGTTATGAAAATGTAAGTCGAGAACACCCCACGTTTTCTATATTAAAGTTAATTTTTTGTCAATCATTTTATTCTTATTTTAAATAAATTTCTGAAATAAATAATTAGTTGATTTTGTTGCATTTTTTGAATGATTAACTACTTCAATCACTCTGCTTTTTTCTGAACTATATTAAAACTTTTACAACGCTTCTACTGTAATATATTACACGTATTTTTACTCACTTTTACCATATGTCGTATTTCTCAATGTGTGAAATTTGCAATTTGAAGGACGGGGTTGGATGACATTGAAGTTTTCTCAGCATTTCTGCCACACCAAATTTCCAATTAGTAATATCGTTATAATAACTTGAGAAAATGGTTTCGTAAATAACTTTGTTTGCATAATATGTAACGCTAGAGTGATCTGTAAATCAATCTATCTATTACAAAATTATAATAGAGATGTGTCTGTATTTGTAGAGATTTTTGAAAGAATAAGCACAATGTGTTAATTAGACTTTTCTGGGCAGAAAGTTCAATTACAAAATTGCAATTTTGGTATAAAAACATCATTATTGGAAAAACTTCTCTCTCTTGAAATAAATTTTAGCACTTAATTTTAAATAGAATTTTTAGTTTTAGATCATATAATTGCACAATATGTCTAAAATTAAATTCAGTAACATTTCGTAACTGCGAGCAGAAGCTTGTAATTAGGTACATGTCCGTGACAGACGAGCGGAACCATAAACAGTGGATAATAATTAATTTATTCTGGTAATAATTCATTTATTATTCATGTAATAACATGGAAGGAAAACTAGAAAAGTTATTGGAGTGCTATTATTAATCTCGTAAGACAATGTAAATGCTTACTTATTTAAAAATGAATATTTGACTAACAGTTGAATCCGTAGCTTGAAAATCGTCAAAGCTTCTTAGTCACCATTTTTTCAATGTTTGTAATTGTTTGTAACGTTTATTAATAATGTTATTTATAACCACGAACTTTACTCGAGGGGAGTGAATATTTTAAATTAAACATTTTCTATTTTCAAAAAGTGCCCATATTATTTATATCAAATTTTGCTTTCGACAATGAAAATTAGATTTAGCAATAAAACTTGACTTAAGGAGGAAAAACAATATTTTAAAAAATTAGAACGAATATTTAATATTTATTAAATTTTTTCGTATTTCATGGATCAATTGTTTTTGAAGAGAACCTTTAGAATCGTTGTGATTTGAAATTCGATGAAACGAAAATGCGTCACGACAAAGAAACAAGTGAAGCTTCTTTAGAATCTTCGTTGTGATTGGAATTTTAGGTCTCCTCTTTGTGCCATGCTTCATAGTATTTCCCTCTCGTCTACTAAGCGTTGTACATATGTGTGCGCCCGTATATTGCCGAGCTAAAGCGAGAGACCAAGTGTCAGTGTGTATTTATATTGCACACTGTTTAAAACTTGTTAAAACAGTAATTGACGTTGTTTCAAAGATATATAGATCAAATTGACACTAAAATTTTTTTTCCTATTTTAGTTACCGTAAGCCTCTCGTGTCATTTGTTCAAAGTGAAAACATGGAAACTGATTAATATATTAAATGAAATATAAAATAACTTTTGAACTGGTGAAAACATTATAAAAAACTTTACAATTATCCTGATACTCTATATTTATCTCATTTTCTCGCAGATTACTTTTCTGAAGTTTCACTTCTACCGTGTGTGAATTGCACACACACAATGTTTTTTTAGCTTTGTATTATCATTGTTTTTCTTTTCATTCAACTTAATGATATTTTGCATCGATAGATCTCAAGTCATCCATTAAGCATCCACTCTCGCAAAAATCCATTTATGTTTAAAGATATTAACATTTTAATTTTTTTTTAGAAAAATTGTTTTGTGCAAAAAAAAAACAATTTCTTTTCCAAGTGAAACATATTTTATTTAATGTTTCCATGATTGTCTTTTGGGTGTTATATTTATTTGAGGTGAAGCATTTTTTCATTCCATATATAGTTTACAATATCTGGAAAGGATGTAAACTTTTTCGCCACTATTTACATAATGCCTTTCGTTATAAATATACTCACTACTAACATGTGTAATTGACCACAATATATATTTAATTATTAATTTAATTATAAGTTCTGTATAATTTCCTCTTCCAGTGTGTTGTAAACTCTAAAAAGCGAAGGTACGAGTGTAGTGCTGGCTAGACTATGTACGTTTCGACCAGAAATATATAGAATATGGGTCAAGCGTCTATATGTCCGTTTCGCTTTTAATTCATTAGGTATATTTTATCTACACAACACAATATGACTTTCAATTGTATGTGTTGATAAAAATTGTGTGATATATAGTTATATACTATATACTCTATACTTTTGCGTTGAATTATAGAAAATTGAAATATTATAATGTTACGTATTTGCTTATGTAACTTTTGCTGCACTTAAGATATGCATTAGTAATATACTTGTTAATTAATGTAATAAAAATACATCTTACACGTAAATTTGTTCCTTGTTGTTGAAATAATATAAATATCTCCTTGACCTGTTTACAATGGTTCTGATTATGAATAATATATAATGACAAAGATTGTAAAGGAAAAATGAACAAAACAAATTTTCTTCTTGAGCAATAAGAGATGAAAACCTTTATTGATTCAACTACAACTGATAACTTACAGGAAAATAAGTTGCTACTTAAAAGTTTCCCTGACTTTTAGGTCGTAGAGCTTCATTTTGGCAAACGAATTGTAAACATTTCACAAGATGTTCTTTATTTATTATTTGAAAGCTCTTTGACTGACTTTGCTCCGGCAATAACTGCATATATTTTTTTTCGTTTTTCTTTTATATAGTAATTATTAACAGGAAATTTAACAATGTTACTCTCAAGGACTTCGTCATTTATTTATTTAAAAGATTATATTATTAGAACTATACGGCCCAATTTTATTAAACAAAAATGCTTATAATAAATACACATAATAACTTGCCATGTCTATACTTGAACTTATTTGTGTATTACGTTATAGTGTACGATTTTTTCAAGCATTATTATGATAAGATGAGAGTTTGGTTTATTTAAATTAAAATATACTTCTGTTGTTCAATTTTAACCACTATGAAACGGAGTAGGTGTGTGCGTTTAGGGTGAGAGGTTGTTTCTTTGTTTGTGTGTGTGTTTGACCGATGTAAATACGGTTTTCTGTAAAATGGTTGTTACTCATTGGTAATGGTTCTTAGATAATTTGTATGATGATTACTCACCAGTGGGCGCTGCTATAAATATTTTATTGCAAAAAAATGTTACCATTTACCTCCCAAACGGTTTAACCGATTAGATACGGTTTTCTGTAAAATATTTGCGACTAATCGGCAATGGTTCTTAGACAGGTGTTTCGGTGTTAGCTCACAAGGGTGGTGTTACCACATTTTGTTGCAAACGAATGTTCTCATTTACCTCCAAAATGGTTTGATCGAATTGGACACGGTTTTCTGTAAAATATTTGGAATTAATCGGCGATAGTTCTCGTATAGGTATAATTGTGTTAGTTCACCAGGGGGCGTAGTAACATTTTGTTGCAAACTGTCCAACGCAATAATATTTTGCTTATTTGTTTGTTAGGCGCCGACCCGAAATTAGTTACATTATTAGTTATTAAGACTAATAATAAAAAATCCGTTTTAGTTATTTATAAAAAAAATAATTTTCATGGAATAATAACCCCGGTATCTTTTTAGTGTTCCCAATCTAAAAAGGAAAAAATAACCCTCATAAGATCACTTCGTTGTCCGTCTGACGGTTTGTCAAGATCCTTTTTCACATGAACGAGTGGAGGCATTACGTTGAAATTAATGTCAAACACTTAGGAACTCACTAAAGAATCATAAAAATAAAGCCATGCACTCCACGTTTTTTGACATTCTCAAATATATCAAAACCTACAGGGTACTTTCCGTTGATCTAGAATCATAAAATTGGAAGATTTCGTGGCACAAGTAAAGGAAAAAATCCGAAACTCGTTAATTTTTTGTTATATCACAAAAAGAAAATATTTTTCTTAAATATATGCCTGATAAAATTATATAGTTTAAGAAGAATCATGTGTAGCCTTAAATGTTTATAAATGAATAGATATGTACGGAATACTCGTAGTGCGAGTTCCACTCGTGTTTCACAGTTTTTTTTCTTTATATTATATATTTTTATTTATTCTTTAACGTACAATATGCAGCTCTAATGAAAAAAATTGTAAATACATTATTTACTAATTATTGACAAATTAAAAAATATTATTAACTTCTTTCCGTTCTTATATTTTTCGTTAAAATTAACCATAATAGGCATTAGGTAGCGTGGCGAAGGAGTTGCAAAATATCCTTCCAAATGATTAAGCAATCACCATTCATGCTGCCAAGTGGTGGAACAACCCCAATTCCCACACAAGACTTTCACCGTCCAATCAAAATTCATCTGAAAAAATCACACTTCCCTAATTTCACTTTGCACGTTCCATTTCCTTTTATATCCGTCTTACTTTATTCTTTCTCTTCCTTTTCTAGTCCCCATTCCTGATCAAGAACATGACTATGTTTTTTTTCATCTTACGTCTTTTCACAAAAATATATCCTTATTATATTTCGTTATCACGTTTTGCTATCTATCTATCTATCCTATTAGTTCATAAATGCACTGTAATTTTGTTTAACGGTAAGATATTGTTAATAAGAAATAAGTTTGCAAGGTTATTACTAATTAAAATAGAAATAAATAAATAATACTCCTCAGTTTTAATTTATTTTAGTTAGAAAAGGTAAATAAAGAGTTTAAATAAGAACATTTGTGTTCCCGTTTTGTTGAGCTAAAATATATCTGGTTAGTAGTCGGTTTAATGATCCAACAAGATTGCAAAATATATTTCGTCGATATATTATTATTATAAAATACAGTCTTGTAACTATTTCCTTCCGCCTTCTTTACGTCTCTAAGATTAATTGTATTTAAATATTATAAATGTAAGAAAATATTCTAACAAAAAACACGGTTTTGAATGCATCTGCGCATATTTCTGCGTTAAGTCCGCAATACCTTCTTAAAAGTGGATAACTTTTTCTTATATGCTGTAAACCATATTGGTTAAATCATTTTTTAATGTAATTTATGCAGTATGGTTTATTTATATCAATAATCTAATTGATCTGCATGACGAATATATACAATTCCTGCTGTTTACTGAGAGAACCACAATTTTACTCTGACTCACCTATGTATATATAACTTTCATAGGTAGATCATCATTTCGGGTTTCGAAAGTGGAATGCGATTTAGAGTTTAATTTCAGTGGAACTCAAATTTAAGCCGTTTTAACGTCACGTTTTTTTCACGTCACGTTTCAAGTTTTTATGAAGTCAAATAAATCTTTACGCATAACATTTAAAGAGAAATACATAATTCAAGAAATGACCGTTATGTAATTTATATATTGCACTACTTGTTGACTTTGGTCGCAAAAATTATTTCAAAAATAAGTCATATCTTATAGTATCCAAATTATCCGTATACGGCTATGCATAGAAAACATTTTAGTAAAGGAAAATATACCTATCCTTCTTCAAATACAGACTTTTTTTCAGATTCAAAATGCCTATTTTTGGTTTAGATATACAAAGAAGTACGGCGTAGAGGTATTGCAGAAATTATAAGATAATAAGATATTTCTTCTTAAATATTATTATATTTCTTATAAATTAATTATTTCAAAGCCCTCTTAAACTTTCTTAAGAAATCTTTAGTTTGTAGATACTTTAAAATTCACAATATTATAGAGGAAAATTTATCAGAATTAATTAGGTGCAAATAGCTTTGCTAACTTAATGTAGATATTAGTTTTTCATAAGTAAATAATTTAATATTCTCTTTTATTAAAATAGACAACAAATAAATTATTAATCTAAAAATTGGGACATATTTTCACGAAACTATTGATTTTAAAGTAAAAATTAAAATTTACATTTCTAATAAACATTGGCATTAGAAATGAATTTTTTTATTTTCTATCGTTTCATTTATTTTCATACAAATTTATAAAAGTAAAAAGTACTTATTTGAAAAAGTAATTTAGCTCTTTTCTGCATGTTTATAGAAATGTTTCGATTAATGTAACCATTGCCATCAGCTTTTATTCGATACTCATTATCCATTCTGAAAGCTGCTTTTAATTTGAAATAGAACTTAATTTAAAACAATACAACTGGAGGTTTATCATTGTAATGGGATTGGTAGGTAAGGTTGCCCACGCTTCCTCGGAATCGAATACAAGGTCACGTAGGTAGGTACAACGGAAAGGGAATGAACAATTCGGTTTAGCGACCGGAAATTAATTGAAACTTTACTTTACTACACTTTTACGACATTCGCAAAACGTTGTCCCTGACATAAAAGGCGTGGGACCCTTGAGGAAAAGGGACCTTCAATTTCACCTTCACTTTCTTGTTGTTATATATGCTGCAATTTTGTATAACTTCGTGTTTTTCTTTAACCTATTATTTTTAGACTATCATATCGATTTCCTCGATGCTTTTATTTTTAAAAACTATAGCCTGTGGTTCCTTTTTTTGCTTTCAAGCGAAGGAAGCAAAAAAAAAAATGTTTACGGTCAAAGAAACTCTAAGTTTAAATTTTGGTTAGAAATTATTCTAAAGCACTCATGAAGCATAAAAAACTTGAAATTTGAAACAAAAATGTGTGTGTGCGTGTGCGTGCATGCGTTCATGTATACGTGCCTGTATTAAGGTGACACAGTTTGACTCTTTAACCATTAGACTCGTTCGGATGAAATTTTGTATTCATTTTTTTATATAAAAATCTTTATGCCGTAAATTTTTCCTCATCTATAAATTTAGGAAACAAAAAATTAATTTTAGAATTTTATTATCTCAAAAACTTGTGAAACAATTTTATCCAAACTTTTTGCGAGTACTTTTCAGGCTAATAATACGAATATTGTTTACTATAACGCGCAATGAGTTTTGTAGTTGACGGTCGATAACAGTCGATTTTTGTCAGACAAGGTCGGCGATTGTCATTGATTCGATTCATAGTCATTAATTTCATATAACGAAAGTGATATTATTTTGATATAAATTCAAAGATAATTGATTGAACTGTAACACTGACGCATGAGTGCTTTGGAATTATTCACGTGCAAATTAATTGCTAATAAAAATTCATTTTTCTCTTTTCGGTTGCACCGATTTCACCGTTGCAATTACGAGCGACACACTTGTTGCTGATAACATCTGCTTATGAATTTTTAATTTTGCATTTTCATGAAAAAATGAAGAAAAAGATAATGTGGAAAGTTAAATATGCGTGGTTGGTAGAAAAAAGAAAATTCCTTCGGAAATATCAACACTTACAACTATCATTAAATTTTTGATGCTCCGTATATTAACACGAGTTATTTTCTTGATAACGCAATTTTCAAACGGGGACGTAAACATTCTATGGTAAAATCAAACCATGTACATTGTGTCCTCTCTTTAAAAAAAATCCTGAGAAATTTGTATCTGATCAATCACTTGAATATATAACTTGAAATTATTTATACGAAATAATGAAAACAATCCTCATTAAACGTTCCAGTTAAATGCAAGTATTTAGAATTTTTCATATTTTTTCCAGGTTAAAGTTATAAAATAAGGAAGGGGCCTTACCATCAGATTATTTTCAAGTTTACTATTTTGTAAATGGGATTTAAAAATTAGAAATTGTAGAAGGAAGATCAATTTTATTTCAGAAGCTCTAATTTCTTTGTCTACATAAAATGCTTGATTAAATATAATTTCCATTGTATTAATGTATGAGAACTTATAATTATCTATTTAATTAAAAAAAATGAGTTCCCTCCTATTGCACTGCTGATAATATTTAATTAATTTTTACCTCGAGAAAAGAAATTATTTTACCATAAATCTGACATTTATTATGTATACGTACACTAAGAAATCAGATCAAAGTGTCGGTCATCGCCATCAGTTTTTCTTCAAATTAATAGGTATTTAGTGGCGAAATAAATATACATTATTTTTCTACTCATTATTCGAGTTTTATGTAAAGAACGGTGCTTGTACTTAGCTAGTTGAGACGATACATTTTCTCCTTTCTCCTAAATCTTATAATATCGATATTGTATATAAGTAGCACGATTTAGGATTCTTCATTGTCAAAATTAGCGGGTGGAGTACGTTTTCACGAGTTTTGATTGCGTATTTTTCCCAACTAAAGAGACAAAGTTTTGTGTATTATTTTAAAAATATTGTTACGTTCGTATTATTCGTTTTCACAGTAAGACACCTGTCGTATTGTGTAGAGCGCTGTACCGATACTATCTCGATATTCAATTCAATTATAAGTGCGCTGCGCGGGACGCGGGAAGGAGAGGATGGGAAGTGGTATTGTGAGTAATGAACTTTTATTATTACTTTATCTAGCAACACTGAAACGATATGAATCAGACAATAATATCATGATCGTTTTTAAGAAACAGTTTATTACCAATTTCGTAACGCCAATTTTTGAACGTGCCATTTGATATAGAAATTAAGACATACTTACGTCACAAATGTGTTCTTATTGGTAAACTACGTTGACTCCATTATCAGTGAAAGACTGACGAAAAATATTTTAACGGAGAACTAAAAAGGCCATCGACTAGATTAGGCATACCTAAATGATAAAATAAGTAAAGTAAGGCAAAGAGAAGATAATATATGTAATCATAAGAATAGAAAAGACCATATCACCCCATGTATAAATAAGCGATTGAAAGAAATATGTTAGTATCAGAGGAGAATTGTGTTTCATAGTTAATATACAGCCTAATTTAGATGTAGCATAAAAACATACGTGTATATATTTAAATATAAACACTTATTGGAAACTTGTTTCTAATAATTATAATATTTATTGCCAATGACGCATAAGCAAGCAAATATTCCTCTAATTGTCTGTAATTATTATTTATTGGGTAATTTTTAACGTTAGCTACTATTTCTAACTTTTTGATCATGTTAGTTTTGATATTACCAGGGAGCAATTTTTGTGCATGATGTAACAAAATGTGTTTTATACACCACATTTTGAATCTTTGACATTAATATTTGTAGTGTGATGGAAATATATCATTAGACAGAATGATTAATTCAATTTGTAATATAATAAATTTCCATTTTCCAATTTCTGTAAAATATAGCCAAATTTTATAAGTTTTTCTATACTATGCTCTCTTATATTAGCAGACGGAATAAGCCGAATGTTAAAAAATTAACTCCATCATGGCACTACGTATTATTATTATTATTATAAGATAAGTAACATCAACCGTTTCCAATTTGATAAACTTTATCATGCAGTAGTCGTATTGTTCCATGTTAGGAGTTGTGGATAATTGCCACTGTGACGCTTTCGTGTTTTTATGAAATGAAACAAAATAATTTCTTAAATATTGTTTTTAGGCAGTGTATAGGTTACGATTAGTTTTGATTTTCGAATTAAAACTGAAAAAAAATGAAATACTGGAAAAAAAATGGATGACCGTCCGTTGTGCATTTTCTTAATCACAGCCTATTTTTTAGAAATCCTATGATATACAAAACAAAATTCTGAAACAATTACACATAGTAAAGATTCAAATTTAGGCATAAGGTACAATAATCCTAATTCGCCATTTAAAAATTAGTTTTGTACGCAAATAAAGCTTTATTAACGTCATAAAAATGTAGTAAATTTTAGTTTTAATTTATTTTCGAACCCAACGACTAATTGTGTGTCTCATTTCTGTTGAGAACGTCTCGTAGTATTTATTTAATGTAGTGTACATTTGCCCGGGTTTCTATTCCTATTAGATGGATGAACCGTCGACGTTAATAGATTTAAGGGTTTATTTAAAGCGTTAAGATGTCTCCAGAATACCTGATCGCTGAGGGCTAGTCACGATTACACGTGAAGCTTTTCCTAACTTTCTACGAAACGTTGTTTCCCTTCTGGACGAATAAATTTGTGATGAAGTGCACAATGCGAAGACACTTAAAACTGTTCTTAAAAATGTATACCTGATTCAAAACGTTTTTTTTAAGTGAAATAAATCGAATGAAATGATATAATGATCGATGAAAAAATTGTTATATACGTTTGCTAGTGAAACTAAGAACCATTATAACTTCATCATATCCGTGCGTCTGTCTGACAAAACCTTCGAATATCAACATCATTAGATTTTTCGAAGTGAAACTTTGCAATTATGTACTATATCAACTTAGACCTCCAAGTTGATGTAAAATAACTTCTTTTAAATAAAAAAAATATTTTTAACATACTTCTCTAAGAGGAACTCTTTATTATGAATGTGGAACATTATCGAGGAGTCGTTTCTAAAGCCGCTTAACACCATAATAACCTTGTAGTAAAGTCTTCAGAATTTGTTTTATATTTTGTATCAATCTAGAAATTATTACTTGAACTTCGAACATTTTTGTATCTTTTTTTAATATTTATTATAAAAGGAGAGGAATGAAAGTCATTATAATGGTCATTCGAAAGGTTCTGTACCATACATAGGCACAAAAAAAATTATGTGTGTATATTGCCGTTAGTTTATAAAAGTTGAGGTTATAAAAAACCTGTACCGGAAGAAAAAGTGGCAACTATTAAACTACCAATTTAAGTCTAAAGAGGAGTAATCAGGCCCTTTCTCCCATAACAAATTCATAACAGTCCCGTAATCGATAATCTGGAGAAGGCCTTACATCATAATATTTGTATACCCAAGAGGGATTTTTACTTGATAATATTTAATTTATATTCATAAGCGGATCCAAAGGTGTTATTTAAAATGGTTTTATTTAATAAAGTACTTACCCTATTAATATTATAGAAAATGTTAAAAAATACAGTTAGAAATTGAATTAAAATTCGTTTAAAATATTATATAGCTAATAAATAATCAGTGTTGCTCAAGTCTTTGAATTAATGTCAATAAGTATGGATATAATTAACGACTACTTTAATGTAATGTCAGGTGCAATAAGGAGTAAAATGTTTTTTATTTTTTAGTTTTGTTATTTTTTATGGTAATAATCGTTCACATTTCATTAGAGTAATCATATCATATTCATTCTGTGATGCGTGTTTTTATTTAGTTATAATATGCATCATATGCATACTACTATTACTTAGTAATAATATGTATAATATTTTTTTTGTATATAGAATTTTAATATATAAAAGTGAAATAGATTAAATTCGCTTCATATTCTATGTTATATATTTAGGTTGGGGAAAGAATAAAGTAAAAAAAAGAAACTAATATTGTAGAAGATATTATTGAAGAATATCCAATTATTCTCCATTTTCAGTATCTCTTTTTTGACTTCTGTGTTTTGGCGTCTTCAAAACAACTCATTCATTTTTTATGTTTGCGGCGTTTATAATGGATATTTTATAAATTTACAACATTTGTGAATATATTACTACATTCAGCGCGAATGATGCGCTTTCTAGACCTTAATCCATACTCACTAGCGTGCTGAATGTGTTAAACGTGTCGTATACTTTAGTTTCAATTTATTTTCAGATGTAAAGGCAAATTGCGTCTTTCGTTTCTGTTGAAAAATATTCGTATCGCTTAATTATTTTCATAGCACTATATAAAATAAATACGCAGCTATTAGCAACTAAGTGCTTGTTAACAAAATAATTAGTAGAGTAATAAATTTTATTAACGTATAAATGAAATAAATTAAGATTTTCATCGAAAAGGGTAAGAGTCCTTTATTATTGAAAACAACCTTCGCATGTTTGGTTTTCTATAAGGAAATTGTTATTTTTGATAAGATTTAAATAAATATAACAGCTGTTAATTTTGCTTCATTTGATAAGTCCGTGATGAATTTATTTTAATTGTATAATCTTCAAATTAAAATTGGATATAAAAAAATTCAACCGGTATGGAAAAATGTCTCAAACCTTGTTCATTTTATTAATGTAGAAGATAACAACTGTAGATAAGAAATTTATTACGTTATGGTAACTGATAACTGGGCTAATTTTAAATGATTCATTCAGAAATATATCTTCAACTTGAAAAAAAATATCTCAAGGTAAGGGAAGATTTTTTTATTCCACTCCAAAATAGAAGTCAAAATTATCTAATTATTCTTTCAACTGGAACTGCCTTTTTACGAAGAAATAATTTATTTTCTAATAAAAACTTGTAATTTATCTTTAATTAATAACAAAACTGAATTAGTGGTATAATTCTTTGAAATAATACTCGTAAGTAATAATTATTTTTAGCATTTACTCAGTTATAATTAATGTTAAAATATTTAATTAATTACAAAACTGAATTAGTAGTATAATTCTTTGAAATAATACTCGTTGAAGTGTCCATTCAAACCTCCATAAGTGGGATATTTGTAAATTGCCAGGTCACGTGTTGTAATATGGCTTTGATTGTGCCTAGCCACAGCCGGTGCATTGGATGAAGATTAACTCTTTAGTTAACTTAAAATAGAACAAACAGAGTTGTTGTAAAAGGTAAAGTTAAAAATATAAATTTACGCTAAAATTAATTTAGCAGTAAAGACAAGGTGTATTCGTCCAGAAAATAAATAAATTCAAGAAAATTTTATTGAGAACAAAATATATTAAATTTAAAGCTGTTTACTGAGTAAAATTGTTGTTTAAAGTGGTATTGAGAGGGAAAATAAATGGTTTTACAACGTCTGTCTGCCGCACTTCTAGTTATCGATAGAACCCTTATTAGATATCTCGGTCTAACGAAATGCTTTTGAAGAAAGGTAGGTAAAGTTTTGTACCTATGTTTTCGAAAACATTTTCTACTCCTATCAGTCAAAAATGTTACAATAATTTGACTTCGCCGAAGTTACCCACGAAACATTAAGTTAAACTCATATATAATATAAACGATTCTACTTATACAAATAGCTTTGCTTTTTTTAATCATATTATTCTATTACACAAAATAAATATTCTACGAAATGCATTTTTCCAAATAACTGCTGCTGCCAATAAGTATCCCAACAACATAGTTTGTATCATATACCGCCGCAGTTTAACCCTCGCAGCTAGACAATGTAGCTATAGCAATATGTAAACTAGCGGAACGTCTGCCGGTGAGCGTATTACAGGATGTGGAAAATCTGCTTTGTTGGCTTGCTCGATTTGGCTGGTTCCGATTTAGTAGCAAATCTCTGTCGCAATGGACATTGAGCGATTCCAGGCTCCACTTCAGCGGAAACAAACATAGAGGGTAGAAAATGTTCATGCAGTCTTGCTCTGCATATGCATATATTTTTTCTCTCGTAATTCATGTCACAGTATCTACGGCGGACATGATATGAAAAATATGGTATTGCTAGTATAATAACAAATAAGGTTTTTTTTTTAAATCGCGGTAACGGACCTTTATTATTTTAGTAAAAGCGAAGAAATAAAACTGCCAAATTTTATAGCAATAAAACAGGGTGCATGATAGTAAAGTTAGTAAAATTAACTTTGAATTTATGGAAATGAATCATGAAAAAATATATAGGTATAAAATTTGGCAGCTTCTACAGATAAAGCCAGATAAAACGAAATTTACGAAGAATAAAAAAAATTAAAATGAAATTTACGAGAGGTAAAAATTAATGTTTTTACAATACCAAAAATGTAACCCACTAACAAGTTTGCCATATATTTTTTCAAAATAGTTTCCTTTTCCCTATCTATCCTTTCATTTGACGGTACCACTAAGAGAAGCAACCGGTCCATTCTACCTTGAGCGTATTTTCTACGGTTTTTTTGAAGGCGGTCGCAACTTCTTTGGCCTTCCGGGAAACATATTCCAGTTTATCCTTTGTTCTCGGAAAATCATATTGTGCTAAGTTGGGTTTATATGGCGGATGATCCATAATTTTTACAACCTACATAATAAAATATTGAGTCAGTACCCTGGCCTAGTGTGATAGATATTATCGTGATAAAGTAGATTTCCACTTCTAGGGCGTTGCCCTCGAATATTTTCCAAACCAATAGGCCAATAACTGCTAGTGTACCAGTTCGCGGTAACTGTTCCTTTATTTTCCAGAACCATCGTTGCATAATAAGCCGTCCGCTCCCAGACCAAAACCATGATATTTTTGCCAGCATTTCGTCTTTTGGGCAAACTCAAAATCACCTTTGTGGGCAACTCGTCAGAAGAAAACCCATTGCCTCCTATTACCTCTTAGTTTGAAGTATAATAGTAAATTCAGCTTTCGTGACCCATTAAGACGACCAATATAGCTTTTAAATGACTTCTATCGATTTTTTTAAATATTTCGTGACACCAATTTATTGTTGGCATTAGTAAATTTAAGCTTCCCCCAAATCATGGAGCATCCACTAAGTACAAAGTTCCGTACGCCTAAATTTTCATATAGAATTTTCTGTATTCGACTCATACCAATACCTAAACTTGCCGAAATCTGCCGACAGGTTACTCCTTTGTCAGTCTTTTTCATAAGCCTTACAGCTTTGATGATATCTTCGCTTATCGCGGTCTTAGGACGCCCTTCACGCAGATCATTATCGATATTGATGAGATCACGCTTCATTATAGAATATTAATCGATGTCCAACTTAACTTAGTTGTTGATTTAGATCAAAAAGAAAAAAACATCAGCGAACAAAAATTTCCTCTTGATGTGTACAAACTGACATGATACATACGATTTACAAATTACCGCCAATTTGTAAAAACTAATGACAAGCAAAGTACTTCAAAGATTTATCAGAGATTGACTTTCAAAATTTATTTTCTTCTTTTATTATCGTCCTTGCAAATGGCCAGTCTTGAGACCTTTTAGTGCTAACCCTTGATAAAATTACGAACAAGCCAATGTTACATAATCATTTTCTTTTCGATTTTTAATGAATTTATTTCTTAAAAATTAAGAAAAAAGTTAAATGAATCTTAGCGAATTTTGCAGAATGCTTAATTTTTTTTAATATGAAAAAAAACTTAATAATTTTATTTTGATTGAGTAGTAGCTGCAAAATTTCTTAAAGTAGATTGGCTTGATCGTTTAGTGACACGGAATTTTTTTCCAGTGTTCTTTTATTTATGCAAACCATTCTTTGTGTTTGAGAGTGGCATTCTGTTGTAATCTTGAATAATATAGTGTCGTATAGTTTCGAAAGTTTAATAGCCAATGTCCAAAGTTAAGATTTAGAATTGATATGTTTCATCAGAAATCACAGTTGATTATTAATAGTATTAATTATTTAATTGTCTAAAACGTCCTTAGCAAAAACGTCCTTAGCCTTAAATTTCTTTCTTTACTGAATATTTTACACTTGTCTTGTAATTTCCACGAACAATTTCCCATTGAAGCCAGTACACACATGTTAAAGATAAATTGAAGGAATTTGTAAGTATATACTTATTGTTTTCCTCGGAATATCTAACTAACTTTATAAGTGTATTTAATAGTACTGTAAAAAACATATTACAATCGACCACCCCTCATGGAGGTCATGTTTCTTCGTTTTGGCCTTATTTTCAAGTAAAGTATTGTGCCTATAATTTGAAATACTATATACTCAACGCTTAGTTTTTGAGTCAGTTGGTCAGTCCTTCCTTCTCATTCTTTTGACTTTTGTATTCTTGTTCTATGTAGTTGTTAATATTTATGATATTCGTTAATTGGTACAGGTCATCATTATGAATTTTCAATGAGATAATATTTTTATACAATTCTTAATTTACTAAATTGCTATTAAAAAAACGAATTTATTTTGAAACATTAAACTTATGAATATAAAATTAAACACACCCCAAATCGTTGAGTTTTACCCCTCAGACATGAATCTTGAGTAAAAACATTAATTAACGCATAGTTCAAGTTTTTATTTTTATTAATATGATATTAAAATATTCATAACTTCATAATTTAATTAAATTAGTCAAGATGAATATGTATAAAACGAAGGTTTGAAACGACATAGAAATAAATAGAAAATTTTCAGAGTAAGAAAATAAAATCGTTTTACATATCATTTTAAAGTTCTGTTTGGTAGTTTTCGCAGACATTTTATTATATTAATTTAAATTCTAATCATTCATTGTATCAATTTGGCGTAAAATACTTGTTTATAGAAAACAATTCTATGTTAGTAAAATTGTATTATTTTCCATTCATTTAACTTTTTAAAACTTTAAGGTTTCTCTTTCTTCATGTTAATGGTTCATTAGTTATTTATATTACACTTTTACATTTGTTTTACGATACCTTTTCAAAAAGTGAAAAATATTTATTGATGAATGGGCATAATAGACTTTTTCTAAATAATTAACAGAAACATTTATAAACGAAAAAGGTTTTATTAAAACTCTTTGTTACATTTAAACATTTCACATAATCTAATTGTATTTAGGCTTATATAGTATATATATATATATATATATATATATATATATATATATATATATATATATATATACTCTCTTCTTTCTTTTAAGCGTCGGCCCTTAGTTGACTAGTGAAGGGAATGAGAAAAGTAGTATTTCAATAAAGGTACAGACTGTATATTCAGAAACCTAAAATGTAATATACTCAACTTTTTAGTTTATAGCATAATACAAAAGCAAAAGAGAGCTGAGAAAACTCGTCTATCAGAGCCGTACTCAAAATATATGAAGTAACGATAAGTATTCTCCACATAAAAATTAAGCATGTTCAACTAGAATTCGTAAATAATTGATATCATCAAACGTAGGCGTATATTAATTGAAAGTTATGTTACAATAGCACTGAATTTCAAATGAATATTATAAATTTGAAGAGATCAGATTGATGAACTTATTTTCATAACTAGTTCTTGCACTTGTTAAATTTGTAATATTTCTAAAAAATATTGCCCAAAAAAATGTTTTGATGATGATAGAAAGGTCACGCTAACGTTTTACTTTTCTTTCGGAAAATTTGTTATTTCTGAAAATAATTCTAAAACTATTAATAAGTAACTTGATAAAATATTAAAATTAAAATTCTTTGAGAAAATTATTCAATTCTGAACGATATGATGCCGCATTATATTGTAATTTACGATAAGATTCAAAGTATGGCGGCGCAAGATTTGAAAAACATTTACCTTGGTATTTAATACTTATTGTAATCAACTTCATAAAAGAAGCAGGTAGTCAATTGCCTGTAATTTTTTGTGCATATTATCTTATATCTCTGGCCTCAATCAACTAATTTGGACGATTATTCTTTTATTTGAATTACCCCAATATGGTAAAGATGAAGATAGAAATCCTAAACAATGAAGAGCACAGATACTGTGGTCGAGTGAGAATGACATAGAAATAATGATAATCTAATAATAAAATCTCTAAAGTTTTGAAACAGTTAAGGGTAGCATAAATCTGTTGTTCAACAAAATAAGACATGATGGAGCCGGGAGGGGGTGACTGAAGGTGGTGTTGAGAAGTAAACTCGGCGAGTTTGGAGTCGTTTCACTTGCCTTGACACAATCAAGAAAATAGGTAGGTAAGTATATACAAGTAAATATAAAGCATTAAGCAATAAATATATTATTTGGTAGGTAGATAAATAAATAAGTACAAGTATATACAAATATATGAAGCTACTAAACATAAGTACATAGGTATGTAAATAATTAATATAAATATACACAAAGACAAATAGCAATTAGAAAATTAGTAGGCAGGTAAATACGTATATACAGATATATGCAATATCATGAAGTAAGTAGGATATTAGTAAGTGGACATACAGTTTTTACAGGTATATAAAGGCTTGAAGCACTGATTATGGCAAAATTAACAGAGGGAATGTGATTTATTTATCTGTATATATGTTTGTAGATCTATAATAATATATTTAGGTTCATTAACACCTGTTCCGATTTCAATAAATGAGATATTATTGATATTGAATTCATCGGAAGTTCGTGATATTTTGGATAACCTAGGATATCATAGGCACTAAAAATGGAAAAATAAAACATTTTACATAAAAATTGCACTAACTCAAATAACCATTCAACAAGAAGTATACCCAAAGGTATAAAATAATGAAAATATCGGTAATCGGTTGGGATTTTTGCTGTGCAATATCGTTTCCGAACATAAATAAATTTGCATTTTGCCACTGTTACTGCCAACTAAAATGTAGCACTTATTTGTGTGTATGCTTGTAGGTGTGTTTCATGTAATTGAGAGAGGAGAGAAGCGTCGTCTTGGCATCGATTTTCAGCAGATTAACAGGAATCTCTAGACGTAGCAGTATTTGTAAATTTATTTATATTCGGAAACGATACTGTACCGCGTATATTCTACTGAGTACCCATTCGAATTTTTAAACTTTTCAGTGCATTGAGTGGTTATATGAAGTCGGTTATTTTTTTTATTAAAGTTTTGTTATACTTGGTAAGTGTAAAAGATGTTTCTGCAGTGCTAAGTTTGGAGTTTTCATTATAGATATTTGCTTTAAGTTTTTTGTAATTATCGATGGATTAAAACTCACTTCATGATCAATAATCACCTGGTTTTACCATTTAAAAGCACATTAAATTTTTAGGTACAAATTACACTTAATCACGATATCAAAAGAATTATAGTCACATTGTTCTGCAATAACGGCCATATGAAATTTTTAATAGAATATTTTGTCGTTCTTTGTAATAAAGTTTTTTTAGTCTTTGGTTTCTATGGTGATTACTATGCACTTTTACGTTATAATATCTATGCACCATCTCGATATATAACAATAAGTGTACATATATATTTTTGTGTAACTATACAAGCTGTACTAAACTTTATAACATTTTTACATGGATTATTGCGCCTATTTTGTATACAATAATTCCATTTCATTTACTGCTAATCAGCATAACGTGAAGAATTATCCATATACCCATAATGCAAATTATGACAAAAAAACAATATGTCAGTATTGCGAATCGTCAGCTATCTTTATTTAATTTTGATAAGGGGTTTCTGATAGTTTTTAGAGTTTTTTTGTCTTGGTAGTAGTAGAATTGGATATAATTAATGAATATTGATTATTCGAGATTATTTGTTTGACAATAAATAAACTAGACAAATAAAACATTTCCACTTTATCGTCAAAACATGAACTTGTTTTTCTATTAGAAGTTGAGAGGAGGTCTATCGAATAATATACACTTATTTTGAAATTTATTTTTTTTTTTAAATACAATGTAGGAAAATCGGACAGTATGAGGATCAAAATTTCCTTTGCATTTTTGGAATCCATGATCGGCTATGTCTCAGAAATGTATACGTGTTGCTTCACTTACTTTTCGCGCTAAACAAAATTGATAAAGCAATATCATTTTAACTTCTCTTCGTAAAAGTTCTAAATATTATTTCTTCTTCATTAGCCGAAAGCAACTAATTTTTTTATACGCTTAACCAGACATGTTCGTGGAAAAATGTCGATTTATTAATTGCCAGCTTAATATTTACACGCGCTCAGATGGAAAGGCATATTATTTTAAACGGTATTAACATAGAAAAGTGAAAAGCCCTTCTAGCTTCTGAATAACTTTTACTAGTAAAATTTTCACCCACTCTCTTTAATGACTGGTTGCCAAACATTTAAATTAATTAGTACTGCCTGGCAATTTTATAAATGTAGTTGTGATAAATAAACGATAAATTATTTGGTTTAAGTTTTAATGATGAAGATATAATAGTATATTGTTGAGTACGCTGCTAATGTGCTCTTGTCCATAATTTCAATTTATATAGTATTCAATTGAATTCTTCAAGAGTTACGTTACTTACTAAATTAATAACTTCATTACTAAGTTTCTGAAAAAATTGAATTTTTTTATTATATTTTAATTAATTGTTTTATTTACTTATTCTTTCTCCAGGTGACATTGAAGTGTTACTTATAATGTAGAATTGATATATGGATCAACGCCTTTTTATTAAATGTAATAATATTATAACCGTAACTCTTAACTAATATCCATGAAAACTATTAATTGTATTAAATCAATTAACATATAAAAGTGGCTGTTAATTTTGAACATTGGCAAATTGAAATCATGAAAGATTTTTTAGAGTATAATTTGAAATAAAAATACTATTAATTAGATATTGATGAAGTTTATGCAGAATATTTATTGAACATTTTTAAGAATATTTATAATGTTTAGAACTCCAATATAAAAAAAAATGCCAAATGTCGCTACTTTAATCGCTTTCTACACAATGGTTTGTAAATGAATTGAGTTAAGAAAGAATCATTTTCAGAATTAAAGTAACCGATTACTTCATCCCCTCCATAGGGAGGATATAGATTTTCCAAGCTGCATCTGGCTACAGTTTGAAAAAGTCTGTGCTGCAAAAGTAGAACTAGGAGTCACTAAAAAACCATATATAATGTAAAAAAACCAAGTGGGGGAATACTCACCATATTTATTGAAAAGAAAGAAATCTGACAGGAAACTGACACCGATGAAAGTATAGAAAACTACAAATAGGCTTAAAAGCTAATTAAAAGAGCCGTAGCCAAGAGAAGTCTAAAAAATAACGAGTCATTTAGTGCCAAAGCGTAAACTAAACTCTTTTAATACAGAATAAAGGTACACACCAAAAACCATAGATGGTAGCACTAAACTCACATTGTCAATATATTTCAACACCTCCATTATATCTAACAATGTAGATAAACTTAAATATTCACCTAAATCACAATTAAATGAAACGAATACTTTAATTTCTTTACCACTAATTACCACTAATTACTTTAATTTCTTTACAGTGGTAAAGAAATTAAAGAAAGTATAAATAATACTACATCACGTAGTTTCATTTAATTGTGAATAATGAATTTCTACACAATTAACGCCAAATATATCCAATATTAACCTAATTATTAAACACTTTGAACACCTAACTTATTCAAAAAAATCTAAATGTTTAACAGCGAATAAATTCTTTGTCAATAAACCAGCAGACATCTCAACTGTTGGCAAATTCCTGATATTTATAATTTTGTTTGTTACACAATTTTTACAAAAGTGGTATCTCATATCACATATATTTGTTTTTTTTGTGAAAGACTGTATTTGCAGTCAGCTTTTGTGCACTCTGATTATCATTGAAAAGATCAACAGTGTACCTTTTCTTTATAAACTCCTACTCTAAATTCTTTAAATAAACAGCTTTTTTACAGGCTTTGTATAGCCAGATAAAGTAACACAGATTTCAATGAATAAGTTCCTATCAATAATATTACTGCCCAATCAGGATCGATATACCTTTCCAACATTGAATTTACTTCTATAGTATACTTTAAACCATAATGTTTAGTAAATTTTAAATATCCAAATATTCTTTTTATACATCAACAATGTTTGATATATGAATTCTTTGGAAGAAAAATTAATAAATTTATTTAAAAATTGAACTGCGTATGCAACGTCAGGCCTGGTCAGCACTGCTAAATACACGCAACCTATTATTTACTGATAGTGCTTTATCGGAGTCTGAATTGTTTTACACTGACTCGTGTAAAATTTATTCAATCATTTGTCAATATAATCCTTCTGACTATTGCTGTTCTTTCAGATTTTTTAATGGTTATGTTTACATCAAAACACCTTTTAATTTCGCCTGAATCTTTAAGTTTGAAATGACTAGGTAAGAGATTTTTCAGATGCTTAGCCTTTTTATTGTCATTTCTTGTACCGTGTTCTTGAGGACTGTTTAAATCCATTTATTGCCGTTTATAATTTAAGCACTTGACCATTTCGTGTTATCTTAGAAAAACCCTCTAGTATCTGCAGATAAATAGTTTCCTCAAGTATTCCGTGTAAGAAGGCAGTTGCCTATTGTACTATTGATATGCGTTATATCAAGACCTAGTGGAACGGACAATGTAAATGACAATCACAAAGTGGTATGTCTCACCACGGGAGAAAAGATGTGTGTAAAGTCCACACTTTTGACTTGCAAACGCGTATGAGCACATACTTTATTCTCAAGAAAAATGAAGGTTCTTACGTAGCGCCCACTTGCACCGCACATCCCTGCTGTTTGTGGAGTATTACCCAACTCCCAAGCATCATTGTCTTTGAAACACTGTAACTTTTCAGGTCTGATTTTCAGGTCTTGTTCAGGTCTGGATTGTGCGCGTTCTGCATCTTAATAATCACTGGGAACATGTGTTTCATAATCATCGTGAAGTGTATTATCAAAGGTTTATGAGTTGTCTTGCCTAGACGTTGACTCATTGAGTCTATTTGCTCTTATGTATGGTTATTAAGCCTTGGTACCATTCCGCACCGAATCAATATTCTGGCCTTGCACTTAAATTAGTCTTTCAAATTTTGATTCCTGCTCAATAATATTCACGTCTCTATTAGGCAATATATTGCTCCTTTGTGGACTATAGACCCTATAGCCTTTTATATTTTCTGGATATCCGATGAGAATACATTGTACTGATTTTTTGTCCCATTTTTTCACATTTTTTCTCTACATGGACCATAACAGTGATACCAAAGATTTTGGTGTGGTTAATACCTGGTTTGAAACCAGTGCATAACTCATATGGTGTTTTTTACTGCTGTTACAATCATGCACACTGCCATATTGGTGGCCTCACCCCAGACGTTGCCTAAATTCGCATCAAAGAGTAGACATCTTACATTTTAAATGATTATACGATTGAATTGTTCATTCAATCTATTCTATTGTGGGAATAAGAGTTGGTTTTCTGATGGATCACACCAGTAATATTCAGGTATATTTCAAATTCTTAGTTGAAGTACTCCAGTCTATTATCACTTCTTATTATTTTGATTGTCCTCTTTGTTTGATTTTCTACCTGAGCTTTGAATATCTTGAAACACTTCGAACCTCGTTCTTGTGTTTCAGAAAATATATAAATACCATACTATAACCATAACCATCACCTGAGAACGACATATTATTGCCTTCTCTGATCAATTGGCTAACAGATATTAAGTTTGTTGTCAGATTTGGTATAAAAAACAGATCTTCTACCATGATGTCCCACTTTAAGTTATCAATCGTAGTCGTAATTTTCACACCGCGAAAATTAAATATTGAAATCTTTTCAATATATGCAATAACAATTTCTTTATTTTGTTCACACAAAACATTTATAACTCGACTTTCATTTGCTGCTTGGTATACACTTGCGCCCGAGTCGAATTCCCATTCATTTTTGTTGAAAGTTCCAGTTAGAAAGTGGTTTTGATGAAATCTGCCTTTACAGAAATCCTGAAATACTCAGTAGCCATGATCATAGGGGAGAATCCGTTAGGCAATCCCGTTAACAGTAATGACTCCATCCACTGATAATTAATTCCGAACCCCGTTCTTCTTAATTCTGTAATGTTTCCATAATCTGTGCCACGAACGACGTCATTGAACTGCAATTTTCTCGACCAATCAAAATTGAATTCTGCAGCAAACTTATTATTCGCGAAAAACCATTGTCGTCAAATAGTTGTTACAGTTTTTCCCACAATTCCTTCAACAATTTTATATTTTTTACGTGTACGTGTAAAGACGAATCAATTGTCATAATAAATTTTGGTATAGTTTTTTCGTCATCTGCATCCTCTATATTCTTTTTCTAATTTCACAACATTTCTGAAAATTCTTTGTCGCGGAACACTACTCAGAATAATTTACTCATCCCTTTAGCTTGAGTACATTGATAAGATAATTAGTAAACATTGTAATGGTCAGTTACTAAACTTGTACATTCCGAAAATACAATAATCCGTCACGACACAGTTCAGTTGCATCTTAATACGAAATAAATCCGAAATATTGGTAAAAACCACGAAAATTTGGGATTTATGATCGAGAGGTCCATAACTTAAAAAATAATCACTTATTTAGTTAATTCAATTATGACAAACTGTTTTATTGTAGAATAAAAGTACACACTAAAAACCATAGATGGCAGCACTAAAATAACCCTTTCGATATAGTTCAATAATATTCTTACGTATATCCTTAGAGTCGGCAATATGTAATAACATTTTTAAAGTGGTTAAACAAAAGCATAGGAAATGAAAAGATTTGAAAACATCTAAATATATAAGGGATAAAAAAGGCGCCTATTTACAAACGACAAGGCAAAAAATAGACGATGGTATGAGTTGTACAAAGAACTACTAAATGAAGAATTTCCGTGCAACCAAGAAACCCAGGAACCTGCAATTCTAGGGTCTGCACATGAAATCATATAATAGGGAATCAAAATAGCAAATGGGATCGGATGATGTAATCGCAAAAATATGGAAAGCTTTGGAAGTAGATGGTAGCAAATGGGTCACAGGAATTTTTAACAATATTTTATATAGATTTTTTTATATAGCATATTGGTCCCTTTCTATAATAATAAAGGAGATATTCGAGACTATGAAAATTTTAGAGACGTCAAACTCACATCGCGCTCCTCCAAGATCTATGAAAGGGTTATAAAAAGGCATCTAGCCTTCTGTATAATATAATTGTTAAAACATCAGTTTGGCTTTACTCTTGAAAAAGGAACTACAGATGCAATTTACGCAATAGAAATTTTTTTGGAAAAAGCTCGACAAAACAAAGAAAAGCTCTAGATGATCTTTATAGATCTTGAAAAGGCATTTAGCCATGTCCCAATGTCCTTAATATACTAATTAAGAACATATTTTGTCCCTAAATACTACATATAACTCATAAAAATTTGTGCAGAAAGGCCCAAACATGTGTCAAAAGTCCGCTGGAATGTCTCAAAGATTTAATGTAAAAACATCTACCAAGGGAGTGCTTTAATGCCCCTTCTATTTAATATCATTATGAACAACCTAATTATGAGAATCCAATCAGTAGAATATTTTGTAAGCAGGTGACGTGTTGTTGATTTCAAAAAACAAGCAAGATATCGAAGTTAACCTAGAATAGTGGAGAAAATCATTAGATTGAAATGGTCTGCATATAAGTAGAATCAAAACGAAATGTAAGTCATGCAACTTTGATCATGATCAACTAATACCATCAGGCTCTAATGTTGCGAGGGGCCAATATTCTGTGGATACATAGATTTAAATATCTGGAATCAGTTATTTTCGAAGATGATTCAATCGAGGCAGACATTACACATGGAACAACATAAGCGTAGAATAAGTGGAGTATGCCGACAAATAGCGTATCAGGATTAAAGACAAGGTTTATAAAACGGCCAGTCAGGTCAGTTATAATATATAATAGTGAAGTTTGGGCTACAAAAAACCCATATAGATAACCTGAGATTGACGTGAAAATAATTTAGAAAAATAATAGTACGTAATACATACGACACAATACGTCTAGCTGTACCGGTTTTACGACGCACAAATAGGCAAGAAGTATACAAATGTGCTCTTCATTTAATTTTTCTTGCACACAGTTTTATGTATACGGATGAGTTCCAAAGTTAAATGCACCTGCTGCACTGGGCGGGTGAAGTAACACTCAAATACAAAGTACGAAATGAACAGGGGGAGTTCCAAAGTCGCTCCAATTACCGATGAAATCCAGGAGGCGAAATTGAGATGGTATGATCATGCAATAAGCTGAGGCTTTTCCATGGCCTGGAGAAAAAAGGGAGAGGTAGACCTACAGAAGTGAGCTGACCTAGTTGATGAATGTCGAGCGTAATATGTAGGAAATAGATTTATCCGAAGAAGATGCTTACACGAGAAGCAAATGGCGTCACAAATCAAGAAAGACAACTCCACGTGGCAGTAAGTGGCGAGGAGTAAGGAAAGATGACTAATGAAATGCTCTTAAAGGAGGATATGTTAAATTTTTCTGTTTTCTGCATTCTGTTAACATAGCCAGGATTTTAACGTAAGTTATTTTTAAAAAAGGCTGATATTAAATTATTTGGCGATGAATTAAAATGCCCGTAACACTATGGATTTCGCATCGAATGTAGTTGTACTTCAATGAAACTTTTTATTTTCTTATGTTTAATCAATATATTGAAAAAAATGTAAATTACTAGTGCAAATCTTGGGTATAAATAAATATTGATGATTGAAGTTGAGCAGCGCCTTTGATGCTCGATCAGTATTTTTTCAATGTTGTTTAGAATATTATGTAGTGTAATCATTTTCACTAACAATTTTATGAAACACCTGATTTCACTGAATTCACGATTTCACTGAATAATAACTCTAGCACTTTCAAAATATTGAACAGTTCATATAACTTGCGCGATTCGGGGTAAACCATTGCGAGATTAAAAACAAATACATGCTATATATACAATTGGTATATTTTATTTTTAAGTAAAATAAACGATAATACATGTTATCAGATCAATTGTAATCAAACTTTCTCTTTTTAGGGGTTTATTTTTTATGACATTCGTGATTGTGCCTTTCCTTTATTTAGATTATAATGTTACGTAAGTCATTTCGGAATCGTGCGGCCGTGGTTACACTTCTTAATAATGATACTAAAAAGGATTTATTGAACCAAATTAAATACTGTTTTAAACCAATAAGACAAATATTCACAACGCGAACTACGGGAACATACATTTTCGTGACAATAAAATCAATCATCGTACGACTTTATTTATTCAATGGGCGACTTTTCTTCTATTATTACATTCACAAACAGAGTTCAATCTAAATAATATAGAAGAAGCTTCAGTGACCGTTAGAAAATTCGAAGATTTGCAACTTCAAAATCATTTAATATATATGCAAAGGGAAACTTGTACGTGATACTTTTTCGCATTATTAAATTCATAAGAAAAATTGCATCTACATAATTTGGAGTAAGTTATGACAAATATTATCATGATTTATCACATATGTAAAATTCAGAAATAATCAATACTACTGGTATGTACTACTGGTAGTGCATTCCAATTTCGTTAGAAAATTGACATATTCATAATATTAACAATTCTAAAAATGCGCATGGTCTAGCCAATACCCGATTAATCTAATATGCAAACCCAAATAAAATAAATATTTTACAAACTGTTTTTCTCCAAATAACTGCTGCTGCCAATAATAATCCTGGCAAATATCATTCGCAGGATATATAACCGAAGTTTAACGGTCGGATCTAGACGATATGGCTGCATTATGTAATTTACCGAATCGTCTGCTAGACAGCGTATTACAGGATGTGACAAATCTACTGAGTTGGCTCTCTCCGTCTGCCTCGCTTCGGTTTAGTAGCGAATTTCTGCAACAATAGATATATCAGACTTCAAATCGAAACAAGGAGTTAATACAGAAATATTCAATAGTTTGTATTCATATTCACAAATGGTTCCTGATGTAACAGCTGTTAGAGCAACTGCGATAGATATGATTTAAAAAACATTGAAAACATTGTATATAAATAGCCTCGTCTGCACTTAATAATCAGTAAGAAGTCAGTCGAAAAAATGTGATGAGGTGTGTCAATTAATTACATAATTTGGTAGCATAAATAGAGAATGTTTATAAAATGACCACATGCTTAGAAGTAAGGCGTTTGTATAAATTTTCTGAACGTAGAACCAAACCATGTATGCAGATAATCCGCTAATTTGGCACCGAGGTTGAAGTTTAAGTATGTTTGATTTAAAATGGTATAAAATAACAGAAGAAATGCCTACGACCGCGTCCATCACGAGCTACTGTCTAATTTAGCCATCTTATAAATTATAAAATATGTATTTTCTGTGGGTATACTTCCTGATTTCAAATAAGTGATGTATACATAAGTTTTGAAGGTTGTTAAGTAACTATTTGGTGAGATAAATATCTAACAAATCTTCATAGTTAAAATAATAAAAAAGTAGGACTGGCGTGGACTTTGTTTTTATAAGAGATGAATAATTAAAGACATCTTAAGGGGTATATTTTGCTGCAGAATTGATGGCCAAAATAATTTCCGTTTAGTGTTTCCGTTTACCGTGCTGAAAAATTGATAGCAGAGTTGTATAGTGACAATTTTAAATTAGAGATAAATAAAATAAATTAGATATAGGCTTGTCATAATCTTTAAAATATTCCTGAGACTTTTTAGTGCCAACCCTAGGATTTATCTTTTGTTGTCGCTGAACGAACAGATTCAATCAAACGCACCTAGTCTCAAATAAAGTCAAACCATCTCAAAGACGATGAATTGTCTACTTATTATCGAGACATTTTGTCACCGCTTTCTCGCTCTATTATTAGTCCATGGATAAAGTACTTATAAAGAAGTGTGAAATGATTACAAACTCTGTTTCAAATTTCTGAAAGGGGGGTTTTACTTCCGTCCATTAATTTTTTTAGAATATTTTAAGTGCAATTAAGTCTCTATTATATTTAGGTAGTACTGAAACTATTTCCTTTTAATCAAGTAAAGAATTATAAAAGCCATCAACAGGTAAGGGAGACAAAATTTAGAAGATCAGTTGAAATATGAATGTTAATAGGATTTGTATGAGTGCATAGGAGTATTTCTAGATGGCGTGTGATTATTATGGTGGAGGTTTGTAACTACAAATATCTTACAATATGACAAAAAAATATCAAATATCATGTCTTAACACTAAGGTGGGAAACTTTAATGGAAAACGAGATAACATGTGATAATATAGAAACGTCTAACGTTTCGTAAATTGAACAATAATATTTACTTCAACATTGTACAATAAAAATGGTATGGAATAAAGTTCACTATGGATGCATTGACATAGAGAGATAATATAACCCTGACCCTTAACAGAGTCAGGACTCTATTATACGAAAAAAAAATTTATTTACTATCTAGAGGAATGTTACGCAAGTGGAGGATGAACCGCAAATTCTCGGTCTGCCTCGTTTATCGCACATAAAAATCTAATAAACTTAAGTTTTTATTTGCGAGTGTTTCTGAGTAGAAACGATAATTGCGTATTCTGTCCGTGATTCAACTAGAATTAGTAAGTAAACAATACTGTTTGATTGTGATATGAAAGAGAAGCCTCCATTAATTGGACGTTTAAATACAATACTGTCAAGATTGAAATGAATACCACAAAATTTTCATGAACTAATTTGTATAACTAGTTCTTAAACTGTATAAGTTAAATTTGAAATTTGAGAAATATCACCAGCAGAAGATGTTTCGATTATGACGAAGAGGTCATCATCAAAACATAGATGATGACGGAGAGGACATAAGATTATTAATTTTCTCTTAGAATATCTGTTATTTTGGAATAGAATTTAAAAACTGTTTATAACGAGATAACATAAAGTGTTAAATTTCGTTGGGCAGATCATTCAATACGGAATAACTATAGCAGTCTACTGTTATTTTCAGTAGAACTTAAAGTTAATTGTGCAAAATTTCAAATGCATGTGCCCTGATAAATTTTATAAGTAAATACTAGAATAATTTATTCAGTATTCCTAATGTATGTAAAATACTTTATACGGTGACAATTTTTTGTTCAGCGTCTAACATTTTATGAGCTTTTTTTTTATTTTTGCTTTCCTTTTCTATCAATTTAATACAATTATTTTTCTAAGTAAATTATTCTATAAATATCAAAGAGAAATACATTTATGTCTATTTTCTTTAATACTTCATAATCCTAGTTCTTGTCTTCATCTTTTTAGGACATCAAATTTAAAACTACGAATTTTGCTCAAACACGAATTTCACAGTTTATCGTGTAACGGCGTTATACGCTAAAATTCCCTAATTATTTCATCGTTAATAAATGTTGATTTACTTTTCTTAAATACTACACATAAATTATTTAAAAAGTAAAAATTTATAGGTATTTTCATTGGAAAAGTGGGTATGCAGTGTTTCCAGGTAGATTCATAAAATGTTTTACTAATTTTCGTTTCGAAGAGTATTCTTGGTAAAATTAATAAGAATATCCTTGTAATTATTTACACGTGCTCAAACTGGAAGGTACGTTAGTGCAAAATATTTTTCACAGTATTAATAAACAATATAAACATCGACTAAATTCTGAATTTCCTTAAATCATTTATTTTCACCCAGTCTCTTTATGACTGGTTGCAGCACGTTTTAGTTAAAATGATATTTTTAGATACCATCTAGTTATTTTATTTAGATTTTAGCGATGAAACTTTAATATTAGTTTATGTATTAACGATGAAAATATTACAATGGGTGAAAAATATTGGCGATAGCTCTACTAGTATGCTCTTGTTCATCATCTTAGTTTGTTTTACATTTTACTTGAATTCTCGAAGTGTTATTAGTATTACTTATTAAATTAACAGTTTAATTAATTCCAGGTAATTTTGAAGTTAATTGCTATGTTTTTATTTATTTATTAAAAAAAATTTGGTGCCTAATTAGAAGTCTTGCTGAGATATAGAATGTTCAAATATTGGTCCGTACTTTTTATTAAACTTAATAATGTTTGATTAATTTTTACTACTTGACCATGTTCAGTTCTGTGTAAATTAATAAATATCACTATTAATTTTGAACATTTCCAAATCAGAATAATGATTGATTTCTAAATGGTAACTAAAATAAAAATTAAATTTAAAACATATGTTTATACTTAATATTGAGTGAGAGATACATATCTTTGATTATTGTAACTAATCATAAGTGACATATGTACCATAGTTATATATTACCAAACTTTATCTTTTTGGCAAAGAATGGATAGCATTGAAATAGAAAAAAACGCACGTTTTAAATTGAAAAATTAGTCAATGAACCCTTGGAAATAATTATCATAATCAAAGTTTTTTTCATGCAAAATCGGATGGCGCTGTATCTGATGAATAATATAGAAATAAAATAATATCTGACCCCATCTCTAATAATTTTAATCTTTTAATACTTACCAGCCCTTTATTTAGGTACGAAGTCTTTATTTCTGAAAAATTCCTCCGTACTAGTATATTTTTATGCATTGAAAGATCCTGTTATATTTTTGGAACAATTAATCATAATAAATTTGAAGCTATCATGTTAGTAGACCGATATATGTTTCTAAAGTTTAGTGTGAATATTTAGGCTGCAGATACTACATCAATAACAGATTACTACATTTCCTTATTCCTAAACCGTAACTTTAAGTTTCTAGTTTATAACATTAGTCATTGAATCTTAAGCAGAATATACAGTCTGGAGCGACTTCAAAAATGGATACCAATTAAACCCTAAACCCGTCTCTAGTCATTACCGTCATTACTAAATTTTAGAGAAGCATGCTACCTTAATTTGTAATAAAAATAGCATAAATAAATCATATCACCTTCCAAACTTGAGTATCTCTTATATCTCTGACTTTACAAAATCTGGTCACAGTTCTATTGGATGGAGATATTTGACCGATGCAATCTATATAATTTCAGTGTCCTCTGTAACAATACTAACAATGCATCACGATTTTGCTCCACATTTTTGACCCAAGGTGCTCAAGACTAGAGATTATACCTGATATCATCCTCTCTACATTTCAATAAATTATTATAATATAAAATGGAGGGTTTATTTCCAATATTAACTCAATCATAATTACATTTTATTATTAACGGAACTACCATGATTTCTTTCACCTTATACCGGTATAATAACATATTATATTTTTCATTTGTTAACCTATATATTTTATCGAACGGTCTGGTTTAATATATAGTAGAAAAAAAACTCTGTCATGTTGTGGACATTCTCAACAAATTTTAAGCCCATAATTTTGAAGCTTACTTCAGTATATTGCTTCCATAACAGTTCTGCTACTATTAAGTGTCTATCTACGTATGTTTTCATGAATATCTCTCCAAAACTCATGCAACTATGGGAGCCTTCAAACTCTGTATTTGTAAACTTTGCCCAACTTGTGTAAATTTTTTTCTACTTTACTCGATGTGCATTCAAGTGCAGTAGTCAAAGCTCGCGTCTAAAATTAGGTACTTAAATTGGTGTTTTTGATATATCGATAACATAATCAGTCTGTTAATCGGATCTGGTTTGACCCCTTAAAGTGTAATCACCACTCCTAAATCGTTGATATTATTGCAGTAGCTTCACAAACAGTTCCAAGATCTAATTTCTGGCACATGATGTGTATTACTTTTGCTGCAAATGACCGAATTGGTATTTCTAAAGGAAGCAGTAACGGACAAAGGTTTTAACTTAGTTCATAATTTCTCTATTTAACTAAACTATAAATAAAGTTGAAATGACGGCGTGCTGTTTAAATATGTGTATACTGATCGAAAGACCTTTTTGAAGTTACTCAAAAATATTAAATTTTTTTTTAAACACACAATATTTATGAGTTAACCTGACTTATATTACATTTACAATTATATACTTAATATATGCTAAGTATATTTAATAGGAACTTATAAATAATGTGTAAAATTCAAACGTAAAGAGAGAAGTTGGTATTACACAAGTTCATTGCAGCTTATCGTTTTTCTGAATGGCATGTGTGTCGACATTTATATGATTTCACTGAACGTAGCACTGGCTTTCATTCTGGTTTTCCTTAGTGAATAGATTGAGTTTAAATGTATAATTTATGACTGTTTTGGGAAAATTACCTGAGCTGTGATGATGAAAGTCAATAAAGTGGGAGATAAAAACTGGGCGTTGACATATTTTGGCATGCGTTTCTTAAATTCTGGAGATATAAGTAAACAAGATATGGCGACATTATTCTTCACAAAAAATTCAACGATAAAATTTGCGTTAGCACATGTATATACATGTATCATACAAAATTTATAATAAACGGTTCGCTCTTTAAAAAAAATGTTTTTTTTTCGACTCAATTTTCTAGACTTTATTTTGTAAAACTGTCTTAACCCTCAGCAATGGACAAATTTATCTGTTGTACTGTGTTTTTCTAAAGAACTGAATAAAATTTGTGATGGTGTTTTTAAGTAAACAAAATGCTGTAAGTTATATGCGCGGAATTTCGCGCATTGACACGGCGGTGGGCCTATATCAGGCGAGCGGTGAAGCCTGTTTTTCCTATGGTATTTCCAGTATAACAACCACAACGTCTATGAGATGCTAGGATGCAATATTTTTTTAACATGGTATATAAAAAGTTAGCAGTTTAGAAAAAATCTTTGCTTATTTATGCAAAGCTGCGCTGTTCACTCTCATTTTATAAATATCAAACCTTAAACCTTCATGCTTTTCATGAAACATTTGTCAAAATTTTTTAGCAAAAGTATATGTCTTTTTTTAAAGTGATAGATATCAACAGAAAATTTCTTAAAAAGGAGATGTAACTCGGATAAAAGCAGCATTAAAAAAAGAAGCGAAAGTGTTATTTAATTGAACGCAAAGGTCAGTTAAGTTTTCACAACAAAACTCAGGAGTTGAAAAATAATATGAATTATTTTTTGGACACGCACTCACACACACGCATAAACAAACTCAAGTACGCACACAAATTAACTAAAACACACACATGCACTTGCACTCAAACGGCGACTCCTGCATAATAGCTGGTAACCTGCATATTATCTATCCAATATGCACATACATTACGCATACACATTTGTTAACAAGAATTTTGCGTCTCTTGTTTCATGAGCCAGATTTGACAAATGCCTTCCAAGTGTACCTATGTGGTAAAGTATCAAATTCTAAGCTTCCAGTGAAAATTAATATTTTTTTTCATTTTATTTCCATATATATCTACGTGATCACTATAATGATGTAGCTGTCGTCGTTTGATATAAGTAAATTTGTGAAACAATTATTTTCCAAAAATAAACCGTTAATCTTATTGTCTTGAATTAAGAGTTATTTTAAATTAAAAGCTGCCTTCAAAATAGTTAACTGTGGTTGGTAGGGATAAGTAAATTTGTCCAACAATTGTTTTACAAAAATAAACTGTTAATCGTATTGTCTTTAATTAAGAGTTATTTTAAATTAAATGCTGCCCTCAGAATAGTTAATGCGCAATAACGGAGTTTGGAAACGATAACACGTACTGAAAAGTATTTATAGACATTTATAAAGTGTATAAATTGCTTTTCTAAGTTAGCTAAAATGTACAGAAAATAAATTAGTAAGCGGTACTCAGTTACGCAAAAACCATTTTATCTAACTATTTTTTTTAAATCTACCGTATTTCCCAAGTTTTCTTTTTTCTTCTCTGTTCACTACTGTTATATATTTATTTTAAAACTTATTACGTACATAATCTTAACTCATTACGAACACCTTCCACATTCTTTGATGAACCTTTATACAACCTTATTTTATAACAAATTTCTAAAAAAGAATATGTTCTCAGTTTGATGCTTATGTATTTTTTTTCATGTTATGAAGTTGTAACTCGAAGACGCGTTGACTGATTTTGGGAATCTATCTTTCTATTTGAAATAATCTTTTTTTTTGTTTGAAAGGTTTTGGTTTCAGAGAGGTCTCATGTAGATATGGTCATAATCTGAAGCTAGACTCGAGATATATTCTAAGCAACTCTCCAATGTATAATAATAAAAATTGATACCGAGTTTCAACTCATTTGACACAATTTTATAAGTACTTTAGTCACAGATGGTGGTCAAGGCCTTATAATGGAGTTAGAAGCTTGTGACAGAACTTCCCAAGCAAGAATTAGATTTATAAAATTTTTTGTCATTTGACTTGTGATGACGAGACCATTGGTCACAAATATTGATATGCCTGTGACGATGAAACTGGAAGATGATGACAGGAACTCCTCAATGGGTACGAATATATTCTTAATGTTTACATTCGTTTGGATTATCTTGACGAGTCTTTTGATCACAAATAGTGACCGGGGTCTGATGATGAGCAGAAAGCTGATGACATAACTCCTCTAAGGTAAAAATGATTTTCATCTAGTTTGGGCTCATTTGATTTATCTTGACGAATCCTATGATTATAAATGATATCCAAGATCTGGTAATGGAACCGGGAAATTGAGACAGGGAATAGCCAAGAGTGTGTTCATTGAATTTGGGCCCATTTGACTTGTCTTGACGGGTCCATTTTCAATAATTGAGATATTATTAAAATCTTCATGAGGAAATGTCACAAACATGCTAGGTAATATAAGAAATCATAATTCAAAAAATAAAACACTTCAATGAAAGAATTTAACCCACTTTTTATAACCATTGCATCCATAAGAAAAGCATGTAAAATCGTCAAATTTTTACTTTTAAGAAAGATTAAGTCACAACTTTCATCGTTACATTTTTCGTGATTATCTCTTTTGTATATTTTCCTTAATTAACAGAAATAAGCAAATAACATTAAATTGTGCTGTATTAATACCAAGTCTTGTTCAGTAAATATTCATCAATTTTTAAATTTTTTTCACACCTTAAGATCTCCACTGATCATGCTTTTCAACGCGTTATGGTATGTTCATACGAAATAACTGACCGCTGTATAGCTAGAATAAATTATAGAAACATGTAAATCTAATTTCAAGAAAGAAGTAAAACGAAAATCTAACTCCATTGGGTAGCATTAGGGAAATTTAACTTATCATTTTTTCCAAAATACTCCAGTGTTTGAAGATGAAAATCTTTAACCAGTGATTTTTGCCAGTGATGACATACAAAAGTGAGACATGACCCCTTGTTATTAGCCTCGTAAAAAGATTCTAAGACACTTACTGAGCTATGAAAAGGGTTATGCTTGGGGGATTCTCTTTAAAATATGATATATAATAAGTAGATCAGTAAGAGGACTAAGGTTACAGGCGTAGATCGTAGTATTGTCAGACCATAGAGCATGCAGAACCGACGTCCATTGGGAAAGAAAGGTTCTTGAATGGCAACTATATACCAAAAGACGCAGAATAGAATGGTCCCCTGTTACGTGGATAAATGATCTGGTAATGATCACGAGAAATCATTGAAGTTAAACGGCAAAGGATCGAACTTTGTGGGAATCAAGAGATAGAGTTTTATTCAGAAGCGGAAGTATTTTAGCTGATGCTTACAAAAATAAATTTCTTGACTACTAAAACAATGCTTAGTGATAGGTTGGTAGATTGAATAACGATAATATGGTCAATTCAATTTGTACTATACAAATCAACTGACAATAATAAGAGAAGAATATCCGTATTATTATTCTATGATTGTTGACATTCATGTAACTCTGAACAAATGTTTCATTTTGAATGGTTTATACACTTGCGATACTCGAATTATTAATTTTTGAATCATTTCTTTCTTTTCACAGTATATGCTAGCATTCGTAAAACCTTATTAAAAGTTTTTAGGTTTATAGTTGATGAGCTAGAAAACATTTTTTGTGAAAAAGTAAAGTTGGATTAAATTTTATTTTGTACATTGAATACCGATTAAATGTTATAATCTGATATATCCAGATATTAATTCAACTCAGTTTAACTAAAATTATGAGTCTGTTCTCTTTACTATCGATGTGACAGGTAGTAATTTTGAAAATACGAATTTAACTGATCAAATATTCAATATAAAACAATTGCTGTTTCAGTGTCCAGTAGTTCAAAACACTTTATGATATATCCAAAAATAATTTAATCTAACGAATGTTTTCTTGATTCTCGCACGAAATTTTTTTAGATCCTGTCCAAGCATATTTATGGTACCCAAAGAATAGACCGATTTGTATTTATATTTCATTTATTACTTTAATGTACTAAGAAAGTGTGTATTTCCTTATCGAAGCTCATCATTTCGTGAAAACAATTATTGTAATTAAATAAAAAGTGAATAGGAAATTTAATTTAATTTTTCACAACTAAATGAAAGTACGTGATATAGTATTATTTATACTTTATATAAATTCCTTACCATGACCTAGGTTTCAGGTGGGCAATTTGTAAAGATCTTTATAATCTTACAAATATTAGAAATTTAGTCTTTATCGTCTCACGTTGATAGCAATAACACCCGAACATCGCGTCGAACACGTCATCACAACGACTGGACCGCCTTTACACTGCCGAGCGGGACGCTAACCGCCACATCGCCACGAGCAGGTCAAAAAGTAGTTCGAGAACATGATCCAGCAGGGTTTATGTCGTCCAATCAAAAGACTTTTGTCAACTCTACTCCACTCGTACCATAAAGGCGACTTACGAAACTGCGGTGACTACCGAAGAATCAACTCAATCACCAAACTCAATCACTACCCGATATAGTGTATTAAGGACTTCACATACCAACTGACTAATAACATCGTGTTTTGCGTAATTGATCAGAACCGGGCATACTAGCAGATTGCTGTCTCGGAGGCCGACATCAAAAAACTGCAATTATTAGGCCGTTCGGTCTTTTATAACTGACGGGAATGTGCCCAGATCCCAAGAAATCCGGCCAAACGTTCCAACGCTTCATTCGCAAGGTGCGAGTCCGAGGAGGACTCGATTTCGTCTTTTCTTCATCGACAACCTCTTGGTGACATCAGAAAGTGAAACTGAACACCGTCAACCTTCATACGAGGGATTGATTGTTATATCATTTTCGAGATGATGATTGATTGTTATAACAAAAATGGCATAACAATCAATCTCTCCAAGCGCAATTTCGGCAAGGTTGAGGTAACATTTCTTGGATATCGCATATTTCTACGGTACGGTATTAAACTCAAGGTCGGAAAGGTCAAGATCATTATCGATTTGCCCAAGCGAGGAACTTTGACGTTTTCCCATATGATCAATTACTATCGAGAAAACATACCCGATACCGCATCGCTACAAGCGCCGCTGAATGCGTACCTTCACGACTCAAAGAAACGAAACATAACATCAGTCGTCTGGAGCCCGTTAGTGGATCAAGCGTTTTAGGCATGTAAGACTAGCTTTACGAACGCAAACATACTCGCTCACACGTCGCATAATGCACCCATTGCATTATTCACCGATGCATCCAACCCGTTAGCCGGCGCTGTACTACAGCAATACGTCGACGATAAGTGGCAGCCGCTCGGCCACTACTCTAAAAAGATTTCGTCTCCCCAACAGAAATTTAGTATTCGCTATTTGTTTCTTTTCTATAAACGAAAAACAATATTATTACATTACATGAAAACATATAATCGACTCAATCCAATAAACATAGGTATTTGGGACGAGCTAGAAAAATGAATGAACAAATGACAGAATGCAAATAAAATTGTGTAATCTTTTATAAATAAGTGTAAATTTGCCAATAAGTGTAGAAGAGGACCATTTTATTTTAAAATACATAATACTCATAGCTAGATGTATCCCCGTTCTTTTTAATTAAATGTTAACATTAATATACGTATATCTTTGCTAATAGCCCAACTGAAGATGTTGTAATACAATGAAACCTAGGTCGTGGTAAAGAACTTAAAGTAGAAATAATACTACATCACGTAGATTCATTTAATTGTTAATATTACGTGTTATGGAAAATAATTTTACTACATATATGGACTATTTTTGTTAACAATTATGCTATGATCAGAATTTTCAAGCTAACTTGATTGTTTGCATGCCCGAATAGATTTAAAGAAATAAACTCAAACTTCGCTACGGATTATTATATGTACGATACATATAACATATGGAAAATTGACACTGTCTTTATTGATTCTGATTCTATCAATAGTTCTGTCGTTTATTAACTGCAAATAAATTAAAACGATAATCTAATTTGGCATAATGGTTGGTTTGTGGAGATTCTGCGTATTAACGTACTGAAAAGTTAATTTTTCAAATCAGGAACATTGTTTATTTATCATCTACTATATCGTAATATAAGATCAATCAAATAAAATACACTATACTATGTAATGACTTATATAATGACTTTATAGAACATTTTCTGTAAAACAAGGAAATATTAAGTCATATTTGGAATAGTTAGTGTTTAAGTATCGAGCTTATGAAAACTTGACCGGGATGATCCCTGTAATACGTTCCACGAACCTCATAAAATTATTTACTGCACTACGGCATTGTAAAAAATATGTGAAGTTCAATAGCGTTGAATTTACTAGTTCCACGACAAACGTAACAAAGTTTCATGCAGGAGACGAAATTGATTTACTATGTAGAGAACTTGAACGCGTTTGAAGGAGGAACGCACGAATGCTCGGCTCGCTTCGTCCACCATTCAGGTCTGTGTTTTCGAATATCGTAAAAATGTAGTGGATTGAATCTTCAATTTATTTCCTGATTCAAAGGGAAAATGCGTATTCTTTTTCCCTTGTAACGTTTTAATACATTACGTGACGTGGCTTCCTTTTAAAAATGTTGCGCAAATGGGTAATCACATTAATGTACTATAAATATATCGGAGACAACACTTAAGTTAACTTTACTTTCGTTTCGCGATTCTTGTGATGAGAATTGTTTATAATAAAGGAATTTTTGAAAAGGACATAGTAAATAAAGTACGAATAAACGAGCTTGGAGGTATCAGTCAACTTTTCGTACATAAAGTTGGAATTATTAATTAGAATATCCATAAAAATCTTCATTTTTGTTAATTAATTTAATTGTGTATTATGCTTATGTTTTGGGGCTCATTTAACATAATTTTTATATAGCATATTATCTATACAAGTATCAAACGGCACCTTGTAGTAAATTGATGCTACAAAGCAATTTTTTACTATTATTTTTATTATAGGTTTTTACATCGATTTAAAAATATAAAGAATTCATTAAGAAAATGCTCATCTCTGACACAACGAACCGTTTAGTCTCAGTTAAACTGGCAATCAGTTCATCAAATTACAACCTCATTGTTGTATTTTGTATACGATGCAATTTTTTATTTTCCACGAAGTAAAAATAAAAGAAAGAAATTTTGTTTTCGAAATCACTAAAACCTCTAACACGGAGTAGATCAAGAAATATTTAATTTAATAGGTGTGTAGTGTGATGGGAATTGGGAAATATAATATACTGACACATTATGTTGAGGGATTAGGAAGGTGTATTTCCTTTTAGAACGTAATTCAATACCATGGGTGGACAGGAATTGAAATACGACGTAACAGGATTATTGAGGATATTATATAAAAAAATTGACAATGGAAGTTAAGTAGTCGGTCCCGAAAATGGGTCGGTCATGATGTATAGGTATAGGGTAAACATTTATTAAGGCCGAAATTATACTGAATACACAGGTTTTGAAGTCGTTCCAGTTCAATTAAGTAAATGTTCATTTAGATTAGAATGACACGTGTCTCAAGTTTAGGAAGAAGTAGAGTTTCAAAAATGGGTAATTTGGTTTAAAACGGAAGAAAATTGAAGCCGTTTGGGAGGACGCGTTTCGAAGAAAATCTTACAACTAACATTATTTACTTGGCGATGTCATGAGAGTTATTTGTCAGTTATTTGGTCAAAATATCTTACAGATAAAGGGATAACATAGCAGTTAATGAATATCTGTGGTAAATCAGCTATACAAATGTTGAGTGAAGTTTTTTACCACAAATAAGCCAATGATTTAATTGGCTTAATCTGTAGACGTTGCTTAATAGTCCACTAACTGATTAGGTGCAGGTTTGTATTCTGTATGCAGAAAGAAATTGCATCGACACTACAATGATAATATATTTGAAGCTCATCAGTACATAAACAGCAGTCAAAAGAGAGTAATTAAACACGTAGTCGACAAGACTGGGAAACAGAAGTAAACAAAAGAAAAAGTATACCATTTTGACTTACACCTAAAATGAGACTAACCCAATTTCAATATATTCAGAAATGTTGAGAACCTGTTTAAGGTCACGAATATGGGAATGAAACCAATGAATGTATAATGGTGACAGATTTAAATATTTACCCGATGTATCAAAATATCAAAGTCAACAGAATTGACAGCATTACTGAAGTCTTATAATAACCTCATAGATAGATGGCTCATAGCAAGATACACACCATTTATCACTTTCTGCAGCGTAGTTGAAGTAGTGTACCCTGAGTTAATGCATTTAAAAAATTAACACGTCTGTAATGTACTATCCACTTACAGATATTAAATAGTAGTGATAGTACAGATACAGTTCAAAAATCTTTTGCTGGATTTGGGTAGATATTATAGGTAAAGGTATAATATTTGCCTTCTTCTTTTCACAATGGAAATTTGTAGGGTAAGTAATCTAGTGATGATGGTGGTTCCTAGAATGTAAATAATGAGCAAGATCGTGGATACTTAGACCATTACTGACTATGAATGTCAATTGCGAGAAAGTTCTTTTATAATACAGATACTTTAATTTCTGAAATTATAAGTACATTATAACTGAGCAGGAGCAGGCACTGTGCTTCTCGAAGTTTCCAAACTCAATGTAGCATCTAAGACAGCAGGTAGGTTTGCAAAGACAAATTTGAGGTGATTAGTGTCGATTGGATACTATGTTATCTCATATTGTTTATCCAGAGACGAAGTGCACTCGTTAATTTTTTACTAATCTAATACTTCTTTTAATTTCTACACATTTGCGATACCTTGTTTCATAATACTCTGTAAACCTCTGAACGAAGATGTTTTAGTTGTGATCCTATCCCATTTTTGTATGAAGCACTGTTTTTTTCTTAATTTAGTGGTGGTCACTTAAGGCCTAATTTATCAATCTGTAATCTATCCTAGAATCCTCGTAACTTAAGAGCACTTGACGAAGAAGTGAACTAGAACTTACAACTTTTTACTTTACCAGTCCCAAGCTGGAAGTTCCCCATTTCGTACACATGGCACCAAACTTTAGAAAAAATAATTTTTTTCAAAATGTTTGTCGCTTTTATTCAGTTTTTCTTTATAATTTTAATAAGCATGTCACACGATTTCATCCGCGTATAATTCTTACTAAGCTGCTCTCCACGCCGCGGTCACGAAATGCCTTCGCTTAGTTCTGCAATGTTTGGGTATTATCGGGAAAAATATTCGGAATGTTTATTCAATAAATCCAGTCTCCCTCTACCTTGCACGGTTTGAGCAGTATTTACTGAGTTCTATTACACTTTTTATTAGTTTTCTGCCCTTATAAATTGAAACGTAATTATATATAGCTTACTCCATTCTTTAATTATAAAATTTCTCATACCAATATTATTTTTTAAATCAACAAGGTGATTCCAGAGATTAGAGCCAACAAAGAAACAAAAGAAAGTTTTCCGGTTTGTCACTGCTCTGCTCCTCTAAATACTATCGTGATGATATGCAGCATATAGTTTTCTCGAAATATAGTTAAGAAGAGATAGATAGAAGTATAGTTCCAAAACAAACCTAACTTTTAAAATTGGACTTTTAGTTTAGGAACAAATAGAAAAGTTTACAAATTTTTTGAAGCCCTGAAATTTATTTAATATTTACCGAGGACAAACAAGCGAACAAATAATTTTTTTCTACTTTATATGGTGTTATAGATATGTACTTGAATTATACGTATTTATTAAAATATTTTCATGACTTATAAGTATTTACTTTATTGAATATATTTGGCGTTAATTTTGTAGAAATTCATTATTCACATTTAAATGAAACTATGTGATATAGTATTATTTCTACTTTCTTTAAGTTCTTTACCACGAGGTTTCGTTGTATTACAATATCTTCAGGTGGGCTATTAGCAAAGACATCTTCAGATGGGCTGTTAGCAAAGGGATCTTTGCTAACAGCCTACCTGTAGATGTTGTAATACAACGAAAGTGGTAAAGAACTTAAAGAAAGTAGAAATAATACTACATCACGTAGTTTCATTTAAATATTTACATTAATTAACAAATATAGTATCATATGTACGTTGATGATTTTGAATAAGTAAATAAAGTGTATTCATTATATAAATTTGTACGTTTCAAATTCGTTTTTCGAAATTTGTCACTATTTCAACACACGCAGATTGCTTTTCGTGTCTATTTCAAGTAAACTCTCGGACGTATTTGTTTCATGGAAAAACTTCACTGCAACACACCTAAAAAGATCATATTCACAACTTATTTTTAATATAATATTAAAATTTAAAAAATACACTTATTTAATATTTTAATTTATATATTAAAGTTATTTTGCTTTAATAAAAAAATTAAAGAAACTTACAATTACAATTAAACTTCTTCATTAAAAGTCCTTCTCAATTAAAACAATTTTTTCTACAAACTTAAGATAAGTTATTACTTTTATACTACAATATATATAGTAGCTCACTAGATTTCAGATATAATGCAAAGGATCGTAAAACGGAAAATTTTGTTTGCGGAATAAAGTATTTGAGCCATGTTTATAAGGTTTATTACTACTAATATATTCAAAAAACGTTTTGCATAATGTGATAAATCCTTAACGAAAATTCAGTTTACCATTTGTCTATTAGTGAGAACAAAGCTGTCTTTCGCCGGGGAAATTTTTTAAAGAAATATGCTCTACGTTTTATTATTTGACGAAAATTCTCATTTTGTTCAACATTTTCTTGCGGATGGTATTTCCTTGTGTGGAGGTAATCTTTATGATATAAAGCTCACCATAAATGTAACGGCTTAATGTAATGTCACTGTAAATGTCTTTATTTTTTTAATTGGGCAAAATCGCCTTAAGAAAAACGATTATTTTTATGATGATCCGCACGATAAATAAAAGGTCAATCGATATGCAATGCTTGAACACATTTTACACTTAATATGGTTTTTATGAAAATTCCTGAAAACTGACTTTGCACATATTAATTTTTTTGTGACACCGAAAAATTTCTGATATGAAAAATTAAATCAGTATAAAATTATAAAAGGTGTATTTAGTTTGTGAAAATATATTATTATAACAATAGGCGACGATTAAAATTTGCAATAAGAATTTCTAACATGTCAAAACACTACATTTTTGTAACAAAAATGATTAGAAATGGCTAGCTGTGTCTCGTTCAATTCAACATTTTCGATGAAATAGAGTTTTCTCTATTAGCATGGAAACGGAGGTTTACACATGTATTTAGCCAATTTATTCATCCAGCAAAGTAAATCCTTAATAGTATTTTTACATAATCTATAGATTTTCATTGTGTGGGTATAGATAACGACCTTTTTTGGGATGGCCACAAATACATTGATGGAGAAAATGTTGAATACAGCAGATAGTATTTACTCGTACATTCTTTTTATCGTATTTGAGTGTTACCCTTTTTGAAATTTCCTTTGTTTCAAGTAACAAAATAAATGACTGATATTGACGCACCGAGTCAGGCAATTGAAGGGTTTTTATTTGATACTAGCTGCCTATTGAGGGCATAATTATTAGAGATAATTTCGTTAATAAATTATATGATTCTTTTATTTATTAATTCTACAAGTCGACTACTATTTAAAAAAATATAAAACAATATATAATAATGAAATGTAAATAGTAATAATAATTGGTGCTAAATAACGGTCAAGTATAACTAATTATTAGTTATAATTATTAGGATAAAAATAAATTGTTTTAAGACATTGTTATGATTGTCCGAGCGTCTATCACAGTTTCACAGGTTCTCCATATAAACATCGACATACATGAAGTTTTGAAGTAAATGTTTTATGTTGAACTCTCAATTAATGTTAAAAATATTAAAAAAAATATTTTTTGTACCTCTTCCTATACATAAAGTGGAGGAAACTTTTTTACTCTAAATGCATCGCTGCGTAACCAGTGACATAACAAAAAATACGATTTATTGTTGTATTAATCTATCGGAGTGTTAGATTGAGAATTTTTATGATTACTTTATTTAATAGCAAATATTTTTAAAACCTTTTACTTTCTTCACTTCTTTATGTCATGTTTCTATCATATGCCAAAATAGTTTCGATAATTTAATAGCAATTATTTGAAAAACCTTTTACATTCTTTATTTCTTTGTGTCACCTTTCTCCCATATGTCAAGGTGTAGTTAAAGTGATATTTATTTGTTTTTTAAATATTTAATAAGCTTAGCAAATAGTTTTTAATGAATATTTTTATTATGTATACTGTCAAATAGAAATTTTGCAAAAATGTAAAAACTATTGGACTAATCAAATATTTCTAGCAATTTAAATAAAATATTTTGAAGTTCACAAAACATAATAATAAAAAGAAACATTTGGTCAAGTTTACAATACATTTAAAGTGGACAAAATGGTAATCAATTGGCGCAAGGAAATGCCGCAAGGAACGGCACGCGACAACGCTTGTGTTTCTTGTGGCATTTCCTTGCGAAATATTTGTGTCATTATTTGATTTTGAATGTACTTCGCGGCAAATTATGATTCGGTAATAGGTTATCAACAATTTACATTCAGGAGAGAATATATATATATATATATATATATATATATATATATATATATATATATATATATATATATATATATAGTCTAAATTTCTCCTTCGAGGAATGAGACAAATACAGTGAAATGTTTTAGAAAATGAGGAAAAGTTTATTCATGATCTAAAGGCATAAAAAGAGAACACGATTTTTAGTATATAGCATTTGGTGGTCCTTAGACAATGTTTGGCAAATGCCGTAAAAATGTTGTAAAAGGAAGTTTCAAATTATTGCAGGACACCAGGGTAAATTGTCGCTGTTACTATTGATCTGTTACTATGGACAGCTTTATATTTTGCAGTTCGGCCGTATATTTATTTTTGTGGGTGGAAAGATTTAAAAGATAACCATTTGTTTCACACGAACAACAATAACTTTTCCTGAAAGTCTTTGTTATAATTTACAAAAATGTGTCCAGGTTTATATAAGAGACTACGTTACAAAAAGTGCTCAAAAATGCTCCATAAACGAAGTCGATGGGTACTGAAATTAATTTGATTCCTAAATAACTTTATGTAATTTTTGGTTTAAGCTAGGGTCGACTAGATTTAACAAACTAAATTAAAATAATAATATATTTAAATAAAAATGTTTTTGTTTCATTTCCAAATAATTTTCCACGGAATTAGGAAAAATTTTAATAAAATAGGGTGGTAAAACGGAAATTAAATTGATTAAACATAATTGATTTTTCAACTCAAATTGACCTGAAGAATAATTATTCTTCATTAAAATTGTTTATTTGTTTTCATTAACCATTATCATATGTAATGATAAATATATGTTATTATCCTTACGCCTTAAACCTGAATAAAAATTTGATTGATCTTATACCTGAATAAAAATTTGAATGCATTTTCAATCATTCGTGTATAAATCATGGCAAGAACATAATATCATGGCAAGATCAATACATCATCATCAATCACTCCATCCCAAAAAGGTGCCTAACCGCCATTTATGTGAAACTTCTTTATATATTATTGTTGTAATAGGAAAAAATTGTGAGTGCACTTATGTACGCGCGTTAGAAATTACACTTCTTTGGCATAACACAAGAATAAATATATGTGGCACGCACATAATTAATGAAAATAAAATAATAATAGGACTGGAGCATCATTATAAATAGAGTCGGTAAAACCTAAATTTAGTCAAATTATTAAATTTTTATATTAATCTCACTTAGAGAAACTAAAATATATTTTTTAAAGCGCTATTTCAATAATGAATATTTCGCGATAAATAAATATTTTTTTTAAATATATGGACCACTATTCAATTTCAATTACTAAAAAATATTATTTAAAAGCACATATCTAACTTAGATTTCTATGAATATAAAACACGTTTTGTGTATTTACAAAAACCTCAATAACTATCGTGAATATAGTATCAGTCACTACACACATGTAAATACATGTTTAGTGAGCAACTTCATCCTGTCGATTTTTGTTGCAACATGGCCCCGCATGGTAAAATTTTAATCTCATTATTTTTTCTTAACGCGCCTAAAGAAGTATAACCTCAATAAAGGTGCTGAATATGTATTTTGATTTATTAATTTAAATTATTCCTTAAATAATAATGAAATAAATTATCACTTTCATACTCAAGTTAATATAAATATTTAATGCTAACTGCTGTTTTTTAATTTAAATATTTGTCAAAATTTATTTCCGTTATTTTAGTTTAATATAAATATAAAAGTATATACATATCTTAAAAAATACTTAAATTAAAAAAATTAAATTATTACTCAGCATTCAGCAACATGTATATTATGAATTATTAAATTTATTAAAACAGTCCAAATAAAGTTTAATTAATAATGAAAATGCTGAAAATTTATTAATTTTAGGTATCCAATAAATTATAAAGTAATAATTTATAATGCAAATAAATACACTTAAAACCATATTTAATAACTATCTCGAATATAGTATCAATCACTATACCGATGTAAATGTATGCTTAGTGTGCTAGTTTATCCTGCCGATTGTTTGGTGCATCGTGCATAATATAACGCGGCTAAAGAAGTATAACTTTGAAAAACAAAATAATCGTGTAATAAGACCAGAAAAATTTAATTGGTGGAAACTTACCACCTTCATATCCACAATCCCACGCACCCTCGCATTTGTGACCCAGAATTAGAAGCTGATAAACGCTGAGTAAGCACATTAAAACTGGCTCTCGTAACTAAATCTTAATCAAGGCTTATACACTGCTAAATAAAAATTGTAGAAGTCTAGATAAAATTCAATACACAATATTTCACGATCATATTATTGATGTATTGTGTTCGTCTAATACTCACACGTTCGGTACATACAATATGAGTGACTTTATTATATTGCCATATATTCAGATATACAATTCCTTACTAACCATTTAAATAGTTATTCTTTCTGACCTGCAGTATACAGAATAGACTATTTGATTCCTAAATAAGTTTGTAAATCTTTTTGTAGAATATAAAGTTTGTTAATTTTTGAAATTCTAAATTTTTTAAATTTTTAACTATGGGTTTAAGTTTGATATGACTGGAAATATACTCGTGTATCTCTGAAAATTTTCGAGGATTTTTATTTATGATCACTTCACTTTTTGAAATGCATCATTTAGAATTTTTGTTTCGGAAAAAGTATGTAGATAAAGTGTATATGATAGTAAATCCCTGTAACTTACATGGACTGTTAATGTACTAAGAGATAAATCGTTGCCCAAATTATGTGCCTAATGGTCCTAAAAATAATGTAAAACATTCCAAAAAAAAATTCTAATATAAAAAAAATCCTCGAAATTTATTTTCAGAGATATATTCTACATTTTATTCCCTTATTGCATCATAAGGATCTATTATCGAATAACTAAATACAAATATAAACAAAAAAGAATTTCATATTGAGAAACGCTTCCTTCTTTAAAAACTCTTAAACGTGCTGTAAAATATACTAACATACTAAAAACTATTTTCATTTTATTATTACGATGAATCAGTTAACCAAAAAAGTGGCTACCCACACCATTCCCCCACGAAAATAATTTGTACTTCCTGACATTTGGATATGGTAGTTTCATTTAATTGAGAAAAATTTAATTATAATGAATTCCTACAAAATTAACGCCAAATATATTCAATATTTAGTTACGTTATTAATATTATGCTGAAGCATAATTTTATCTAATTTAAATTTTAATAAAACTTAGCAACAGGTTAAGTCTTAATGTCATTCATTTTAGTTTAGTAATTACCGGCGCCTAGGAACAAAATTATGATCAACATTTCCTCTGGAGTGACTTAAAATTACATTTCGTTAACAGATTTTCAAGATCACATTACAAGTTTCGAATAAATGACTGACGCAAATCGCTCACCGATTATATTAAGAAATATTTTAAATTTATTTATTCGTCTTGCTCTATTTATTAGTAAATGATACGAAATATAATCTAAAGTTAAAATGACTCTATGAATCATATTAAACTAATTAGTCATAATGTGGGAAAGAAATTATTTTTATATTTAAAAAAGAACATAAATTGGAAAGTATTTATAAGCTCATTTAGATTATTTTAACTCTCCGAAGGAAGTTATTAAAGGAAAAACGAAGCGAAATTTGTGCTGAAAACATTTAATTTTATTTTATGAAATTATTGGCTGAGTATTTATCTATAACGGGTCTAACTAATAAGGATTTAGCGAGCCCGGTTGAACTTTACGTGGCAACAGGACAAAATACTTTGTGAACGTTTCGGATAACTACTTTGATAGTAAATATTAATTTAGAAGAAGGCCACCGAATTTCCAGTTTCAATGTCTTCATTGGTTTTACGATATTGTTAATTTACGGAAATGATTTCCAACTACTTGCCATTATACTTACCAAGTATAAAAACTTCTCAGCATTAAAACTTACTCACACGTACATTTTCTCAGATACTGAGAAGTTTTTATTCATAAATTTCCCTCACAACCTGACGTACATCGTCTCAGATGCTAAGAAGTGTTTATTCGTAAATTTTCCTCACGTACTGACTTACATCGTCTCAGATGCTGAGAAGTTTTTATTCATAAATTTTCCTCACTTACTGACGTATATCGTCTCAGATGCTGAGAAGTTATTCATAAATTTTCCTCACGTACTGACGTACATCATCTCAGATGCTGAGAAGTTATTCATAAATTTTCCTCATGTACTGACGTATATCGTCTCAGATGCTGAGGAGTTTTTATTCATAAATTTTCCTTACGTACTGACGTATATCGTCTCAGATGCTGAGAACTTTTTAGTCATAAATTTTCCTACAAGTATATACTGAAAAATATTCGAAACCAATTAATCTAAAATTATGAAAAAAATATGTGTTTTTCGAAACCTGGACAAAGTTTATGGGAAACCAATAAAGATGAACCTAGTTTTTGAGATATTCACGATAATTTTCCCCCTGCTTAATTATATTAGGTGTTATTAAATATTTAGTGCATATATCACTTTTAGTCCATATTAGTGATGATTTACGATAAATAAAATCATTTAACTTCATACGAGGCACGCAACCATCGGTCTACGAGTCATGTCCGCACTTTGTCAGTTTCATTTTATTTACTCGTTAACTTCTATTCCAATGAATTGCGTAATTAGCTTTATTTGATTAGTCAATTTTTACTTCTGTAAATGCACTGAATATAATAAAATTCATTTAATAGTTAAACAACGTAGAATGTGATGTTTATCTATATGTTTATGAATAATTTGTGTGCTTAATCTCTGCTTTATAACTACTCTCTACTCGTATTAATAAATTAATTAATTTAGGTCGGTCTATTGACCGATATTATTTCATTATTATTTTGATTAGAAGGAAAGACCATTATTATTTTGATTAGAAGGAAAGTTTCATATCAATTGCAATTAAAATTTTTCTTCCAATTTGCAATTAAAATTTTTCTCTCTTATAAATGTCTTTGCCGAAGATGTAATTTTTCATAAAAAAATTATATTCGAATTTATTTCTTCCACACGAATAATGGAGTCGTTTAAAAACGTACTCTTATTAAATCAACTTTTTACACAGTTGAATATTATGAGCATAGCAAGTAAATTTTTATTCATATATTTTTTGGTTACATACATAAGTTAGTTTAGTATATTTTATGCGTTAAATTGATCTAGAGTAGATATATGTAAATGCTAAAGCGGAGATTTATTTTTGACGCCTATTAATCATATTTAGTAAAAATCTGAATACGATTCAATATAGAAATGTTCATCCAAAAACTTTGCTAGGAAAAATAATGTCCTGTTCATTATAGAGTGTAATTAATTACTAAATATTACTATTGTAGAAAACTTTCATCGTCAAAACAGTATTCAAAATCGTAGTCAAGGTCATGATGTAAAAACGAAACTGTTACAAAATAACCACATATTTATAGAAATGGCTATCGAAATGTTTAACTTCTTATTACATGCAACTAATTTGTATTTTGCAATATAATTTTGTATTAAACAAATTTAAAAGTATTATTTTATGATATGTATTTTTTCAAGAGTCTAAACGTCTGTAGAATACTATTCATAATACGTAATGTCCTAATTTGCTGGATTTTGAAGACAAAATTTTCATAGCTCATAATTCCCAAACAAATATTATTAACAGTATATTGTCTGTAAAATTAAATTTCTTTTATACAACCTTTAGACATAATTGTGAATAAAAGAGGGTGAGATAAAAAGCGTAGATCCCTCTTTATTAGGTGCAATTAAGCAGTTAAAATGATCCTGTAGTACAACAAGCTTCACGTGTTAGCCAGATGACACCCCACCACGATATACTACATGTAGGCAAATTGTAACCAATAGAAATTTAGTATATAAGAAAGTTATGTTTGCCTTATGATAAAATCATTTGAAAAATGTATTTTGTCACCTATACTGAAGGTGATAACTTCGAGTATCAATAAATATGTATAAATAATAGGTGACTTAAATTCGTTTAAATCATTTAATCACGAATCGGGGGGACTCATTTATTTAAGTCACCGGCAGTATTTACCTAGATGTATAGGAAAATAGAATTTAAGATCCTGCTTATTTATTTATTTGTTTATCTACTTTAATGTATATAATTGATACTATGGCGGACGTATTGTTACGAGATCAATCTCTTACAGTCAACCACAACCACAACAACAGCCAGCCCCGTTCGAAGAACGGCAGGTAATCGAACCCAGGTCCCCGCGGTTCGCCGCATCGTCAAAGGCCGCACGCCTTGTTATCAACCCAACACACCATTGCGACGATATAACAAAAATATATAGGTCATAACAAAAATATTTTTAATTTTCAAAAATAAAAATGAAAAAGTATTTGGATATTCCAACAAAACATAATAAAAATGTTTAATTTTTCAATAGAAAATTAATGGAACAACTTTAATTTTTTAACAATGCTTGTGCTTTTGTTAAAGTTCAGAATTAATTTATGAGTTGTATTTAAAATTCTGTCTAATTTGTGTAGCATATATGAATTGAAACACAATTTTATCTATTAGAAAATAGTACGATAATTATATAAGTTGTAAGTTAAATTTACTATTTAAAAAAAACGGAACAAAACAAAAATTAGTATAAAGAAGGAAGTAAGTATTTTTATTTTAGCAATTTAGTTTGCAAAGTGACAAAATCTATATCAATTTAATATTTTTGGGCGTTTATTATTTTCATGGTTTTAAGTTTAAGCGCGTAATGTATTTATTTGCTAATAACTCTATAAGTTACCCATAGAATAAATACCAGTCGCATTACCAATGAGAAACAATTTGCTGTATAGAAAAATGTTCTTTCACAGGTATCATTAAACATACAAATTTGGCGAAAAACTAAAAGTGGATATAAAACGTAGTACATTTAAAATATAATAAGAACAAGATTTAAAACAGGTTATGGTAACACAGCGCGAGTCGAAGTACTAAGTAATGCTATTGATAATTAAATTTTGACTTCATCAGATTAGGGCAACTGCCCTTCCAATTTAATAAAGATGATTTAAAGAACGTATTAGCTTAATATTAATTCCCGGAGAGGCTTAAATTTCTAGCCTATCTTTAGATAGATTAAAGGGTCCAATTTTAACGTTATATTGAATATAACGGCAAATAATTTATACGTTTGCAAAAATTAATAAACTGTAAATTCTGTAAATTGTGTGTTGTACTTTTATGTAAAAGTAGCCAAATAAACTTTAATGATTTTGACATTTTTAAAATTCCATGCGAAATTGGGAACCTACGAAATGTCATCATGTCCATACGTTCATCCTTTAATCTATCACAGACTCATCGTTTCTGCGCTTTTAGATATACGAGTAAAATCTTACAAGCAGATACCAGAAATAGAGATCTTAGTTACTATACAGCATAGTATTAATTAATAATTCATACATATAAAGCTAGGCAAAAAAAATATAGTTTTGGAACGCATTATTTTAAACAAATTAAATAATTTGTATAAAAATATAGGCCGTTCAAAACGAAATATTCAATTTTAAACCTCTTTTACGAATGTTAAGCTACGTATCATTGCAGGTCACTTTGAAGCTTAACTTTCGTAAAGGAGGCTTAAAATTTATATATTTCAAGTTTAAACCTCGTTTGCGAAAATTAAACTTCACAACATTGCAGGTTACCTTGAAGCTCAATTTTCGCAACGAAGCTTAAAATTGATATATTTCAATTTTAAGCCTCGTTTGCGAATGTTAAGCTTCAAAGTAACCTATAATGTAACCGATTCCCTCTAATTATTTAACCACAAATTCGACTATTAATACATCCAATTCAATTTTTTTCATTTAACTTATATCAACTATTTCAAGAGGTATATGCAACTAAAGAAAATTACTTTGTTTATGTTTCACTACGCTAGTTTTAGTTAGAAGGTTATTTTCTCTATAGCTAAGACGTTAAATTTATCATTAGAGACAGAGAGTCGTTAAATAGATAATTTCTCCAATCATTCCGAAACAAGTACGCTATGATAACCGTTTGTGGAAAATGAAGGAATAAATATTAGATCCGAATAAACAATAAATTAATTATTAAATTTATATCGAACTATATATTACTTTAAATCTTTAATGTGTATAATTTAGGTGTAAAAAAATAATTACCTTGAATCTTGAGAAATATGAGCCATGATGCAAAAAAATTTCAATTGGAAAATGTTTGTGCAACTTATAATTTTTTTATTAATTCTTTTTATCTCCTATTTACAAATAAATTCAAAAACTATATGTCGTGATTACTCAATTACATTACTAATGAAACTCTAATTATTTAATTTTAACGTGCAATAATAAAAAAATTGTTCAGAAAACACGTGAATAGTGAAAATTTTATTTAACAATGAACTATGTATTTACAATCAAGTTTAATCCAAAAAAGTGTATATTTGAATCCTGAGAGAAATGAACCTTGACACAAAAAAAAAATCGGTAATAAAAACGTTAAAATTTATAATTTTTGTTAATAATTTTTTTTTGTGTCCATATACTATTCGAAAATAAATTAAAAACTTTAATACATTGGAATTATTCACGTAAAGTGCACTTTTGATAATTTTTTTTTAAAAGTACTTGGAGGAACTTCTTAAACTCTTAAAGACAAGGATGAAAAAGAAAATTCTTTCACTATTGGAGACCGTCAAAAGGAAGTCTTTAGACCTTTTTATGAGCCTATCATAAAACAGTAATTCCTAGGAGACTGTAATTTATACTACGAATATCTCGTACTTGCAAAATAAACACTAAGGGTTATCGTAGGATAAATAGTTGACAAATAATGAACAATACATGCAAAATGTTTTTTATGCCTGAAAGATGTACTAGGTAATACATCATATTTAGGCAAAGAACAATAATATTTTTAAATATTTTATCAGAAATGCTTTATGCCCTTAAATAATTAAACTTTTGTTCTCATTGAGTATGTAATGAAACCTCCTAGCGTGATTAATATTTATACTTAATATGTCTTTTAAAAAGTTAACGCGATTTTGATTGTCGATGTTGAGTTTCCAAATCTGAATACTCTGGAAAGTTTACTATTAAGATCTGCACAAATTCCGCAATTGTCGAAAACGATGAAGTAGGAAATTACCTTGCTGAATTCTTAAATTTTATAAAACTACCTTATATATCCTTTTGATTACCGTCTGGCTTGCCAATTTTCCTGTTTAGAAATTTTGTTTTCACGAAATTGTATAATTATGTACAAGATCAATTTAGATGAAGGCATTAATCGAAACATTATTTAATTTTTTATTTTTTCTATTAAAAAAAATATCCTTAAAACAGAATTTACTATAATTATTCAAAAAACTCAAAAAATAATTTTTCCCACGACCGACTATTTATTAGCACTTGTACGTAGCGTTAAAAAATTTTCTGATAAACCAACAAGTAGTGAAATTACAGATCTGGGTAGAAGTAACTGTTTATAAGTAAAATATAGTAGGTTAATATTAACATAACAAAACTTAATGCAAAGGGATTTTCTTGTGGCAGCATAGTCAATAAAAAATATATTCAAGCTAAAAAGAAAAATTTGTTTGCTTCTGGTTTATCACGAAAAATTTCATTGAATAAAGCTGTGAACAACTGCGAACATTTTTTAATTTCGTTATTCCTGGTGATCATTATAAAACAAGTGACTTTGTGATATTTAAAAACATGTTCATACGTTACATAAATATGAAAATGTATATACAGTTTCAAATTTATTTCAGCTTTCTGCATTTTTGGAACTTTTCGTTCACGAAATGTATAAAAATAAATTATATTACATAGGCACCATATGACAATACACGAGATAACTACAATATCTTCTTTGAAAGTATGTGGCTATTTTACACAGTAAAATGTTACGACAAAGGCGGAAAATTTACTTAAAATGTAACAGATTTGAACGCTGTTGCGAAGTAACACTCGATCCCGGACTAATCGCATTTGCCGCGCTCTGGATAATGTTTGGTGAATGTCATAAAAATGTTGTAAAATAAAGTTTCAAGTATTTCCGGTCACAAAGGCAAATTTTCTATTCCATTTACTACTAAAATACCGCGTTCCACAATTGATATTATATTTGTTTGTGAGAGGAAAGCGGGAAACTATTAACATTTGCATTATGTGAATGAACTGTTGTTTTTTTTTGAGTTAAAATTTCATTTCAAGTCCAGATTTATCTTCAAAATATTTTACATATTCATTAGCAGGTGCTGAGGAAAGTTACTTGCATTGTTTTTTCTTCATATTTTTACAGTAGTGCGGTGAATAAAGGTTTAAATGATATACTTTTAATGACTCAGTAAAAAGTCCAAATAAATCTTAGTAAATTTTAAATTTATATATTTTGCAAAATTCATAAATAAAGTAATATATTTCTGACTCAAAAGAATTACTCGAAAATTTGTTTAATTAAATTACAATCTCTGACTTAATTTTTTTTATTTATTACAAACATCAAAATTAATATTTTAACCTCAACCTTTATCATTTAAATTACAAAGGAAAATAGTGAGTAAGGTCTCCTGGCCGTGATGTACCTTTATTTTAATTTTCAGTTTTTTTCTTTATGTCAAAAAATATTACAAAAATACTGATTTCCTTCCAAAAATATATATTTTATGTTATTTCATAGTTAATAGTTTAGCACCAAATACAATGTACATATATATGCACAATCTAACTCCCACACGTCATATTCGTCATCTCAAACGTCTGTTTCTAGGCAGATACGTAATAGTAAGGAAATATTTTGTTGAGCATACAATTTCTCAGCTAGATCAATGATTGAAAATTGCGTTTATATTTCTATTTCATAAATTGAAATAAGTGCACAAATTTAATTAATTAACTACATTAATATTTAAAAGAACTCTTACTTTATATACGTGCGTGAATTCGGAAATTGAAAACGTATTTAAGATTTTTATTCACAATTCAGCGGATATCATCGGTTACACTTTTTATGAAAATATACATACAATTTTTACGTAAATATTCACTAATATAACAATTTCAAATTTAAATCGAACGTGACTTAAAACTATATCTGTTGCGAGCTCTAATTCAAATAGAACATCGAAGAAAGAAAATGTCTTTAATAATATAAATTACAAAAAATTTAAGAATTACTGAAAATAAGTCCCACTTGATAAACATTTAGTAATAATAATAACCATATGAATAAAAATTCTACAACATTCGTCCAATATAAAATTCAATGTTTAAGAAGTTTGAAGAGTTGTCCAAAGTTTAGGAAATACAATATATGGTTATATTTATTTTTACTCGAACGAGGAGAAACAAATAAGAAATAATGTAATTTCCTAAACGTTCAAACACTTCACTTCTTCTGCGATAAAAAATGGTTTAATCTGACTATAGTAAATATAGAAAAATAGGCATACTTTAAATAATTTAAAAAATTATATATGTTTTTTTCATTTTGTACGTACCTCGGTTGGTCAAGTTTGTTTAATATAGAGACTGGAAGCATGTTTAAAAGAGCGGTATATTTCAGATGACGGCGTTACTCCTCAAAGCTATGGATAAATTAATGTGATGTGTAATATCGAGCTGTCATACATAGATAATGCTGATATTGATTTATCTAATACAAACTTCTGCCGATAGACGTATTATGGCAGATAACATTAATTAAGTTGGCTCTCAACTCGTTCTCTTGATTTAATTCAAGTTTGCTCTGAATATCCTGAGGGGCAGATGTTAAGTTAATTCATGGTTTCTTTTCAAAAAAAAAAGTAACATTTGGATGGTTTTTACTTTTTTTTCGAGATATGTCATTTTTAATAGTTGTTGAATTGTTAAGTTTTCTAGCGCTTTAGCTAGATGAAAATGTTTTCAAAATAAAATGCCGACTCAATTTATAGTAGGAACTATGTGTAATTGGAATTATGTTTGAAAAGCAAATAACGATACATTTCAATTATTGAACAAAATAACTTATGGATATCTTTATCGAATATGATCTATTTTTAGGTGAGTTATGTAAGTGAGTAATGATAGTTTTTAATTGAAAGGTATATTCTGTCGAATGTCACAGGTCATGAATTTATATAAGTTTTAAATAACTTACCATATTAGTCAGAGGTAATTAAATTTTTAAAATTCTGTGGTTAGAAATGAATGGCCTATTGATGTCTTTATCGAATATGATCTATTTTTAGGTGAATTATATAAGTGAGTTAAGATAGTTTTTAATTGAAAGGTATGTTCTGTCGAATGTCACAGGTCGTGAAGGTATATAAATTACCATGCTAGTCGGGAATAATGAAAATTTTCATTTCAAAATTCAGTGATTAGAAATGAAAATGAAACATTGATTGGTTTGGTTAAAAATTTAATCTATAAATAAAATGGAAGACATTCATGTATCCTTCAGAATGACGAAAATATTACTTTTATAAAACTAAAGGAACTTTATCTACAATTTCAAACTATAGGTAGAAATGGAAGGGATAAATGCAATGTGGTAGTATGTATTTTCATTTTTCTAATAATTTAACGACAAGAAACAAAGCAAATTGAATAGCATAAGCAGCCTTTTAAATTTCGTTAAATACTGCTTTAAATTTGTATCTAAAACTTTCAGGTTAAATATTTTAACTTTCAGAATAAAAGTAGCTTAAAACAAAGTTAACGTTACAAAAATTATTATCGCACACTTCTTGAAATACGATATTACATCGAAACTACGACTTTTTCAGCTTTCAGTATATTTTAATTTTGTCTATATTTTAATATGCATCATGAGAAATGGCAATAAAAAGAAAGTAAACAAGGTCATTTGTTTAACGAACGTAATTACATTAAGAAAAAAAATTGATTTAATGCTGCCTTTTAAAGTATGTCTAGGAGATGAACTTATTTAATACAATAACTACAACAGTGAAACAAGAATGATAAGCGATTTACTTGTCACAGATACAAACAACATAATAAAAGTTACTTGAGATCAAACAAATGACACATTATGCTTAAAAAAGGGATGGAGGGATGGGGATACAGAAAGGGATGAGGTAGAGAAAGGATTTCGACCTAAATTATGTAGGGAAAGTTACATTAAGTAGTACAACCTTTAAACACCGATATAGAGGGTGTATTTCGTATATTTGAACAAACATTTTTAGTTGATTTCATAACCTTGTTGCGTATGCTGTAATGTATTCTTCATACAATGCAGTTGTTGAGGTATTAGGACAGAGTTCTTGGGTTTAGAGCTTAAATCAATAAGTATTGCAATCTAGATCAGAAATAATAAAGAATTGTAATATAAAAAAATAATTATATAATTATTGGCAGCAAAGTTCATAGAAGTGGTCACGCGCTCAATATATTAATGGTATATGTTAGTGTTTCTAAAATAGATTTTTCTTTTGTATGGTATTTTGTTCTGGACGGGATTGGAATTAAATAAGGTAATTATTTATAAAATTAACTTATTTATTTATAAGAATAAATTAAACTGATTACTAAAATATATTTGTACACTATGCTAAACTATTGGCAAGGTTTAGTAATCCTTCAGCATTCAACATATCTATGCTTTGAGCGATAGTACATAGAGAACATCGTATTTATTTTTCACCATAATATGCATGTGCCGTTTACTACCAACTCAAATAGATTTAATGATATTGTTAAATTTTATTTTGCTATAAAACTTATTATTTTCCTTATAACTCATGACTTAATCATCAACAACATTTTGATATTTAGAAATCCTTTTATACAGCTCACGAAATTTAGTCCGGCTTCATATTTTACAACACAAGCTAAGTTCAATATTTTTTTACGACCACGTGTGCAGCGAATATCATGTAAATCAAGGAAAAGTCGATCACAAAGTATAGAAACCGAACATGACCTGAGAAGAAGTGCTCCATCCCTTGCTGGTCGCATTTTCCGCATCCTGGACAATGTTTGATGACTGACGTAAAAATGTCATAAAGTGAAGTTTCAATTTATTTCCGGGCATAAAGGAAAACCATTTATTCTATTTTTCGTTGGAAACACTACCATCTGATATTTACTGTTGTGTCATTTGGGGAGGAAATTTGTTAAACAATTACTATTTGAATGATATGGATATGTTGTTGTTTTTATCGGATTTTATTTCAGTTAAGTATTGCCTTCGTAGTATTCAATAAATGATCTAAGTTGATTGTTACTTTTTACTAACAATTTAGCCAATACCTAGGTGAACGTTATTCTAACTGAATGTATACTTCTTCATCTCCTTACACGTAATATTAACGAATCTAACAGTAGGTAACAAATATTTATGGATTTTAACCCTCAAATACATGATGTAGTCCTTCTCATACCTAATGTTTTTACGTTTTCGAAGATTCCAACACTATTATTTTTAACAACTTGAATAAGACAGGAAATTTAAATGAAGCTTTATTCTTATCACTTTCTCTTGATATCAGCTGTCTTCTGTTGACACACATTAAGCGTCAAAAATAGTCATTAAGCGTCAAAAATAGTCATCACTGATTTGTAAATTTTTCTCGCCAAAATAAACTTGCGATAGAATTTCAAATAACTTTGATATTTTAAGAAAAAATCATAGATAAACTGATTTTTAGTTTATTCAACTAACAATCAAATTGCTTCGAAATTGAAAAATTAAACATAAAAAAATATTTTTTTTAAAGAAGACGTAGATCAGTATATTTTTAATGAGGTTAGTAGAATAAATTAAGAAATAGCACAGCAGAGCGCTACTTCGTTGTTTATTATAATACCCAGTACCTCAAAGAGTTATAGAGAAAATTTATTTATTTAACAAACAAACCAAGTCTTTTAATGGAGGCTTTTTTAAACAACGTCATGTAATTAAACTTAATAAAAAAGGTATATATTACTTTCATTTTCTAATTATTCAATTCCATGTATTTGTCTGTACTTGTTAATTTCAACTTTCAACTCTCTCCAAACTTAAAATTAAGCTTCCATTTCATTCGTCTCAGTTGAATAATTATCGATGTCCAAGTAATAATAATATAATATGCAAATAGACTTCAAGTATAAAATATAATATACGTTTTGATACTTAATGCTTAATTGTTGAAGCCATTAGTTATTCCTTTCTTCTCATTTTCTTGATTTTTTTTCTATTCTTATGACGTTATCAATATTTACAATACGCGTTAATTGAAACAGTCATAAATTTCAGTTTACTATGAAATACTACTTTTTATACATTTCTTGAAAAAGCAATCTGACAATTAAGAAAGATGATTTAGTTTAAAACAATAGTCTTTGCGAATATATAATTATAGGAACCTTGAAATCTTTAAATTGACATGAGTCTTTTCGATTAAGCAAATTTATTTATAAGTTGTTTAAAATTTTGTTTATTCATGTAACTTAATTTTTTTTGCAATTTTTTTTCGTAATTTCATTAAATAAATCAAGATGATTATGAACTGAATAAAAAATTTTCAAACTTGAAAAATAAAAGGAACTTACATATAATTTTAAAGTTCTATTTAGTAGTTCTTACAGACTATTTGTTACAAGTAGTTTTTACTTATTGCATTCTTCTTTTCACTTCACGTATTTGCGTAGACATATCTGCACATATATTACCTTTTATATCATCCAGCAAAGAGCGAGTTCAGAACCTATATATAAAACCATCGTACTTCGAAAGAAAATGTAAGAAAATTATTTTTGTATCAATCGAGAAATTCGAAAACAAATGAAAGGGCAACTGTAACAAATTAGTCGCATTCGTCGGAATTTGCATAACGTTTTATGAATTACATAATTTCATTTAAATTCATGTTTCATTTTATTTTCGATTTCAAACGTAAATTAATTGTTTTTTCTATTTAAATTAAAGTATATTATTGTTTTATTTGATGTATATTTTGATGTATATTGATGTATATTTACCAGAATAACGATAAATAGTTTAAATGTAAGAAACTCACTAATTATTACTATAGGTTTGTTCATAAACGCGTTTGGGAGACTTTATTGATCACTGAATAGAAGCTCCATTTAATCTCATTAAATAAATCTTCATTCTAAGCAAATAAGCATTTAAACATAGCTACTTAAATAATAGCAATTTTAATTACAATAAAATTGCGTTTCATATATTAGTGAAACTTACATTAATTAATATTTTGTTGATCTACGAGAAATGCAAAATTATTATTCTGCACAATTAAGTGAAACTACGTGATGTAGTATTATTTCTACTTTCTTTAATTTCTTTAACCACGACCTAGGTGTCGTTGTATTACAACATCTTCAGGTGGGATATTAGCAAAGATCTTAGCAAAGATATCTTATATCGGGATATTAGCAAAGATATCTTTGCTAATATCCCACCTGAAGATGTTGTAATACAACGAAACCTAGGTCGTGGTTAAAGAAATTAAAGAAAGTAGAAATAATACTACATCACGTAGTGTCATTTAATTGTAAATAATGAATTTCTACAAAATTAACGCTAAATATATTCAATCATTATTCTGATTTGATTTCAGTTTATTGAAAAGAAACGAAACAATGAATATAAATTCTTTACATTAGTTCTATTAATTTGACACAAAACAAATGTTTTTTACTTCTGTATTATTAAATATTTTATTACTTTCTATTCATTTAACTTCATGACATTTCAACGTTCCTCCTTTGTCTTATATTTAAGTTTCATGACTAGTGTTACCGTCTCAATGGTTCATTTTTTATCGATTTAACACATTTGCATTTATTTTGCGATACGTTTTAAAATCGATGTCATTAATTTTTGTCATTAATAATTTGTAAATAATTTAATAGAATAAATTAAAAATAAATTTATCGATGAAAGTAAGTAGCTCAAATAAATCGGTTTAATAGATTTTTCTATATAATTAATAGACACTAAAAATTATAAATGAAAAAATTCACTAAATTATTACATATGCAAAGTTCACAGAATCTTATTGTCTTTAGGCTTGTCCTCACTTGCTTTTATTTTTCAATCTTCTCTCGGTAATTCTTTTCCAAATTTTCACTTTAAACCTCTGCCATAAGTTAATTAGAGAAGGAAATTATATTGGCGGATTTTAAATAGAAATTACTATATATTTAGAAATCTAAAATATAATACACTCAGAATATCAATTTCATTTGCCTATTCATACTATAGTACAAAAATGTATTTGATACAAAAACATACTCTATATATATGGAGTAACGATTGGTATTCTTCAGATTTACTTATTCAACTAGAAATCGTAAATAAAAAGTAATTATTGGATCATAATGTAAAAAACAAGCCTGTATTCATTGGAAATTACATCACAACAGCACCGGGTTTCAAACGAATATTATAAATTTAGAGAGTTATGATAGAGATGAATGTTACAAATTTTAATGAACTCATTTTCATAACTAGTTTTTATACTCATTTGTCAAATTTATAGTTAAGAAATACTATTGAGAATACTTAGAGTTAAGAAATACTATTGAAAAAGATGTCTCGATGGCGATGGGAAAGTTAAACTATTTTTTTAAAATTTATTTTGGAATATGTTATTTTAAAAAATACTTTTAAAAAGAATAATAAGAAACTAGATGAAATATTAAATTTAAATTTCATTAAGAAAATCATTGAATGGTGAATGGTATTAGCATTCTGTTTTAATTTAATAAATTATGACAAGATTCAAAGTAAGGTATATTAAATACATCCCGTAACAAAATTTGGAACAAAAATAATAAAATGTATGTAATGTAACAAATACGTTAATATTTACTGGAACAATATTGTATTTATCGTAAATATTCAAATTCTAATTTATCGTTTTTGGTATTTGGTTAGTTAGAAAAAGGCTTCTGTGTTACAATTAAATGAAACTACGTGATGTAGTATTATTTCTACTATCTTTAATTTCTTTACCACGTTCTTTGCTTATATCCCACCTGAAGATGTTGTAATACAACGAAACCTAGGTCGTGGTAAAGAAATTAAAGATAGTAGAAATAATACTACATCACGTAGTTTCATTTAATTGTGAATAATGCATTTCTACAAAATTAACGCCAAATATATTCAAGCTTCTGTGTTACTAAGTGTGGCTTTCAATACAGCTATTTGTTTTTGATATTTTCTAATTATCGAGGGGAATCAAACCCAAGATTTTTTCCTTACGTAAAAATATATGTAAAACGCATTGCAGTTCTGAAAAATGAAATGTGTTTAGCATTTCTTGGTCAATAACCACTTCTCGTTACCATTTAAAAACATTCAATTATAAACTATGAATTACAGTTAATCACGATATTTAAAGAATTGCAACCACATATTCTATAGAGTACGCCTTAAGAAAATTCTCATAGAATATTTTGTCGTTATTTGTAAAAAAGTAGTTTTTTTATTGGATTGATCAAGTGAACTTTTATATTATAATACTTAAAAAAATTATATTACATATAGATATTTTTAGGGAAGTAGCTATGCGGGATATTTCTTGCCTACAACACATTTTTACGGGGATCTTTTCGCCTACTTTCTTACTACTTTCTTACGTCTTTAATGACCTTTCAAAATAATTTTCGGAATTATCTATAACGAAAATTAGGAAAAAATAGATCATATCAACGTCGCGAATCATCAACTAACTTTACTTAATTTTGACCTAGTGTTTCCTGTTAGCTTTTAAAGTTTTGATCTCGTAGTAGCTGTAGAATTTGACATAATTAATGAATATTCAGGCGATTATTTGGCTAAGCCGACTGAATATTCTAATGGTTAGTCGGCAGCTAACAAATAAATTCAACAAAGAGAATATTTTCACTTCTTCCCTAAAACCAAACTAGTTTTTCTATTGCAGGCAGATAGAAGGTTGGTAGCGAGCTATCCAGATACCAGATAGCGCAAAGTTAACTTGAAATATATTTCAATAAGGATTTTTAATTTTTCTAAATACAATATAGGAGATCGTCCTGAGTGTGCACCGAAATGGCAAGATTCAATCATCCGTTTTACTTCACTCGTTCTTTGCTCTAAACATAATTAATGAAGTGAGAGGATTTCAAGTTTTCTACCCGTAATTTGTTTGTTTTTTATGCGCCAAAGCTTGCTAACTGAAAAGAAAAATGAAAGCCGCGTTTTTTATACCCAAATAGAGGTGTTCGAGAATTTTCTGTAAAATTCTAGAAATTGCTGGAAAATCATGGATTTATTGTTTGCCAATCTAATATTTATATGTGCGCCGACCGAAAGGCATATTAGTTTATGCGCTTCTCCCGATATTAATATTGAAAAATCAAATGTCCTGCTACGTTCTCTCCTGTAATCGTTACTAGTTAAATTTTCTTCCCCTCTCTTTAATAAATGATTGCAATAAGTTTTAATTTAAATGAAATTTTTCAAGTACCATCTGGTTATTCCATCAAGATAGTAAAAGTGTGATAGTTATAAAGTAACGATAAATTATTTGGTTTAAGTTTTAATGATGAAATTATAGTAGGTAAAATACATAGTCGACAACGCTGATTGTGTGCTCTTGGTTATTATTCTCATTTATTTAGTTGTTAATTTGATTCTTCATGCGTTATGAGTGTTATTTACCAAGTTACTACCTTCGTTAGTAGGCTTTTAGTTTCAGACTATTTTGACAGTAGTTGTTATGTTATTATTTATTGTTTTTAGAGGGAACATTGAATTATTATTTAAAATGTAGAATTGAGATATTGGTTAATAGCTTTTTATTAAACATAATAATGTTATATTAGTAGATTCCAACTTATGTCTCTGACAAAAATTAACACAGAATATGGTAATTGAATGTTGATTCTAAACATTGCTAAATCTGAAATACGGTAGATTGTTAAAGTACAATTTTAAAAAATATCATGTTAACTATATATTGTTGAAATTTATGAACAATATTTAATGAAAATTTTTAAAAATGTATGTAATATCTAGGATTCCGACATAAAACAATGCGTAAGATATCATTACGTCCATAGCAATCTACTCGATTGTTAATTTGTGTCAGGATCTAGACGAAAATTATTTATTCTATTTTTATTGCAGCTTATTCCAGTATTTAAAGTTTGTTGGTAAAATTCATTGCTCTAATACATTCTTTACTAATAACTGTTGATCTTAAAGTTTGTTTATACGTATATATTATTATTATTTATTTAAAAAAAATTAAATTGAAACATATTATACCCAATGTCATACATTAGAGTAGACAGTATACATGCTTTAAAGATACACCACTCAAATATTCCTTAGCTCTGTTCTTGGGTGTGTCGGAGCAAGTTCTGTGCGTCTATGCCAATTGTCAGCAAATGAAATTGAATTATTTTTTGGATGATATAAATATATGATATCAAAATAATATTAACCCAAACTTTTTCATTCCCTTATATACACAAACTCACACACATATATGTGTCAACATATATATCACTATACCGAAAATAAATATCACTAATCCCATCTCATCATTTCTAGTTTGGATCCGTCGCGTTTAATTTATTCAGTAATCATACTTGGTCCTGAATCTATTCCACGCAGCAACCAGCTATCGTTTCCATTCTTCTATTAAAATGAAGTTAAAAAAACCTCTTAAATAAACAGTTTTATTGTACAAACGATAGTATATTAAAAGCTGGAAAATAATTGTGGATCACTAGTCTGGGCTGGGGCGTCACTGGTCTGGGGCTTTGATTAGACGAAAATAAAATTGTGGTTCAAGTTTATACCAATGTTACGTCTATAAATATTTTTTGTTATATTATTACAAAAATTTAACTATAATACGAGAATTAAGTTCAAAGAACACCCTCTAAAACTATATCTATGCCTACGATTTTATTTGATTCAAGTTCATAATTATTTTTTAGCTTTAATACATCATTGGGTGTACAATAAAACCATTTAATTTAAAAATATTTTTTGCTTGTTTTGTTTTAAATTTAAAATATGCTTTATTCCTTTTGCCTGATTTTGCAACATTTATAAAAAGCCGGTATAATTTCTTATCAATATATTCTATCACATAGAAACTAGCAGATCGTCAAATGTAGATCGTAGTATCAAAAGAGAGGAGTTGGAACCTAGAGATGAAACAAAGTCTATAGCTGATAATAGAAAGAATAATTTAAAACCGATGTCTTCAAACCTCACGGCTTGGGTAGGCAGAATCTCCGCAGCATAATGACTGAGAAGTTAGTCTCTACTTAGAATGAAAAATACTAATTTAAAACCAACAGATTATCAAGTGTAAGGTTTTAGGCAGGTAGCATCAGGAGTTGACAATATAAGGTTAAAATAAGTCTTTATCATGAGGACTAAATAAGCGTGCATGTGAAAATTGGTTAAGTAGAAATAAATGAAAAGTCGATTGTTAGATTGATTTAATCAATAAACACTTCACGTTAAAGCTAAATAAATTGAAATTATCATACCCTTTATTTTACGTGCGTTTATTTTTTATATATTTCTTTGAACAAGTTGTAGTTAAGCCATGTTTTGATTTTGGAAAATCCTGTTTCTAAACTTATCGTCTATATCGTCTGCTATCACTTTACCCTCAATATCAAGTTTGAGCATCTTGCTTATTTAATGGATACCGTAAATAATTGTTTGCGTTTCATTAATATTGCTATCGGCATTTACTGCTTCTTTCCTTTCTATGATGTTGCTTATGTACTAATCATGCATTTTATCATGTATATCGTCATTGTAACGATTATTCAATAGTAATCCCTGGGATACAAGGGCAAAAGCTTTGGTGAGGTCAAAGAATACAATTGCACAACTTTCGTTATGTCCACGGGCTAAACTATATACTTAGCGACATTATATACTCCATCACTCGCACCTTTTCCCTTTCTAAATCCTTATTCTCTCCAAGTCCTCAGTCAGACATTGGTTTACCGATTATTTAATTAATTTACAAAATATGTTCAATAATGAAATCCATCTGTAGGTATTAATGCCGGACTTGTCTCTCTTTTCTTTCTCTCTATCTTCAAATCCGGTTGGAAACTAGCACGTCTCGATATTGCTTTGAAAATATGAAACAGGGGTAGATCAATCTCTTCGCCTTTATATTTAATTAGTCGTATATTAGCCTTTATATTCATGTCTAGTCCATTCGGTCCTTTTAAACATGCCTTTCGTAATTGACCTATAGGTTTTATGAATTCGTCTATCAATAAATTTGTCATGGTAAAGTATTTTCTGTAAAGATTAAACATATAAAACGTCAAACTTCTTAAGGGGTTTAATAGAATATTTATTAGAATTTCAAATAACAAAACTTACGCGATAAACTTGTATCGACACAATTTTTAACTAGGAGGTGTAATGTAGATATATACAATACTAAAAGGGAAGCGAGAGAGTAATTTAATTCATTGCTTACTGCAAGTTATTAAAGCTTTATTTAAAAATTCCTAAAAGTAAAAAATATACTAGCATTATGCATACTCGTATAAAGACGTAAACAAATACTTATATATACATATAATATTACATACATACACACACTTACAGGCACAAACACGTACACTCAGACTCTAATAGCTTACAATTCTAATAGCATTCAGACTCTAATAGACACACTCACGAACGCTCGAAACAGGCTATCTATCGCACAGGCTCACTCACACACATTACATACACACATTTACGACAACGTCGCAACATTCGTGCCACTGGCAACGTCGTAAAACTAAAATAAGGTGTAAATTAATTTCTACACCTTCAGTGCCTAAGGATTAATTGAAATTATTTATTTCCAATTACATTATGAAAATAAACCATAAATTAATAAAATTGTATTTGCCCTGAGTTAAGAGTGATTTTAAACAAAATGGACATTCAGAATAGTGTAAGGATGGAGGTTGAAAACAATAAAAGGTACTGATGTTAACATTTTTATATAATTGTATAAAGTAGATAAATTTCTCTTCTGAGTGAGTCAAAATTATTCGTGCATATGCTTTCAAGAGTAAAGAAACTAGGAAACTGTATTCAGATCTGTCAGAACTACTTCATCCCAATAGTTTAATAAAATTTCCCACACTTCATTTTAACACGAAGAACTTAAGTGATATATTCCCTCTCTCCATTTAAGAGTGATTTTAAACAAAATGAGCCTTCAGAATAGTGTAAGGATGGAGGTTGAAAACAATAAAAGGTACTGATGTTAACATTTTTAAATAATTTTATAAAGTAGATAAATTTCTCTTCTGAGTGAGTCAAAATTATTCGTGCATATGCTTTCAAGAGTAAAGAAACTAGGAAACTGTATTCAGATCTGTCAGAACTACTTCATCCCAACAGTTTAATAAAATTTCCCACACTTCATTTTAACACGAAGAACTTAAGTGATATGTTCCCTCTCTCCATTTAAGAGTGATTTTAAACAAAATGAGCCTTCAGAATAGTGTAAGGATGGAGGTTGAAAACAATAAAAGGTACTGATGTTAACATTTTTAAATAATTTTATAAAGTAGATAAATTTCTCTTCTGAGTGAGTCAAAATTATTCGTGCATATGCTTTCAAGAGTAAAGAAACTAGGAAACTGTATTCAGATCTGTGAGAACTACTTCATCCCAATAGTTTAATAAAATTTCCCACATTTCATTTTAACACGAAATACTTAAGTGATATGTTCCCTCTCTCCATTTCTATGTATTCTTCGTGAAACTATCATTTTCCCAATTTTATTTGTTCTTTATTCGCCGATACGACGTTCGATTTTCGAACAGAGCTGTTCTCTTTATACACCCTACCAAAGAAATTCGACAAGTTACTACCAAAGATGTTCTTTTGCTGATCATATATTCAATATGGCCAAACATCCCTTTGTTTATGTTTACAAATAGACGTTGTGAATATCTGCTTTTCAGTGGTTTCACACAAATTATCAATAATTTAATTTCATCCACTTTCAATAAAAGTATATTTCATCCGCCTTAAATAAATTCTCCTTTTGCATTAACTATGACTCAAACATATATTATAAATCACAATTACTATATACCTTTTATGATATACTTTTATTGTTTCATAAGAGTGTTATTTATTCAGTCAGCTATATAGCTTACTTACTTAGTACTTGTTTTACTCGACTACGGTAGAGGAAAGGTTATGAATTTCACAGGTTATATATATATATATATATATAGGTTATATATATATATATATATATATATATATATATATGTATATATATATATATATATAAATATATATACATATTTATATATTTACATATATGGGAGAGCTATACTTAAGTCATATATTATCTTTTTGAAAAGAAATTGATTAAACAGTTTTTTACAATGCAGACATATTGAAATATTGACGTCGTAACCTCAATTATTGAGAGCACATAGAGCTAAAAATTTTCTTTCGTTCGGCAAAATCACTGTGTATTTAATTAGTATTAGTTTGATTAATTATAAGAAATATATAACTTATGATTGTCTATTTGTGTACCTTATTAAAGCGTCTTAATCATATATAATAATAATGAAGTAAACTAAATATATAGAATGAATGAGACTGATGTATGAGTATATGAGCTTTATTGCTAATCAAAAGTTCACAAATTAAAATAAACGAATTTTTTGGCTTTTAGCTTTAGTGATTTTTTTTAAGATTATGTCATAATTAACACCAGCGCCCATTTCTGCTTCAATTGACAGAACTGATAACGCATATAGTCTCTCTTGGCTCATCGTGCTTTTCAAGTAGGTCTTAAATCAATTTTACCTTTGAAAAACTTCTCTCAGCAGAAGCTGTACTGACTGGAACTGTGAGCATTATTCTGATTGTTGTCCAAATATTTACACATTTGGATATAATTCCTCATAATTATTTTGAAAAATGTACGTATAATAATTATTTTAATTTTTTTTAATTCAAGTTTATTTGAACCGATTCCCATGTGTACTTATATTGTTCACACGTAGTAAAATCTCGTACCACGCATATACTGCAAAAATAAACTCAAAAGCTAACATTTTGTTTAAGACTGCTTCACAGTCACTTAGAGTTTCGGAATCATGAGTTTTATTTTTCAGATCATTAACGTATTCGATAACATAACCAATTATAAAAATATCGCTTTCACTGCTCCGGTTCCACTCTCCCATCGTGTTTTAGACGGAGATTTTAAAGTCAATTTTAATTTAGTTTTTCCATGATCCCAACGCTTGCTTGACTTTGAAAATAGCACATAAATTTTATTATCAATAAAATATGTCCAAAAATGCATGGTATGAAGAATGCTCTTCAATTAGTATTGAGTACGCTTGTTCTGACACCTTTATTAATGCCGAACATATTGGCACCATTATCATATCCCTCTCTTCGACAGTTTTGGATATCTAGATCATTTATTTCTGGTTCTGGTAATATTGTATTTCTTAAATATAATATTACCAGATATCTTCCGTTGTTTCTGCGACACTAATAAACCCAACAAATGTTCCTCTATCGCTCCGGTTGAGGAATTGCAGTCTTAATATTATTGACCTTTATTCAAAACGGCTCACATCCCTGATGCAATCGAGCAAGGAGGCGTAGTATTTTCCTTGTTTAACTCTGTGTGTAATTTCGTCATTAACGGATTTAGACACTAATGTACTTAATTCATTTTGGATGTCATGACACAGATATTGTTGATTGAGTTGTTTTTTATTAACATGTTGCAGGTGCTCCGTAGTGTTAGATCATATTTGCATAATAATTTAAAAATATCTATAAAATTGACACTTTGTTGCTATCGGCAATGTTAAGGGATTCTCTATGAGCTATAAATGCCAGATTGTGTGAGAGTAGGTAGTTTATTATATCTATCAATCTTTCAAATAAGTTATACCAACACTTTTGCGATTCTTTAATCAATCTCTTATTTTCTTGATCTATTGTTTTTCCGTATTTGATTTCTTTATCGAATTCCATAAATTTAATCATGCACTCTACGTGTTCTTAACTTTGTTCATGTCTTTAAAATATTCGACTCAGATATTTCCAGTCACAACATCCCTCTTTTACCATCTGTGTCTGAAAATGTGAAAAAAGTCTACACTGAAAGCAATAAACTTTATCTTGAGATATGGAGTAAGCCAAATATCTACGAAGTTGCGTTTTACTCTTACTCAATTTTCGAGTAAAATGAAGTTTTGAAAAATGTCATTTATTTGCGTCTTTGAGATAACTTTCAACAGATTTCTCTAGGTTATGATGGGAACTTATTTGAATTAAAGGATTCGTAAATCCTTTACTAGAAATACACACATCCCCGGATTTAGGTCTATAAATGACTCTCTTAATTGATCTACTTGCTCTTGATTTCTTGAATCAAAAATCTTCTCACTTTCTAACTCTTCATTGGATTCAGAATTTTGGAGCACAGTTGATTCAACCGATTCTGAAACCGTGTCAGAAATTTGGGTAACAGATTCCTTCAATCTTGAAGCTGGTTCTGTTTCAGAAACTAAAGAAACTCGGATAAGCGACTGGAGATGAGTGATTCTGGAGCAGTTACACCTGGAGAAGGTTCCTTAAGAAATTTCATCATACTGGAACTCATGGCTTAGTTTAACATAACAGTTTCAGCCTTTCCTTTTATTTTTGATGTATCGGATTCCCGTTTCCTCCTTATATCTCTATCTCTATTGGGTCCTCCAAGTATGATGACCTAACATAGATATAAATAATTAAGTAGGTGGGTAAGTAAAGTAGTTAAACTAAACTTAAAGTAGGTACTCAATGTTATAGTATAGAGTATAGGGGTATGATCATCATTTATCCCAGAATATTTGTTTCAGCCACTAAGCCAGAAGCTGCAGTTAAATAACATTTAGTTGTTAGGTAAACCGTGTTTTTATTCAGTGGAATCAAGTCTCGCTATTAAATTTTATTAAATACAGTTCAACCGTTTATCGCCACTTTAGCGTTTATAACACAGATTTATAGTACATATAATATTAGCACTGACTGAAGGTGACAAGTTTTTTTTGACGTTTCACACACAACTATGTGCTAAGAAAAGTATTTGTATTTTTACATATCTTATGAATTAAGTCAATAATACAATATGAAATAAGTCAAAAAACTTAGTGTTGAACACTGGAACGATAAATGTGTAATATCTTCATAACTAATAGTTTCTTTAAAATAAACAAATAGCTAGTTTTTCACTCATTTAGTAATAAAAACGGTAAGTTAATTTACATTACGTCGTTGTCTGTTAAAGTAAACAGGAAGGTGTGAGTGATGAATGCAACAGAAATATCTCGGGGTTCTCCGAGCTTCGGACGGGGTATCGCTTAAGAAAGAGAAAGAATTAACTGCACGGGGATTCCTCGAGTATCGCGCGCTGTATCGCCTAACTTTCATGATGTTGTCAGAACACTCTTCACCTGTGGATAAATGCTACTCACTCCTACGTAAATATATACGAATAACAAAATTTTAATAACATTGTTAAAATTTTTTTTGCGAGACCCCCTTAGGTGGCAGGCCGTCGGCGATCGCCCATGTCGCCGACGCCTAGCGCCTCCACTGAGTGAAATGTTATGTTAACCCGTGTACACTTCATTTTCAAATAATGTAGTTTGATTCATAACTCGATGTTTATTTATTTTTTTACTAAACAATATTTTTTAAACCGTGTCAGGTTTTTCTTTATTTTCATCTCAGTAACATTAAAGGATATGATTAAAAATATTTTTGCAAGTCAAAGTAGATTGACACAAGTAATCTAAAACTTTGCCACCGTCTCTACGGTGTATGTACACGTAATCGAACCTGTGAAACATTTTGTAAAGTCGAAGTTCTTGATGAATTCACTGATACTTCTTCATTTTCTTCCCAATCATCACAAGTTTTGTCATCTTTCCTGTAGATATTTTATAAACCAATTTAAAACAAATTAAAGGAATATTAAATTGCATATTACTTTTTTATAAATTTGGGACTATTACTTAAATATATTTATATGTATCTTAAGTACGTTACTTATATATGCACGATAAACCACAAACAAAATACCACTATGACGACAGGAGTTTCAAATTTTTCTTGCGAAACAAGAAATGAATACGTTCCGCGAATCTCATAAAATTGCTTACTGCACTACGGTATTATAAAAAAACATATAATGTTCAATATGATCCATTGACAAATACTATAAAGAACGCAACGAAGTTTCATGAAGAAGACGAAATTGATTTACTATGTAGAGAACTAAAACGCATTTTCACGAACGTTCTGGTCTATGTTTTGCGAATGCCGTAAAAATGTAGTGAACTAAATTTTCAATTTATTTTCAAGTGCAAAAGAAAAATGCGTATTTATTTTCCGCTGAAAACTTCTTCATCTGCTATGATACATAGCTTTTATTTTTCAACGGGAATCTGAAAATGGGAATTAAAAATTTTACACTAACCGCCGATTTTATTAAAACGCTATAGATATAGTGACGTCAATATATTAATACGTTTTTAGGGTTCTATATCTCAAAAGAAAAGAACAACCCTTATAGGATCACATCGTTGTCTTTTGTGGGTTTGTCAAGACCCTTTTTCTCAGGAACGCGTAGAGGTATCAAGAATTAACATCGACTACTTAGAAAAAAACTTTTAAGTTAACGCAATCAAGAAGATTCTTAGAAAAAGACCATTTATGTCGCATAATTTGACACTCGCAAATAAATCATAACCAATAGGATACATCCGGTTGACATAGAATAATAAAATTTCGTAAAAAGCGAGATCTGGCACGAAGCAAGGTTTCACAAATCACCTGTGAACGATATGGTAGGCAATATATCTTAGTTCCAAAAAATGGAAATTTTGAAAAATAGTTTGATAGGAATATTATATACCATTAAATGTTTACGGAAACCTCGTAGTGCGAGTTCCACTTGTGCTTAACAGTTTTTTTCTACTTTGTATACTTTAGTTTTTAGTTTACATATCATTCGAAGACGAAACAAATTAAACTACTGAATTTTGTAAATACTAACCTAGATCATGGACACAAAGCAAGTAAATTCAAGTAAATAAATATGACTACCGTGTAGAAAATCTCCATTTTAATTATATAGATTTGAGATTCTGCTTACTCTGTGGAATTTACTTTCTTTTTTATTAAATATATTATCTTTTCAAGTATCAAGCATTGTAGAATAAATACACTGTAGGGCAATTTCTTTCAAACAATTTTTGATATTGGTTTTCATATTCATTTAAAATAATGATCCCATTACAAAACATAGCTTATCCCTAAATAATCCACAAATTACCATAAGTCACATAAACGTAGCATTTAGCCTCAGTGTGCGCGTAAATCTTCCAAATTGAGTAATCTGTTTACCAAATGTAAACATATTATTACTCATTATATGTACACAGTAATTTGCTACCTATTCAAGAGTTAATAAAATTGTTTTTCAAGTTGACTGAAGGCTCTTACAGAGGGTAGATAAGAATAAGATTCAGTTTTATGAGATGAGAATTTTCCTGAAGTATATTGGTGTTGCCAGTCAACAACTGTATTTGTAACACTAGGTTAAGTCAGATTTAAATTTAGGTCACAGGTCACAATTCTCAACGGATTTTTGTTTTTCCTTTTTCTATCGATTGTTGATTTTCACAATGACTTGTCAAGTTTAATGCACAATTTTCAACTAAGAATCCTTTTTTCCTGCTCGTCGACTACCCATAACCTCCGTTTGAGTAGTTATTTTGCTTCTTCTATCTCTTCCTACTGATTTTAATTTTTAAACTGCTTTTATCATACACTTAAATGACAGAAAGTGTGATAGGTGACTACGCTTTTCGTTTAATTTTGTCTAATTATTAGTTATAATTAACTAATATATTCTCATCATATTACTTAAATATATGAATTTGAGAAAAACTATTTTATAATAAAATAAAATTAATAAAAGATTTATGCCAATGGTTTTAACATTTCAAAAGTTTATGAGTTCATAAACCAATAAAAATGTGTACCTTGAAAATTTGTAATGAATAAATGAAACAAATTAATCAAACCAATTTGTACAAACTTATGATTCAATTATATTCACTTAGCAAAATCAGATAGACAGATAGACAAACAGACAAACATATTGGTCATTTCTATATCGAGATTTGAATACTGATTCCGCAACATATGTAATGACTTAAGCTCGGCGGAAAGTGTGTAAAACGTACTATCAAAGGTGGAAATTTCAAGGCGAATGAAGGAGTAGCCCAGACCTGCTGCGTCCATAGCGACCTCGACGGAGCTTCGTGAATGTCGTAAAATTGTAGTAAACTCGAGTTTCAATTTATTTTCGTATCCAGAGGCAAATTGCGCGTTTTGTGTCTGTCGGAAACGTCTTGTCGTATTTATTTGAAGCGGTGCACATTTACCTGGATAACGATCACAATTCGCATCATATGAACGAACCATTGAATTTTAATAGATTTACTACAGAATATCTTGTAGCTGTAAATAAAAGATTATACGTAAACATTCTGTAAATTATCGCAAAGTCCTGTTTCTCGTCTTGACAAATAACTCATCACTCTGATCAATCTAAATAAGAAATATTTTCAATACCAATTTTACCGGATTCATAATCGAAAATTGATTCGTGAACCATACATTTTGGGAAAGTTATTCGAATGATTACTTTGAAACGAAAATAATTAGTTGTAAACAATCTATTTCGCATTTTTTTTACGATAATATTTTTGTCTTTCGCCAGTTTTCTTTTTCTCATTAAATTATGAAAGAAATCGAAAGTTTCATTTCCTTGTAACAACACGCAAAATGGTTTTGGCCTAATTTTTTACATTTTTATTTTGGTTAATTATAAATATGAAGATATCTTTAGAAGGTTAATATTGCTTGAATGGTTCACCATTTATACGATTAGTCAAGTCATGTAATATGTTTTGATAAATGTAATAATAAATGCACTTATTATTTGATCATATAAGTATTTGTCGAAACTAAAGAAATAACTAAAACAGAAAGTTACATTGAAGTAGACTTTATTCATCCTTGTTTAAAACTTTACAGCCTTATTATACTTTGCTTTCAGCATATCTTCTTTCTTCCATGACTTTTGCAATTTGGCGCGCGAGAATTTCAGAAAACATTAAAATGTTGTGTGAAAAAATACACTAATACACTTTAAAGTTGTTAAGTGTTAATGAAAAATCAGAAATCGTTTCTTACAATTAGCTTTAACCTCCACGTGTACCACTAAAATCATACTCAGTTGTAAGATTATTTTTGCTGCAAACTACTTTTACTAACTTTTGGATGTGGAACATCTATAGGCGCAGGTATAAACCGGATCATTGCCGTGGCGACGGGACGCCACGATATACTATGGTATATATATAGTCTATATATAGTAGAGTGTACGGTATGGCGACGTATCGCCATGGGCAATCGACTACGCGACCCCCTCCTCACTCAGTTCGACGCTGTTGATACACATAACCTGTGCTTTATTATTTTTGTATTAATTGTAAATAAAAGTTTTTTATTAAATAAAGTCACCATTTTCTGTAAGAAATTCGTAATACTTTATTTTTTCATTATGCTATATTTAGTTCCTGTAATAATCTTGTCTTTTATGAATATTACTTCTACGAACACGATGTTTCACATCTGCCAGGCGTTCCGTGACGGCTCACTTTTTTCTACAATGTATTCAATTCAATATTAAATATCGACGTTTTTTTAAAATAATTGTATTACCGCAAATATTTTTAATCCACTTAAAGGACTCACTTTTATCATGCTAGAATTTCATTTCGAATGCTGTTACACTGAGCTGACATAAATGTTTGAATTAGTTGTAGAAGCTTACTTGATTCGGTACATAGTTCATAGAACCCTAAAGCAGAAAATTTTATTTACGGAATAAAGCATTTAAGCTATTCCTTTATGGTTTATTGCTATTAATAGACACAAAACGTTTTGCATGATATGATGATATAATAAGTGACGGCCTAGATGTCTTTCCCTGATCAAGTTTTTTAAATGAGTATGTTTTATATTTTGTTATTTAATATTATTGAAATTTTCATTGTATTCAATAATTCCTTGCGATTGATGGTTCCTTGTGTTGAGATAATTTTTATGAAAAACCCTAAAATCTCTCCTTATGTCAAATGTCTTTATTTTTAGGGTTCCATAGCCAAATGGCAAAAATGGAACCCTTATAATTTGATTGTGTCTGTCTGTCCGTTTGTCATAGCCATTTTACTCGGAGACTATTAGCATTATATAGATGAAATTTGGATGTGAGGTGTTTTCTACGAATTTCTTTACAATGAATTAGTGCAATTATGAAAAAAAAAATATTAGGTGTGGCACTCCTAGCTGACGGATGAAAAAAAAATCCAGCGCACATAAGCGTGCGAGGTGTCTTTAAATAGGTCTTAAAAATGAAATGGAAGTTCCAAAGTAACTTTTTTATTTAAGTCAGCAGTTAATGAGATATGCGCTTCTAAACTCTTAAAAGGGTATCGAATAGTGTATAAAGTTGGTTTGATTAAGATATTTCGTATAGTTTTTGGAGATATGGGATATTTTTGATACCGACCACAGCAATAACTTTTTTAAATAAAATGTTTTTTCACAGTGTCTTTGAGAAACACAAATTTAAAAGTTTAATTTTGTTTGGTGCTACGGAAGCCTCCTTGTGTGAGTTCGACTCGCACTTGACCTACTTTAATTGACGTCCGGCTGGATAATTTTAATTCGGCAAAATGACCTCAATAAAAACAATAATCTGCATGATAAATTAAAGTTCAGTCTATATTCACATACATTTATTTTTTGACAATCTATTGTATGAAAAAAAACGTGCCTATTAATGTTATTAATTAGGAATCCTGATAAGTAAAGGCACTATGTTTTTAGTTACAAAAATTCTTATAAAAAGCTAGACGTATCCTTTTTAATAATAAAATATATTATTTAAAGACCATCTTATGGTTCCGTAATGAAAAAATGATATTTTTGTAATTTCGTCATGTTGCTCACTCGTTCGTCTGTCAAAGATTCCCAGTTTCTCCAATTACAGATCTAAAAGCATGAAGTTATGGAAGCATATGCTTCATTTTGAGATCTCAATTACCATAAAAAATCATTTCATAAATATTATTGTTTACTTGCTTATACATTTGAAGTAAAAGGAATTTTCTTACTCTAAATTCACCTCTGCGTGGACTTAACATCATAAAAAATACAATTTATGACATAATTGACCCATTGCGATGCCATAGCGATAATTTTTATTACTCTGTTTAAATGCAATTCTTTGTAAAACCTTTTATATTTTTCCAGTTTTTCTTTATCTTTCTGTCATATACCAAAATAGCTTCGGTAATTTACTAGCAATTCTTTGAAAAACCTTTCGCATTCTTCATGTCTTTGTGTCATATTTGTGCCATATGTCCATATGTAATTAAAATTAGGTTTGCTTTATATTGTTAAATGTGTAATACGCTTAACATATAGTTTTTAATAGCTTTTTGTAACAATGACAACCGTAAAATAAAAAGTTTTGGAAAATTGCAAAAAACTAATGGTTCAAAAGTTTTTTTTTTATATAGGAAAAAATGTACAAGTCAAATATATCTAATAATTTAAATTATTTTTACGAAAATTGAAGAAATAAGTTATATTTGAATTCACGAAATATGGGAATAAAAAGAAAAATTTTATCAAAGTTTACAATACGTTTAAAGTAGACGAAAAGGGCAGTAAACGGGCGTAAAAAAAGTTTTCAAAAATGCCACGTGAAAACGCGCATTGCTTATATTTGTGGAATTGTTTCATTTTATGAAAATATTTCTACGTAAATTGAATTTCATTAATTGTATTTATCGAAAATATATTTTTCTCTTGCTGTAAAGTAATTTTTTGTATGTAAATAAATTATATTGGCGTACCTAGAATGGTAAATGAAAATAATATTTGCAATACTATTTCTGATGAAACAGATTGATGTATTTCAATAAAACAAATTTTAACATTTATTTCGAAGGTACTCTGAAAAAATCGTGAATAGATAATATAATATATATAATAGGAGAAAGTAGAAAAGATACTAGTATAAAGATAATTTGTATCGCAATATATATGATATTATATCATTTATTTTGCCTTTCTTTAGAATTAGTTTTGCTTGAATTTCCTCATTTGCGTAATATTTTAACATATAAATCATATAGAACCGCGTATCAGTGCCGCCTGGTACAAGATATGTACAGTTTAATACTTCTCCTATGACAAATAAAACAACATATGTAGGGAAATGTTACGGAAAACGAGGAAAAGTTGACACACGATGTAAAGGAACAAAAAGGGACGGTTGTGGGATGACAGCGTTTGCTGTTCCTTAGACGGTGTTTGGTAAATGCCGTAAAAACGTAGTAAAGGGAAGTTTCAATTTACCAGGGAAAATTGTCTATTCTGCTTCTACGGAGAGCTTTGTGTTCTATAGTTCGACTCTTTATTTTTGTGGGTGGAAACACTTAAAAGATAACCATTTATATTCCACCAACGAGTTGTTGTTTTCAATCCATATTAAAAAAAATTATTGACTTAAAAGACTATATATATATATATATATATAAATAATTCAAACTTTTTCATATTTTTAATAAAATTATTCTCCACGAAAATTGAACCGACTTCAAATGACCGCCGAATAAGAAGCATACTGAAAAATTCAATATAATGAAAATACGATTACTTAGTTTGAACTTTTGTGATACAATATCATTCTCCAACAAAATACCGCTTCTGCTAGAAATTTGTGATGGTGCCAAGTTGGCGATTTTCTATTCATCTCACGTACATGAACACTCACACACAGGCATGAGCCTACATTTCACTTGGAGAAAAGTGAAAATGTTAAATGGGAAAGAATAGTTACTTAATCTCGTTAAAAGTTTGAGTAAATTATTGACATTCACTCGGCCACCATGCGTGTTGGAATTGGTATTCCTTTTTGTATTATTATTCTGAAGAGAAAAAAGCTTTAGGATAATAGTGTCATAAAAAAAACTTATAAGAACTTACCTACCACTCTCGCTCCTCCAATCCCACATATCCTCGCTTTGTCTCTTCCATGCTTTTTCTCACTGTCCGTCTTCTTCTCTGCTTTCCTTCCTCTAATCTAAAATAAATCTATGGAGGAATTGTGATTAATAGGAATGAGGAATACATCTATGGAGAAAATGTGATTTAAAATTATGACAAACAACTTAACCAAAAGTATAAGTGGTGTGGGTAACAACCACTGCGCCAAGAATACAAATATAATTTACCCTTCTAATATTGAGCTTGAGCGTTAGTTACTTATCTAGTCTCAACTTTGATAAAATTTCATGAAAAGTTAAGTTTTAATTTTATTCATTTTAATTGGGTAATTACCGGCGCCTAGGGACAATATTTTCATCGACGTTTTCTCCAGAGTGACGTTAAATTAAATTTCGTTAACGGATTTCGAAGATTACATTTTATATTTTGTATGACTGACGCAAATTGCTTGTCGGTTGTACTTATAACTGTTTTAAATTTATTTTCTTAACTTGCTCTCTTCGACTACAAATGGTGCGGGGTAAACCCTAAAGTTAAAATAACTCTGCGGATCATATCGAACTGATGTGTTACAATCTATCAAATTAATTCTTTTTGATTGGAAAGTAATTCATATGCTTATTCAGATTATTTTAATTCTCCATGCGATGTTATGAAAGAAAAAATTAAATTAAATTAGCATTAAAGTGCCGAAAATATTTAATTTCATTTTATGTTTAGTGTTTTAGTGCTAGAGGCCTAATCAATTGAAATGTACCAAGCCTGGTTGAACTTTACGTGGCAATAGGACGAAATAAATTGCAAACGTTTTACATGGCTATTCAATAAAAAATATTAAATCAAGACAATTAAATTTAAAATTTTGTTGTCCTCATTTGCTTTAAGATATTATCAGTTTACGGGGACTATTTCAAACATTGCCATTATTCACGGCATACAACATAAGTTACATTTTCTAAGATGTTAAGAAGATTTTATTCATAAATTTAGGTAGTATATGCCTAAATTTATGAATAAAAACTTCTTAGCATTTTAGAAGAAATAGCTTAGTGAATAATAAAAATAGTGAATACTTATAGTATTATTTCTACTTTCTTTAGGTTCATTACCACGACCTAGGTTTTGTTGTATGACAACACCTTCAAGTGGGCAATTTGTAAAGATCATTTCGTAAATCTTTACAAATCGCCCACTCGAAGATACAATACAACGAAACCTAGGTGGTGGTTAATAATTTAAATAAAGTAAAACTAACACTACATCACGTAGTTTCATTTACTTATGTATAAAAATTAAATAATAATGCATTCCTATAAAATTAAGGCCAAATATATTCAATATTTATAAACAATATAGAATTTCTAGCCTACGTAAATGGCATATGACTTGTGTCTGAAAGTCACAGATATAGTATGAGTCTGAAAGTCACAGGGATACTATGAGTATGAAAGTCACAGGTATTGTTAAATATTCATTGCACTCCATATTAATGATGATCTTTGAAAAATAAAGTAATTTTACTTCAAGGAAAACCCCAGTGCATGAGCCAGATTTATACTGGGCTGGTTTTAATTTATTTACGCCCCAACTGCTATCATATGGATTTTGTAATATGCTTTAGTCGGTGCGTCAGTTTTCACTTTCGTAAATCCATTGAATATATTAGAATTAAATAATTTGTATACAGTCTGTAAAATACGTTGATCGTCGTCATATTTATGAAAGATTCGTGTCTAATCATCATCATCATATATATTAATACGCTAAGGTTAAAGATGTTACTCTCCCTTTTTAGAAAAAACCTCACAACTAATCCATATAAATTATATATCATTTTATAGATAATTGCTTGCTCTACCGGCATCCACAACTAAAAAATTTATTATTGCTATTGTTTTTGCAAATTAATTAATTATTAAAATTATATACACAAAACAGCAATGCTGCCATCTAACGGCTCAACGTCAATATGATTGACGGTCGATAAAATTTTTGTTTAATTTCAAATCCACTCACGTATAAATAAAGTGGCGCTTTAGCTCAATGCTTTTGATACTTGCGCCTCTATATGTCAATTTTAGTAAAATATTTGTTTGATCTGTCATCTGAGCTTCATAATGGAATAAATAATGCGAAGACTTCGCACGGGTCACGCTAGTCTTTATTTAATATTACTTTCTACTCAAATTAATAAATTAATTGACTGTGATGTTTTTCCTTTTTCATTAAAAGAAAAGTCTGATATAATTTATTTCAATTTCTTTGAATAGTTTTCTCTCTTACGAATTAGCGAAAAACCTAAGGTTTTTAAAATATTTTAATGCTAATTTATTTCCTCAGTACGAATATTTAGTTTAAGTAATTAATTAATATAATCTAATTAAACATTAAGCATATTACACAGATGACTATTATGACCATGACTTGATGATTTGTTTGTGATACAAATGATGATGATACATATATTTTCCTGTATATTAAAAGTTTGTTTAGTGAATTTAAACGTAAAATTGCTCTAGAATAGAGACAAATTCCATAGAGCAATGCTGCCTTAGAGCTACATGTTGTACGATAGAAAAGATTTATTTTAATAAACAAATATTGATTTTTTATTTTACCCATATGGATTCCACTTAGTATGGCGAAGTTTAAAAAAAATCGATCAAGCACAAGTAATGTGCTCTTTATTTTTACAGAAGAATTCATTACTAAATATTTTCTTGGCGGATAACTTTCCTTGTCAAAATAGTATACGGAATAATTTCTTCACATTTTTAATTTTTAGATTTAAATAGAAAATTTTTTCACTTCAAATTTAATGTTTTGAATTAATGGAATATTATTAATTAATTGATAGAATTAATATACTAGTGTTATTCAACGTTCTATATAATTCATAAAATAATATAATAAAATATATAAAATATATTAATTTGTTTATTTGTCATCTTCAATGTAAAGTAATTTCTTCAATTCAACCATAAAAATAAATTTGGAAGTATTTATTGTAGATGTTATTTTAGACAATAAAATACCATCTAAATACGATCATACGCGGCGTTAAATTAAAGAGAATAAAAACGGGACTTCTATAAAAATGGCATTTCATAAACATACATAGTAAAACGTTAGGGATTGCTATTATAATTAAATTTTAACTTCTTAAGAATACGCCAACTGCTAATCCAATTTAATAAATTGATTTAAAAATGCATTAGTTTATTAATTTCAATTTCCTAACAGGCTCATCTCTAACGCAATGTTATTTAGAATGAAAGATACAATTTCAATGTTAAATTGAAACTAAATATAAATAACTTACAACTTTATAAAAAATAATATGCTTAAAACATACTAACGATTTTGACGTTTTGAAAGTTTTATAGCGAAAAACGGGACTTTCAAAATTGCATTATTTCCGTCCGTTCAACATTCTGTTTCTTACAAGCTCACCGTTTGTACACTTTTAGATTTGTGAATATAATATTAAAAGCTTATACCGGATATAGAGATCTTAGATACTACCTAGCATAATATTAAAATAAGACCCGGATATACATAACGGGGACGAAAGAAAGGTATTAAATACCGGAAGAAAAAATAAATAAATTATAAATCGTCGACACACATTAAGCTGTGTTCAACGTTAAGGCCATAGTATTTTAAATCTGAAAAATATAATTTTGTTGTACAAAATGAATTATTTTGGATATTGACGGAAATGAGCCTTGTGACAAAAAAATCTCTTAGCTCTTACATAAAATAAAAAAACAATAACTAGATGGCTGTGATTTCATTGTAATACTTCATGTATCTTGTGCTTGAAAAATAAATATTAAAAATTGTTGTAAATAAAATAGTAAAGAAGTAATGAAAAATAAAAATAAAATGTTTTTTTATATCTCAAAGATAAAATTTAAGATATATTGTATCATATTTATTCGACAAACAATTATATGTGAAAATAGTATAATAAAAATATTAATTAATTATATTTTCATAACTATCGAACCGTGTATGAAGCTCTCCCAACGCGAGTTCTATTCGTACTTAACAGGTATTTAAAAAGTTAACATGCTATTTTAATTATTAGAAACAAGAATGTCAATTTATTTACAAAAAATTAAATTTGAATTTCATAATAAACGAAAATGATAAAGTAAAAAATTATCTCACCAAATTTTAAAATTTTATAATAATATCTAGTATATCCTCTTAATTAAGAACTGCCTCATTAATATTGTTGCCTAAAAACTTTGGTCTTCCAAAATTATATAATGATATAAAACTTTAGACGAAGGCATTAAACGAAAAATGATTTCTAACTTTACCTTTTCTATTAATAAAATTATAATGTAATGTAACCATTAATGAAACTCAGAAAATAATGTTTTTCCCATGAGCCTATTATAGCCGGTGCGTTAGTATCTAGCCGCCAAACATTTTTTCTACAATTTTCCGACGGTAAGGATATACAGACATAAAATTGTAGTTCTGGGTGGAATTTTATACAATCATACATTAACTGACCATAAATCAAAAATTGTAGAAAAATATGAATTTACTACCAGTTCAGCGCAACTACACTATAGACATTGTTAAAATGGCACGCGAAGTGAAAGTTTTGTTAAATCATAGTAAATGAAAGAGATAATTATAACACACGTGTTTTCTTTTTTTTATCTCTAAAAATATCAATAAATAAATTTACTTTTGAACAACTGTCGTTAGTGACATTGTGTAATTTTGTAATTAGTGTTTACAAAACAAATATGCATAAAAATAAAATACATTGTTCCAGCCCCAAATGACAATATACGTATGAATAACTTTCCTTTTCATTAAAAATATATGACAAATATGTACAGCAAAATGTTGCGATGAACAAGAAAAATTTGATTTAAAATGTAAAAGAATTGAAAGCTATTGACGGAGTAGCGTTTGATCTCAGGCCAATCGCATTTGCCCCGCTCTGGACAATGTTTGGTCAATGTCGTAAAATGTTGGAAAATGAAGCTTCAATTATTTCCGGTCACAAAGATAAATTTTCTATTCCGTTTACTCTGAAAACATCGCGTTCCACAATAGATGTTACATTTGTTTGTGAAGGGAACGTGGGAAAGAATTACTATTCGTATTACTTGAATGCTGTTAATTTCTTGAATTAAAGTTTAATTTCGAGTTTAAATTCATCTTCCTAATTTTAGATACTCAATGGCAGAGGCTGAGCAAGTTTACTAATATCGTTTTTCCAGTATATGCATAATCTAACCTCACATAAATCTCACATGTCATTTTCCAGGCAAATTACTCAGTCAGGTGATAGTTTAACAAACGTACATTAATTCAGCTAGAACATTGATTTGAAATTGTGTCCAAATATATATATATATATATATATATATAGATATATATATATATATATATATATATATATATATATATATATTTCTTAAGTCGAAATAAGTGTTCAAATTAAATTAATTAGGAAACATGAATGCGCTAAACGCTTTCATGCTTCCACTCCAAAAAAGGTTCCAAATCGGGATCCTTATTGTCTTTTTTTCGAGGTTTACTGTTTCTATTATTTTTCAGCTTTTGAGTTTAAAAGAACATTATACCAAAACGTACTCAAAATTATTTTCCACTCAATTTATAGTTGAATTTAGGAATAATCTGAATTACGTTTGAAATGCAAACAACTACATATTTCAAAAACTGAATAAAATGAGCTGTTGATGTCTTTATCAAATTTCATTGATTTTTGGACCATTTTAATTTATTGTTATTACTACTAAATAAACTTACTCATATTTTTAAGTGCTTCGAGATATGTTAATCATGACCAACTAATAAGTTATTTACTTTCCTTATTAATCAGTAAATGAATGACTAATATTGTAATAAATTTTATTCGTAGTAAATATTCAATGATTCTTTTTAATTCAATATAAAATTACATTACGTAGTTTATTTTAATTCGTGAAATTTTAATGCAAATTTAATTAAATATTTTGACTAATAATGGGAGAACATCGCACGTTGACCATTTGTGAAATTATAACAATACAAACATTTTGTAAACAGTTTTATTCAAACAAGTAAATAATAAAATTAAGTCCATTCTGAAGGGAAAAACGATGGAAAATCATTTTTTGTTCGATCATAAGGTATATTTCTTTTAAAGCTTTTATACTCTTTGCAGGTTGATCTGTTTTTTGTAAATCTTTAAACTTTTCTTTTCGAAATGAATTATTTCCTCACTTTATACACCGAACTTGTACTTTATCTGTAATAGCCAAAGAATTTACTATTAGAATTATATTAGTGTATTCTTGATTAAATTACGTTCAAATATTGTAAATTGTGAATTTGGAAGTTATGTTCTGCAGAATATCCCTTAAACCGTTTAAGCAAAAAATTTATTATTTTCTGGTGAAAAATGAATACAATCTTTAAGTAAGTTTTAATTAAAGATTGTATTAATTTTTGAACATGCCAAATTCAAATCAAAAATTTTAATAATATGGAAATTTTTAATTTCTAAAATATTTTTAGAAATAAAAATTTGTTATATTTTCAATTCCTTAAAGGAAAATAGTATGATATTTTCCCTTTCCCTCAGCACGCAAATTTGTTTACAGAGAATAAAATTTTCATTTACAAATTGAGTGAATTGAGTTTAAATTTATTAGTTGAGTCAAAAATTTAGTCTATAAATAACATGCACATTCTTTTATTCTTTTGAGTAACGAGAATATTTCTTATAACAAAACTAAGGAATTTTTGTCCACAACTTCAAACTCCAGGCGGAAAACGGTAATATCGGCGTCAGTATGACGGTAGACATTTAATTTTCCTGATAATTTGAATAAAAAGAAAACAGAGCAAAAACGGTCCTTTAAATTTCGTTAAATTCTGCTTTGCTTTTAAACTTAAAATCGTCTTAAATATTTTTTATAAAATTGAGTATTCATAAAAAACCAAGTAAATTTTAAGGTCGATACGTAAATAAATCATTACATTTTTCATCATTAGTAAAAATATTTTTTAAAATAAAAATTACAAACATTACTATCGCATTTTGTTAAATAGATTTATATCGAAACTACGACGCTTTCAAGTGCTTCGGTTCGACAAAGGCGTTTAATAATTAATGAGAACCAGCTTCATACTTTGATTATTGACTATATTTTAATATGTACGATGAAAAAAAACACAATGCCATAAAAAAGGAAACAAGATCATTCCTTTAATGAATGGGGTTTTAAGAAAAAAATATTTTTGAAGTTTACAACCGACTTCTAAAGCTACTTATAGGCTTAGTTACCCCAATGTAACAAGAATAAAATGTGCAATATATTTGGGTCGTGGATACAAACAACATATTAATTAAAGTTACATGAAATCAAACAAACAGAATGTTAAGTATAGTGAAGGGATAGTGATATAGAAACGAATGTAAGGTCGAAGGTATAATCTAGGTCGAAATCCTTTCTACCATATTTCGACCTATATTATGTAAGGTAGATTAACTTAGGAAGTACGAGCTTCAAATACGAATATATAGGGTGTATTTTGTATATTTACATTTAATTGACTACATAACCTTGCTGCGTACTCGGTAATATATTCTTCGTAAAATGCAATTGTTGAATGATTAGAAGGGTGTTATTGGGTTTGAAACTTAAATCAATAGATATTGGATTCTAGATAGAAGGTATGAAAAACGAGAGGATTATTTAGGATGCAACAAAAAAAAAGGATCATGTACTTATGGACAGCAAAGTTCGCATAAATCGTTACGCACTCAATATATTAATGGCAAATGTTTGTGTTTCTAAAATATATCTTTCTTTAGTTTGGTGGTGTGAACTGGCCGTGATTCGAACTAAAAAATCTATTAAATTTTTCATGCGCTCGAAATCCGTTTCCTCATAACAATAAACTAAACTGATTACTAAAATGTACACAATTAATGAAACTACGTGATGTAGTATTATTTCTACTTTCTTTAATTTCTTTACCACTACTAATTGAAACTACACAATTAAATGAAACTATGTTATGTAGTATTGTTTCTACTACTACATTTTTATTTTCTTTAAGTTTTTACCACTAGTGGTAAAAACTCAAAGAAAGTAGAAATAATACTACATCAGGTAGTTTAATTTAATTGTGTAGTTCAATTAGTAATTTTACCACTAGTGATAAAGAACTTAAAGAAAGTAGAAATAATACTACACCACGTAGTTTTTTTTTGTTTTAATTTAATTGTGAATAATGAATTTCTACAAAATTAATGCCAAATATATTCAATACTAAAATATAGTTTTTCATGCTTCTTTTCATGCCCTCTAAATTCGTTTGTTCATAAGAATAAACTAAATTGATTACTAAAATATAGTTACATACAAAACTAACCATTCGCGAAGGTCAATATTTTTCTTCTAACAAACTCGGTAACATTGGCAACGAATATCATGGAAATTAAGAAAAATTTGATTTATAATGTATAGAAATCGAACAAGTTTTAAGAAGAAGTTCCATATCCCACGCTAGCTCCATGTTCCGGCCCTAAACAATGTTCGTTGTAAAAATGTCATAAAATGAAGTTTTCATTTTTTTCCAGGCGTAAAGGCAATCATGAATCCTATTTTTCGTTGAAAACGCTGCCGCCTGATATTTACTGTTGTATCATTCGTGAGTGATATTCTTTAAATAATTACTATATTCATTACACTGATGTGTGATTTTTTTTCCAATTTTGTTTCATTTAGGAATTGCCTTCGGAGTATTCAGTAATCTGATGGGAGAGACCGAGGTGATTGTTACTAGTCTTTTCCCTTACAGTTCCTGTAGCAGCTAGGTGAACGTCAGTGTAGAATAATCTGCTTTTTCATCATCTTACAAGTAATAATAACAAATTATAAGTATATGAAACAAATATTGTTTATATTTTAACCCGTAAATGCATATTTTACTACATAATTTTAAATAGATATTTCATACTTTCTGCGTCAAAATAAAACTTGCGATAGAGTTAAAATGTGTTTGTTGTTTTAAGATAAATTCGTAAATAAAATAGTAAAATAGTCAAGTTTCTTCAGAACTGAAAAAATGAGACTAAAAATATTTTTTTCTAAAGAACTCAAAAGTCAATATATTTATAATGAGTAAGTTTATAATAATATCAAGTATTTAAAAGTTGTGGACAAATTTTACTTATTTAACTAACATTCTAGATGGTTTTTATTTAATGTAATATAATGTAATTAAAAAAGAAAAATACATCACCCATTTAATTGTCAAATTATTCACTTATATTTATTTGTATAACTCATCATTAGTCAATTAGTTAATTTCAACTTCCATTTCTCTCAAAACTTAAGATTAAGCTTCCATTTATTCCTCTCAATTGAATAATTACCAATGCCTGAGGGCAAAGTTTTCCCCAATAATTTTAGAAGAATGACGCAATTTTAATTTTGTTATGGGGTTGTGAAGATTGCGTCATAATTTTCATACTGTCGGCTGACGTCTCGCGTTTAATTTATTAAAAGCTTTCGATGTTAGCTAAGGGATAATGAATTTATCGATAAGGATGAAACTATATAATACAATTTGTCACATTAATTACATTTATAACGTAAGTTGGGAAACTATTTTATAGTCATTTACTGAACTTTTGAATATAAATATTTTTAGTCCCTGAAATATTACATTATATGCTTTTGTTTTTATTAGAGCTTCAGTAAAATTAATATGAATCTTATATTTATATAATTTTAAGGATAAGAAAAAGCATAAATAATATTCCAGACATGTCAATTGTAATGTCCAATTATTGTAGTACATTTATATAAAATTTATTGTTGCTAACAGTTCATGACGTAGAGAAATGCGATTTACCGATGAAATTTAGAAAATAATATAAGAATATATTATTTTCTAAATTTCATATTACATCATGTAATGTAATCTCCAGCCGCTGTAATATTAGGAGATGTGGACAATCTGTCCACTCAGTCAATTGCTCGTTCTGGATCTTTCTATCAAGTATCCGATTCAATGTCTCCATTGAATCGGAGATGCGTTCTACATTGAGGAGCGATGAAGGAAATGAATTGTTGTTTGAGAATATTTTTAAAAAATAGTTTCCAAACTTTCATCAACTAACTTTTTCCGATATCGTTGTTTATTTTGTATTTCATTTTAACTTAGTATACTTGCTATTAAAATATTATTAAAAATTATTATTTTAAAAATTGAACATACACTTGTTATATATATATATATATATATATATATATATATATATATATACATATTTTTAATATCGATTACAATATAGAATCTCGCTCGGACCATGTTTTTTTCAAACTTGACATTATTCTAAAAATATTTATTACAATATGCGGGTTCAAAAAATTATCATCATATGTGATTAATATTATACTAAATTATTTCATACAACATTCTTCAAGGGTACAATATACTTTTTTATGCCTTCGGTTTTAGCCCCACTGATTTGTTTCAAGATTATCATAGTTAACACCCGCCGCTATTTCCGCTTCAATTGACAGAACTGAGAACGCAAATAGTCTCTCTTGGCTCAAGTAGACCTTAATCAATTTTAACTTTGAAAAACTTCTCTCAGCAGAAGCTGTACTGACTGGAACTGTGAGCATTATTCATATTATTCAGATTTAACATTTGGATATACTTCTTCATAATTATTTTCTAAAATATACCGGATAAGTTGTTTTGCATTTTTGACAGAGTAGTGAATTGGATTTTAAAAGCTGGAGTTCTTCATGCATTTCATAAGGCTGTATATCCCTGTTTTCACCTTCTCGAAATATTGTATATAAATCATTAGAATGCTTGAGAAGGTCCTCTTTTGGTATAGATTTCAAATAATTGATATTATCAATAAAACCAAATTGTTAATAATATTCATTGAGCTCTTTGAATCGGCATACGGTGTCAACTATGATAGCATCTATCATTGTGTCAAAAAAGTTAACTCTATACTGCATTTTAACAGATTGTTTAGATTCATCAATATGTTAATAAGCGAAATTTCGTTTTTTTTTGCTTTTTTCTTTAAATTGTGGCTCAATTTCGTAACTAATTTTTTCCACATACAATTGAGCTTTTGCTATGTTTTTTTTCAAATCCCTTATTACGAAATATTTGAATCCAGCTACAAAATAAATATAATGTGTCAACAGTGACATTCAAGTTCATTTGAATCGATTGGCATGTTTATTTATAAGGTTCACACATAGTAAAATCTCGTACCATGCATGTATTGCAAAAATAAACTCAAAAGTTAACATTTCGTTCAAGAATGCTTCACAGTCACTTAGAGTTTCGGAATCATGAGTTTTATTTTTCAGATCATTAACCTATTCGATAACATAATCAAATTGTAAAAATATTTTAAAGTCAATTTTAATTTAGTTTTTCCATGATCCCAACACTAGCTTGACTTTGAAAAGAGCACATAAATTTTATTATCAAAATGAATAAGCCGAAAAATATTTTGACTATTGTAAAAGAGTTAGCTACGTCTATCAAAAGCAAACTCCAACTAAGGCATCCGCATGGCGTGAAGAATGCTCTTGAATTAATATTGAGTATGCTTGTTCTGATACCATTATTAATGCCGAACATATTAGCGCCATTATCATATCCCTGTCGTCAACAGTTTTGAATATCTAGATCATTTATTTCTAGTTCTGGTAATATTGTATTTCTTAAATACTCTCCCGTTGTTTCTGCGACGCTCATAAACCCAACAAATTTTCCTCTATCGCTCTAGTTGAGGAATTGCAAAATCTTAATATTATTGACCTTTATTCAACACGGCTCACATCCCTGGTGCAATCGAGCAAGGAGGCGTAGTATTTGGTCTGTGTGTAATTTCGTCAATAACGGATTTAGACATTAATGTACTTAATTCATCTTGGATGTCATGGCTCAGAAAAAAGTCTACAAGGAAAACAATAAACTTTATCTTGAGATATGGAGTAAGCCAAATATATACGATGTTGTGTTTCACTGTAACTCAATTTTCGAGTAAAATGAAATTTTGAAAAATGTTGTTTATTTGCGTTTTTGGGGTAACTTTCATCAGATTTCTCCAGGTTATGATCGAACTCGGAACTTATTTGAATTTAGTCTTGACGCTATGAATCCGTTACTGAAAATACCCACTTATCCGGATTTAGGTTTATAAATGACTCTCTTATTGATATGTTTGCTCTTGATTTTCTGAATCGCACATCTTCTCTCTTTCTAACTCTTCATTGGATTCAGAATTTTGGTTCACAGTTGATTCACCCGATTCTGAAACCGTGTCAGAAATTTTGGTAACAGATTCCTTCGATCTTGAAGCTGGTTCTATTTCAGAAATTAAAGAAACTCGGATATGCGACTGGAGATGAGTGATTCTGGAGCAGTTACACCTAAAGAAAATTTCATAAGAAATTTCATCATACTGGAACTCATAGCTTGGTTAAATCAACAGTACCAGATTCCCATTTCCTCCCTATATCTCTGTCTCTACTAGGTCCTTCAGATATGATGACCTAAAATAGATATAAATAATTACGTAGATGGGTAAGTAAAGTACTTAAACTAAACGTAAAGTAGGTACTCAATGTTATAGTATAGGGCATAGGAGGTATGATCATCATTTATCACATAACATTTTTTTTCATCCACTGAGCCAGAAGCTGCAGTTAAATAATACTTAATTATTAGGTAAACCGTGTTTTTATTCAGTGGGGTCAAGTCTAGCTATTAAATTTTATTAAATACAGTTCAGCCGTTTATGACCACTTTAGCGTTTATATCACAGATTTATACTATGTGTAATATAAGCACTGACTGAAGGTGACAAGTTTTTTTTGACGTTTCACATAAAACTATGTGCTAAGAAAAGTATTTGGATACTTATTTACCTTATAGCTATGAAACGAGTCACAAAAGTTAGTGTTGAACACTATAACCATAAATGTTTAATATTTTTTTGACTAAAAGCTTCATTAAAATATACAAGTAGCTAGTTTTTCACACACTTAGTAATAAAAACGGTAAGATAATTAATATTACGCTGTCGTCTATGAAAGAAAGCAGGAGAGTGTGTATTTTGTTGAACAATGAATGAAACAGAAAGAACTCGGGGATTCCCCAAGTCTCGGACGCGGCATCGGAGAGACAGAAAGAATTAATTACTCGGAGATTCCCCGAGTCTCGCGTGGTATCGTCTAACTTTCATACTGTTGCCAGACCACTCTTCAACTGTGGATAAATACTACTCACTACTTCGGAAATACATACGAATAACTAAACTTTTAATAACATTGTTAAACTTGTTTTGTCGCCGACGCCTAGCGCCTCCTCTGAAATGTTAACCAGTTTACACTGGTTAACATATAACATACTTCATTTTCAAAAAATGTAGATTGATTTATAACTCGATGTTCATTTATTTTTTTAATAAACGATATTTTTTAAACCGTGTCAGGTTTTTCATTATTTTCGTCTCAGTACCATTAGATGATATGACTAAAAATATTTTTGCATATCAGTGTAGATTGACACAACTAACCTCATACTTTGCCACGACCGCGATCTCAACGGCGTATATACAAATAAGTGAATGTGTGAAACATTTCATAAAGTTGAAGTTCTTGATGAATTCACTTATACTTCTTCATTTTCTTCCCAATCATCACAAGTTCTGTCATTTAATTGTTTTAAAAAATTAATTAAAACAATAATTTTATTTTGCACATTGACGCTCCCGCTTAGATTTATAAAGTTTACTTTCTTGTAGGTGTTTTATAAACTAATTTAAAAAAAATTAAAGGAATGTTCAATTGTATATTCGTTTTTTTATAAATTTGGGATTATTACTTAAATATATTTTTGTATGTATCTTAAGTATATTGCAAATATATGTCCGATAAACCACAAGTAAAACAAAATGCCATTATGACAACAGGAGTTTAAAATTTATCTTGCGAAACAAGAAATGAATACGTTCCGTGAATATCATAAAATTACTTTCTGCACTACGGTATTATAAAAAAAACATATGACATTCAATATGATCCATTGACAAATAATATGAAGAACGTAACGAAGTCTCATGCAGAAAACGAAATTGATTTACTATGTAGAGAACTAAAACGCATTGGAAGGAGAAGAGCGCGAGTGGTCATCTCACCTTATCCAAACTTCTGGTCTATGTTTTGCGAATGCCGTAAAAATGTAGTGAACTAAATCTTTAATTTATTTTCAGGTGCAAAAGCAAAGTGCGTATTTCGTTTCAGGTGAAAACTTCTTCATCTGATATGATACATAGCTTTTATTTTTCAATGGCAATTTGAAAATGAAAAATTGGAAATTGCACCCAAACCGCCGATCTTATTAAAATGCAATAGATTTGGTGAAGTCAATACGTTAATACGTTTTTTAGGGTTCTGTACCTCAAATGGAAAAGAGGAACCCTTATAGGTTCACTTCGTTGTATTTCTGTGGGTTTGTCAAGACTCTTTTTCTCAAATCCTTCGAGCTGAAAAGAAAATCTTTTAAGTTAAGGCAATCAAGAAAAATCTTAAAAAAAGGCTAATTATGCCCCATATTTTAACACTCACAAATAAATCAAACCCATAGAGTAATTCCCGTTGTTCTAGAATCATGAAATTTCGAAGAAAGCAATGTCAGGCACAAAATAAAGTTTAACAAAGAAAATAATTAATTTGCTGTTATAACACATAAAAAAAATACTTTTTTTTAAATATGCACATGTGAAAGATATAGTATTCAATATATTTTCGTCGTTTTGAGAAATAATTTGACAGGATTATTATGCACCATTAAATGTTTATAAATGCTTACGGAAACCTCGTAGTGCGAGTCTCATTCGTGCTTGAGAGGTTTTTTCTTTTTTAGTTTACATATCATTACGATGATTTATGATGAAAGTGTTTTTTTAATGACGGTGTGACGAATTAAATAATAAAGGAATTTTGTAGAGATTACACATAAAGCAAATAAGATTGATTGGACATGATGATTAATTGGACATAAAGCAGATAATTTCAAGTAAATAAATACGACTACTGTGAAAAATCTTCATTTTAATTATATAGATTTGAGATTCTGCTTACTCTATGGAGTTTACTTGTTTTTTTTTATAAAATATATTATTCCTTCAAGTATCAAACATAGGTGGAGAATAGACACACTGTAAGGCAATTTCATTTCAACAACTTTTGATATTAGTTTTTATATTCGTTTAAAATAATGATCTCATTACAAAACATAGCTTATCCCTAAATGGTCCACAAATACCATTAGTCACATAAACGTAGCATTTAGTCTCACTGTGCGCGTAAATCTTCCAAATTGAGTAATCTGTTTACCAAATGTAAACATATTATTACTCATTATATGTACACAGTAATTTGTTACCTATTCAAGAGTTAATAACATTACTTTTCAAGTTGACTGAAGGCTCTTACAGAGGGTAGATAAGAATAAGATTCAGTTTTATGAGAATTAGCAACCTGAAGTATATTGTTGTTGTCAGTCAACAACTGTATTCGTAACACTACGTTCGGTTAGATATAAATTTGTATTACAGGTCACAATTCTCAATGGATTTTTGTTTTTTCCTTTTTCTATCGAATGTTGATTTTCACAGTGACTTGTCAATTTTAATGGACAATTTTCAACAAAGACTCCTTTTTTCCTGCTCTTCGACTACCCATAACCTCCGTTTGAGTAGTTATTTTACCTCGTCTATCACTTCCTACTGATTTTAACTTTTAAACGGCTTTTGTCATACACTTATATGACAAACAATGTGATAGGTGACTACGCTTTTCGTTTCATTTTGTCTAATTATTACTTATAATTGTCTAATATATACTCATCCCATTACTTAAATATATAAATATGAGAAGAGATATTTTATATTAACATAAAATTAATAAAAGAAAAAAACGCGCGGTGTGCACTTTTGATTTTGCCAATGGTTTTAAAAGTTTATGAGTTCCTAAACCGACAAAAATGTGTATCTTGAAAATTAGGAATGAATAAATGAAACAAATTAATCAAACCAATTTATATAAACTTATGATTTAATTATATTCACTTAGCATCATCAGATAGACAGAGAGACAAACAAACATATTGGTCATTTCTATATCGAGCTTTGAATACTGATTCCGCAACATATGTAATGACGTAAGATCGTCGGAAAATGTGTAAAAACGTACTATCAAAGGAGGAAATTTTAAGGCGAATGAAAGAGTAGCCCAGACCTGCGGCGTCCGTAGCGGCCTCTACGGCGTTTCGTGAATGTCGTAAAATTGTAGTAAACTCGAGTTTCAATTTATTTTCGTATCCAGAGGCAAATTGCGCGTTTTGCGTCTGTCGGAAACGTCTTGTCGTATTTATTTGAAGCGGTGCACGTTTACTCGGATAACGATTACCATACGCATCATAGGAATGAACCATTGACTTTTAATAGATTTATGACAGAATATCTTGTAGCTGTAAATAAAAGATTATACGTAAACATTCTATAAATTATCGCAAAGCCCTGTTTCTCGTCTTGACAAATAACTCATCACTCTGATGAATCTAAATAAGAAATATTTTCAATACCAATTTTATCGGATACATAATCGAAAATTTTATTTGAGAACCATATATTTTGGGAAAGTTATTTGAATTACTACTTTGAAACGAAAATAATTAGTTGGAAACCATCTATTTCGCATTTTTTTTAATCGCGTGCGATAGTATTTTTGTCTCTCGTCAGTTTTCTTTTTCTCATTAAATTATAAAAGAAATCGGAAGTTTAATTTCCTTGTAACAACACGCAAAATGGTTTTGGCCTAATTTTTTACATTTTTATTTTGGTTAATTATAAACATGAAGATATCTTTAGAAGATTAATATTACTTGAATGTTTCACCATTTATACGATTAGTCAAGTCATGTAATATGTTTTGACAAATGTAATAATATGTTTTGGCAAATATTGTATTATTCAGAATCCACAAAGATGACATTTGTCCGTACAATAAAAGTGTTGAACAAATTCACTTATTTGATCATATAAGTATTTGTAGAAACTAAAGAAATAACTAAAACAGAAAGTTACATTGAAGGAGACTTTATTCATTCTTGTTTAAAACTTCACAGCCTAATTATATTTTACTTTCAGCATATCTTCTTTCTTCCATGACTTTTGCAATTTGGCGCGCGAAATATATTTTCTTTTGTTTAATAAAACATTAAAATGTTGTGTGAAAAAATACACTAATACACATTAAAGTTGTTAAATGGTAATAAAAAATCAGAAATCGTTTCTTACAATTAACTTTAAACTCTACGTGTACCACTAAAATCATGCTCAGTTGTAACATTGTTTCTTTATGTTTTGTTTATTGCTGCAAACTAAACACATTTAAGTTTTTTCTACAATGTATTCAATTCAACATTAAATATCGACGTTTTTTCATGAAATTAAGGAAGAATTCAGAATAATTTTGAGATGTTGAAATAATTGTATTACCGCAAATATTTTTAGTCCACTTACAGAACTCACTTTTATCTTGCTAGAATTTCATTTCGAACGCTGTTACACTGAGCTGACATAAATATTTGAATTGGTTGTCAAAGGTTACTTGATTTGGTACGTAGCTCATAGAACCATAAAGCAGAACATTTTATTTACGGAATAAAGCATTTAAGCTATTCCTTTATGGTTTATTGCTATTAATGGACACAAAACGTTTTGCGCGATATGATAAATCCTTAATGAAAATTCAGTTTACCATTTGTCTACCCCGACGACTTTTTTAAATATGTATGTTTTATATTTTGTTATTTAACATTGTTGAAATTTTCATTGCATTCAATAATTCCTTGCGAATGATGTTTCGTTGTGTTGAGATAATATTGTATGAAAAACCCTAAATCCTTATATCAAACGTCTTTATTTTTAGTATTCCATAGCCAAATGGCAAAAACGGAATCCTTATAATTTCGTCGTGTCTGTCTGTCCGTTTGTCGTAGCCATTTTATTTGGGGACTATTGGCATTATATAGATGCAATTTGGATGGGAGGTGTATTCTACGAATTCCTGTACAATGTATTAGTGGACTTATAACAAAAATAATATTAGGAGTGGCACTAATTAACTGAGGGATAAAAAAACATCCAGGGTACACAAGCGTGTGAGGTATAGTTAGATAGATCTTAAAAATTATATGGAAGTTCCAAAATAACTTTTTTATTTAAGTCAATAGTTGAGATATACGCTTCTAAAGTCTTAAAAAATGTATCCGTCCCTTTAACTTTTCAACTAAAATGTATAAAATTCTTAAATACCGCAGATAGTATTAACTCGTATATCCTTTTCATCGTACTTGGAAGTTAGCCTTTTCGAAATATTCCTCGTTTCAAGTAACTAACTGACTGGTGCTGATGGCACCGAGCCAGTTAGGAGGGTTTTAAGTAATACTATCTAGCTAATTGAGGACTTTAGTGAAAGAGATAATTTCTTGAATAAATTATATGATTGTTCTGTTTATTAATTCCACAAGTTTTTATATAGTGGAACTATTTAAAAAATACAAAACAAAATCTATGCGATTGACATTTAATTATATGGACAATTAACGATATAATTATTAGGATAAAATATACTATTGAAAACACTCTTATTAATAAAACACTGTTATTGAAACCATCTTATGGTTCCATGATGAGAAAAGATATTCCTATAATTTCGTCATGTTGCCCGCTCGTCCGTCTATCGCAAATTAAAGATCTACATACATAAAGTTATGGAAGTAAGTGCTTGATTTTGACATCTGAATTACCGTAAAAAATATTTAAAAAAATATTTATGTTTACCTTTTATGCATTAACATCATAAAAAATACAATTTGTGACATAATTAACCCATTGGAATGCTAAATCGATAATTTTTATTACTTTGTTTAAATGCGATTCTTTGAAAAATCTTTTATATTTTCACGTCTTTCTTTATCTTTCTGTCATACGCCAAAATAACTTTGGTAATTTAGTAGCAATTGTTTGGAGAAAAATTGCATTCTTCATGTCTTGACACGAAGACATGAAGAATGCATATTTCTGTCACATGCCCATGTATAATTAAAGTTAGGTTTATTTTATATTGCTAAAAACATAATATGCTTAGCACATAGTTTTTTGCAATAAGGAACATCGCAAAATAAAAAGTTTTGAAAAAATGTAAAAACTATTGGTATTTTTAAAAGTTTTTCTTTTGTATAGAAAAAAATGTACTAGACTTACAAAGATTGAAGAAATATAATATATTCCAATTCACAAAATATGGAAACAAAAAGAAAAATTTCCCCAAAGTTTGCAATACGTTTTGGGTAGACGAAACGGGTAGTAAACGGGCGCAAGAAAAGGCTGCAAAAAACGCCAAGTGAAAACGCGCATTGCTCATGTTTGTGTGATTGATTTTATGAAAATATTTCAAGACAAATTGAATTTCATTAATTGTAATTGTTGAAAATATATTTTTCTCTTGTCGTGATGTAGTGATAGTAGTTTACAGGAAAATTAGTTATTCATCGGATAATAACTACACATTGTCGTTTTGCAGGATAAACAGAGTTATTTATAAATTTGTTTCGACGGCTTTGTTAAGAAATTAGTTTACATAAATAAAACAAACAGAAAAATTAATTCTATTTCAGAAGAGTCGTCTACGAACAATTTTTTAATATTAATGTAAATATTTTTACCTTAGTAACTTCGAATCTAAAAAACATTCGTTTTACTTTTCGTACTAAAAATAAATATTATTTTCCATCTACCCAGAGTGGTACATGGAAAATAATATTTGCAATACTATTTCTGATGGTATAGATATATATATTTAAAAAAAATATATGTTAAATCGTTATTAACAAATTATATTCAGGTGAGAGCGCCATCAAAAGTTTGATTTTTTAAAAACTAAGGAAAATAGAAAATGTACTAATACAAAGATGTATGTATCGCAATATATATGATATTACATCATTCATTCTGTACTTTCCTTAGTATTTAGTTTTGTTTGAATTTCCTCATTTACGTAATATTTCAACATATATATCATATACAACCTCGTATCAGTGCCGCCTAATACAATATATGTATAGCTCAATACTTCCACTTTGACGAATAAAACAACATATGTAGCAAAATGTTACGGAAAACAAGGAAAAGTTGATTCACGATGTAAAGGAACAAGAAGAGACGGTTGTGGGACAACAGCGTTTGCTGTTCCTTAGACGGTGTTTGGTAAATGCCGTAAAAACTTAGTAAAGGGAAGTTTCAATTTATTTCAGGACATCAGGGTAAATTATGTATTCTGTTTCTACGGAGGGTTTTGTGTTCTATAGTTCGATAGTTCTTATATTTTTGAAAGTGAAAAGACTTAAAGGATAACCATTTATATTCCACCAACGAACTATTGATTTCGATCCAAATCACAAAATTTTTTTCATTTAAGAGACTATGTTAAATCAAAATGGTCACAATTTTTATTTTCCATGTTCGTAGCTTTTTATCTATTCCATATATACACATATATACACACACACACACACACACACATATATATATATATATATATATATATATATATATATATATGTTTGTCTGTGTGTATGTGTATTTCGCTGACTACATTATTCCATATATATAATCGGCAAGTAAAGAGTACCAATACCCATCGTAACGAAATGTGATACCTAAAAAAACATTATATTGTGTTTATTTTATTCGAAATTATACTCATATTATTTACTAAAGAAAAAATGTATCTCAATCAAAATATTTGTGATCCATTTTCTAAATAACTGAACATATAAAGAAGAAATGACTTAATAAATTAAACTTTTTTCACATTCTAAATAAAACTATACCCCAAAAAAATTGAACCGGCTTCAAATAACTGCCGAATACGAAGCATACTGCAAAATACAATATAATGAAAATCAAATTACTTAGTTTGAATTTTTGCGGTACAATATCATTTCCGAACATAAAGAAATTTGCAAAATACTGCTCCTACTAGAGATTTTTGATGGTGCCAAGTTGACGCTTTCCTTTTCCTCTCACATACGTGAACGCTCACAAACAGGCATGAGCCTACATTTCACTTGGAGAAAAGTGAAAATGTTAAATGGGAAAGAATATTTACTTAAACTCGTTAAAAGTTTGAGTAAATTATTGACTTTCACTCGGCCACCATGCGTGTTGGAATTGATATTCCTTTATGTATTATTATTATGAAGACAAAAAAGCTTTGGGATAATATTGTCATAAAAAATTATTCATAGGAACTGACCTACCACTCTCGCTCCTCTAATCCCACACATCCTCGTTTTGTCTCTTCCATGCTTTTTCTCCCCGTTCGTCTTATTCTCTGCTTTCCTTCCTCTAATCTGCTACAGCAGTGTAAGTACGTATGTTTATAAATAAGGCCGCAACAAAAACTGAAACAAACCAAATGTACTTTACTCTCAGTTGTATTGTGAGTTTCACTCTTTGTTACGTTTTATTTATCAAATTACAAACTTAACCGTAGCAAACAAATTTAGATTTCAAGAACTAATATCGAAACCAATTAAAATGCATACATGCAAATTATATCTGGGTACGAATTAAACATAAACCTTTCAAATATAGACATGATTAAAGCTTTGAAAGAAAACGGAAAAACTAAAAGGTCAAAAAATAGATCTATAGAGGAATGTGATTTAAAATTACGACCAAAGATATGGTTACCCACCCCACTGCGCCAAGAATACAAATATAATTTGCACTCCTCGACTTATTTAGTTACCCTTCTAATATTGAGCTTGATCGTCAGTTACTTATCTCAACTTTGGTTACATTTAATGAAAAGTTAAGTTTTAATTTTATTCATTTTAATTGGGTAATTACCGACGCCTAGGGACAAAATTTTCATCGACGTTTTCTCCAGAGTGACGTTAAATTAAATTTCGTTAACGGATTTCCAAGACTACATTTTATATTTTGTATGACTGACGCAAATTGCTTGTCGGTTGTACTTATAACTGTTTTAAATTTATTTTCTTAACTTGCTCTCTTACACTATAAATGATGCGGGGTACACCCTAAAGTTACAATAACTCTGCGGAACATATTTAACTGATGTGTCATAATCTATCAAATTAATTATTTTCATTTCTAAAAAAAAGACGATTGGAAAGTATTCCGTATGCTAATTCAGATTATTTTAACTCTCCATTTGATGTTATGAAAGCAAAAATGAAATGCAATTTGCATTAAAGTGCTGAAAATATTTAATTTCATTTTATGTTAGAGTTTGGATATTTGAGTGTTACCGGCCTAACCAACAGAAATTTACGAAGCGTAGTTGAACTTTACGTGGCAACAGGACAAAACACATTGCGAATGTTTTAAATGGCTATTCAATAGAAAATATTAAATTAATACAATTAAATTTCTAATTTTGAGGTCTTCAATTGCTTTGAAATATTACTTTACGGGTACTATTTCAGATATTGCCATTTTTCACTAAGTTATATTTTCTCAGACGGTAAGAAGTTTTAATTAATAAATTTAGGTAGTATATACCCGAAAGATAAAAGTAAAAATATGTTAAAAACATTTTAAATTTTTCCAAACCATTGAATTTAATTTTCTTCATATCTTAATGAAATTACGTGATTTAGTATTATTTCTACTTTATTTAAATTGTTAACCACGACCTAAGTTTCGTTGTATGACAACATCTTCAAGTGGGCAATTTGTAAAGGTTATTTCATCAATCTTTACAATTGTTTTTAAAATATTGGAAGGGTAATTTATTTCCTCAGTGCGAATATATAGTTTAAGTAATTAATTAATACAATCTAATTAAATAATAAGCATATTACACAGATGACTATTATGACCATGACTTGATGATTTGTTTGTGATACAAATGATGATGTATCATACATATATTTTCCTGTATATTAGAAGTTTGTTTAGTGAATTTTATATGTAAAATTGCTCTGAATAGAGACAAAATTCATAGAGCAATGCTGCGATGGAGTTTCGTGGTATACGATGGAAAACATTTATTTTAATTAAGGAATATTGATATTTTATCTTAACCATATGAATTCCACTAAGTAGGACTAAGTTTTAAAAAAATCGATGAAGAAAACGTAATGTCCCCTTTATTTTTACAGAAAAATTAATTACTAAATATTTTATTGGAAAAAAATTGACAAAATAGTATACGAAATCTCTGTCAACGCAGTGATCCAAAAATATCTTCACATTTTTAATTTTTAGATTTAAATGAAAAAGTCTTTTCACGTCAATTTGAATGTTTTTAATTAATTGATAAAATTAATTAACTAGTATTATTCAAGGTTCTGTATTATTCATAAAACATGCATTATTTTGTTTACTAAAAGTAATGTAATAATTACATAAAATGTATTAATTTATTAACTGGTGTAAATTGTTTACGTAAAATACATATTGCGAACTTATTGATGCTGGAGTAATATCTTCAAGTAAACCATAAAAATAAATCATACGCGGCGTTAAATTAAAGAAAATAAAGACGGTGTTTCTAAAAAATGGTATTTTATCAACATACACAGTAAAAACAGACGTATAAGGAAACGTTATGGATTGCTCTTATAATAAAATTTTGACTTTATGAGAATACGCCAACTGCTAACCTAATTTAATAAAATGATTTAAAAATGCATTTAGTTAATTCCCTAAGAGGCTTGAGTCTCTAACGTAATCTTATATATATTAAAAGACTCCATTTTAATGTTAAAATAAATATAAATAACTTACAACTTTATAAAAAATAATATGTTTTAAAACATACTAATGATTTTGACGTTTTGAAAGTTTTACGAGTATAGTAAAAAAGCGACTTTCAAAATGTCATTATTTCCGTCCGTTCGTCATTCTGTTTCTCACAAGCTCACCGTTTCTACACTTCTAAATCTGTGAATAAAAGTTAAAAGCTGATGCTGGATATAGAGATTTTAGATACTGCCTGGCATAATATTAAAATAGAATCTGGATATACATTGCGGGGGTGAAAGAAAAGTATTAAATACCGGAAAAAAAAATAAATCAATTATTAAATCAAAATTTATATAAAGCTGTGCATTGACTATCAACGTTAACACGATAGTATTTTAAACAAAATGAATTATTTTGGATTTTTTATACAAAATGAATTATTTTGGATACTGAAAGACATGAGCCTTGTGACAAAAAGAAATATATTAGCTCTTTCATAAAAAAACAATAACTTTTGATTTGATTGTAATACTACATGTCTCTTGTGCTTGAAAAATAAATACTTAAAATTACCGTAAAAAAATATCAAACAAGTAATGAATAATAAAAATATAATATTTTTCATACCTCAAAGATAAAGTTTAATATATATATAGTATCATATTTATTCGACGAACAATTATATCTGGGAATAGTTTGATGGAAATACTATATACCATTAATTGAATATATTTTCATAACTATCGAAGCGTATATGAAACTCTCCCAACGCGAGCCTTATTTGTACTTTTTTTTTTAGATTTTTAAAATGTAAACATGCCATTATAATTATTAAAAATAAGAATGTCGATTTTTCTAGTTTCTAAATGCGAAAAGTCGGAAAAGTTACCCGTAAAGAAAATAAAATTTGAATTTCATACTAAACGAAAATAATAAGGTAAAAAATTATCTCACCAAATTTTAATATTTTAAAATTATATCTGGTATATCCTCTTAATTAACGTCTGCCACATTAATATTGTTGTCTAAGAACTTTGGTGTTCCAAAATTACATAATGATGTAAAACTTTGGACGAAGGCATTAAACAAAAAAATATTTACAAATTTACCTTTTCTATTAATAAAATGGCCTAAAAATATAATCTGTTAATGAAATTCAGAAAATTATGTTTTTTCCACGAGCCTATTATAGCCAGTGCGTTAGTATCTAGGCGCAAAACATTTTTACTACAATTTTCCGACGACAAACCAACAGACATAAAATAGTAATTCTGGGTGGAATTTTATATAGTTATATATTTATTGGCCATAAATAAGAAGTTGTGGAATAATACGAATTAATTACCATTTCAATGCAACTGTACTATAGGCACTGTTAAAATGGCGTACAAAGTGAACTTTTTGTTAAATCATAGTAAATTAAAGAAATACTTATAACACAAGAAAGCATTTGTTTCCTTCTAGTTTATCTCTAAAAATATATTTAAATAAATTTAGGTCTGGACAACTATGACAATTATTTACTTTCATTATTGTTAATGGTAATTTTATAATTAGTGTCTTTGTGTAATTTTATAATTAGTGTTTACTAAATAAATCTATACAAAAATAAAATACATTGTTTCGGCATGAATAAATTTATTTTTAATTAAAAATACATTAATGTAAAAATAAATACATATGACTAATATATGTAGCAAAATGTTTCAACGAACGAGAAAAATTTGATTTAAATGTAAAAGAATTGAAAGCGATTGACGAAGTAGCGTTTGATCTCAGGCCAATCGCATTTGCCGCGCTCTGGACAACGTTTGGTCAATGTCGTAAAATGTTGGAAAATGAAGTTTCAATTTATTTCCGGTCACAAAGGCAAATTTTCTATTCCGTTTACTATGAAAACACAGCGTTCCACAATAGATGTTACATTTGTTTTGTGGAACTTGGGAATCACTTACCATTCGCATTGCGTGAATACTGTTGATTTCTTGAGTTAAAGTTTAATTTCAAGTTTAAATTCATCTTCATAATATTAGATACTAAATGGCAGAGGCTGAGGAAGATTAGTTATGTCGTGTTTCCAGTAGCGAGCATGCACAGTCTAACTCTCACTTTTCTAAGCAAACTACTTAGTCAGGTGATAGTTTAAAAAACGTACAATAATTCAGCTAGAACATTGATTTAAAATTGTATATATATATATATATATATATATATATATATATATATATATATATATATATATTTCTTAAATTGAAATAAGTGTTCAAATTAAATTAATTAGCTTAAGGAACCCTTGAAAGAATTCTTACTTTGTATTTGTCATTGAGTTTCAATATCAATTAACCTTTAACCACTTTTCAAACTTAATTATTAATTGCTTGAAAACTGATGATTGGTTTTTATATTTGACCCGAGGGCCAAATTTTGATATGAGAATTTAAAATGCCATTAAGTTTTTATTCATAATTATGAAGGAAATATCGGCCAACACGAATCATTATCACGTTTCATATACAGTTTCTAAGAAAATAATAATAAACGTAAAAATATCAGAAAAGCTGATCGAACATATTCCGAAACTATTTCTGTTATGTTCCCTAACTCAAATGTATTAAAAAATAGCACTAAAAACATCTAAGAATTAAAAAAATGTGTTTCTCTTAATATTAAATATTGACAGTTCTATCACGTATACAAAAAAGCTACAACGCTAGATTTGAAGAGTTATATAACATTTAGCAAATATTGTGTTTATGTGGTTATAATTAATTTCACTTGAAAGAGAAGGAACAAACGCGAAAAAATATCAGCTCTAAAACAGATACGGTTCATTTCTTCAGTAATAAAAAGGTCTGAACTTGATATAAAATATTTTTCAAAATTAAATGTTTTTCAATATTTACAACATTGAATAATATTTCATTTCGAAAAAATCTTTTTTGTGCTATATACAAAAGATGGGTTTTGGGAGCGTTAGCGTATAAACTTTCTTTTTAATTTTTGTCTGACTTAATACCTCAAATATTATGAACTGCGAAGGTTAAGTTTTATTAGTGACTCAAAACATGTGCTGATATCACATTATCTAATTTAAACTTCTGTCGGCAGTCGTATTATGGCAGATAAAATTAATTAAGTTAGCTCTCAACGCGCTCTCTTGATACGGTTGTCTTGAATCTTGCTTGAATCTCCTAAGCAGTAGAAAAAAAAAATAAAAATAAAAAAAAATGCCCGTGTACAGCACTTTAAACGGGTATTTGACCTTCAGATCTGACGATTTAACCCAGTCTGGGAAAAATCCGCCACTTCATGTCGTCAGCCAGCGAAGAGGCGACAAAAACCCAGACCCTCGCTTGTCCCAACGGGCGGCACCGAGTCCGCCCGCGCAACCACAGCCTAGTTAGGCCCGGCCTGAGGCCCTTTTGAGTTTACTAGAACATTAGATTAAAATGTACTAAAAATAATTTTTGGCTCAATTTATGTTCGAATTTACAAATAATCTGAATTACATTTTAAATGCAAAAAACGACACATTTCAAAAACTGAATAAAATCAGCAGTTGATGTCTTTATCAAATTTCATTCATTTTCGGACCATATTGTCATTAAATAAACTTATTCATATTTTTAAGTACTTCGAGGTATGTTAATCATGGCCAACTAATAAGTTATTTACTTTCCTTATTAATCAGTATATGAATGACTAATATTGTAATAAATTTTATTCGTAATAAATATTACATAATTTTTTTATTTCAATATAAAATGATATTACATTTTTTTATTTTAAATCTTGAAGTTTTAATGCAATTTTAAATAAATAATTTGACTAACAATAGGACAACACCGCAGGTTGACCATTTGTGAAAATATAAAAATACAAATATTCTGTAAATAGTATTATACGAACAAGTAAATATTGTATAAAATTAAGTAAATTTCTAAGATAAAATAGTTGGAAAAGCATTTTTTTCTTTGATCATAGTTCTTATAAAGCTTTTATTACAAACTTTTTAGGTTGGCCATTTTCCATAAATCCTTAAAGTACCCTTTTCCAAATAAAATATTTCCTCACTTTATACACCGAGCTCTTTGCACTTTATATATAAAAACCGAAGAATTTATTCTTCGTATTATATCAGTGTATTTTCGATTGAATTACGTTTTAAGATTGTTTTTATTTGAAAGTTCTATTCTGCAAAACGTTTAGGCAAAAAAATGTATACAATCTTTAATTAAGTTTTATTTAAGGATTGTATTAATTTTTTACTTGTCAAATTAAAATTAAAAATTTTAATATATTTAGAACATAAATATGTCATGTTTTCAATACGCTTAATGAAAATAGTAAATAAATTAAGATTATTTACGAAATTTAATACGTTTTAACCTTCGCAGTTCATGGGTAATATCCAAAAGTTGAATAGCTTCTACGTTGGTGTCGTTGATTCTTTGAAATAACGAATATATTACTTATAACAAACTAAGGAAATTTATGCACAATTTTGTACGACAGGCGGCGGAAAACGGAAATATCGACGTCAATGTGACCGTAGACATTTTAATAATAAAATAATTGGAGTCGAAAGAAAAGAGCAAAAAAACAGCCTTCTGAATTTCGTTAAATTCTGCTTTGCTTTTAAACTTAAAATCGTATTAAATATTTTTTTATAAAATTGAAAAGTGATAAAAAACTAAGTAAAGAAATCATTACATTTTTCATCTTTAATAAAAATATTGAAAAAAATTAAGATGACAATAATTACTATCAGTTGGTTGAATAGGACTTTACATTGAAACTACGACGCTTTCAGGTGCATCGGTTCTATAAACACGTTTAATAATTAATGAGAACTATCATCATACTTTGATAACTGTCTATATTTTAATATGTACTGCCAAAAAAGGCATAATAGCAAAAAAAAGAAAACAAACAAGATCATTCCTTTAATGAATGCAACCCCGTTAAGAAAAAAAATATCTTTTACGTTTAACTACCGACTTCTAAAGCTACTTATAGGCTTAGTTACCACAATGTAACAAGGATGAAATGTGCAATATATTTGGGTCGCAGATACAAACAACATATTAAGTAAAGTTACATGAAATCAAACAAAAATAATGTAAAGTACAGTGAAGGAATAGTGATATAGAAACGAATGTAAGGTCGAAAACATAATCTGGGTGGAAATCCTTTCTTTACCAAAAAGGATTTCGAACCACATTATGTAAGGTAGATTACAATAGGAAGTACGAGCTTTAAATATTAATATATATATATATATATATATATATATATATATATATATATATATATATATACTGAATATTTACATTTAATTGATTACATAACCTTATTGCGTATGTTGTAATGTATTCTTCGTAGAATGCAACTGTTGAATGATTAGAAGGGTGTTCTCGGGTTTAAAACTTTATTTAATAGATATTGAAATCTAGATCGAAGATATGACAAAAATGAAAGAATAATTAAGGATGTAATGCAAAAAAAAAAGAATCATGTACTTATGGGCAGCAAAGTTCGCATAAATCGTTACGTACTCAATATATCAATGGTACATGTTTTGTGTTTCTAAAATACATCTTTTCTTTTGTTTGGTGGTGTGATCTGGCCGTGATTCGAACTAAAACATTTATTAAATTTTCCATAAGCTCTAAATCCTTTTATTGATAAGAATAAATTAAATTGGTTACTAAAATATAGTTGTATACTAAACTAACTATTCGCAAGGTTAACATTTAGATGACAAACTGGGTAACGTTGGCAACAAATATTATGGAAATCAAGGAAAAGTTGATACATAACGTTTAGAAATCGAACACGATATAAGAAGTGCCGCTTCCCACGCTGGCTCCATGTTCCGCGCCCCAGACAATGTTTGTTAACTACCGAAATATTCGTTATGTTGATGTGTGTTTTTTTTTCAGAATTTTGATTCATTTAGGAATTGCCTTCGGAGTATTAAGTAAAACGATGTGGGAGATCGAGGGTGATTGTTACTAATATTTTTCCTTACAATTTATATAGTAGCTAGATGAATGTCAGTGTAGAAGGATAATATACTTTTTCATAATATTGCATGTGTGTGTGTTTTTCACAATCTTGCATGCATTGACCACAAATATTTCTAGATTTTAACCTGTAGATGCGTGTTCTATTATGTAACTTTAAACCGGTCTTTTCATGTTTTCTGCTCTTCGAATCTCTAACATTTTTACGTTTTTTAAAGTTCCACCATTTTTATTATTTTTAGCAATTTTGAGACGATAGGTAACATAAGTAAAACCTTATTCGTATCATTTTATCTTGTTATTAGTTGTCTTTTGTTGAGACGCATTTAGGTTTGCAGATAGTCAGATGTGTATGTAACTTTTCAGCGCCAAAATAAAACTTACGGTTTGGTTTAAATATATTTTATGTTTTAAGGTAAATTCACAAAGAAAACAGTAAGATAGTTTTTAAATAATGTAATATAATTTAATTACTAGAAAATTTACATCACCCATTTACTTGTCAAATTATTCACTTATATTTATTTGTATAACTCATCATTAGTCAATTAGTTAATTTCAACTTCCACTTCTCTCAAAACTTAAGATTAAGCTTCCATTTTATTCCTCCCAATTGAATAATTACCAATGCCTGAGGGCAAAGTTTTCCCCAATAATTTCAGAAGAATGACGCAATTTTAATTTTGTTATGGGGTTGTGAAGATTGCGTCATAATTTACATGTTGCAGGCTGACGTCTCTTATTTAATTTCTTAAAAGCTTTGGATGTTAGTCAAATGATAATGAATTTATCGATAATGATGAAACTATGTAATACAATTTGTCACATTACTTACATTTAGACCGTAAGTTGGGAAACTATTTTTATAGTCATTTACTGAACTTTTGAACAGGAATATTTTTAATTCCTAAAACATTACTATCTCTTATTTATTATATATTCTTCATTGATTTTTTCTTTATTAGAGCTTCAATAAAATTAATATGAATCTTATTTCTATATAATTTTAAGGATAAGGAAAAAACATAAATAATATTTCAGACATGTCAATTGTAATGTCAAATTATTGGAGTACATTTATTCGTGAATGTCAGAAATAAAATTTATTGTTGCTAACAGTTCATGAAGTACAGAAATGCGATTTACCGATGAAATTTAGAAAATAATATTATTACATATTATTTTCTAAATTTCGTATTATATCCTCTAATATAATCTCCGCCCGCAGTCATATTAGAAGATGTGGATAATCTGTCCACTTAGTCAATCACTCCATCTGGATCTTTCTAGCAAATGTCCGGTTCAATGTCTTCATTGAATCGGAGATACGATCTACATTGACGAGCGATGAAGAAAAAGAATTGTCGTTTGAGAATATTTTAAAAAAATACTTTCAAAATTTTCACCAGCTGACTGTCTCCGACATCATTGTTTATTTTGTATTTCAATTTAACTGGCTATTAAAAGATTTAAGCCTATTTAAATATTATACTATTAAAATATTATATCACAATTAAATGAAACTACGTGATGTAGTATTATTTCTACTTTCTTTAATTTCTTTACCACGACCTAGGTTTCGTTGTTTTACAACAAGATTGTTACAATCTTTGGTAATATCCCACCTGAAGATGTTGTAATACAACGAAACCTAGGTCGTGGTAAAGAAATTAAGGAAAGTAGAAATAATACTACATCACGTAGTTTCATTTAATTGTAAACAATGAATTTCTACAAAATTAACGCCAAATATATTCAAAATATTATATGTTTTAAATATTGAATATGCACTTGTTATATACACACGTTTTTAATATTGAATGAAATTTAGGGTTTCACTCAAGCCGCGTCTTTTTAAACTTGATATTATTCTAAAAATATTTATCACAACACGCGGGTTCAAAAAACTAACGTCATATATAATACTAAATTGTGCCATGCTTCAAGAGCCTTCAAGAGTACAATATGTCTGTGTCTTTTATGAGATAATGGTAATTAGACTTATCATAGTCAGTGGAATATTATATTTATGACACGAAAAAAAATGTGTCGTGTATATAAAAGTAATTTTTTGAATTTACCATGTAGTAATCCCATGTCTCGACATTTTGTGAATAATGATCTTTATAAAATTGAGTAATATTTCTTTATTGTATCTTTGATGTTATTTATGCGCTATAGTCATATAAGCTGCTGTCTTATTGTTGTAGTACGATAAAATCAATACTTGAACTTTAACCTTCTTTGAACTTAAAGAAAATGAGACTGAAGGAAAAGATTCCCGTTATATGAACCCGCTGTTGTTTTCTCGAGTTAAAGTCTCATTATAATTTATCCTCAGAGTATTTGAACAATGATGTTGTTAGAAAAAAATTGTCAATATTAGAAAAACATGATAATTATATTAATATTATATAATTAGTAATTAATATACATAATTTAAAATTGTTGGTTATTTGGAAAGCACGTAGATTTTTTCTGTTCGATTTGGCTATTTTTACATTAAGAAAATGCTATTGTATATGTGTGTATATATATATATATATATATATATATACACAAATACACACACACGTGTATGTGTGTGTGTGTTGATGAAACATCGATACATTTTTATTTAATGTAATGTTGTTTTGCTTCATTATTAGTTATTAATTTTTAAACGATTAAGTAAATATATCTTTTCCGTTAACAAAATTATTAAATTAACTCAACGTGTTTTGACGTATAGACAGGGTCTTGTAATCTTGTTTTTACTAGCTCTAAATCCTGCTTACGACTCAAATTAATTAGTTTCACCGATTCTTGATTAAAAGAATTAAACGAATTTTAGTAATCTTTTTTTTTGTAATTTAAATTATCACTTTGGGTTTTTGTGACTCATTACTTTTTACACAGAATATATTGTTACTCGAATTTGTCACCTTGAGTATTGGTTATCGACTATTTTTTACACATTTATTTTTTATATACATAGCTTCTGATATGCTAAATCCCTATTGGTTACAATTTGCTATAGTTTCGTGCGGGGGTGGTCATTTAGCGAACACATGAAGCATGTAATGCTACATGGAAACCCCTATTTGCTTTATAACAAACGGCGCGGACTCCTTTGTCGGCGTGTCCCCTTTTGTCCACATTTCTAGCTAAAAGTTATATTTGCGAAACTTAATTTTACAGGCAATATACCTTAGAAATTTAACTATTCTTTTAGGATTTGCGCACTATAAAACAATTCTGTTTTCAAAAACCCCAGCCAACAGGGATACGCTTGTTACAAAACAAAATCCTACAAACGTTTAGCTTCCCGGGGAAGTAAGTGTTAGAAACATGGTTTTACAAATTGTTTAAACTTAGCATAGATGAGTATTACAAATGACATTGCAAAATACAAATTATTTGAATATAATATCAAGTTTAACAGATAGCAATTTCTATATATGTATCTGCACTTATTTGTAACAGATATATTTTTTTATATTTAATGTGCTAGATGTACTAACAGATATTTGTTTAGATAAGGTCTCAAGTACTCTTTGTACACGAAATATAATTAAATGACATTTCATAAACTTTATACTCTGTGTGCAGCCCTTACTTCTATTTACTGCAAATAAAAATGGCTTACGAAATGTATAGCCTTGATTGAACAATAACTCCTAGACAATGAGGCTATTCCACTATGCAGTTTAACTTGTCGTCTATTCGCAAGCTCAATACTTCCAAATGCTCTGGTTGGACCCATCTTGACTAGATCCGGTAATGAATCTCTAAATTTACGGATTTTACACCCTCCACTTTCTACAAGTAAATTAGTTCTCTTTCAAATACTTGTCGAGTCTACTGCAATATTTTAATATCGAGTTATTTAATCATATCACATAATAAAAATAAATCAAAATAACGATATTTTGGATCGACAGGTAAACCAAAATATCGTGATTAACGAGTCGACACGATTAAATAATATATGATGAAATAATATTATATAATATTATATGATGAAACCATATTATGTAGATACCTGAAAAAAGATTCCGAAACTAAGTTTTATTGAGTTCTTTTAAAGGAAATTCGTTTATCCAACTCCGTTAGTCGTGTAAAAAAAAAGTACGTGAAAATAAAACAGATGGAAATTAGTGGACGACTAAAGTTGCTTGTGTACTTAAGATAAATTAATACGAATAATTAAAAATATGTTTCATAATATTTCATTTGTAAAAATACAAAAGACTAATAGCGAAAGCAGGTTCGACTTGCAGGATATTCAGTTATCATAGACAAAAGACTAATAGCGAAAGCAGGTTCAACTTGCAGGATATTCAGTTATCATAGACCTTTATGGTATAGGTTCAAATAAAACAGGTTTCAAAAGAAAGCAGGTTCGACTTACAGGATATTCAGTTATCATAGACCTTTATATGTATAAGCATGACATAAAAATGTATGTAACCTGTATAATTTGATTTTTGGTAAAGTGGCTCTGGAACCGTGACTGATGCGGAGTTCGACATTCATTAGACCAATTTTTTTAATTTTATTTTATTTATTTCTAGGTGCAAATAGAATAAATTATATTTTATTTGTTTCGAGACTTAAGGTCCAATGGTATAAAATATTTATATATGCTTACGGGATGCGCTGAGTATGTGTGCCGTGCATATATAAAAAAACAAAAAAAATAAATAAATATGTATATATATAATGATGAAATAAAACTAATTTTAATTTTTTTATGCATTTTAATAAAATCAATTGTGTCAATTTTAATTTTTTAGAATTTTGTTATACGTAAATAGGATTTAAATAAATAAGTGTTTTATTTATTTGTTTATTTATTACTGGCACGCAAACAGTTTTGTCACAATTTTAACAATTTAATTCGAGGACACACAGAATTAATCAATAAAACATAGAGTTAAATAAATTTAGGATAAAACAATAGAAGTTTATAAACAAAGTATCAACATACAATACACTAAATACTTTGTTACAAGTAGAAGTTACCTGTCTCTGTCATTCTCAATAAGTTTATTTTGAAATGATGAAGTTGAGGACCCAAAGAAATCTACAGTTGAAGGAAGATTATTCAAAGAAAGGACTATATATGGTCTACTGTTATTACGTGGAAAGTTAAACTGCTGTCAATTGTATTGTGGATAAGCTTATAGAGGAATAAGCAATCAGTACGTTTTCGTCTTTGAACTAAAGTATTTAATTTAAAATATGAAGGACGCTCTTCGTAAGTGATATTTTTTTGTTCAACCCAGCTTTGAAGGTGACGTGGTACAAAATTATCTTTTGAACCTTTTGGATACTTCAGAGTATTTCTTAAAAATTAGGTTCCATACCACACGTCTGGATCAAGCTGACTGCGCACAAGTGAATTGTACAGAAACAGCAATGGTTGAACATTTTTAAAATCCTTGCTTGCCCTCAAAATAAAACCCAACATTTTCGCAGCTTTACTAGTGACTTGGTCCACATGTTTTTCAAATTGTAACTTATCATCTACAATTATTCCTAGATTCTTAATGGATATTGTCCAAGTTTTTATATTGTACTGACTATTAAAAGTTTGGGAGCGAATGGAACATTTTACATAGAGACATTTATTAGGATTCAGGTGCATTTTGTTCCTCGAACACCATACTGACAGGATGTCGAGATCTTTTTAGAGTTGTATAACATCTAAAATATTTTATTTCTAAACGAATTCTCACGTTTCCACTTTCTATGTCAAATGGTCTCCGAAAAAAATCCTGTGACAGATGGACATCCAGACACCGTAATGATTCCATATACCTTTCGGTACTGAATACTAATTTAATACTTATTATGCTCAGATTCCCTCGATTTTATCTAAATATTAATAAAAGTTCAAAAAACTTAATTTGTAACGTATGAACCGCTTTCACTTTTGAATAAAGGAAGTATAAATAAAAGTTGGTCATTTTTGGAGCTATCATCTGAATAATAGGAATAAACGCTTCTAAACTATTGTGTCTAGGGAACATCACATTTCCGGCATTTTGTTTGCAAAGGTCTTTAAGTTTCTTAGCAAAGATAAGACTAATAAAAGTAAAGGGCCTTTCTCTCTTTTCATACGAAACAGTTCAAACAGTTCAAAGGTCCCTTTTTCATACGAAGCAGTTCCAAGATTGCCATTGTGACATACTTGATAAACTACCAAAGAATCTTTGTATAGGTTGAAAGAAAATATAGAATATTTTTGGATTTATAAGTACGACAGTGGCCTTAATAAGGATTATATTTATGTGGTCGAGTCTGGTTCTTTAAAAGCTGATATGATTTTGGTTTCCGAGTTCAAGTTTGATTGAGTTGTATCATGTAATCCATTCTTTTAAATGCATATGGGATATATTAACGCGCAAAATTCTAGAAAAATGAGAAGAAAAAAATTAATGTAACTGGTAGGAAAATATCTGTTATACATTGCAATACGCCGATGATACTATCTGGTATACTAAAACATCGCCTGAGGTAATAATTAATACAAAGACTTAAAAGTTTACTTTGTATTGAAAGATGCCTTTGATACATTTTATGACCAAACATTTTACAATTATATGCAATTAATCCGATGCAACAAATAAGTAATAAATAGAATAATAATGAATTACACCCGCCGTTAATAAATTAATTACACTTAATATTCCGAAGTTTTGGAAAAAAGTATTTACTAGAATATACCTATATTGATAACAACTAAATAAAGTCAACTTATAAATATTCATTAATGAAAATCGACTACTTCATTGGCAACTATTTCATGATCATTTAAAATCGAATTCGAAAAATCAATTTAAAGTTAACTTAATATATTTTAATTGAAGCTAAAGTGTTTTAATAGTGTTTTGATAAATTATAATTTAATATTTTCAATTAATTTGAATACTCGTAGCGAATTTCTGTACTGGATGTTTTTAAAATCAGTAATTCACGGGCAACATGCAAATATAAGAAAAACGTATTAAAATAAATCTTACAATACAATACTATGACGAAAACTTCTGTCAAATACGTCACCATAGCAACCACAATAACACTACAGCCATATTCCAATTACTTAAGACAGCTTACATAGTCTTATAGAACCGAACTATTTGTCTTAGCTATAATGTCTGAGAATATTAGATAACTTTCAAATATTCTAGAACTCTAATTTATCGATCAACATTTTCACCTTACTCCTTATTTTTACATAAATTAACAGAAATTTCGGTGCAATTTAGTGATATTACCAATAAATAATAACAGAACTGTATAATTTATGGAACAATATTTACTTTAACAACCTATTGATTTCCTAAGACCTGATTTTACATAAATATTTTATTTTGTCTTAATTACTATGCGATAAAAATAAACTTACAACTTTTGCTTAACAATACTAAAAGTTTTATTTACTTTTAAACCTATTACTCTAAAATTAATGAGATAAATTCCCGTCATATTTGCCAAGAAGCTTGGTAAGATTTAACAACATATATTCAAGAAGCTGAATTATTCCAGTTTTTGAACGTTTACATGGTATTAAACCGTATATTGGGTCATTCACTTTACTCAACGTATACGTTAGCTAAAGCACTATGATAACTGTTATCTTAAAGTACCCTTTAAAAATCGGTATATCGTATCGCATTCGCATTGTTCTGGTATTTACTGTTAGTTAAAGCGACACATGCTAATGTTATTTTGCTTTGGCTTGAGAAAAAAGAATAGCATCATATAATTTTACGAGCGAAAAAGAAAGGACGGAGCTATTAGTCAACAATAACAGGAGATGCATTTTTATAGTTATATAAAAATGTAACAGAGACACTGTTCTGCATTTTAAGGGTGTTTTCAAAGTAGGCTTAAAGTAGTCGATTAGAAATTATGTAATTTTTTTAAGTACTCGGAAGTATTTGATGAAACTATTATTTGATAACGGATATAGATCGGAGATTTCCCATAATTCTCGAATATAGATTTTAATAGCGTTTCTGCAAATGTAAATGTCTTTTTACGAGATGAAGTATATAACGATATTTCCAGGTTATCTAGGTATTATCATACGCGTATAACATAATTTCTATAAAATCATAAGTATGTATATAAGCATAAGTCATCTTATCTTTCCATGTACTCAATTAATTCTACTAGCTAGGCTAAATTTATTAAATTATGGAAAAACATGTATAAATAACCTAACATCAACTGTTTTAGCTACTTTTACGTAAACTGAAATAAGGTGCCATTTTAACGTAGCTGTCAAAACAAATGTTTTACGATGGCACAAAGGACGTGTGCTTAAAGGCTAAAAACTCCATAACATTTACGTTATTCATGGTGACATAACATGAGTTGATTAGGACTGTGCCAGATTTTTTTTTAACTAACGTGATGAATGTGAAAGATAGGAATCAAATAACGACAAGAAAAGTGAAGTTGATATATTATTCAATAGTTTGTTAAAACCAAATACATCAAAATTGCGTACAGCATGAACATAAAACCTATAAAAATTTATAATTTATTTTTAATTAACAACAATTTTTGCTTACACAAAAATAAATATACTATTTTATAACACATTCAAGTAATTCACTTATTTATTATCGGCATATAATAATGACAAAAAATGGTGACCTCATCTGATTTACATTACCAGTTATGGAAATAAAATCGCGCAAACTGAATTTACCAACACCAGATAACGACTTCAAGTATTCCAAATAAATTTGTAAATACTATCGACCGGTATTACGTACGTGGATAATTAAATGTGTAGATACTCGTGTCTTAACATCCACATTTAGACAATACGACTATTGTATTAGGTAATCTAGCGGAAAATCTGTACGCAGAGGTATTACGCAATGTGGAAAATTTGCTGAGTTGGCTCTCAGCTTGCTTGTTCGATCCATCTTGGCTCGAATTGGCAGGAAGTCTCCAAAGCGGCGGACATTGAGCAATTTCACGCTCTATTTCGACAACGGCAGTACTGTAGATTTCCGGTTTTCTCTCCTACGTTTGATCTATCGGTTGCAATGTACATGTTAGTATGTCTGACTTGAATTCATCTGATATATTCGCTTGTCCTATAACTCCTACAGGACAAGTGGATGTATTAGATAAGCAGATTAATATTTAATACATCCACTTGTCCCATCAATCGTGTGCCACCCGAATGATAAAACGAAGTTAATTTTAGATTTAAAAACTATCTGCCTGTTCTTTTGTCTATTTGTGTGTTTATTAGAGAAAAACACAAAACAATTCGTCCGATTCTAATATAACTTTCACAGGAACGATATTTGTAGTTCCGATTAAAATCTAGGACACCTTTTGTTGTTAAAAAGGCATTTAAATTAAATTATTACGTCTAACTTAACAAGGCTCCAGCACATAGGTTTCAGAATTTATGAAAAGAGTTTATGTACTTTCTCCAGATATACGTTACTTTCATTTCAGGTAAGGGTAGTTTTGATATTCATCCTTCATTGCAAGAAAGAAATTATTCAACGTTAATAAGAGATCTATGCGAATGAAGCCTTTAAACTAGTACAATGAAGCCTTTAAACAGTAACGCATCCGTAAAAGGAACATATGGTTGAGCCAACAAGGCAAAATCACCGATAATATCTAGCAAATAGCTAAAACTAAACTTAAGTGGGAATGCGCCTTTCACCTAACCTGTAAACTCACCTCATTGTGTAAGTGGATACAGGTAGCCCATGTGATCGAGAAGAACAACATAAACTAAAGGGTGCCTCCATCGAAATTATATAAAGGGGTTAAGAATAAAAAGAAAAACTGCATTTGTAAATACTTTTTTTAAAAGTTCTCGCAAATTTTATTTATTGTTTAAACATAAATATCTTATATCAAAAGTCTTTTAATTGGACATAAATGGCGCCAATTCATAGAAATATGATCACATGCATTACATATATCTGGCACTTAAGAACAGCGATATAAATGAGGTAATCAACGAGAAATTCAAAAGATCAGGCTAAGTTATAAAACTTTCCAAATGTATTAAAAATAATAAGGTTTTAGGGACGTATGATATAACTGGTGAAATGCTTAAATAGTAATAGTAGGTGTAACTTGCTTATGAAATAGACATTAGTGAGAAGATGTTATATCAAAACATTGGACGTATGCTACTCTAATATCTTGATACAAAAGTTATCTGAAAGAGCTACTATAACTATAGACCCATTAACCGATAATCGTATTAAGTATAATGTATATAACTTTAATTAAAGAGAGAATAAAAATATTGATAGTATGCTATGGGACACTATAGGATGCTATGGGGTGAATTTTAGGTTAAAGTTAAAGACTTATTAAACATTGTTGGAACTTTTCTTAACGAGGTAAACATTTAGATAATTAGAGAGAGAAGGGGAAGAGAGAGAGATAAATGCGGTTAGTTTAAAAATAAGAATCATCTTCGAAATTATTAATGCATCAAAGTAAAAATTAGTACCTTCCGAAAGTCATTTAAGTAAGGAGATAAAGAGCAAACTGTTGTAAGTTAACATTTCCAAATAATATTAGATATTTATTGTACATAATGTTCAATTGTTCGTATTCTGATAATTATTGATATTATGAAGAAGAAAAAAATTATTATTATTTTTATATATTTGGCACTTATTCATATTATGAACAAGAAAAAAATGTTATTGATATTATGAACAAAAGTCATAATAAAAAAAAGTATCAAACTGCTATTTTTTCGATATGTTTAACGAAAGACATTGATAAAAAAAAGTGTAAAAATAATTTAAATAACGTTAGATTCATAACACATCTATGGCGTTCATAATATATATACCATTAAAAATTATTTTGTGTCTTCTGTTTCATTAAGTTATTCCATTATATATCTTTGTCTAGATCAATTTTAGTCCCTCAATTTCACTATTCAATAAACGCGATGAAAGGTTTAGTTTTCATTTTATTCATCTCAACTCAGTAATTACCAGCACCCAGGGACAAAGTTTTCTCCAATATTTTCTCGAGAGTGACAGAAAATAGAAGTTTTGTTTACGGATTGCAAAGTTTACCATATTTGGCTTGTACATTCTATGTTTAATTGATATTCTTAACTTGTTTTATTACTTTATAAGCGCTTCGAAATATATTTCACAGTTTCGAAAGTTACCAATGAGGTTTTATACGCTGGTAAACTTGCACAATTTATTGCAGATTACCGTAAACTATTATTTAAATGTATCTAAATAAACATTTCAATAGTAGTTAAAAGTAAATAATATAATGACTTATATTTTCGCTTATTATATTACTGTATTACTGCTTACTTATGTACTGTTAACAGTAGTCAATATCCAAAAGTTATAGTAAAGTAGTCCAATATTGAAAAAAAGGAGGATTTTATTCGGTTTTGAATTCATATCTGTTAAAAGGTTTAAATTCCATTTCAATTTCCTTTACAGCTTGGGATTAACACTTCTTGGGCTGGTATCAACAATGTTGTAGTAACTACGTGTACATGTTGTAGTAACTGGTATATCTCTTTCTGCTTAATTGGTGTTAGTCAACGAAACCTAGGTCGAAATATTTGGTTCGAACTACGTAAAATTCTCGACGTCGACAAAATCTTTGAAGCGAAGTAGATTTCGGAGTTATTCACTGTTAGATTACATCATTTCCAGAAACAGCTGGATGAGCTGCGTATTAAGTCACTCTTCACTTGAATCATTATTTTCTAAGTTTCTCAAGAAGATTGATAAAACGCTTACCTTCTTCCATTTTAACGAAGTCTTCTTTAGATTTCAGGAGCTAGAGGCAGGGAGTAGGTGGGACACTGATAATTCGCGGCTTTAAAGAAGACGTTAAGCATTCTTCTGCCACTCTTTGTGTCATTGTCGGAAAGTTGGAATGCTCTTCCATAAGTGATACCAACCTGCTACCCTACCACTTAAACGCAGCCAATGCATATCGTTCATAGCCTTGTCATATTATCGTCAGGTTCGTCCTTCAGTAGTTTTTTCTTGTGATGGTTTGAACAAAGAAAAACTACTGAAGGTATATAATATGTGACGGTAGATACTTTTGTGAATCTAAATACCTGAAAGATGTAAAGAGTATAAAAAGTACCACGAACATTTGCATCAAGTTAAATCTGCTTTTTGTGCTTCCCCGGCATCAACAACGCAGAATGCGAAAATTCACCGCATGTTAAATTTAAAAAAATAACTATTCCCTTTTTTAATTTCTTGTAGAGTTCAATTGTTTTAACGCCTTAAACACAGGTTTTGTTCGTCTTTAACAGTTTTTATGTACCGTAATAATTAAGTAAATGATAATACCAAATACATGTATATATTTACAAAATACATATATATATATATATATATATATATATATATATATAACCGACTTGACTTTTTTTAAATTATTGAATTTCATATTTAGATTATACCTGATACATATAACACATGAATAAGATTTTTATAAAGTTATTTTAAAGTTATGCTAATGCTATACACTAATTGTGTCAAGATTATCACTTGTTATCTATATATATAATACAATTGTAACAGGGTGAATTCTGTGCATGGAAAATATTTTTAAAAGAGTGATTTAGCGTAAATAATGATAATAGAAGATAGAAAACTTTAAGAAATATTTTTCAATTGTTCCCTGTTTGTCATTTTGTCTGTATGTTAGTTTGTTCGTCAATCAGGCAAAATTGACTAGACAGATTTTGATAAAATTTAGTTGGGTTATACCCTCGAGTAACATATAAAATATTACATATTAAAAAAGACCTTGACTTGGTGGATATTACAATACTGGTACTACCAAAAATGTCTATTAGTATTTTTAGAAAGAGTAATAATGATAATAATAATATTATTAATAGTTTCGACAGTGAAACCGTAATTTTACGCGAGTGGAGCACGGCTAGTTGTAAATAATTTCAATCTGTGATTGATTGTCTATTTATATACTATTCTTTCTTTTGTTTGCTCATTGTGTCTATTTGATATTTGACGGCTAACTACATTTGAACAGTCGTGTATTTCCTATCGTATATTTTTGAACAACAATTGTTCTTTCTAATTTTTTTAATTTTGTTCGATTGATTTGAATGACAAGATTGTTCCCATAGCAATAAGTTCGCCAAATGTACATATTCGTCTAAATAAATAAATAAAATGTTTATTTTAGATATTTCTAACCTTTTTTTTATTTTGGTATTTCGCACAAATTATTATATTATAGATACGGTTAATTTAGTTGAATGGGTCTTAAAACGTTATTTTTACAGATAAAACCATTTACGTATCTTCTAACAATCGAGTTGTAATTAATAATTTTAGAAAATTAATCAAAAGAAGAGTTTTCTTTAAAAGTTTTAAAGTTCTGAGAGCATTGTTCTTATTTAAACAAAGTTTAGAACATTTTCAACTAACAATTCACGTCAGCATTGTGCTTCTAACGAAGCCATTTATAATGCGTAAATCTAAATTAAAGTTATATCCTATTAAAGTAAATTTCAGAGAAAACTTTATATTCAGATCCTGGTAATTATTCATCTAAAATGGAGAAAATTAAAGCATAAGTTTTCATAAAATTCTCGGGAGTAAATGGATAATTAAAGTTGAATTCCATATTAGCAGACACCTGAAGAGGAAATCAATAATTTAGTTGAGAGTGACACGCACATATTTAAAAACCATTTTTTTTCATTTAAAAAAACATAGTCAATTGGATCACATGCAACATTTCAGTTATTATATATCCTGATTTGTAGTACAAATTCATAAAGCTAAGTTTTGTTAATCAATCCATTCATAGACATGAACTTGTGAGGTGGCTAGTAGTGGCTGAAATTTAAGTTTTCCTATCGTTTAATTTATATTTACTACTTCAATGTTCTATTTCAATTACAAATTATTGTTACACAGAGGTCAGTTTTGGAATCCATTCTTTCTTAAGAGCAGTTGCCGGTTATACCGGTAATTTACAGCATCTATGAGTTAGTAGTACGTAGGTTGGTTGTGAAGAATACTAAATAAGAATCTATATTCTGTGTTATATAAAAATAAATAAAAGTTTACGTGTAAATTCGCTCTATTCCATCGCTGTGTTTAATTTAACAGAAGACAAGAAACAGTTATTTAGAAAAAAACTTGTTCAAGATTTATCTATTTAATTTGAACAGCCATCGCATTTTGTGTTTTCGTGATAAAGGAAGACGCTCGTTTTGTAAGAGGTCTTGTGCCCTGGAATAAAATTAATTGTGCGTAAATGAAACTTGTGTCATTTTAAAACTTGAAATGATTACCACAATAATTAATAAATATTTCATTTTTATTGAGCTGTGTGTTTTAAATATATTTACAAAAATAGAATATAGTAATTGGCAAGGGTTCTCTATTATGAATGCCATAAAATTAAAAATTAGATGAGATCATGGTTAAGCAGATTTATTGCCACCTAGTACAACGTTTTTACTTTCAAGTACTCTACTTTATCATTAGTTATTTTTACATTGTCAGAGATCACTGAGCAACATTTTCCACAATTCAAACCTTTATGATTTGAAAAATTAAAATGATTGTAACTACATAAACAAAACTTAGAAAAATAAATTGTAGTTGTACACAGCAATACACAATTGTTAGCGTCACCCAATATCGTTCAGTGCAACTCTTCCGTTTTTGAGTGACCTACTTTACCATTCTATCTTTTTTTCGCTATCAGGTGTTATTGAGCAACATTTTTTGTGATTCATATACAAGTATTTTGTCTTTTGTTTCATTCAGGTTTGCCTAAAAACAAAGCAACATCATGAAAACACTAAATTATTGCAACCGTAATTTAATATATTCAAGTTTAACATTACAATATTTGTATTAACATAGTTTTTAATATTCTCCGCTATGCCCTAAAAACTACTCTAAAATGTTAGAAGACTAGATTCATGGCGTGCTCAGCCATGATACTACGAGTAAATACAAGTGTCACTGTGTAAAAAACCGACAGATTTTTTCCGTTAAACAATGAGCAGTTGATGTACTATTGACTCATTTTGTTTTATTACAACACACAAATCGGAATTGTATCGTTGAATACGATTAAATTATTTTATTTCCAATTAAATGAAACTACGTGATGTAGTATTATTTCTACTTTCTTTAATTTCTTTACCACGACCTAGGTTTCGTTGTATTACAACATCTTCAGGTGGAATATCAGCAAAGATCAGGTGGGATATTATCTTTGCTAATATTCCACCTGAAGATGTTGTAATACAACGAAACCTAGGTCGTGGTAAAGAAATTAAAGACAGTAGAAATAATACTACATCATGTAGTTTCATTTAATTGTGAATAATGAATTTCCACAAAATTAACGCCAAATATATTCAATATTTTATTTCCATTAGTACTTCGTACGCAGCGAATTTGACAGGAACAAAATGGCATAAACGAAAGGAAATAAATTGACAGCCGGTGTGGCACAGTGGTGCAAGCGATTATCTGTTTTCGATATTGTAATGGGCTTCAAAACTGCATTTTTGGGTTCAGGCTATAAAAGTTATTAAAAACTGTGCGGTCGGGGGACCCCTGTCAGGATCGAAGTTTCTTATATTATGTTTACAACTCTAAACGTGATTTAATATGTAGATTTCTATTAGTGTATTTTTGTTTGGATTATATTAGTGTATTTTTGTCACACCAAAAAGCGCAACGCTTTTTTATTCAACTCTCTCTTGGTCTCTCTCTAATTTGTATATTTTATGTTATTTTTTATCATTTTTTGAAAGTATAAATGTAAAGTAAGAATTTAAATAAATAAATTGCGGTTAATATTTTAGGAAAAATTCGTCATTTATTAATAAAATTAAATATAAAATAATAAATTATAAGTTACGTATGAAATGTTTAAAAAAAACAATAACAAAATATTTAAAATTAATAAATTACAATAAATTGCCAGCATATTCATTTATTTTCATTGTTGATTTAACTTTATTTAGATTGTTGAATGAAATAAAAAAAATAAATTTTTAGAATAATACAATTTTATGTTAAAATTAAATTTAAATTTAATTCAATTAAAATTTAAGTATTTTTAAATTGAAATATTTTTATTTTAATTATTTCAAAATTGAATTAAATTTAAAATTAATTTTAACGGTAAATTTTATTATTACTACCTATTATTTTTTTTTTATTTTATTATTTTAAATTTTTTTATTAAATCAATTAAATTAAATTCAAAGTTAATTTTAAGTTTATACTTAATTATTTTTATTTTAATTATTTCAAATATAAATTAAATTTAAGATTAATTTAACGAATATAATGAATTGTAAAATTTACTGAAACAATCGGAATAAAGTTTAATTAATTAATGAAATGAATGGATTTGCCGAAATGTTTATTTAATTTATAAATTTTTAATATTTAGTAAATGATGTAGCAATAATTTATAAATCACAATGCAAATAAATATATACTAAACGGTAAAATTGGAAACGGTCTGGCAGATGATTGTCTTACAATGGAAAGCCAGTAGAATTTAAAAAAGTTTAAATAATATTTACACGTGTTTAGAATTCAGGTACACAGCTGACTGTGCACAATGCTTGCTGTTCGAATTCCGATACTTGCATGAACACACACATACGAATACAACCATGAAAGAGAGGGAAAGGTCGCCTGAAGGGGGCATAACGCTTTTTCCTTACGTGACGATTTCTGCAAGTTCGCTCTACTATAAGCCGCGTAAAAGAACTTCGTTTCAAAAAATTTTTTTTTCAATACTATTTGATAAATTTTTTATTTCAATATAATTTTCAAATGAAAGTTTTGCATAATATTTTTCTTTTTACGTAGCCTATTTTGAATATTCCCTTTTATACTACGTTTTTTACTGAAAAAATACCTTACACCAGCCAACATAGTGCACATAATTATTTATTGCCTTCGTAATTAACGTCAGAGAGGATTTAAACATATTATTCAATTTCATTTGGAAATGAATTAAACATTTAATTTACGAATTTTTACTATATGGTTTACAGACAATGTGAGGCAAATAGATTCCCCCTTCAAGCATTCGTTACATTCACAATAAATTTTACAATTCATATTCTTCACCTTTTTTAAGAAAGATTGTAAAAAGAGCGGTTTAATAATATTGACTTTACATGAAGTATTTATTAAATATTTTATTATTAAAACAAACATTTAATTACAATGTCTAAAATTAACTTCAAAATATATAAATATATCCACAAACTATTAAAGAATTTTCAGCGTTAATCTCGGATTTTTCAGCGAAATATACAACCGGATAAAATTTGTTTAAATTATTAACTCACAGACAACGATAAAATAAAATTTGGGAATGCGAAGTAAAACGAAAAGTCTAAAAACACAAAAGGCAAGTAGATAAATATATCCATCGCGTTGAAAATACCATTATTATTCACGTAAACATCAGATATAAATAAAGAAATAAATTATACCATCGCGAAACTCAAAATATATACTATTTTTTTAAATTGTATTATTTGTTGTAGAGTATTTTTATCGTTGGGCTCATAGAGCACTAACTATTACCTCGACTAGTGTAACCCACGCCACTCTCCGCTCTCGCGGTGTTTACTTAAGTTTTATGTGTATCCTGATCCGATTTTTCCCAGAAGACAATTCATGGCATATTATTGATCTTGTAGCTAAACATTTTTAAGAAATTTGTTGAGATCCTTTCTCGAGGGAATCGAAGTTTTAATTTTTTTTATTTTATGTAAAGTAGAGACGCGTACACGAGCATACACGCGCGTGAGCTATCTATCATACGCACATTCACTCATTCATTATCATACGCACAAACAGTGACGATTGCGGTTTAATTGTGCATAAAATCTATAAACTAGAACCATTCAACTTTCAAATTTATAATAAGTGTAATTATAAAATCTGAAGGAAACAAGTCAAGGTAATGATTATAAAATTAATTTTATTAAAATTTATTAATTTTTCTAATAATTTCTCCAACACGAGTATATGAGTTACCTTATGCTGAGACCAGTTGAGTACAGAATACTGAGTATTAAAGAGTTGAATAAAGTGATAGAACTCGTGGAAATGTCATATGAAAATTCCTAGCACCCTATACATCTCATTGTAATAGAAATAGTGGAAATGTCATATGAAACACTCATTGTCATAGAAATCGTGAAAATGTCATATAAAAAAATCTTAGCACTCTATACACCTTTTGACAAGTTTCGTTGAAAAGATTGTGAAAATTAAATTATCACACATAATTACACTAAGATCCCATACGAATAATATCCTTTTAGGCGCCTTTCCATTTAAATATAGTTTATTGCTCAAACTCCATTGAAATACTGACCCATTACCATTTTGGTTGCGTTTTGCCATCAAGAAGATTTTTCACGGCCAGTCATTAATCACAATAAGAAACAAAGATAGAGCCTAAATTACTACCTTGACTGACTTCAAATTGAGTAACATAAAGTCGTGGCTTAAAATTTCCAAACTGTACGTGTTGTAGACTTTTATAATGTTTACTCGCGATCGTACGCATATAAAAATATAGAGACAGTACCAAGAATAGAGTTTTCAGTAAGAAAAAGATTTGTGCTTATTCCATTATTCATTATTTTTATTTCTTTAATTTTGTTTCTATTCTTTTTTATTCACTTTTCTATTTAAGAATTGTATTCATAATGCTATTTTCATTGTTATTTAAGGCGGTTCCCTTTCTATTTTTCGTAGATTTATTGCTTTATGTTTTGTGAAGATGCTGTTTCTTCTTTCAGTTTTTGCCTTTTAAATAACATTGTTACGCATTTTATTGAAACGTATCTTTTTTCTGTTGTTTATGTAACGTTTATAGTTTCTCTGTTATGGCCAACTGAAACTTTTACAAGTATTCGTGGGAATAGCACTTTGCTCTACCTAGCTGAATTAATATTTTTTTATAAAATGGTTAATCGTATGCTTCAATACATATTATCGATATAACCTAATTTTCAGTTCACAGAAAGATATCCTTTGCACAATATACGCGAAAACCTTTTTAAAAATATTTTTCAACAAACTGAAGCGGCAGCGAACTGGCAAATTACTTTCCGTATTATTTACATACCGCAAAAAAATTATCAAGAATATCTGTCGACGAAAGATCGCCTAATCGTTGATCCCTCCCTCCTTATTATTGTGTCCAGTTTAGTGCTAAAATCAATAAATTTCTTAGGGTCAGTGCAAAAAACAATGAGAACTTCAACGTTCATGCGACAAGGACATACAAATCAATTTACTTTAATCATTAATAATTAAAAAGATAAATAATAAAATATAGACATATAAACAAGACATATAATCATGGAATAATTAAATATAAATAAGTTGCGACGAAAGACATTCAACCGAATCTTGAAATCTTAATTAAATTTAAAATCCCAAAATTTTCCCTTTAACACTAAATCTCGATTTGATTGACTTTTTACATTTATATTTGATGAACTAAAATTTAACGTGAAGGTACAAAACAAAAATTGGAAGTTTAAATTGAAAGCACGGAAAATACAATGAAAATCATATAGCCTCCGTCGTTCGCTTTGTTTGAAAATTTTTCCATCAGTTATCGCCAAATGAAATACCTGATTTGTCGTTCTGCTCTATGAAAGAATGTTAATTATTAATCATATATATTTTCTTAGCATCCTTAATAAACAGGAATACTTAATGGAGTCAACTATTTTATTTGTTTTAACTTAATTTTTTTTTTGCGTTAGTTACGATGATTTATTCTATAATTGTCTTAAACAATTACTATCTTATATCGTAGTCAATATTTAAATTAAATTACCAATAAGTAACAGAAATGAACAAATTTTATTTAAGAAGTAATCGTGTTCTCATATACACTTAGTTTAAACACCTAAGCCATCGGAGATAACGATGTCAAAGAGAAGTTGCTTGCAAGCATAAGCACGGTTTGGCACTGTCTCGCCTTGCTACGCCCAAATGGATTCTATTACAATAATTTAGGAGAAGCGGACGAGCATCCGAGACAATTTGCTTACGTAAACGTCGCGTACAGATTCCTGTAGTTAAGCGCATTAGTAAATACAGGGATTTATACGGAGCACACTGATGACTCAGTTTGTTTTAATACTTGATCTGTGCCAGTAGAATACATTAAAAACTAAATCAAAATAACGTTTAATGATATTGTTATGATTGTTTTTGACTATATCAGTGTGTTATATTTTAAAATTCTACTTTAATGGTATAAATACGGAATATGTTTTGATATTCGAATGTTTATAGTTCAGTGAAATAGAAATAAAATAAGAAATTTATTAAAATAAATGTTAAGTTCACATTACGAAGAATACATAAAAACTTAAATACGTATAAAAGATAAAATATTGAAGGGTGGTGTTTCTATTAAACTATTTATTTTTACGATATAACTAGTGTAAATTTCACAGGGGTAAAAAAAATATTATGAGCTTTGTAAGAACTCTAGGATCTAGAATCGTCACTAAAGTCTTTCGATGGACTTTAGTTGAAGACCTAATAAACCTGTTTTTTTATAATTTTAAACTCGTACGTTTTGAAGATGAGAGAAAAAGGATGAGAAATATATTTTGTGGACATTTCCAGGAATATTTGTAGAATATGTTAATTAAAATTGTGCAAATATTAATTTTGGGTTTTTATATGCCTTTTCAGTTGATATTCCAAAAAATGTTGAAACAATTTTTTATTATGCCAACCAGCCCTCTGAAAAATTTTCATATAACTATTTTTTCTCATATGGCTTACATAGTTACATTATCTAAACTAAATACTAACACACGCGAGCTGAACGTGTTTCTGATAGAAGATAGCGTTACGTTATTTAAAAAAAAGATGTAATTTACATCTTATTAAAGACTGACGAAATTATCATACTAAAAGTCAAATGGATGTCGCTTCATTTTATTTTGAACTCAATCATTTTTATAAACGCTTTTTCGTAATTCAGCGAGCCAATACAAAAATGATAAGTTAGACATTATATATTTGGCACACGTATATATATATATATATATATATATATATATATATATATATATATATGTGTATATATATATATATATATATATATATATCACGTTATAATTTTTTCTGAACTGTGTAATTTAAAACTCGAAAACTTCACTTTTCTGACTGACACTTGCTATCGGCTTTATTTGAATATCACAGCGATATACTTTTATGAATACTCGTATATGGAATTTGTTATTCGATTATACAATAGATAAAACGATTCTTTTTATGTATAACTAGGTAGATTATGTACATCACTTTTTACCGCTGCGCATCTTGCTCGTTTCACCTTTTATTTATCCACCATCCGTAGTACCTACGTACTACGACTAAGAAAATAAATATGGGGACAGAACCAAAAAAAGAGTATTTTCAGCAAGAAAAGATTTTATTTATGATATGCCTATTCCATTATTCATCATGTCGGCTCCTTTCGTTCTAGTTCTATCCTCATTTTAGGTACACGCGAATTTTTTAAGAATTATTTAAGAAACTAATCGTCATAATGCTGTACTTGCCTTTATTTAAGGCGACTCTCTCCATTTTGCTTACGTTCATTGCACGACGCTTTGTGAAAAAACTATTTGTTCCATCAAGTTTAAGCTTTTGCTTTTTAAATCATCTTGTCAGGCGTTTCATTGGGGAGCTCCATTTTCTCTTTTGTTTATGTAAATTTGATACTGCCTTTGTCAATGCCATTAAATTTTTTATAAGTTTGCTCTGTTATAAAATTATTGTATACTGACAAGAATACCTCATTAGATATTAAGGATTGAACGTCATCTTCATTTTGTAAAAAGATGTATACACATATAAGAAGTAAACCTTTTTTACTCGACTAAACATTACTTTATTTCGATTGATTTTTACTGCACTGAAACGGTACTGAAAAACTTTCCCTGATTATCTGTATACTACAAAATAATTTATAGAAAATACCCTTCAAATAAGGATTACTTTCCGTATGATGTATCTTTTCCTATGAATTTTTATCCATCTAGAGAAGGTTAGAATTCAGTTTGCATATTTGGTCCAATTTTTGGCAAGGAAAAAGAGATCAACAGCGCTCGTAATCCCTATCTATTCTTGGATATTGCGCAACCTTACCATTCACCATCACCAGCTTTTCCCATCATTATTATTTGCAAGCGTTCATATGTCATGCCTAAGCATGCAACATGCCCAGATATGCAACATGCCCAGATTATGTTGTTTGATGGTTTGCAAAAGCTTGCATTTTTTGGCCAGTTCGTCTTACGGCCTCCACATTAATGCCTTTCTGAGTCTAAAATTGTAGGTCGACATTAATTTGTAACAATTCTTTTATACTACAATTGCTGTATTGTATCCGGTATTATATTCAATTTAATAAATCCGTAAGATCAGCTTAAAAATAGAATTAGAACTTTACGTTTATTCGGCAACGATATAAAAACCAATTTCTTCTAATTGATGATTAAAAAAAATAAGCAAGGAATAATATAACATGAACAGTATTTCGATGAAAAATGTTTAACCAACTTAAGTTAATTAAATTTAAAATCTCAAAATATTTCCACATCTCCCAGAATCAAATCTCGTCTTCATAGGATTTTTATATCTAAATTTAATGAATTGAATTTTTACGCGAAGACACAAAATTGTTTATAAAATTGGTTTTATTTTATGCAAAACTTAATTAGGTAAAAAAGGATGTAATTATAAATTGAAAGTCGCAAAAAGGCAGTGAAATTTCGATCGTCCACGCTCCTCACTCTAAAAAAGTTGTCCATCGGCCCGCGAGAGAAAGATACTCTTTTATGAAAGAAAGTAAAGGTAATGTTTGGGGATAATATTAAACGTAATGTCTTTTCTTAGCACGCTTCCTAAAGTAGAGCAAACAAAGTAACATTTGATTAAAGAAGTAGGATGTATAAAAGAAAATAATTCAAAGACATGTGAATAGGTAGAGAATATTAAATCTAATAATATATACATATATATATATATATATATATATATATATATATATATATATATATATATATATATATATATCATCTACGGTGTATAAATTAGAAAAAGGATAAATAAAAAAATAAAAAAATTTTACTTATGAAGCATCCGTGTTTTTCTTTGAAATTAAAAATACAGGAAAATAAAAATAAGATATAAGTTAATAATTTTTCTGGACAAGGACTTTTTTTTTTCGGTGTCGCTAAATATTTAACGATGAAAAGGTAATGTTTACCTAGTGGCAATTAATTCATCTAGTGTATCAATTACAATTAGTTCATCTTAAATAAAACTTATTTCAATATTAATTTATAACTTCTATTTCACAATTAAATGAAACTACATGATAGTATTATTTCTACTTTCTATAATTTCTTTACCACGACCTAGGCTCCGTTGTAGTACAACATCTTCAGGTGGGATATTAGCAAAGATTCCTTGCTAATATCTTTGAATTTAAGAATCTTTGCTAATATCCCACCTAAAGATGTTGAAATACAACGAAACCTAGGTCGTGGTAAAGAAATTATAGAAAGTAGAAATAATACTACATCACGTAGTTTCATTTAATTGTGAATAATGAATTTCTACAAAATTAACGCCAAATATATTCAAAACTTCTATTTCACTAAGTCATTCAGTTATATTTCTTTATCCAGATCAACTTTAGTCACTGAATTTTGATTTCAGTGAAATTAATAAAATATTACATTTTCTCTTTATTCTTCTCAGTTGAGTAACTACCAGTGCCTATAGACAAAGTTTTACCCAACATTTTCTCTAAAATAATATAAGAAAGTATTTCAATAATTGCTTGCAAAATTTACCTCATTAGGTTTGCATATTTTGTGATTATTTTAGTTACTTAACTTGTTTTATTGGTTTATAAGCTATTCGAATTATATTTAACTGTTTCGTAGTAGAAGGTAGAACCTTCTAACCAAACTTAGTACTACAACCTAGGTAAGGTTGGAGTAATATTGGAGTACTAAGTTTAGTTAGAAGGTTGTGGTTATGGAATAAAGTTGAGGAATAATCAATAGTTGATTATTTTCATTTAAAAAACAAAACATTTTAAATAATGTGACGACTTTTATTTTGATGTATTTATATTTCCTATACCGTTAAACGTTCAATTAAAATATAACAAGGACAAAGAACAATTAAAAATAATTATGAATTGCGCAACGTGTATGCACTTAACTGGTGTTATACAATTGGAAATTAATAAAAATAAGTTATGAAAAACAACTATTAAGTTTGCAACATATAAACACGCTATTTTTTTCGATCGATTTCTGAAATATTATAGAAGCCTATAGAATATTTCTTGTAGGGTATATAAAGAATGTGGCATTCCAACTTTTGTTTAGTTTGCAGTTAAGTAATCGGCGGGTAAAGAATAAATTAAAAATGAAAGTATTTCGAAGTGAATTTAGAGGTCTCTTTCTTCATGAATGTTGTTTAGGGCGAAAAACTAGCAAGGCATCACGCAATGCATACACAACGATGGGTGAAGGTATACCCTCTTGCGACACTGCCAAGCACTGGTTCCAAAGATCCAAAGAAGGAATTTTGGTCTGTTCCATAAACCTTATTCAAAGCGACCTCCTACGATTGATTTAGAAACATTTAAAAGCTTTATTGAAACAGATCCCAGACTAAGTTCACGTTGCTTGGCAGAGCTATTTTCTTGCTCTTACACTGCAATGGAAAAACAACTTCATGCTTTGAGACAGAAGTGTAAATATTCCATTTGGCTACTAACACCATTTCAACTTTAAAATAGCGCTAATTTGTGCTTGGAACTACTGATATCCCATTGTACAAACAAGAGGCTAAAATATCTGGTTACTGGAGATGAAAAGTGGGTGACTTATGTTAATTTTTGACGTAAACGCCCGTGGTTAGAAACTGAAGAAAAAGGTGTACTTAGACCAAAATTTAATATTGGACCAAATATATTTTTGCGTGCATAGTGGGGTGTAAATGGAGGAGTTACACATCGGAAACTCTTTCAAGCTAACAATAATAACTACATTTTGATGTGAAAATTTGAGCAAAGTCACCGCTAAACTTTCTTCAAATCAAAGTAAAGTTTATTTTTTACATAACAATGCTCGACCCCACGTAGCAAAGAAACGCGTGAAAAACTACTTTCTCTTGGATAGAGTATGCTATTTTACCCATCGTACTCTCCAGATCTCTCACCATCTAATTACCGTCTGTTTCAATCTCTGTTAAATATAATTCAAATCGAAGTATTTTATTAATTTTTATATCAGTTATGTCTATTTGTTTAAATGTAAAAAAATCCTATTAATTTTGTAAATTTACTAAAGTGTATAATTTCGTTACTAAACTTTTACTCCGAAGCACTGAAGTACATTTCGCATCACTTATAAAGCAATAAAACAACTTAAGAAAGTAAATTAAACCTTTTATTGTAATCTTCACAATCCTTTAACAAAATTCAGTATTTTGTTACTTTAGATAAAATATCCGAGAAAACTTTGTCCCAAATCACAGGCAATTATTCAACTGTGTTGAATAAACTGAAAGCTTAATATTCCATTAAGTTCATTGAAAAGTGAAATTGAGAGATTAAAATTAGGCAAGGAATTGTAATCTAATAACTTAGTGAAATAAAAGATACAAATTACTGTTTTATTAATTATTTTAGGCCATCAGCACTAGAGGAGTATTCTGAATTGTAGTTCAAATAATTTTTGTCTCCCTCTTAAATCAACGTGTATATGAGATTGAAAGAACATCAATTTAATAATTTTTTGATTGTAACTTATCTGATGAGAATATTAATAAATTATCACTTGATAAATATTACCTTTTATTCAATAAAAATTGAGTGATATTTGGGAATTTATTTACCTGTGTTAATAAGGTTTGAACGTAATTTATTTTAATTTAACCATGTTAGCAAAATTCATAGGTGAACACTATTAATCTTTAGATATAATATATTTGTTACTTTTATTCGTATCTTATCCAAGTAAAATACTGACCTCAATGTAATATAGTTACATAGGTTAAGATTATTATGAATTAAATTCATCCTGTGTTATAACAAAAGCACGAAAGTTTATATGGATGTATGGACGGATGTTTTTGTTACTGTACAAGTCCGGAATTTTTAAACAAATTTTCATAAAATTTGACAAATGAATAATTTATAACCAGGACTAATATACATCTGAAATAATTATCTCGATATCTCGAGTAGTTCCTGTAGAACAGCAATAAATTTTTATAATGTTCTTAAGGTTTCTACTTGATTGAGTACCACTTTCTGCAAGGAAAATTTTGAGTTTGATTTTATAATTTTTTTTTTAATATGTATCGTGTATCCCTAATTCCCTAACACGAGCGTGATTCCCATTGAATAGCTTACAAAATACTCTCTTTTTTATAAATTGTTTACATTATGACCAGTGAATGCAAAATCATTTTGAAAAAATTGGAAGAGAGATAAATTATAACCTGAATTGAAATAATATTATAATCCATGCGAAGAAAATTGCGAGCAGAAGATATTTGTATTTTAAAAATGATTCATAATGAACGCGATTAAATTCGCTGGGACGTGGTCACCATCCTCATATGAAATTATGTACTTATATTTTTCTTTCCAAATTATCACAATATCTTTAGTTGTTTTTTATGAAAATATGTTTATTTGGAAATATCTTCCCTTTGAACGTGTTTATTGTTATCTGTATTTTTGGTATGTTTGTTAACTCAAAATTTGTATTGATCGTTTATATCTTTATTATCTAATCATATAAACAAGTTATTGAATATCAAACTCTGTAACATTGTTGACAAAAGTAACCTAACAATCTTCGATACTTTTTACATTAAAATGTTCATTTCTTTCTCCAACTCGCTTTTCTAAGTAATCAAGTTTAATTTATTAAATACATTTTTACTGTTCATTTTTATCTTCACAATCCACCTATTTAAATGAGACTGAAAGAGAAACTCGGTAACATGGTTAATATTAGTAACCTTACAATCTTTGACCCTATCCATATTGAAAAGGACCATTCCCTTCTCTAACTCGCGATTCTATTCTTTATATCGACTAGTTTTAGAATAGTAAATAATCAAGTTTAATTTATTAAATACAATTTTAATATATTCTTAAAACTAATGGCAAAATAACTTTTGAGAAAATATTTATAATGGTTTGTAATTTTTAGTGTATATTTTTATAAATTTAATACATATGTGTGATTTACAATAAAGATAAATTTTATATCTACATAAAACTAACGACCCGTTCCCGGCTTTTCTGGTGTTATTTGTTTTTAAAAATTACCTTTTTACCCAGTTACACTTTAATTAATACTTAGTAAGAAATAGATGTTTGAATCTAAAGAAACATATCGGAGTACAACAATAGTCTATTGACATGTGGGTATGCGGGTGTGTATTTTGCTTTGTCCTTGTGAATTTTCAGTTAATGTGGCACAATATCTATATAGGTTTTAAGCCCACGTCACTGAGCTTTAGATTTAACATACACGTTACGCGATCAATTCACGTGTCTTTGTGTCAATTTATTATTTAACGACAAAAGTTCCATCCAACCGGATTTATTTTCTTCTCTAATTAAACAGTAAACTCTATGTTAATTTGTATCACGTCTGCATCAAGCTTCATAAAAAACTCTCCAACCCTTTAAACTTGATTGAGTAACGAAAATCCGAACATGAAAATGTTAGCATTTATTATATTAAGAAGATGAGATCTTATAGAATTCCCTTGCAAAAACTGCTTCGTTTACCCATTTATATTCCATGTTATATTATATTCCATGTTATAAATTAAATTAAATTAAATTAAATAAAAGATTAGAGAACGTAATTGAATTCATTAATTTTTTTATTTAAGGAAAGGTTCTAAGAAACCACCTTATGTTCAATGCTATCCACAAACCATTAACCTTTTTTATAAAAGAGTATCGTAAATCATCTATGCTGATGGAAAACTTTTCAAACAAAGTGGAGAACGGAGGCAATCTGATTTTCATTGCATTTTCCCGCCTACAATTTAAACTTACATTTTTTTGTCTCACAATTATGTTTTTTATGACACAAAAGCAATTTTCCAAATAATTTTGTGTCTCCGCGTTAAAATTTAGTTCATTAAATGTAAAAAGTCTGTCAAGACGAAATTATTATTTTAGAGCTTCGGGAAAATTGTTTATATTAAATTTTAAGATTTGGTTGAGTGTTCTTTGTCGAAACACTGTTCGTGTTTCATGACTTTTTGTTTATTATTTGGTTTTCTTTCTTGGAATGATTAGAGAAATTTGTTTTGTATGTTGTCGCCGAATGAACAAAACAATTTTAATAGGCTTTTCAGACTTAATTGTAAAATACGCTAATAGTAGTATGAAAGCTGAAAATTATGGAGAAGGAGACACTTAATTGAAGGAAATTTTTATAATTTGTTTTGTGGTATGTAGTCAACACCGACAGGTCATTCACCACCGTTCCAGTAGAGTAAAAATTAAAAAAAGAGAAACTAATTTGCCATTGAGTAAATATTATACTCAAGTCAGTAATTATCAGTACTTAGAAATTGATTTTTCTCAATTTTCTCTAAAGTGACACATAACAGAATTTTGTTAAGGTATTGTGAGGTTTATATATTAAATTTGTATACTCTATATTTATTTTGACCATATAAACGATTCTAAATACTGTTTGTTCTCTTCACTATTTGCAAATAAAAGGTTTATAATAAGCTTACGTACCGCAGTAAGCCTAAACAATTAAGAGCAATTTTTTTTATATTTGCAAAACAAAATTACTTGCATCTTCGCTTATTAAATTACCTGTTTAATTGATTATAACAATATGGACCGATTTGAAAAATAGAAGCAACTAAACTCAGTTTGAATTCAAATATATTAGAAAGTATTAATTTTACCTTAGTTTTCTTTACATCATTGGATTAAGCTGTGTAAATTGATATACAAGTTACTATAACACGTAAAGTGTTACAGTAACTGATATATCTATCTCCATTTAGTCAGCGAAGTTTGGGTTCAAATATTTGGTTCAAAATACGTAAATTTTTTACTAGAGTTATTTTTTAATGCTAGCCCAAATGAGAATATTATAGATATAATGTTCATTTCTTAGTTCTTTCATCTGTTATTGTATCCAATCTGTACCGTTAAAGTATTTAAGGCCATAAATTTTGTAAATGGATGTTTCCCTTTTTTGAAATTTTTGTTGATTTGTCTGTCACATCCCTTATATGACATATAAATCAATCCAAATGTATCAACGTCGTCGAATTATCATTGCATATTTCAAACTATTACTTTTACCATATGATATTACTGTAAAGTAAATACAATTAATATAATACACTATTCAATTACAAAACATCACCCTTCTTTCTTTCTGTCATTGTTTAAATTTAATAAAAACAACTCAATTCCCAATGCGAACTCATTTACATTTTTGAAGGTTTCTATGCAAATAGTGATTATTTGAATTTAATCCCACATTTTATTAAAAACTTTACAGAATATTGTTATGTCATATAAAAAAAGCGGAAATCTTAGTCACTCGTGTATCAGTTGGTTTCCTTGGAAAACGTTTGATGTAATAACTGGGCATTTGACATAGTGATGAAGCATATAATCCAATTGTAATTCTAATTGTGAAAATTTTACCAAGCTCTTTTTATACACATTAATTATTAGCTTAATATGTATGTATATATGAATGTAACGAAATTTTTCAATTAAATTTTCATCCACTTCGCGACGTCTGAGCTATTTAAAATTTTGCACACGCGTACACAATAATTTAATAACTAAAAATTTCGAAATTAAAATTATAACCTAAAAAGAAACGAAAAAACACGCTTTTGTTGTAATAAAAACCAAAAAATAAACAATAACCATTAAATATAAAGATTTTGGTCAAAAGCGAAAAGAGGTCTCACAACTCTGTTAGAAGTTAATTTTCTTTTAAATAAGCAAAAAAAGAATAAAGAGAATGACATCAAAATTAAATCTAAGGTAAAAAAGGCGTGGAGTCCTCTCGCATTGCATTTTCATAAGCAACGCCCTTTTTGTTTGTTGTCATTTTTTAAGCAGTATATTTTTATAAATCAAAGCCAATTCAAAGTGAATATTTGGAAAACTTTAATGCAAAATGTTTGTCCCTTATACGTTGTTCTTTATTTTTATTTTTATTATTGTACAGACAAATTTCCTGTATATAAGAAATCAAATTTTTATCCCGAAGGTATGTTGTTAATATTTAATAGATGATAGTAGATCATGGAAAAAGGTAGTGCATATTTAGTTTCATATTGTTTCGATACTTAGAATTGGGAACATTTTATGCAAATGGTCTCTATTAATTAGAAACCATTTTCCTGTTCAAGTACTAAATTTAATTATTTTCCTATTCTATTCTTCTTAAGATGAAGAGGAGTCATCTTGATATTTAAGGCGATTCGTCTTAAATATAAAGATGAGCATTACATGTCACTGTCATATAATGCTTGAAAATTCATTAAATGTAGTTTATTGCCCAAACTCCATCGAAATACTCAGCCAATACGTTTAAAATGAGCGTTACGTGTCACTATTATGTAATGCTAATCTTGCGGTGATAGCAAACTCTGCCTGGATAGTAAGAGAAAAACTAAAAAAAACGTCCGTTACAAAAAAGCATCTCACGCAGAATCTGTGCTAACTTAAACACTTCCATGTATCCACATTTTTAATCAACAGTATTAAAAATATACTGTGCCTTCAACAAATTGGAATTGGTGGTAAAACGAATTTTTCATGCTTTGATCACAACGAGATATTCCTATGTTTATTAGAGAGCTGGTGGCACCAAAAATACTATAGTTTACAATTGTATTGTAAACTATTATATTTATTATATAAACAATTACTAACAAAACAAAAAAACATACATAAAGAAGAGTTTCAAATCATCGGCAAATTGAAGACAAAATGCAGTGCTGACAATTCAAGGTTAGTCATGAATCACAATAAGAAACAAAAAGAGAGCCTAAATTACTATCCTGACTGACTCTAGATTGTATAATATAAAGTCGTGACTTCAAATTTCCAAACTGAACGTGTTGCATACTTATCTAATATTTACTCGCCATAGTACGCTTATAAAAATATAGAGACAGTACCAAGAAAATAATTTTCAGTAAAAAAAAAATTGTATTTGTTATGTGCTTATTCCATTATTCACTATTTTTATTCCTTTCTTTTTGTTTTTATTCTTTTTTATTAACTTTTATACTTAAGAATTGTATTCATAATGCTATTTTCATGTTTATTTAAGGCGGTTTTCTTTCTATTTTTCGTATATTTATTGTTTTAAGTTTTGTGAAGATGCTGTTTGTCATTTCAGCTTTTGCCCTTTAAATAACATTGTTATGTATTATATTTAAGTGTGCCTTTTTTCTATTGTTTATGCAACCTTTATAGTTTCTCTATTATGGCCATCTGAAACTTTTATAAGTATTCATGTGAATAGAACTTTTCTGTACCGAGCTGAATTAACTTTGTTATGTAATTGTTGTATACTCGTATGCTTCAATGAATATTATTGATATAACCTAATTTTAATTTCATAAAAAGATATCATTTGCACAATATATGTGAAAACCTTTTTTAATTTTTTTTTCAACACACTGGAACGGTAGTGAAATGGCAAATTACTTACCGTATCCTCTACATACCACAAAACAAATTATCGACAATATCTGTCAAATATTGAATATATTTGGCGTTAATTTTGTAAAAATTCATTATTCACAATTAAATGAAACTACGTGATGTAGTATTATTTCTACTTTCTTTAATTTCTTTACCAAGACCTAGGTTTCGTTGTACTATAACATCTTTAGGTGGGATATTAGCAAAGATCTTTGCTAATATCCCACCTGAAGATGTAATACAACGAAATTGTGAAATATCTGATTTGTGGTTCTCCTTTATGAAATAATGTTAAGTATTAATTATATATATTTTCTTACCATCCTTAATAAATTGGAGTATTTAAAGCAGTCAATAATTTTGTTTCATTTCAGCTCATTTTTTTTAAATTTTAATTGTAGGTGTTCTTGCGTCAGTTACAAATGATTTATTTTACAATTGTTTTAAACAATTACTATCTTATAACTAAGTCAATATTTAAATCAGGTTACCAATAAGTAATAGAAACGAATAAATTTTATTTATGAAATAATCGTGTTTTCATTTACAATGAGTCTTAACACCTAAGCCATCAGAGATAACGGTATCAAAGATGTTGCAAGTTGCTTGCAAGCATAAGCACGGTTTGGCACTGTCTCGTCTTGCTACGCCCAAATGGATTCTATTACAATAATTTAGGAGAAGCGGACGAGCATCCGAGACAATTTGCTAACGTAAATATCGCGTACAGATTCCTGTAGTTAAGCGCATTAGTAAATACAGGGATTTATACGGAGCACACTGATGACTCAGCTTGTTGTAATTGTTGATCTGTGCCAGTAGAATACATTAGAAATTAAATCAAAATAATGTTTAATGATATTGTTGTGATTGTTTTTGACTATATCAGTGTTTTATATTTTAAAATTCTATTTTAATGGCATAAATACAATGTTATAATTACTAAGGATACATACAAACTTAAGTACGAATAAAAGATAAAATATTGAGGGGTGGTGTTTCTATTAAACTATTTATTTTTACGATATAACTTTTATAACTTTCACAGTGGTAAGAAAAACTCTAGGATTTAGAATCGTCGCAATAGTTTTTCGATAGACTTTAGTCGAAGATGTAATAAACCCGTTTTTTTATAATTTTAACTTCATACGTTTTGAAGATGGGAGACAAAGGGTGAGAAATATATTTTGTAGACAGTTCCAGGAATATTTGTAGAATATGTTAATTAAAATTGTGGCAAATATTAATTTTGGGTTTTGATATGCCTTTTCCGTTGATGTTCCAAACAATTTTGAAGCAATTTTTTTTATTATGCCAACCATCCCACTGAAAAATTTTCATATATTTTGCAATAAAAATGAAAAAGGTATTTACCTTTTTCATTTTTATTGCAAAATATGACTATCAATATGATATCATATTGTTACTGCACCAAATATATGTTACTGCGCCAAATATCAAATATTGCTTGTACCCGTTTCAGAAAAAGGCTGTGCTAGAAGAACATACAGATGCATGAGTGATACTATAAAGGTTTCATTTTTTTCCTTTTGCGGTACGATACAGTACCTTAAAAAAGTAAAACCCGTGGTAACAGGGATACCTTAGATTATGTACAAGTTAATATATATATATATATATATATATATATATATATATATATGTATGTATGTACATTAATAGTAGAGCAATAAATTAGGAAGCGAAGTATTCCATAACGAAGTGATATAAAAAGTCACTTAATTATCATTTAATGAACCTTGTAACTTTTTATTTTAGATTAGAAAATGAAAAAGTTTATTATTTATTGTGATTTTGCTAGAAGAGAGCGTTATGTTATTTAAAAAAAAAACATTTAATTTACATTTTATTACAAATTGATTAAATTACTTTACTAAAAGTCAAATGGATGTCGCTTCATTTTATTTTTACTCAATCATTTTTATAAACACTTTTTCGTAATTCAGCGTGCCAATACAAAAGTAAATTTTCGAATAACTTAGACATTATATATTTTGCACTCGTTATAATTATTATCACATTGTAATTTTTTCTTACCTATGTAATTAAAAATTCGAAACTTCACTTTTCTGACTGACACTTGCTATCAGCTTTATTTGAATATCACAGCGATATACTTTTATAATTTTTTATATCTTTATTAATTCTTTCGCTGAGATTGATGATAATGACAAAGAATCACATGACACGCAACTTGCGCGTTTCACCTTTTACTTATTCGCTATCCGTAATACTACGACTAAGAAAATAAATATGGAGATAGAACCAAAAAAATATAATTTTCAGCAAGAAAATATTTTATTTCTAATATGCCTATTCCATTATTCATCATGTTGGCTCCTTTCGTTGTAGTTCTGTTCTCATTTTAGGTACAATAGAATTTTTAAGAATTATTTAAGAAATCTTCATAATGCTGTACTTGCCATTATTTAAGGCGACTCTCTCCATTTTTTTACGTTCATTGTTCAATGATTTGTAAAAAAAACTATTTGTTCTATCAAGTTTAAGCTTTCGCCTTTTAAATAATATTGTATGCATTTCATTGCAGGGCTCCGTTTTGTCTTTCGTTTATGTAAAGTTGATACTGCCTTTTTTAATGCCATTAAAATTTTTATAAGTTTGCTCTGTTATAAAATGATTGCATACTAATTAGTATACGACCTCATTCGATTTTATGGATCGAACGTCATATTCATTTTATAAAAAGATGTTTTCGCGTATAAACAGTAAACCTTTTTTACTCGACTGAAAATTAGTTTATTTTGATTGATTTTTACTTCACTGAAACTTCAACGGTACTGAAACACTTTCCCTAATTATCTGTATAATACAAAATAATTTATAGAAAATACCCTTCAAATAATGATTACTTTCCGCATAATTTTTCTTTTTGTAAGGATAGTTCTCGTTCTAGTGAGGATTAGAATTCAGCTGGCATATTTGGTCCTAGGAAAAAGAGTTCAACAGCGATCATAATACCTATCTATTCTTGGATATTGCGTAACCTTGACATCTTTCTACGACCGATTTTCCTTCTCTCAGCAGCTTTTCCTGTCATTATTATTTGCAAGCGATCATATACGTCATGCCTATGCATATGCCCCAGATATGCAATTTTACTTTGCTTGATGGTTTGCAAAAGCTTGCGTTTTCAGCCAATCCATCTAAGAGCCTCCACATTAGTAATTTTCTGAGTCTAAGATGGTAGACCCACATTAATTTGTATACTGTTTTCATAATAAAATTGCTGTATTATATCCGATACTGTATTCAATTTAATAAATCTGTAAGATAAGCTTTAGACCTTTACGTTTATTCGGTGACGATATGAAAACCAATTTATTTTAATCGTTGATAATTAAAAAAAATAAGCAAAGAATAATTAAACATGAGCAGTATTTCGATGAAAAATATTTATCCAAAACCTAAAATGTTAATTTAATCTAAAATCTCAAAATTTTTCAGCAGTTCCAGAATCAAAACTCGTCTTGATAGACTTTTTATATCTAAATTTAATGAATTGAATTTTAACACGAAGACACCAAATTGTTTATAAAATTGGTTTTATGTTATGAAATACTTAATTAGGAGAAAAAGGATGTATTTATAAATTGAACGTCGCAAAAAGGCAGTGAAAATTCGATCGTCCACGTTCCTCAATGTTATCCATCCATCCATCGGCCCGCGCATCATCACCGAGTGAAAGATACACTTTTATGAAACAAGGTTATAGTATATATATATATATATATATATATATATATATATATAAATATATATATATACATATATATATATATATATATATATATATATCGTTTACTGTGTACAAATTAGAAAAAGGATAAATGAAGGAAACAAACAAATTGTACTTATGAAGTAACCGTGTTTTTCTTCGAAATTAAATATACATGAAAATAAAAATAAGATATTAGTTAATATTTTTCCTAGACAAGGAAATTATTTTTTCGGTGTCACTAAATATCACAAAATATTTAATGATGAAAAGGTAATGTTTACCTAGTGACAATTAATTCATTTGCTGGGTTAATTACAATTAATTCATCTTAACTAAAACTTTATTCAATATTAATTTATAACTTCTATTTCACTAAGTCATTCAATTATATTTCGTTGTCCAGATCAATTTTAGTCACTGAGTTTCAATTTCAGTGAATAAGTTTATTGAAAAGCGAAATTAATAAAAGATTAAATTTTCTCTTTATTCGTCTCAGTTGAATGACTACCAGTTTTCTCCAACATTTTCTCTAAAATAGTATTTCAATAACTGCTTGTAAAGATTACGTTATTGGGTCTACATATTTTGTGGTTAATTTAGTCACTTAACTTGTTTTGTTAGTTTATAAGCGATTCGAAATATATTTAACTGTTTTGTAGTAGAAGGTAGAACCTTCTAACCAAACTTAGTACTACAACCTAGGTAAGGTTGGGGTACTAAGTTTAGTTAGAAGGTTGAACTTATGTAATAAAGTTGCATAATTAATTGTTGATTATTTACAATTAAACAACAATACATTTTAAATAATATAATGACTTTCATTTTAACGTATTTATATTACCTGTACCGTTAATTTTAACCCATATTTCCCATTTTGAAAAAAGTTTAAATAATTAAATAACTTTGAATTCAAATATATTTTAAAAAGTATGAATTTCATTTGAAATTCCTTTACAAGTCTGATATGATTTATTAATCAGAAGTTTCTTGTCAATACATAGGCTAGACAGCAATTGGAAAATAATGCAGCACTATAGGATTCCCTCCGATAAACTTTTCAGAGACATTTTAAGGCATGTTGCTTAAATATTTCATTTCGATTCCGATTTTACGTCTAATGTTGGGACAAGCGTCGTTGAGCTATTGTAGCAACATCCAACATTTATATTCCTTTCTTTAAAATTAACTTTCGTATTAGTATACAAATTCTTAACGATATTAAATAAGTCTGTGAAGTGTATAAAATAGATAAGAGCGAATAAATTAAGCAATTCTCGAGACTGACACAAGGCAATAAGCGTATTTCAGTTTTTTATGAAGAACTGATTATTAAACTGAAATTGAAGATCTAGAAAATCGTTTTCGTTTCCGTTTTATTATCTTAAACAAGAAATTTCACCATTTATGCTTTTAATATATTATATTTTGAACAGTATTTACTTAGAATCTAAATAAAAATATGTATTATACTATAATCCGAACATAAAAATATGTGAAAACATATTTTAAAACTGTAAACAATAAATATTAATTTAAAAATAATGCCCTTGAGGGGGCAAACGCCAACCGATATGTATTAAGCTATTAGTAGTATTTTGTCTAAAAAACTTAAAAAGTTCGAGTCATATGTGCAGACTTTTAATAAAAATTTTAAAAAAATAACTAAAACCATAGTAGGACGAAAGAAAAAAAACAACTAAAACGATAGTTATGAAAGTTGAAGCAATTGAATTATAACTAATACTGTCGGAAAATAAATCGAAGGGAAAGATTTCTTTATCTAACTTTCACCTTGAACCTATCTAATTTGTTTGCAACTTGTAGCTTTCTAACTGTATTGTTCTAAGCTGGCAAAGTTTTGAATATGTTAATTTAACAATTCCCATAAGCATTGTGGTCGTCACTAAACAATTTATAATCTATTAATTGGAATTAAATTTAAATTAAAGTAAACCTAAGAGAAAAATTTGTTTCTTGGGCACTGGTAATTATTTATCTAAATCAAGAAAATAAAAACAATGGTAAACTATTGTGACACAGAAAATATTTTTGGAATCCGTCCTCCTTTAGTCGAAATTCAATCAATTACACTAGCAGATTACATCGTCTGTGAAATTAACAAAATACATCAGCGAATACTCTGTATGAATGTATATTCTACGTTATATAAAACTTAATAAAAGTGTACATATGATTTCGCACAACTGTGTATTATTTAACAGAAAACGTAATCTTTCAGTTAAAATAAAAAAAAGTATTTGCAAAAACTCTGTGAAGATTTAGCTACGTAATGTGAATAGCAATCATTTTTGTATACTTCGATAATTAAGTCACATTATAAAGCGTTACAAAATCCAGTACCAAGGGATTATGAACATAGCTATTTAATTAAAAACAAAAATGAGTGATCAAAAGCGAATTCCATCGGAGTTGAAAAAAATAAAATTCGACCAAGCGAAATAAAAAATCTGAAAGAAAGAGTTGAGGATAGTAATCGCTGGTTTGTTATTTAAAAAAACGATGAAGCGTTTTTGAATATTTTCTCCAATGTGAGTATATAAGTTTTCTCACGTGGAGGAAAATATAAAAGCAAAAATATAAATTCACAATCACAATACCCTCATTGTAATGAAAATCGTGGAAATGTCTCATGACAAGACCTAACAAAAAAAGAACTAACTGAAAATTATATCATTCAAACCTGTCAGAAAATCTACAGGAGATTTTCTGACTGGTTTCAATGATATAATTTTCAAAACTTAGATAATCATCCGTAATCACACCGATGTCCCGCACAATCCTATTTATCTCCACATGACTATGCACTAAGGGGATATAGGTCATCTTTACCCATTTTTTTATATTAAAATATTATTTTTCAGACCTTATTAAAATCAATATTACATTGAAGTAGCTCGTAATCAGATCACATTTCTACTCTCAAGAAGAGTTTCAAACCATGAGTAAACAAAAGATAGCAAGCAGTGCTGTCAACTCAGTGCAAGTCATTGATCATAATGAAAAACAAAAGAGGTTCTAAATTAGTACCTTGGCTATATTCATATTGAAAACCACGAGGTGAATTATTGAAACTTCCAAAACGAATACTGTTTATTTACGCATTTATATTTTCTACTTACTTACCATCATATAACGCGTGAAAAGAAATAAGGAGATAGAAAAAATTAAAGTAAATTTTCAGTTAAAAGATTTCATTCGCTATATATCTGTTCTATTATTTATTATTTTCACGACTTTAATTCCGTTTCTACCGTTTTATATTTAATAGAAATTCACTTTTATATTTCAGTCTTTTATTCATGCTGTTGTATTCATTATTATTTCAGACGATTATTTTTTCCATTTTTCGTACCTACATAGTTCGATGTTTCATGGAGATACTATTTATTATTTTAGCTTTAAGATTTTGCTATTTAAATTAGGTTGTTACATTGACGTTATGTTACGTGTCATTGATGTTACGTGTCTTTTTTGTATTGTTTATATATCTTTAATGGAGCCACGTAAAAAGATCTCTTCTATTCCTAAATTAATTACCTTATGTTTTAAAATGATTGTGTAATAGTATGTCTCATTAGATATTACTGATTTAACACCATGTTCTTTCCATTAAAAGACCTAATTTATACATATCAATTAAAATTTCTAAAAAATTGGATTGTTCTTTATTATATTTATTATTACTATAAAACAAATTATCGTGAATTTATTTCAATGAAGGATTGAGTAACTGATAATCCTTCTCTGCTTTCATGCTACAATTTCATTATTATATCCGATGCAATATTAAAGTTAATGAAGCTCTTTTTAGGGCCAGTCTAAGATGACAATTAGGACTTTTACGTTCATCTGACCTGGTCTAATCATTGATAATTAAAAAGTAAAAATGGATAAAAAGCAACGAATCATTAAAAAGAGCAACCTTTCGGCCAGGAATATTCAAATAAATCTTAAAATCTGTATTGTATTTATAATTCCAAAATTTTTAAGCAGCACGAAAATAACAATTTCATCATAGCACTTTTTGTATATATATTTAATGGAATAAATTTTAATACAAGGACAGGTAATTATTTGGAAATTGCTTTTGCGTCATAAAAAGCATAATTATGAGACAAAAAATATAAGATGAAATTGAATGCCGGGAAAAGGCAGAGAAATTCAGATCTTCTAAGCTCATCATTTCGTTTGGAAAGTTTTTAACCGGCACGCGCGTTATCACCGAGTGAAATAACTGATTTATGGTAATTCTTTTTGAAAGAACGTAGTAAAATAATATATTACTTACTTAAATACCTTAACAGTAAACTGCTTTGTCTATTTTTGGTCTATTTTTAATATTTAAATAATAAAAGGTTGTGTCTTCCATTTAAATAGAAAATTTCACGATTTTCATTATTATATTTAGAATCTTTGCACTAAATAAATATTTGCATTCAATGTATAAATAGAGGACATTATGAAGTTTTTAAAATTTTCGTGGATTTGCCTCTGACAGTTAACTTTATTTCTTTGTGTTTTCTTAGTTAGTATGTTCTTTCCAGAGGGGTCATGATCATTATGTTACGTGAATAGAAGTCGCTTGCCTCATGATTTCCTGCCATCCTTTTTCTGTTTCCCGTCCCTTTATTATACTTGTGCAAAGGACCGTCCACAGCAGATTTGATCTGGACGGTCCAATGTGTGGGTGGTCTGACACGTGGTCGGGTGCCCTCCATTCTGCCTGCACGACAAGATGGCCGGTGGAGTCATGGTCACTCTTCGATATGTTTTTAAAAAACTAGAGGATGCGAGTTTTTATTAAAGTAGATAGCCGCTCTCTGATGTGGAATTCTTGACGCATGAAAAACTTGTCCGGAATTCCATCCACGATACTTCAAGCATTCTCCTACAGCACTACATCTCTAGATCATCTGTTTTCTGACTCTCTATTTCTCGCAAAGCCCAGGTCTATGAAGCATACAAAAATAGAGGGAAAACAAGGATTCTACGACCGTGGTCTTACCGGTTTTGTGATACTGGATATATTTGGCGTTAATTTTATATAAATGCATTATTCACAATTAAATGGAACTACGTGATGTAGTATTATTTCTACTTTCTTTAAGTTCTTTACCACGACCTAGGTTTCGTTGTATTACAGCATCTTCAGGTGGGCTATTAGCAAAGATTCTTACATTACATATAGATTCTTTGCTAATAACCCTTTTTAATAGATTGCCTTTGCTAATAGCTAATTTCGTTGTATTACAACATCTTCAGGTGGGCTATTAGCAAAGATTCTTATATTACATATATATTCTTTGCTAATAGCCCACCTGAAGATGTTGTAATACAACGAAACCTAGGTCGTAGTAAAGAACTTAAAGAAAGTAGAAATAATACTACATCACGTAGTTCCATTTAATTGTGAATAATGCATTTCTATAAAATTAACGATCGAGGTTGGGTTCGATGTTTTGGTTCAAGATGCGTAATTTTTTTACCGGAGTTATTCTTTAATGCTTCGTCTGACTGACAATATTATAGATATAATGTTATGAACATTATGAACATCTTGGTTCTTTCATCTGTTATTTAAACATATTAGTTCTTTCATCAGTCTGTACCGTCAAAGTATTTAAGGCCATAAATTTTGTAATTGGATGTGTCCCTTTTTGAAAAGCTCTTATATGAAATATATATCAATCCAAATGTTCGAATGTATCAAGGTCGTCGAATTATCACTGCATATTTCAAACTATTATTTTTACCATATGATATTATTCTAGTAAGGACAATTAATATAATACTCAATTCAGTTACAAAACAACACTCTTCTTTCTTTTTGTCATTGTTTAAATTTAATAAAAAGAGCACAACTCCCAGTGCGAACTCATTTATATATATATATATATATATATATATATATATATATATATATATATACATATATATCGCTTCGCTTGAGGACACTTTATTCTTCAATAAAAATTGGCACTTTATAACTGAACGCACTATAAAATTATATTTGGCAGTAACTACAGGAAATACCGGAAATTCTGTCTCCTCATACTGACCCGCAGCTGAAGTGATGTGTGAATTCCATCTATGCTCGCCGCTCCAGAGTTTCACGGCCAACTCAATTTAAGACAGAGCGACAGAATTTAATAGAAGCCAACACAGCAGATTTCCTACATCCCGTAATATATGTGATATGTGATGTTTTCTAACAAGATTATATAATGTAATAACCGCATTGCCCCGATGTAAATATTAACCTATAAGTGAATTAAGCAAATGATCAAACAGTACGAAACTATACATTACGATGGCGGTTGAAATTATTAAATAATATGTAACATGTCGACGAAACTATATATTACGGTAGCGACTGTAATTATTAAAGAATAGTTTACACGTCTACGAAACAATTCATTACTGTAGCGATTGTAATTATATAATATATTATTCATATATAACAATTACAGCAATATTTAGTTTTACAAAACTATCCATTATGGTGGCGATCGAAATTGTTAAAGAATAATTTACACGTCTGTGAAACTTTATATTATGTCAGCGATTTTAATTATTAAGCAGTTTGTTATACATCCCCGAAATATTTACATTACGGTAGCGAAAAATACTGAATAAGCCTTTACATCCTGTTGCATAAAAATATTCTTGTTACTTCGCTCGATTCCATTCCTGTACATTACATATATAATACCCTTGACTTAAAATACACAACGTATTCGGAAAACTCTATCAAGAGTTTATCAATTCAATGTCAATAGCGGAGTTATAAATTTATATAAGTTACTAGGAAAATACGTTTCACTAGCTAACATAGTGTGACTAATTTTCTTTACGGCCCTGAAATAGTGACAACGGGAATCAAAATATAATTTTTCATTGCTTCCGGAAACAAAGCAAAATTAAATTTTCAATTTTTCACGATGTTATTTAAACGCCAATCAGACGAGGTGGAACAAACACATCCTTCTTCAATCGTTCATTGCATTCATAAATCTTTAATATCACACCTTTTCCAAAATGCAATGCTAAGATGATCAGCTTAATAAAACAGACCTCAACTGTAATAATTAATTAATGTGCATTAATTATTGTAATATAAAAAAAAATTAACTTATTATAACAATTGTAACTTATTGCAACATTAACTCTGAAAATATATCTATAGAATGTTAATATTTCTTTAGCGTTAATCTGATATGTTTAGCAATAACCGATGAATGCACAACTGTCAAAATTAAATTAAGAAAATGAAGAAAAATGTAGACTTACAAAAAATTTTTTGGAAGATATTTTCACCAGATTTTTTTCAGAAAACAAGTTATGGCATATTATGGAACTTATAAGTAATTAATAATACGAAAATTTTTAAGAAACTGATTGGGAAAGTTTCTTGAGAAAACCGAAGATTAAAATATATAATCCACGAAAAGTAGATACGTGTACACTAGCACACGCACTCGTGATATCTCCTACCCAATCAGATTTTTTCGTTTCTTATTGGAGACAAGTTATTCTTCAATAATAATTGGCACACTACGAAGTCACAAATTTCTACACTTTATAACTGAATGAACTATAAAAATATTTATTTGGTACTACCAAACGGGAAATACGGGTACTACATGAAATACGGGAAAGAATACCGGAAATCCTACCTCCTCGTGTTGACTCTTAGTCGAAATTATGTGTGAAATCGCTCTACGCTTGCCGCTCTAGATTTCACTGCCAACTCAGATTTCTCAGCAGATTGTCTACATCTCGTAATACATGTGCTAGTTGATGTTTTGCAAGACTATTTAATATAATAGTCGCATTATTCTGATACAATCGTTAAATTGAGCCTGTTATATAGTTTAACGATTGGGTGAAGTGAAAAATCCAAATTTGTGATGTTCATTGACAGCAGTTACTTACACTTGTATTAAAGTGCTAGGATTATTTCTATAATCCTATATATGATTAAACTGTCAAATGATTAAACTCACCTAGATTACGCAGTTGCTATTTCAAACATATCTCCTCCACAAATGCTATGAGCTCTGATTCGGTGGTGGACCGGGTCACACTTTGCTGACACTGGTTGGACTAGGTGACAATGGCTCCATTTATGAAGAATATATATCTGATATTAACGTCGTTTACATAGTCTGGGTCACTGTAACCAATCAAATCCTCAGAGTCTGCATTACGCAACCCAAGTCCTTTGGTTTCTTCAACATCATTCAATATTTTATTAACTGAATTCCAGTGTAATTCGTTGAAATAATGTAGATATCTTCTTACTTGACTTATTAAGAACATTTTATTAAGTTTACTCACAGTTGAAGCATGGATCTATGATCCCACTGCTTCTCCGTATAGATAGTTTTTTCTTAGGAGGACAGTTGTTTTTTCTGCAGTTTTGGGGATTGGCAGGAACGCTATTGGGATTGATGTCTCTCATTCTAAATTTACTTAACAATTGCTCAGTGCATTTTAACTTTCTAACTTTCAAGTGCTCTACTTTATCATCGTATTAGGTATTTTTACATTATCAGAGATTACTGAGCGATATTTCCATAATTCAAACATATTTGATCCAAAAAACTAAAATTATTTTAACTATACAAATAAAAATTTACAAAAATAGATTGTGGTTGTGCAACTTTAGCGTCACCCCAATATCGTTTACTGTAACTATTCAGTTTTAGAGTAACTTTATAATTCAATTTTTTTTTCACTTTTCCGCTGTCAGATATTTCGTTAAACAATGAGGAGTTTACGCACTTTTGACTCATTTTGTTTTTAATAACAATACGCATATCTGAATCGTATCGCTGAATACAATTAAATGATTGAATTTCTACTATCTTATTGTACTTCATACACACCGATTATGACAGGAAGAAAATGGCATATACGGAAGTAAATAAATTGACAGCAGGTGTGGCACAGTGGCGCCAGCGATCATCTGTTTTAGATATTATGTAATGGGCCTTAAAACTTCATTTTGAGTTCAGGTCATAAAACGTTTTAATGAAATGAATTTAAATGCACAACGTTGTTTTGTTAACAATGAAAAGTAGACAAAAAAATTATTTTTTTAATACATGAAAGTACAAATAATTTCTCTTCTTTTTTACCTAGCCTATTTTGAACATTATCGTTTACACTACATTTGTTACTGGAAATATACGTTACACCAGCCAGCGTAGTATATGTAATTTTTTATTGTGTTCGGATTTAGCGTCAGAAAAAATTAAAACATAGTGTTCCTATGAGTGCGGAAATTAATTGGAAATTGAATTTACAAATTTTTCATGATATGATCATTATTAACAGACAACGTGAGGTAAATAGATTCCTCCTTGAGGCATTCTTTACATTCACAATAAACTAAATATTTCTTACTTTTCACCTTTTTGATGAACGTTTCTAAGGGGCAACGTTTTTAAAAGGCGGGTTAATAATATTGACTTTACATATAATATTTACTAAATATGCAATAAATACGTTAGTATTAAAATAAATATTTAACTCCACATAATGTTTAAAACTAGCACTAAAGTTATTTCAATATGCCTACAAAATATTTTAAAAATTTCAGCGTTGATCTTATTTACAGAAAAGAACAAAATAAAATTTGGAAAAGCGGGGAAAAATAACAAGTCTAGCAACACAAAAGGCAAGTGGAAAAATATATCCATCACGTTGACAATATCAGATCAATAGTATCAGATGTAAATTTAAAAATAAATTCTGCCATCGCGAAACGCAAACTGTAATATTTTTGAAACCCAGCAGTAAAACCATTTTTTTTTAATTTTATTATAGTATTTTTATCTTTGGGTTCATAGAGCAGTAACTATTACCTCGACTAGTGTAACCCACGCCACTCTCTGCTCTCGTGATATTTACTTAAGTTTTATATGTATCTGATCAGATTTTTCCCAGAAAACAATTCATGGCATATTATTGGGCTTGAAACTAATAAAAAATATAAACATTTTTAAGAAAACCGTTGAGATCCTTTCTCAAGGGAATCGTAGTTTTAATTCCTTTGTTGTATATAAAGTAGACGCGCACGCACGAGCATACGCACGCGTGAGCTGTTTATCAATACACAAACATTCACGCACGCGCCCATTCACACACACACACCGACACGCACATATACCCACATGCAGGTGCACGCGAACGCACTCGCGCGCTCCCCCACATACCCACAAACATATACACATACCCAAACACACATGCATAAACGCACAAGTACGGTCGACTCGATGATGCATAAAACCTGCATGACGATTGCGGTTTAATTGTTCTTAAAACCTATAAATAAGATCCTTTAAAAACCACGATGTCCTAAACAAGGACCTATGAAAGTTGAATACTTTCATATTAATAACAAGTGGAGATGTCTCTACGATATTATATTTGTATTTCCATTGTCTTTTCGTTTCTTCATGAAGATGAATTGTTCGTTAATAACAATTTACACTCTGAAAACACTAATTTTTCACTTTAAAACTGAACGTGCTATAAAAATATATGTTTGACAATAACTACAGGAAATGCCGTAAAAAATTAAGAACTCCTGTCTTATCATATTGATTCATCGTCGAAGTGGATCGTTAAATCGCTCTATGTTCTCTGCTCGCGAGAATCACTCCAACTCGAGTTGAGCCAGGTTGACAGAGCATACTTGAAGCCAATGAATCAGATTTACCGCATCTCGTAATATAAGTGCTAGTAGATGTTTTACTATATAATATGAGGCCATATAATTTGCATTGTCTAGATGTAGCTGCTTAGCCGAAACTATATTTTACGTGAATTATTCAAATTTGTGAAATTCATTGAAAGCAGTTATATATATTTTAATTAGTATGCTAAGGTTGTAGAACATTCGGGGAGAATTCAATAACTGAAATTATATTCGCAAGAATTTCATGGATTCTTGATGGAAACAAAATTATTCGCTTAATTCTCTTTTTCTTGATAATGACGTATCATTTTATGACGTATCGTTTTTTTTATAAACCGTACGCAAAGCTAAACTTAAATCTTATTAGATTTCTCAAGTGAAAGCACCGCTGTCAAGAAATCTAAAATTTTAATTCAAGCATTATTATCTGCAGTCAATACAATTTTTTTTAAATTAGATAATAATCTTTATCTGTCATTTGGCCAACAAATATTAATATTTCTTCTACCCTTATAATTTAATAAATCTGCTAATGAATCAAACAAGAAATATTAATTTAGATATTATTAATTCCAATGAAACTCTTTACCATTAAAACAATTTGAATTCAACTAATTTAAAAAAGGAACATTTTAATTTTGTCCAAGCCAATAAAAATATCAATATATAAATACTTAATTATGTTAAATCTTAAAATAAACATAATTTGAAGGTTTCGAAATTTATTGAGAACGTTACTTGTGAACTGAATTAAATTAAAAACAATTACAATTTTGAATTAACACGTGAACTTTGCAAATTTTTAAAACTGTTGCAATTCATATTATAGCAAAAAAACTCTGTAGACTCAAAAAGACAGTGAAATGGTACGAACTTCATTTAATCTAAGTAGGACAAAACTAAATGTGTATAAAAACTAATTTGTTCAACGCCTAGTAAGCATAACAATTTATTAAACAACATGCCAAGTTTATTTTAAACGAGTTCGTCTGTAGAATGTCTATTAATATACTTTCTTTGTTTATATATTTTATTTCAATTTAAAGCAGGCGAAACTTGAACGAAACGAAGCTTGGCCATTTAATATGTACGAATCTCTAATTTAAGGAACTACTTAGTAAACGTAAAAACAAATATCTTGCTATGTTAAATGAATAGTCTGAAAATAAATACGTTAAACATCAAACTTCTAAAATTTCTTCAGAGTTTCTTTGTAAATCCAAACTTTAAAGTAAATTAGGAAATAGGCACCCAGCAGATATCCGGTGGTTATTTCCGCTTTTATGTAATATTGAGTTACGAGTTAAATTAATTGAGAATTTCCAATCGATCACTCTCTTCATTATTGAATTTGCTGATTATCATGTGGCTGTCCGCGTCATGGTCGTTTGCAAGTACGATGCTATTGCGACCATGTATAAAAACATATATAAAGAGTGTGATAAATTATACAGATGATAATGCAAAACACCCGCAACCACTTTTTATACACATTTTATATTAGCTTAATATGTACGTATGTATGTATGAATGTAACCGAATCTTTCAATTAAATTTTACCCACTTCCAGACCTCCGAGTTATTTAAAATCTGCCCACGTGTCAAGAAACGATGATGATACAATAATTTAATAACAAAAATTTTAAAAATTAAATTAAAACGAAATTAAAATTGTAGTCTAAACAGAAACTAAAAAAACACGTAATAAAAACCAAAAAATAAAAAATAAACTTTAAATATAAATATTTTGGTCAAGAGCGAAAGGAAGCCTCACAACCGGATATAAGTTAATTTTCTTTTAAATATGCAAAAAAATAAAATAAAGAGAATGGCAACAAAATTAACTCTAGGATACAAAAGGCGTGGAGTCCACTCGCCTTGCATTTTCATAATAAGCAACTCACGCTTTTGTATGTTTGTGTTTTTTAAGAAGTTGTTTTTTGTAAAACAATGTCAATTCGAAAGTGGATATTTAGAAAAAATAAATGCGAAATGTTTGTCTTTTGTGCGCCGTTTCTCATTATTATTATTACACAGGCAAATTTTCTGGATAAAAGAAATCAAATGTTTATCCCGAAGGTTTATTGTTACTGTTTAATACAAAAGGTATATTGTTATTGTTTAACAGATGGTAGTAAATCACGAAAAAAGGTAGTACATATTTAGTTTGATTTTGAAATATTTTTTGGAAAATTATCTTTTAATTAAAAATAATTTTCCTGTTTCAATACTAAATTTCATTTTTTTCGTATTATATTCTCACTGTCATGAAATACTCATCTTGCTGCGATGGCAATATAACCTTGCCTGGATAGTAAGAGAAAAACGTAAAAAAACACTTCCGTCGCAAAAAAAGCATCTCACGAAAACTTAGAGCTAACTTAAATACTCCCATGTTTCCGCATTTTCAGTCAACAATGTTAGAAATGTATTGTGTCTAACAAATTAGAATTAGTGGTCAAACGAATTATACGCAAATGGCATTGTTGCACTTTTGATCACAACGAGATATACCTATGTTTATTAGAGGATTGGTGGAACCAAAAGTACAATAGTTACAGTACAATATACACAATGATTAAAAAAAACAAAAAAAATATACATCATTTAAAATTAAAAACAAAATTTGCTAATTTTCAATCGTGAACTATCAAACAATTCTATAATAGCACATTTAAAACGATCAATGGAGCAAAAAAAACATCAAGTTCTAGTACCTCCCACAACACTAAATTGATTAGTGCATACTCTAGGCAGACATTATCAATTATGACTCTGTCCTCTAATTTAAACGTAACGTATTTATTTAAGCATTGGCAAACCTAGGAATGAAGGGTTATCAAAAAATTACTGAATAATTTAAAAAATACGAAATCACGAGCTATACTCATCGTAGTTGAGGAGGATTACATCTGAGCATGCTCATTAAAAAAATAAAGGAAACAGTTCCAGACAATATGTGTAAAATTGTTTTTATTAAAATTTATTAATTTTTTTACTAATTTCTTCAACAAGATTACAAAAATAACCTTATGCTTAGACCAGTTGACTACATTCGTTTCCAGAATACTGAGTGCCAAAGAGTTGAACAAAGTAACAATTACACTCATTGACATAAAATTCGTGGATATGTCCCATGAAAAATCCTACCATCTTATATACCTTTTGAAAGAATTCTTTGAAATGGTTGTGAAAATTTAAATTGTCATCCATAATGACATTGAGATCCCATACCAATAATATCCTTTTGAGCTCCTTTCCATTTAACTCACAACTGTGTACCAAAGAGAGAATGGTTAACGATTGCACATTTGCCATCATTAAAATGTAGTTTATTGTCCAAACTCTATTGAAATACTGAGCCAATACCAGCCATATCAAGAAGAGTTTCAAATCATCGGCAAACTGAAGACAAAATGCAGGGTTGATAACTCAAGGCCAGTCATTAATCACAATAAGAAACAAAGAGAGAGCCTAAGTTACTAACTTGACTGACTCCAAATTGAGTAATATAAAGTTGTGACTTAAAATTTCCAAACTGTACATGTTGTAGACTTATATAATATTTACTCGCCATCGTACGCGTATAAAAATATAGAGATCGTACCAAGAATAGAATTTTCAGTAAAAAAAAGATCTTATTTCTTATGTACTTATTCCATTATTCATTATTTGTATTTCTTTCATTTTGTTTCTTTTCTTTTTTATTCACTTTTATATTTAAGAATTGTATTCATAATGCTATTTTCATCGTTATTTATGGCGGTTCCCTTTGTATTTTTCGTAGATTTATTACTTTATGTTTTGTGAAGATGCGTTTGTTCTTTCAGCTTTTGCCTTTTAAATAACATTGTTATGTATTTTACTGAAGTGAGCCTTATTTCTGTTGTTTATGTAACGTTTATAGTTTCTCTGTTTTGGCCATTTGAAACTTTTATATGTATTCATGGGAATAGAACTTTTCTCTACCTAGCTGAATTAACTTTGTTATGAAATGGTTATTCGTATCCTTCAATGAAAATTATTGATATAACCTAATTTTCATCTCATAAAAAGATATTATTTGCACACTATACATGAAAACCTTTTTACAAATCCTTTTCAGCAAATTGAAATGGTAGCGAACTGGCAAAATACTTTCCGTATTATCTTCATATTACAAAACAAATTATCAACAATATCTGTCTACTAAGGATTGCCTAATCGTTGATTCCTCTCTGCTTACAACAGCAGTATTATGCCTAGTTCAGTTGCTGAGGTTAATAAATTTAGGAATTCAACGTTCTTACGACAGGGACATACAAACCAATTTCTTCTAATCACTGATCATTAAAAAGGAGAAATAACAAGCAAGGAATAATTAAATATAAAGAATGTTGCGTATTATTTCTACTATCTTTAAGTTCTTTACCTCGACCTAGGTTTTGTTGTATTACAACATCTTCAGGTAGACTATTAGCAAAGATTCCTTTAGAAGATCTTTGCTATTAGCCCACCTGAAGATGTTGTAGTACAACGAAACCTAGGTCGTAGTAAAGGAATTAAAGAAAGTAGAAATAATACAACATCCCGTAGTTTCATTTAATTGTGGAAATCAATTTTATTTAAGAAATAATCGTGTTCTCATTTGTACTGAGTCTAAACACCCAAGCCAAGGTGCTGTCTCGCCTTGCTACGCCCAAATGGATTGTATTACAATAATTTAGAAGCGGGCGAGCATCCGTGACAATTTGCTTACGTAAACGTCGCGTACAGATTCCTGTAGTTAAGCGCATTAGTATACTTATAACTCAGTTTGTCATAATAGTTGATCTGTACCAGTAGAACACATTAGAAACTAAATTAAAATAACGTTTAATGATATTGTTATGATTGCTTTTGACTAAAACATTGTGTTATATTTTAAAATTTTACTTTGAAGGCATAAATACACAATGCATTATGATACTCGAGTGCTTATAGTTGATAAGTTAAATGGAAATAAAAGAAGAAATTTATTAAAATAAATGTTAAGTTCACATTACAAAGAATACATACAAACTTTCTATGAAACTATTCATTTTTACGATATAACTTGTATAACTTTCACGGGGGTAAGAAAAAAATATGAATTTTGCAAGAACTCTAGGATCTAGAATCGTCGCTGTAGTCTTTCGATGGACTTTAGTCGAAGATGAAATAAACCTGTTTTTTTATAATTTTAACTTCATACATTTTGAAGATGAGGGACGCATGAGTGATACTGTAAGGATTTCGTTTTTTTTCCTTTTGAGGTACGATGCGGTATCTTAAAAAATTAAGGGCAGTGGTAACAGGGTTGCCTTATATTATGTACATGTTTATATATACATACATATATAAGTATATATATATATATATATATATATATATATATATATATATATATATGTATATATGTATACGTGTGTGTGTGTGTGTGTGTGTGCGTGTGTGCATATACATTCATAATAGAAGAATAAATAAACTGTGAAGCGAATTATTCTATTTATAATGAAGTTACTTAATTATCATTTAATGGACTTTGTTACATTTTATTTTAGATTATAAAATGATAAAGTTTATCTTTATTAATTCATTTTTGTTTCTATTATGACTTACATAGGCACGTTTTCTAAACTAAATATAATATATTATGATGCTTATCCAATTTAGATGAACGTGGTTCTTTTAGAAGATAGCCCTATGTTTTTAAAAAAAAGATATTCAATTTGCATTTTATTAAAAACTTATTAAATTATCATGCTAAAAGTCAAATGGATGTCGCTTCATTTTATGTTTACTCAATCGTTTTTATAAACCCTTTTTCGTAATTCAACGTGCCAATACAGAAATGGATTTTCGGACAATTTAGACATTATATATTTGGCACTCGTAAATTATCACATTGTAATTTTTTCTTAACTATGTAATTAAAAACTCGAAACTTCACTTTTCTGACTGACACTTGCTATCAGCTTTATTTGAATATCACAGCGATATACTTTTATAATTTTTTATATCTTTATTAATTCTTTCGCTAAGGTTGATAATAATGCCAAAGAATTACATGACACGCAACTTGCGCGTTTCACCTTTTACTTATTCGCCATCCGTAATACTACGACTAAGAAAATAAATATGGAGATAGAAACAAAAAAAGATAATTTTCAGCAAGAAAAGATTTTATTTATAATATGCCTATTCCATTATTCATCATGTTAGCTCCTTTCGTTCTAGTCCTATCCTCATTTTAGGTACACGAGAATTTTTTTAGAATTATTCAAGAATACAATATTCATAATGCTGTACTTGCCATTATTTAAGACGACTCTCTCCATTTTTCTTACGTTCATTGTTCAACGCTTTGTGAAAAAACTATTTGTTCTATCAAGTTTAACCTTTCGCCTTTTAAATAATATTGTTAATTAAAACTTAATTCATTATTAATTTATAACTTCTATATCACTAAGTCATTTAGTTACATTTCTTTGTCTAGATCAATTTTAGTCACTGAATTTTAGTTTCCAGTGAATAAGTTCACTGAAAAGCGAAATTAATAAAAGTTTACATTTTCTCTTTATTCTTCTCACTTGATTAACTGCCAGTGCCTATAGACAAAGTTTTCTCAAACATTTTCTCCAAAATAATATGAAATAGTATTCCAATAACTGCTTGTATAGATTACGTTATTAGGTTTGCACATTTTATGATTAATTACAATTTACTTGCTAACTATTTCGTAGTAGAAGGTAAAACCTTCTAACCAAAGTTTAAATAGAAGGTAAGGTTGGAGTGCTAAGTTTGATCAGAAAGTTGACCTTATGTAATAAAGTTGCATAATTAATAGTTGATTATTTACATTTAAACAACAATACGTTTTAAATAATATTTAAAATGTATTGTTGTTGAAATATAATTAAACAGACCTTCATTTTGACATATTTATATTACCTGTACCGTTAATTCTAACTCATATTTCCAATTTTGAAAAAGTTTAAATAATTAAATAACTTTGAATTGAAATATATTAAAAAGTATGAATTTCATCTGAAATATCTTTACAAATCTCATATGAATTATTAATCAGATGTTTCCTATCAATAAACAGATTAGAAAGCAATTGGAAAATAATGCAGCACTATAGAATTCCTTCTGACACATTTTTCACAGACATTTTAAGGCATATTGATCTTTTCAGACATTTTAAGGCAGGTTCACACGTCTTAACACTTTAAGATGTTTTAAGGAATTTGCTTATTCATTTCATTTCTATGACATATGCTTCTCCTTCTGTCAAGTCTTTAATAATTCTAATATCTGCCATTGTTATGACTCGTTATATGATGTTCATTTTCATTACAAAATTTCATTTAGATTACGGTGATTCAGTATATTGGAATCAAACAAAACATACTTATACTAAAAAAATGTGCTATGTTCTCTTCATAATTCGAGTCGACATATAAAAATTTAAAATATAAAACTTTGCCAAATTCATTTTTTGTATCAAACTTTCATATAAAATATTATAAGGACAAAGTAAAATCAATAATGATTTTGAACTGCGCAACGTTTATGCACTTAACTGGTGTTTTACAATTGGAAATTAATAAAAATAAGTTGCGCGTTAATTAAAAATAACTATCACACCATTTTTTTTGACAGATTTCTGGAATTTTATAGAAGTCTATAAAATAATTCTTGTAGGGTATATACAAATGCGGCATTCAAACTTCTGTTCAGTTTGCATTTGAGTGATCGGCGAGTAAAGAATAAATTATAAATGGAGGTATATTGAAGTGAACTTAGAGGACTCTTTCTTCATGGATGTCATTTAGGGCTAAAAATCCGCAAAGCATCACTCAACGATGGGTGAAGGTATATCCTCTTACGACACAGCCAAACACTGGTTCCAAAAATTCAAAGAAGGGAATTTTCATCTGTTCGATAAACCTCATCCAAAGCGACCTCCTACGATTGATTTAGAAAAATTTAAACAAGATTTCAAACAGATCCCAGACTAAGTCCACGTTGTTTGGCAGTGCTATTTGCATACTCTATACCATATTGGAAAACAACTTCATGTTTTGAGAAACAAGTGGAAATAATTCGTTTGGCTACCACATGAACGTCATTTTAATAAAATCTATCAATTCAATTTTAAAATATGGAGCAACGTCCCAAATTGATATTCCTTTCTTTAAAATTAACTTTAGTATTAGTGTACAAGTTCTTAACGATATGAAATAAGTTTGGGAAGTGCACAAAAAGATGCGAATAAATCAAGCAATTCTCGAGACTGTCACAACGCAATAAGCATATTTCAGTTTTTTATGAAGAACTGTGTTATTAAACTGAAATTGAAGATCTAGAAAATAGGTCTTGTTTTTGATTTGTGTTCTTAAACAATAAACTTCACCATTTATGCTTATAATTTTCAAACAGTATTTTCTTACCTACTAAATAAAAATATGTATTATATTATAATCCGTAGTTAAAATATGTGAATCCTTAATTTAAAAATATAATAAATAAATATTAATTTAAAAATAATACCCTAAAAGGGGCAAACGACAACCGATATGTATTAAATTATCAGTAGTCTTTTTGTTTAAAAAAACTTAAAAAGATCGCGTTACATGTGTAGACTTTTATTTCAAATTTAAAAAAAAACAACGGAAACCATAGTGTGGATATTTACGAAAGTTTAAATAATTGAATGATAACTAATACTGTCAGAAAATAAATCGAAGTGACAGATTTCGTTATCCAACTTGTACCTTGAACCTGTCTAATTTGTTTGTAACTTGTACCTTCCTAACGGTATTGTCCTAATCTAGCAAAGTTTTTAATATGTTCATTTAACAATTTGCATAACCATTGTAGTCGGAACTAAACCATTTATAATCTATTAATCGAAATTAAATTTAAATTAAAGTAAACCTAAGAGAAAAATTTGTTCCTTAGGCACTGGTGATTATTCATTTAAATCAATAAAATGAAAGCACACTTTTCATTGAATTCTTCGGAATAAATCAATTAATGAGTTTGAATTTGATATAAACAGGTACTTGGCGAGGATATCAATAATTTAACTGAAAATGATAATAATTAAAACCCAATATTTCCAACTAATAAAATATTGTCGAACATATTATCTTCAAAATTTTGGTCACCATATATTCTGATATTATTCAAAAAGATAACTGTCATTGACCTACCAATTCAAAAATATAAACCTAAGGGACAACGAATAGTGGCGAATATTAAGAATAGTATTCAAATTAAATTCACTTTTAAAATTTTATATTCTGTGTCGCAATGGTAAACTATTGTGACACAGAAAATATTTATGGATTCCGTCTTCCCTTAGTAGAAAGTCAATCAATTACACCAGCAGATTACATCGTCTGTGAAACTAATACAATACGTCAGTGAATACTCTGTATTAATGTATATTTTACGTTATGTAAAACTTAATAAAAACGTACATTGATTTCGCACAACTGTATCCCTGTGTATTATTTAATAGAAAACGTAATCTTTAAGTTGAAATAAGAAAAAGTATTTGGAAAAACTCTATGAAGATTTAGATACATAAAGTGAATAGCAATCGTTTTTGTATATTTCGATGGTAAATTCAGATTATAAAGCATTACAAAATCCAGCACCAAGGGCTTATGAAGATAATTATTTAATTAAAAATAAAAATGCGTGATCAAGAGCAAATTCCGTCGGAGTTGAAGAAAATTATATCCGAACATGCGAATTTAAAAATCCGAAAAAAACAGTTGAGGATAGTAACCGTGGATTTGTTATTTAAAAAAAATAAAATATTAATAATAATAAAAATCGTGGAATGTCCCATGACCAGACATAACACTCTGTGAATTTATTGGCAGGTTTCAACGGTATCATTTTGAAAAGTTAAATAATCATTCGTAATCACACCGAGGTCCTGCAGACTCCTATTTATCTCCACATGACTGTGCACTAAGGGGATATAGGTCATCTTTACCCAATTTTCATATTAAAATATTATTGTTTAGACTTTATTAAAATCAATATCACATTGAAGTAGATCATTATTAGATCACATTTCTACTTCCAAGAATAGTTTCAAACCATGAGTAAACAGAAGATCGCAAGCAGTGCTGTCAACTCGGTACAAGTCATTGATCATAATGAAGAAAATAAGAGGGTCTTAATTAATACCTTGGCTATATTCATATTGAGAACTATAAGGTCTTGATTTGAAATTTCCAAACTGGAATACTGTTTATTTATAGTTTGTACTTACTTACTATCATATAAAGCGTAAAAAGAAATTAGGGGACCGAAACAATAAAAGTAAATTTTCAGTTAAAAGATTTCATTCGTTATGTACCTATTCTATTATTTATTATTTTCATGACTTTAATTCCGTTTCTATAATTTTATATTTACTAGAAATTCCCTTTTATATTTCAGTCCGAGCATGGTGTGATTATTACAAATACAGATCCTCCATCGTAACTGAATCAAGATGTAGTCGATCTGATTACTGTATTTCTTGTTCATGCTATTGTATTCATTATTATTTCAGACGATTCTCTTTCCAATTTTCATACATTTTCATATATTGTTTAATATTTCATGAAGATACTATTTATACCATTAGCTTTAAGCTTTTGCCATTCAAATTACTTTGTTACATTGACCAGTGCCTTTTTTGTACTATTTATATAAAATTGATATATCTTTATTAGAGCCAAGTAAAAATATATTTTCTATGCCTAAATGAATTAACTTATGTTTTATAATGATGGTGTAATAGTATATCTCATTAGATATTATTGATTTAACATCACCTTCTTCTCGCTAAAAGATATATTTTTTACATATCAATTAAAATTTGTAAATAATTAGATTGTTTTTTATTTATACTATAAAGCAAATTATCGAGAATTTATTTAAATTACAAATCGCGTAATTGATAATCCGTCTCTGTTTACACGTTACAATTTCATTATTATGTCCGATGCAATATTAAATTTAATGAAGCTCTTTTTAGGATCAGTCTAAGACAACAATTAAAACTTTTATACTAGACAGACAATTAAAACTTTTATACTAACAATTAAAACTGCTCCAATAATTGATAATAAAAAGGAAAAATCGATAATAAGCAACGAATCATTAAAAAGAGTAACATTTTGGCGAAGAAAACTCAACTATATCTTAAAATCTGAATTGAATTTATAATCTCAAAATTTTTACCCTGCACGAAAATAACAATTTCGTCTTGGTAATACTTTTTATATCTACATTTAATGGACTAAATTTTAATACAGGGACAGATAATTATTTGGAAATTGCTTTTGCGTCATAAAAACATAATTATAAGACAAAAATGTAAGATTTGAACGCTGGAAAAAGGCAGCGAAATTCAAATCGTCTCCGTTCATCACTTCGTTTCAAAAGTTTTTAGGCGCGTTATCACCAAGTGAAATAGCTGATTTATGGTAATTATTTATGAAAGAACGTAGTAAAAGAATGTATTAAAAGTAAGGTTTTTGTAAGAACCTGACCTTAAATAGAGTACTTAAACAGTAAACTACTTTGTCTATTTTAGGTCTATTTTTAATATTTAAATAATAAAAGGTTGTGCCTTCCATTTAAATAGAGAATTCCACGATTTTCATTATTATATTTAGAATCTCTGCACCAAAGTTATTACATTCAAAGTAGAACTAGAGGAAATTATGACGTTTTTAAAATTTTCGTAGATTTTCCTCTGATAGTTTATTTTATTTCTTTGTGTTTTCTTGGTCAATATGCTCTTGCCAGAGGGGTCGGGGTCATTATGTTACGTGGGTAGTTCTTTCCTGTTTGCCGTCGATCTAGTATACTTATGCCGTCCACAGAAGATTTGATCTAGAAGGTCCATCACATAGGTGATTTTACATATGGTCGGGTGCCCTTGACTCTGCCCTGCACGACAAGACGCGCGGTGGAGTCATGGTCTCTCTTCAATATATGTTTGAAGAACTAAAGGATGCGAGTTTTTATTAATGCGGACAGCCGCTCTCTGATGTCGAGTTCTTGAAGAATGAAAAAACTTTCCCGGTAATCCATCCATGATACTTCAAGCATTCTCCTATAGCACCACATCTCTAGAACATCTGTTTTCTTACTCTCAATTTCTCGCAAAGCCCAGGTCTCTGAAGCATACAAAAATATGGGGAAAACAAGGATTCTTACGAGCGTGGTCTTAGTAGTTTTTGTGATATTTATATTTCTTCATACTTTCTTCGATCTATCCATTGTGGTTTTTTCTATTGCTATGTGTCGTTTTATCATGTCTATGACAGAGCCATTATTCAATATAAATGCTCCAAGGTATACGTATTGTTGGACAACTTCACAATTCGCAATCCGTATCACTTATTGCAAGTTGTTGTTTTCTCAGTCAATAATCAGCGTTTTGATCTTGTTTCCACTAAATTATAATCCAAACTGTAGATTAACATGCTCCATCTTAAGAAGTAGTTCCTCCGTACCATCGCGGCCAGTTGCAAAAAAATGTGGCGCTTTCTGCATAGTGTAAGTTTGTTATCCTTTGGCCACTAATCACTACGTTACGTCTAATCTGATACTCGCCTGTATATGTACAGAAATTCTGTTCAAATCTCTGACATACGCACGTATCTTTTTCTTTCAACTCACGCCGTTTATAAATTAGAGAAAATATACCATCCGTAATCCAATGTTTCATTTTTGTGATTAGTCGTTGGTTTTTTTTCACTCTTTGACTGCTTCTGTGATGAGGTGTTTACTTTTTCCCAAAGTCCATTTGGTGTTTATTCATTGTAATTTATGTTAGTATATTTTGCCCAATTCTGTTGTATAGCCATTCTTAAATTAGAGCTGCCTTTTATTTCAACCCTTCTTCGTTTCTTTATTGTTGCTAGTTTTAGTATTAGCTTTCTGATCAAAAGTCGGTGGTCTGATCCACAGTTAGCTCCGAGCATGGTGTGATTATTACGAATACAGGTCCTCCATCGTAACTGAATCAAGATGTAGTCGATCTGGTTATGGTATTTCTTATCAGGTCAGGTACTAATGAGAGATACCGCAACCAGATCGTCGACCATAATCAAATTATCTTAGTCAATATACAATCAAATTATCTTAGTTGTATTGTATTGAACTCAGCATTTAAATAAAATAAGAGATAAATAAAAGAAACAAAATCAAATATTATCTATGAATTAATAGTGTTTTTAATTATACCGGGATTCTTAACACATAAGCCGTCAGAGATAACTTTATCCAAGAGAAGTTGCTTGCAAGCATAAGTGTTGTTTGGCGCTGTTTCACCTCGCTACGCTCAAATAGATTCTATTAAAATAATTTAGGAGAAGCGAGCGAGTATCCGAGACAATTTGCTTATGTAAATGGTACGTACAGATTCATGTAGTTAAGCGCATTAGGAAATACGAGGATTTATATGCAATATAAATCCCCGTGTTTACTTGTGGCTCAGTGATAACTCAGTTTGTCGTAATAGTTGATTTGTGCCCGTAGAATTCAGTGAAACTACAGAAGTTATGTAGTCATGAAGTTTATTTCAAAGGTATAAAAACGCAATATTTTTTTATATGCCTATACCTGTTGAATATATTTGGCGTTAATTTTGTAGAAATGCATTATTCACAATTAAATGAAACTACGTGATGTAGTATTATTTCTACTTTCTTTAATTTCTTGCTTATCTTTGTTAATATCCCACCTGAAGATGTTGTAATACAACGAAACCTAGGTCGTGGTAAAGAAATTAAAGAAAGTAGAAATAATACTACACCACGTAGTTTCATTTAATTGTGGATGCCTATACCTGTTAATGATACCTTTTTCGATAAGAATTTTTCTGTAAAAAATATTCAATGGTTAATGGAGCTCGCATCACTAAAGTTTCGGGCTTAATTAACACAAACAAAAGTTAATTGGAAGATACATAAGTAATATAATAGTTCGGTATAACTTTTACGTATGTAAGAAAAAATATCGTTAATTTTGCAAAAAGAAGTTAAATTCGTAGCTATAGTTATCCTATAGAATTTTGAATAACTTCAAATAGCTATGTTTTTATAATTTTACTTCAAATTACAAATATATTCTTGTGGACATTTTCAGTGACATTTAGAGAACATATTACATTAAATTGGGGAAAAAATATTATTTTCATTTCTTTCTTTCTGCCCTTTCAGTTAATATTTCACAATTGTTGATGAAAACACTTTTTATTAAAAATACCAAACTTCCCTCTCAATAATTTTTAGGTAAATTCAATTTACGCCCTTGTTGCGAAATATGTAGATGAAGAACTTACATTATTGCGTCATATTTCACTATTTCCATGGGAAAAAAACGGCTGGTACAGAAGAAAATACAGACATCTGAATGATCCTATAAATGTTACGACTTTTGAAATTGCTTTAAATTATGTACATATGTTCAAATAATTAAATCATTAAGCGAATTATTCCATAAAATAATTGCATGATATAAAAAGTGATTTAATATTGAATATATTTAGCGTTAATTTTGTAGAAATTCATTATTCACAATTAAATGAAACTACGTGATATAGTATTATTTCTACTTTCTTTATGTTCTTCACCACGACCTAGGTTTCGTTGTATTACGACATCTTCAGGTGAGATATTTTATTGTTGTAATACAACGAAACCTAGGTCGTGGTAAAGAAATTAAAGAAAGTAGAAATAATACTACATCGTAGTAGTTTCATTTAATTGTGAATAATTAATTTCTACAAAACGAACGCCAAACATATTCAACATTGAATGAGTTTGGGTCACCATATGGGTGACATTTAATTTTTCCTTTTAATCGGTATAAAAATTGTAGTATCATTTTTTATGTTATAAAATAAAAACTCCTTGAATTAAGAGAATGAACAATATTGTCGGTCATTTAAATCATTATCTGACTTAGCGTCACTGGTATCGCCCATTGCTCAAATTAAATGTACCATAGTTACGCATACTCTCCCTAGTGACTATTCAATGTTGTGTCCTTCGTGGGCATTCATCGTGTTAAATACAATTACAAATAGCTATTTTCTAGATATGTACAACCAACTGATACAAATAGTGATAGGCAGAGATAAATTTGCATGCAACTATTCAATATCACTTTCCATGGAATATAAATATAAAATTTCGATTTTCTAAGAAAAAACTCCCAATAATTTTCTTCAAAATTTTCGTAATGTATTTATCAGTTTTAAGCCCAATATTATACCATAAATGTTTTCTGGAAAAATCAGATGAAGATATCTCTTACAAAAAAGTTAAATTAGTTACTGCGAGAGCGCAACGCGGCGTGGGTTGCATTAGTCACACGTAGTTATTTCTTTTTGAGTTAACAAATAAAAATAATTTCTTGGACAAACAATTCAATGAAAATATTATATCTTAATATATATGAAATTAATGATTTATTGTGTATATAAAAACAACATGAAAAATTCTTGAAATAAAATTTCAGTTCATTTCCAGGCGCAACTGAAAATTATTTTTTCATTTCCACAACGCTATTTCCAGACCTTGTAGAAAATTATGTGCACTGGATTAGCTAGTGAAGCGTGTGTTTCTAGTAACTAATATAAATGGATAACACTGTCATTCACATTAAATGGATAACATTTTAATGGGGAGTTTTCCGAATAACTTGTTTAATTTGAGACAAGGGCAATCTGTAAAATTATGAAATGGAATGAAGTTACTGGACTACAATATAGATTTTTATACAATATTTTTTGCTACCGTAATATATAATTTCTTAAACGCTGTAATCGACTACCATAATTATTTGAATTGCTACCAAGGGAGAACATGATCCAAAACTCTCTTCTTTTTCACAATAATTTACCGTTATAATATAATGTTGAAACAAAAAAGGTAAATTGAACACTTTTCAACAATTCCTGCCATTGTTCGGTGTACCTTAAATTTATGTTTACGGATGGCAAGGCCAATGACAGCTAGCTTTTAGAATTGATCCCACAAATCAAAATATATGATAACTAAAATATTGCCTTTAATATATTCGACAATGTTTTATTACTTGACAAAATTGACTTTTAATGACATGCATATCACCGTCAGTTAAAGTGCTGATTTTATCATTACCTCAGGTACGCCTTTATCGCACATGACTTGATGATAAAATCATCACTTTAACTGACAATTTAGATTCAACAATTTATTTATTCCAGGTCATTTAACGAAAGCTTGCTTTAACTTTCTTCATTTCAGATCAATTACCTGTGTCTAAGGAAACATTTGCCTTTAGATTTACTTTAATGGGATATACATTTATTTTGATTAACGGATTAGAAATGGTTTCATTACCAGTAAAATGCTAATGAGAATTGTCAGTTGATAATATACAAAACTTTGCTTAAATTAGAACAATACCGGTTTAAAGTTACAAGTCAGAGCGATATCATAATTTCACATCTAGATTTATTTTCTTAAAAGTTTAGTTACAATTCAATTGTTTTCTGAAAAGTTTAGTTACAATTAAATTATTGTAAAATTCGTTATTTTTGCTGTTATTTAAAATACTCTAGTTCATTTTTTATTTATTCGTTTTCCTTTAAAAACGCATATACGCAATAAAAACCTTCTTACGTTGCTTTACAAAGGCAAAAACAGTCTCCTAAAGTCATGTTTTATAAATATAGGTGGTGGTTTCCTTTTTTATGTATTATTTTTGCTTTATTAATTATATATTTTATTTTTAACCATAAATCACAAAGCAATAAAACGACTTAAGAAAGTAAATTAAATCATTTATTGTAATCTTTACAATCTAACAATATTCTGTATTTTGTTACTCTAGACAAAATATCCGAGAAAACTTTATTCCTAATCACAGGCAATTATTCAATTATGTTGAATAAACTGGAAGCTTAATATTTCATTAACATCATTGAAAAGTAAAATTGAGCGATTAAAATTAGGCAAAGAATCGTAATCGAATAACTTAGTGAAATAAATGATACAAATTACTCTTTTATTAATTATTTTAAGCTATGAACACCATATGAGTATTCTGAATTGTTGTTCAAATTATTTTTATCTCTCTCTCAAATCGACGTGTACATGTGAGCGAAAGAACATTAGTTTAATAATTTCTTGATTGTAATTCATCTCATGAAAATATTACGTTTTATTCAATAAATATTTGGAGATATTTGGGAATTTATTTACCTGTCTTAATAAGGTTTGAACGTAATTTATTTTAATCTTAACACATTTATAACTATGTAGGCAAACGCTATTGATCCTTAGATAAAATATATTTGTTAGCTTTTTTCACATCTTATGGAATTAAAATACTGACACCAATATAAGATAGTTACATCGGTTAGGATAATTATGAATTAAATTCATCCTGAATTATAATAAAAGCTCTAAACTTTAGGAGGATGTATGGACGGATGTACTTTTGTTACTATACAATTTCGGAATTTTCAAAAAAAATTTCATAAAATTTGACGTATGTATAATTTATACCCTGGACTGGATATCTGGAGTAGTTGCTGTGGAACAGCATTCGATTTTTATAAAGATCTTAAGGTTTTTACTTGATAGGGTGCAACTTTCTGCAAGAAAAATTCTATGAATTTAATTTTTTTTAATATGTGTCGTGTATCCCTAATTCCCAAATACGAGCGTTCCCATTGAATAGCTTACAAAATATTCTCCTTTTTATAGCTTGGTTACATTATTACCACTGAATGCAAAATAATTTTGAAAAAATTAGAAAAGATATAAATTATAACCTGGATTGACATAGTACTGTAATGAAGCAAACGAAGTTGCGAGCAGAACATATTTGTATTATAAAAATGATTCATAATGAACGCGATTAAATTCGCGGGGACGTGGTCACCATCCTCATATGAAATTATGTACTTATATTTTTCCTTCAAAATTATCGCAATATCTTTAGTTGTGTTTTATGAAACATATGTTTATTTGGAAATGTCTTCCCTTCGGACGCGTTTATTGTTATCTGTATAATCGGGCCCTGATGTTTTTTTTTATTTTGGTGACGAGAAATTTTTATTGATCGTTTATAGATTTATAATCTAACCATATAAAAATTATTGAACAAGAAACTCGATAACATGGTTAACATAAGTAAATTAACAATATTTGATCCTGTTTACATTGAAAAGATTAATTTCTTTCTCTAACTCGCGATTGTATTCTTTATATCGGCTGGTTTTACATTAGTAAATAATCAAGTTTAATTTATTAAATACATTTTTATTGATCGTTTTTATCTTTACAAGCCCCCTGTGTAAATGGGACTGAATCAGAAATTCGATAATATCGTTAACATAAGTTACCTAACAATGTTTGACCCTATTCATACTTAATAGGACTATTCCCTTCTCTATCTCACGATTGTATTCTTTATATTGATTAGTTTAAAAGTAGTAAATAATCAAGTTTAATGTATTAAATACATATTTATTTATCGTTTTAATCTTTACAATCCACCTGTGTAAATTAAACTGAATCAAAAACTCGGTAGTATCGTGGTTGTAATTTATTGTTTAGTGAAAAAAGGTAAGTTCCATCCAACAGGAGTTATTTTCTTTTTCTATATAAACAGTAAACTCTATTAATTTTCTACCACGTCAGTATCAAGTTTCAAGAAAAACTCTCGAAGACTTTAAACTTGGTAAGTAACGAAAATTCAAACACAAAAATATTATATTAGGAACATGGAATAAATCTTATAGAATTCACTTGCATGAACTACTTCATTTATTCCATGAATTCAAAAGTTTATTCATTAATCAATAAATGAAATCAAAGATCGGAGAATATAGTTGAATTCATTCATTTTTAATTTAAGGAAAAGTGATGTAGTATTATTTCTACTTTCTTTAAGTTCTTTACTACCGCCTAGGTTTCGTTGTATTACAACATCTTCAAGTGGGCTATTAGCAAAGATTCTTTGCTAATAGTCCACCTGAAGATGTAGTACAACGAAACTTAAGTCGTGGTAAAGAACTTAAAGGAAGTGCAAATAATACTACATCACGTAGTTTAATTTAATTGTGAATAATGCATTTCTACAAAATTAACGCCAAATATATTCAATATTAAGGAAAAGTGCTAAGAAAAGACTTTATGTTTAATGATATCCACAAACAAACTTTCTTTCATAAACCAGTATCGTAAATCATCTATGTCAATGGAAAACTTTCCAAAGTGGAGAACGGAGGCAACCTGATTTTCATTGCCTTTTCCCGCCTTCAATTTAAACTTACATTTTTTTGTCGCACAATTAAGTTTTTTTATGACACAAAAGCAATTTTCCAAACAATTTTGTGTCTCCGCGTTAAAATTTAGTTCATTAAATATAGATATAAAAAGTCTGTCAAGACGAAATTGTTATTTTAGAGATGCGGGAAAATTTTTTATATTAAATTTTAAGATTTGGTTGAGTGTTCTTTGTCGACACATTGTTCGTGTTTCATGACTCCTTGCTTATTATTTAGTTTTCTTTCTTTGGATGATTAAAGGAATTTGGTTTGTATGGCGTCAATGAATGAATATAACAATTTTATTAAGTTTTTGAACACTTAAATGTAAAATACGGTAATAGTAGTAGCAAAGCTTTTACATTTATGGGAAAGTTAGTTGAAGGACATTTTTGACAATTTATTTTGTAGTATGTAGTCAACAACGACAGGTAATTCGATACCTATCCAGTGGAGTAAACATTAATAAAAAAGAAACTAATTTGCCACTGAGTAAATATTATACTCAATTCAGTGAGTATCAGTGCCTAGGAACGAATTTTTCTCCATTTTCTCTAGAGTGGTACACAACAGGATATTGTTAATAGATTGTGAAGCTTACATATTCAATATGTATACTCTATGTTTATAGAACTAGTAACTTATTTTATTACCTTAAAAACGATTCTACTTATTATTTCTTGTCTTCACTATTTTCAAATAGAAGGTTGCTAATAAGTTTATGTACCGTAGTAAGCCTAAATAATTAAGAGCAATTTGTTTATATTCATAAAACAATATGACATGCATCTTCACTTATTAAATACCTGTATATTTAATTATAACAATATGTACCGATTTGAAAAATAAAAGCATTTAATTCGGTTATTCGATATATAACTCAAGTATTTTAAAAAGTATTAATTTCATCTTAATTTTCTTTACAGCATTAGATTAAGATTTTTGATTGATATATAAGTTGCTATAACGCGTATGCAGGTACACACGTATTACAGTAACTGATATATCTATCTCTGTTTAGTCAGCGAAGTTTGGGTTCAAAGATTTGGTTCAAGATGCGTAAATTTGTAACTTGAGTTATTCTCTTTAATGCTTCGCCCGAAAAAAATATTATAGATATAATGTTTATTTCTTAGTTCTTTTAAGTGTTGTTGTTTCCAATCTGTACCGTCAAAGTATTTAGGACGACAAAAGAAGTTTCCCTTCTTTGAAAGTTTCGTTGATTTATCTGTCATATCCATTATATGACATATGTATCGATCCAAATGTTCGAATGTATCAACGACGTCGAATTTTCACCGCATATTTCAAATTATTATTACTACCATATGGTATTACTATAAAGTAAAGACTATTAATATAATACACAATTCAATTACAAAACACCACACTTCTCTCTTTCTGTCATTGTTTAAATTTAATAAAAAAAGACAATCAACTCCCACCGCGAACTCATTTTTGAAGATTTCTGTACAAATAAAATCAATTTCATTTAACCCCACTTTTTATTAAAAACCTTAGAGAAGATGAATACGTCATATAGAAAAAAGCGGAAATATTGTAAAATCACTCACATATCCCTTGGTTTCCTCGGAAAATCTTTGAAGTATTAGCTGGGCATTTGGCACAGTGATAAAGCTTATTGACCTGAATTTAATTCAATTGTAACACTAAATAACCTATATCTGAAAATGTTACGCTCATATTAATAAAAAATACAATAGACTTATTTTTTTTTACAAAATGTTATAATTTTTTATTAAAAGCGTGTAATGTATCATTTGAAAGAGAAAGTTATAAAAATGGCATAATTATTTTTTCCGGAATCTTAGATATGTTACTCATAATCTAGTGATATTGACTAAACCAGCCATTATTTATCTGAACGTTATGTTACATAGAAACTTGAAATTTGGCACAGCGATAAAGAATTTTAGTCCACATGTGTTTATTTATATTTATGAAATATAAATAAACGCCCAAATATATATATATATATATATATATATATATATACATATATATATATATATATATATGTGTGTAGGTATGTATAATTTTAATTATTGTTTTTTTTTCATTTCACGTATCGCGTGCAATCTCAATTCTAAGGAAAAGTTCATAAAACACGAAAATGTTTATTTTTTTTTAGAATTTGAGTTAAGATAGTTCTAAAGGTATTGTTGATAATGTCCTCAAAAATGTATTCTACACCAGACTATAGAAATTATTCTACTTATCGTAATTTTAAAAGATTCACGATATTTTCATGCGAGTAAAAAATAACAAGAAGATATACTTACGCGGTGAAAAATTACATTAGAATTCATACAAGTGCTGTTAATATATACTAAAGTGATTTCATTTTAATTTGAAAATGTATATGATGGCTCAACATTGAATCCAAGAAAAACTTCGGTTTGCGAAAAATAGTAAAAACGGTAACAACTTCCGAAACAATGTCAAAAGTTTATATTTATGTAGTGGCATAGAGTTATTAGATTTATTGCATAAACTCGGATATGAGCCCACGAGTCAACTTAGTCTGGCCTGTAATTGAAACAACGAACTTTGCGCAAGAAAAAACATACAGTGGACGGTACAGCGTCTGTTATTGCGACAAAGATTATTGGAGCTTAAAAATGGAACAATATCGTAAATCGATATTCCTTCGTTTAAACTAAATTTTAGATTTAATCAATACATAATATTTTGAACAGTATTTACCTATCTTTCAAATACGGTAGCGATTTTAATTATTAAACTATATTTAACTATTAATAATAGAAACGCACTTGCGCATACACACACGAACACATAAGCGTGGTCATTAGATGGTTTCTGCATAATTACTATACAAAGAAATAATAAAGTTTCAAATATATAGTAAGTTTAAATAACTCTACATTTAAATTGTATTTAAATTAATATTTGTTTCGTTTCTCGTTGAAGACATATTATAAAGTATACACTTGGTAGTAACTACAGGAAATGCCGGAAAGAATACCGTAAATCCTGCCTCCTCGTATTGACTCGCAGTTGAAGTGATGCTTGAATTCCCTCTATGCTCGCGATCCAGAGTTTTACTGCCAACCCTAGTTGAGCCAGAACGACAGAATTTCCTAGAAGCCAACACAGCACATTTTCTATATCTCATAGTACATGTGCTATGTGATGTTTTGTAACAAGATTATATAATATAATAACCGCATTGTCTCGATGCAATCATTAAACTGAAGCTATATAATAACTGAATTATCTAAACCATAAAACAGTACGAAACTATACATAACAATAGCGATTGAAATGATTAAATAATAAATGACACGTCGATAAAACTATGTATTACGGTAGCGACCGTAATCATTAAATATTTAGTTCATATATAATAGAGTAATATTAAGTTTAGAAAACTATACACTACGGTAGCGTTCAAAAGTATTAAAGAATAGTTTACACGTCTATGAAACAATTCATTACGGTAGTGATTGAAATTATTAAACAGTAGGTTACACGTCTATGAAACTTTATGTTACTGTAGCGACCGTAATTATCAAACAGTTTGTTACACGTCTACGAAATCTTTAAATTAGGAATAAAATATTGAATCGTCTGAATGGTCGAATGACTTTACATCCTATGTTGCATAAAAATATACGTATTACTTCGCTCGATTCTATTCTTTTAAATTACATATGGAATACCCTTGACTTAAAATAAATAACGTATTCAGAAAATTCTATGATGAGTTTATCCATTCAATGTTAACAGCAGAGGTAGCAATTTATATTAGTTACTAGAAAAATACGTTTCACTAGCTAACATAATGTAAAAAATTTTCTTATCAGCCCTGAAATAGTGTCAGCGGGAATGACAATATAATTTTTCATTGTTTCCGGAAACAAAGCGAAAATAAATTTCCAATTTTTCACGATATTATTAGGTTAATCAGACGAGGTGAAACAAATATATATTCCTTCAATCGTTCATTGCAGTCATACATTTTTAATATCATCCCCTTTCTGAATACGACGCTAATATGGTCAGTATAATAAAATAGACTTCACATATAATGATTAATAAATGTGTATTAATTATTGTAATATTAAAATCAATATTTAACTCATTATAACATTTTTAACTCATTGTGAGATTAATTCTGAAAATATATCTGTATACCTATAGCATTTTAATATTTATTTAGTGTTAATCTCATATTTTTAACAATAACCGATGAATACACGACTGTCAAAAACAATATCTTTAAATTCTATACAATATCAAAATTAAATTAAGAAAATGCATAAAAATGTAAATATTTACGACTCAAAAGACAAGTTGAAAAGTGTCCATGTTATTGTACCAATAGATATCAAATGTTAATAAAAGCAAAACCTTCTGTCCCGCTGCACTTTCTTTCCTACAATACGCAAACCCATAACATTTTTGTAACATCGTATAAAATTTAGTTTTTTCACTTTATTGTTTATCTTAATTTTTTTTTTGTTAGACTCATTACGCACTAACAATTACCCCAAATCCCAACTATCACCGCACTTCATTCCTTCGGTAATTTATTTGAGTTTTTTATGGGTTACATCCTCACCAGATTTTTTCCAGAAAACTAGTTATGGCATTATAACTAATTAATAACATGAAAATTTTGAAGGACATTTCTGGGAGAGTTTCTTGAGAAAATCGAAGGTTAAAATTTGTGATCTACGAAAAGTAGATGCGTGCACACTAGCACACGTGCTCGTAATATCTCCTACCCAATTATATGCCTTATACCTGGTGTTGCTCCTGAGAACTTAATAGTACTGTAGTTGCAAGGAATAATCAACCTTACAGTTTCCGCTATAAAACTTCTATTAGCTTATGCATATACTCACACGTAGATAACGATTGCGTCAGCTGACCCCCCAATGTATAGACTAGACACTCTTGGTACCTACGAGAAATTTCCTGATGTTTCTATGAGTTGCCTATATAAATAGCTGAAGTGAGTGCCGCGAAGTCAGTTTGGAGACGAAAGCGAAATAGGAAGAAGAAGTGCGATAACCAGCGAGTACCTACGGACGATTATTGCCAAGAAATAACGGTCTACTGAATATCTCTTTCCGATTTGGCTTTGTTGTGTTGCAGTTAAATAAAATTTGTCGTCTTTTATATCGCAAAATTTCGAATATTTAAAAACAATTGAACTGAAACCTTTTTGGTCACAAAACACAACGGAAATATACTATGCCTCATATGCTATCACAAGATATCAGTTTGCAAGGAGTAAAATATTAAACGGCATTATTCTACAAAACACGCATCTAAATAAGATGAGTACAAAGGTCAAATTCTAATCGATCGTATAAATTTGTTGAAAAAAATATGTTCGGTCAACAGGCAATATTTAAAATACCAAAAGAAAATTCCGAGATAGTTTCAAAAATTAGCTTTATGGTAGCAGAAGCTATTGTTAAGCGAAGTATTCCCCTATCCGATGGAGAACTTGTCAATGAATGCTTAGAAATAATCATATCGATAGCTTGTCTGGAGCATGAAGCATCAGTTAAAAATACAAGCTTGTCACATCAAACTATAGGAAGGAGAATTGATGATATTTCCCGAGATACCGAATCGTCTTTAAAAGCACAATTACAGAAATGCGTTTTCTATAGTTTCTCTCTCGGCGAAAATACTGATATGTCGGATACAGGCCAGTTTGCAATTTTTATAAGAGGAGTAACAGAAGACTATACTGTGTTCGACGAATTGCTTGATTTGCGTACAATGAAAGATACAACCACGGGACAAGATATCTACGAAGAAATAAAGAGTTGCACGGAAAAATATGAGCTTCAAATCGAAAATCTTTGCGGTTTAACTACAGATGGTACACCAGCAACGATAGGACAAGCAAATGGTTTTGTGGCATTAATGCGCAATAACATCACACACACACAATCATACAGTATCATTGCAAAAGTACTTGAGCTGAAACACGTGGATAAAGTAGGGCAGACAATTAATTTTAATCACAGATAGTTTCAGGCTTTTCTATCTGATTTAGGTGCAGATCATGAAGACATCGTATACTTCAGTCGCGTTCGCTGGCAGAGCAGCCGCACTAAAGCGATTCTATTCTTTGATCAAAGAAGTAAAGATTTTTTTTAAAACAAAGGCCAAGATATTAGTTTCCTAACTGATAAGGAGTGGTTGGCTGATCTGGCTTTCCTAGTTGACATAACTAAATTATCTCTCTGGTATTAACCTAAAACTGCAACTCAACGTTGCACGCAATTATATGAATATATTCAAGCTTTTATAAAAAAACTTATATTCTTGGAAAAACAACTGAAACAAAAGCAGTTGGTATATTGGGAGACCTCATCTTCAAGAGATCAAGAGATAATGGACTTAGGCAAGTACGGGTCGTTGTTACAAAGGTTGAGGAATGGGTGTTGGAGAGATTCATAGACTTCAAATCACAAATACCCAACATGAAAGTATTTCAAAATCCATGTAATGTTGAAATTAAAAGCGCCGAGTTAAACCTACAGTTAGAGTTGATTCATATACAAAGCAATTCTCTCCTAAAAACAATATATGATGGTTGCCTTTCGAACGGACTGATTGAATTTTACAGAAAGTATATTAACCGCAACCAATATATATATATATATATACCAAGTATATAACCGTTACCAAATTAGCTTTTTAACAAATTTCCTTATTTGGTAGTACATACTCGTACACTCGCGAACAGCTTGTTGTACGCATGAAATATAACAAGTCAAAAACAATATCATTTTTATCAAACACCCATCTTACAGGCATTCTGCGCATAGCCACTTCTGAAATATCAGCCGACATAGATGCACTGCACAAACAAACAAAAATGTCAGTCTTCTCTTTAATGCAATAATTTGTAAACCTGAAGCTTTCTTTTTTAAAAAAGTATTTATGTTAAAAAATTAAAATTACTGTTTTCTTTACATTTAAAGTTCACTATACTATTGGCCCGCTACGGTTTCCAAAATAATAAATCTGGCCCTCCACACAATTACGTTGGATACCCCTACATTAAACTTTTAAATTTATAGTAAGTTAAGTTATTTCTACATTAATATTATATTCATATTTATATATTTTTTTTCGTTTCTTATTGAAGACAATCTGTTCTTCAATAATGATTAGTACACCATGAAGACACTAATTTCTAGACTTTATAACTGAATGCACTATACAAATATATATTTGGTAGTAACTACAGGAAATACGGGAAAGAATACCGGAAATCTTGCCTCCTTCTATTAACTCGTAGTCGAAATTACGTGTGAAATAGCTACGTTCTAGATTTTACTGCCAACTCGAGTTGCCAGTTCGACAGGGCATACTGGAAGCCAACACAGCAAATTTTCCACATCTTGCAATACATGTGATTGTCGATGTTTTGTAAGACTATGTAATGTAATAGCGGGCATCATCCTGATACAATCGTGTAAATGAGACTATGTAATATGTGAATAATCCAAGTTTGGACTGTTCATTGACAGAAGTTACTTATTCTTGTATTTCTTTATCATAGAATGTTTGCGGAGAATTTTGTATTCGCAAGTATTATACGAACACTAGACAGTAAACTTCTTGCGTGTCGAAGATTATAACGGTGTTGATCTGTGCGATAAGCTCGACGATTTCTCATTGCCAACTGAACCGTTTGACGTACTACCTCTCTTTGTTCTTGTGTTTGTGAAGCACGAAGTTGGGCCATACTAACGCCGCGCTCTTCTCGTTCGATTTCTTGTTCATCTGCAGTGGATTGATTCGCAATATTCCTTAGTCGAATTGCATTACGGCTTCGTTGCGAAATATTAGATCTTCTGGGTCGTGGCATTGTAAATAACACTTTAGAATTAATCACACAATTCTAAATTACATAATAAAGCAATCATCGATGCGCGCACAATCACAAATATCATAACCTCACAAAGTGAACATCCTCGAAGTCACAACGTTTCACGATGTGCACTTGATCAAACTTATTGAAATCACTTTTCGCTGATGAATTTCAGAAAAAATCATTTGAAGAGAATTAATTTAATCGAATTTAAATACATTAACGGACGAAAACGGTTTTTCAAAACCAATTATAAATTTTGTCCGTGTCTGTCATTTATGACATACTTTTTTCTTTTTTTCTGTCATTTACCATACATTAAGTTTTATACTCATTTAATTGATTCATGATTTTCTTAATTTCCCAATGTCGAGGACACTTCTCGAAGTCGCGGCGAAAAATAAAATTTTCATCGAAATCAGTCAATCCGTTCTTGATATATTACATCATGAATAAAAATCTCGATATATCGCCAATCCGTTCCATACAAAATGTATGGAAAAATGAACTTTTTTCGTGAATTTTTCCTATATTTTAATAGTTATTCTGCTATTTGGGGCGGAGACAAATCCCACAAATCAATCAATCATGAAAATCGGTGCAGCCGTTGTTGATTTATAAATGGTTTAACTAACCCGAGTTTGTTTTATATATATATATATCTTGTACATGAAGAATATGAGGCAGACCAATTTTAACGAATCGGTCTGCCCGGCAGTTTACTTGTGATGACATCACTTAAATTTTTCTAAGCTTTAATGAAATTCTTATTGTTAAATTTATTAAATATGTATAAATTGACATGTACAATATATGTTATATTGTGAAAAAGAATAAACCAAAAAAAAATTCGTCGAACTATGAATACGAAAGTTTGTATGTTTGCGTGCTTGATACTCAATCAGACCAAATCAGCAGAACAATTTTTCATGATTGTATTGTTTTTTCATGAGGTATTTAATGCCAATGTAATTATAAATTACCATTTTTAATGGTTGATCTATTTTCCAAAGAAAGATTAGAAATGGAATATACATATCAATCCACACACTTCATTCCTTTTTCATCTCTATTTTGTTTACATTTCATGTGAAAATAGCCCGTTTCCCAGCGCGTATGCATTTATATTTTAAAAAGAAAAAGGTTTCTCTAAAAGTGGAATTGGTAAGGGTATTTGTATTAAAACCCGTAATGAAATTGAATATTTTTAAAATTATTCGTTAGCGTTCTGTATATATGTATATATTATAAGATCACTCATATATGTTCCTCGGCCCTTTTTCTCAGAAACTGTTTAATGTATAAACTTGAAGATTGGTGTTGTTATAAAGTTTATTGACCCGCATATATTTCAATTGTATCACTCAAAAATATTTATACCAAAATTGTAGAGTAGCAAGTAAAATATTTTTTTTTTAAATTTTTATATATCATATGGTACATCCTTTGAAAAAGCATATTATAAAGATTCCAAAATTATTTTTTCATATTTTAATAAAAATAACTAGAGAATTGTCGAAAGACATAGAAACTTGAAATCGGGCACAGTAATAAATTATATTCAAAACTTAGCACTTAAAAGTATTTTCACATAAATTTTAAAAGAAGAAAATAAAGTAATAGGATTTTTTTTTAATTTCATGTATAGAGTGCAAATGGTTTAAATAAACGAGACAGTTACACAGGTTCCAAAAACGATTTTTTTAGAGCTTTATTTAGTATAGTTCTGGAAATGTTTTTTTAAAATGTTCACAAAAAAATGTCTTCCCTTCATCCAGTCTGTATATTCGCTTCACCCATTCTACACTTTCACGCGCACTCACTCACGTTGTTAACACACATGTACGAATTTACGCGCGCACGCACAAAAAACACATGCACATGGTTTATTAAATATTGTACTTTATAATTTCAAATAAGTTGAGATATCTATAAAATAATATTATTTTCATGTCTGAAATTTTTTTGATTTTCTTATTGAAGACTAATTATTTTTCAAATAAAGTTGCACTCTATGAATGTCCTCATTTTAGCACTTGATAACTGATTTATACTATAAAAATATATATTTGGGAGTATCTGCAGGAAATACCGGAAAGAATATAGGAAATCTCGTCTCATCTTATTGACTTGTCTTCGAAGTGGAGCGTGAAATCACTCCATGTTCGCCGCTGCGGAGATTCACTGCCAACTCGAGTAGAGTCAGATCAACAGAGCGTACGGGAAGCCAACACAGCAGATTTTCCATATTATAATACATCTGCTGGTGGATAATAAACCGATAACCGCATTGTCTAGATGCAATAAAGTTAATTTTAAATATTAAGTGAATTGTCCAAATTTCTGATGTCAATTATGAGTAGTTTTTTTAAATGTTCGTACTTAAGGCTTTAATTTTTTTTATTAAGGTGACAAAAAGTTTGTGATGAATTTAAAAATTTAAATTTATATTTACAAGCATTTTATCGATAATTGACTGTGAAAAAATTTAATTATATTACCAATTTTCCTTTTCTTTACAATAACAATTTAACGTATTATTTTTATTGTTAAATTATATTACCAATTATTGTTAAAATATATTATCCATTATTGTTAAATTATATTACCAATTATTGTTTAATTATATTATCAATTTTCCTTTTCTTTACAATAATAATTCAACGTATTATATTTATTGCTAAATTATATTACCAATTATTGTTAAATTATATTATCAATTATTATTAAATTGTATTACCAATTATTGTTAAATTATATTACCAATTTTCCTTTTCTTTACAATAATAATTTAACATATTATTTTTTATAGTTAAACGCAACTGCGAACTTAAATTCTAACAATTTATTCAAGTGAAAGCACCGTTTGAGTGAATAGGTGTGAAATGTGATGTCAATTAAATTTTACACGACTAAACTGTTAAGGTCGTAAAACTATTTCATACGACTTCAAGCACATTTTTCTGCAACGAATGTACGTTTAATCTTTTTTTTAATTAAATAATATAATCGTCTTCCATATAGAAACAAATATTCATTTGTTTTCTATGCTGTAATTTACGTAAAACTATTAATGAACCATATAAAAAATTACTATTAATTTCAATGAAATCTTTTCAGGCGTTTTATAAATCATTATTGAAAATTTCAAAAAATACCAATTATATTCTCTATTAAACCAATAAATATGTCATTTTCCAAGCTCTTAATTATGTCAAAACATAAAAGTATTTTATGTTTTGACATAATTAAGAGCATTGATAATAATTTCAAACCAGCGAAAACTGAATGAAACTAATGGGTCTCAAGGAACCATATGGTGAACGCATAAGTAGAAAACTTGCTTAATTACATGAATGGTTTCAAAAATGTTTTTATCAAACTTCATACTCCTAATACTAGTCTCTTTGGAAATGTAAACCTTAAAACAGTTCCGGAAATACGTACAAAACAGACATCGGATAATTGCTTTCATTCTCATAAAATATCGATGTACAGGTTAAATTTATAGACAATTTCAAGCCAAGCGCTCTTTCCATTATTCAATTTACCGAATTGTTATGTAGCTGTCACCGTGACAGCCTATCACAAACAGAACCCCGAAACTGCGACCGTGTATCAGAAAAGACATTCATGAAAATGTAACCAAAAATACATATTAGAACATAAAATATTCGTAATTCTATTTTAATAAAATGCGGAAAATTGAAAAAGTTAAAAATTCTCGAATTGAAAAATTCTAGAGAGCGATGTATATATGTACTTTCGTTCACGAACGGTTCTTGTGAATCAAGAAATAAAGGAAAAATTGCACATCCAATAACATACCCTGCTGTCGTAAGTGCGTGAAACGTAAAGTTGTAGTATTTTACTGGGAAATAGAATAATAACTTTCCAAAGCGACTTATTGTTGTTTAATTAAAGTTATTATAGTTATTGTTAAATAATTTATTTTATAATATACGGCGTAAACCAACACAACCATACCGTCTACATTACCGACTTACAAAATAATCTTAACATAAAAAAAAGTTAAATTTTGTAAGTTTGGATGTGGAAGGTAATCTCCGAAAGTACTGATTCGATTTCAAACATTCTTTCATCAATATTTAGTAAGAATTGGGTAGGTGGTAAGGTGGTTGTATATTATCCCGTTAGTAGAACTTCATATATTATAAAAAAGTAAAATTTTGTACGTTTGTATGTACGAAATAATTGTCGGAACTACTAAGCTGATTTCAAAAATTCTTTCGTTAATATTTAGAAAGAAACTTCAGGTTTATATATTATTCCATTAAAAAAATTTCATGTATTATAAAAAAGTTAAATTTCGTTAGTTTGGATGTAGGAAATAATCTCCGAAACTACTTATCCGATTTCAAAAATTCTTCCACCAATATGCAGAAACGACCTTCAGGATGGACATAGGTTGTATATATATCCTGTTAAACAAATTTCATATATTATGAAAATGATAAATTTTGAAACTTTGGATGTAGGATGTAATCTCCAAAACTACTCATTCGATTTCAAAAATTGTTTCATCAATATTTAGAAAGGATCTTCAGGATGGACATGAATTGTATATTATCCCGTGAAAAATAATTCATATATTATAAAAGAGTAAAATTTTGTAAGTTTGTATGTACGAGATAATTTTCGAACCTACTTAGCCGATTTCAAAAATTCTTTCACCAATATTTAGAAAGGACCTTCAGGATGGATATAGGTTTATATATTATTCCATTAAAAAAAATTCATGTCATATAAAAAAATTAAATTTCGTTAGTTTTAATGTAGGAGGTAATCTCCGAAACTACTTATCCGATTTCAAAAATTCTTCCATCAATATTTAGAAAGACCTTCAGGATGGACATAGGTTATATATTATCCCGTTAAACAAATTTCATCTATTATAAAAAAGTTAAATTTTGTAACATTGGATGTAGGATTTAAAATCCGAAACTCCTGATCCGATTTCAAAAATTCTTTCACCAATATTTAGAAAAGACCTTCAAGATAAACATAGGTTGTATATTATCCCGCTGAAAAAAAATTCATGTATTACAAAAGTTAAACTTTAGAAGTTTGGATATATGAGGTAATCTCCGAAACTACTCATCCGATTTCATAAATTCTTTCATCAATATTTAGAAAGGACCTTCAGAATGGACATGAGTTGTATATTATCCTGTTAAAAAAAACTTTTCATGGAGACCAGTTTTGTAACGCAAGTCGACGAAAAAACAGTCGAGCAAATGCGTTTCTTATGAACGCTGCCTAAACGGTAAGAGATAGTTTGATAGATGATATTGATATTCATAGTTATATACAGTGTTACCTATTTTATACATTCCAAGACAATCGTAAATAAGGAATACACTCCAGTGGCGCGTCGGAGCTGACACACACAATGTTTTTTATTGCTCCTTTCATTCCGATTCAATCCTTTTTGGGTTCCGTTACTCAAAGTGAAAAAAAAAATAGAAGTTCCGTTTTTTCACTTCGTTTTTCGCCTGTCCGTCCGTCTGTCTGCCAGAGCCCGTTTTCCCGGAAACGGTTAGAATTATAAATTTGAGATTAATATCAAGTTGATGATTACGTATATGTCAATAATGATGAATTTACATTGCTTTAAAATTTCAAGTTTTTTTGGTTAACGCAATAAACATATGTGGCCCTTTAAAGCTCTTGAATGTAAAATGGAAGGTTTTAGAACACTAGTAAAGGAAAGAATCCAGAAGCAATGATCTCTATGTATATGATATCTGTAAGAATTATACTTTTTTTTTATGTAAGCCTATGAAAGATTATATTAGGCAATATATTAAAGTAATAAAAAAATTAAATTTTATATAGTTTATTAGAAATTTTATGTGCTATTAAATATTTATAAAAACCTAAATATGTATGAAACCCTCAGTGAACAGTGTGAGTCCTGTTAGTGCTTGATGACTTTTTTTATTTAAAAAAAATAATTTTATTTTTAAATCGAAATGCTGTATTCATGATTATTTAAGACGCACTTCCCAGTTTCCTTACGTTAATCGTTCGATGCTTCGTGAAAATACTATTTGGTCTATAAGCCTCTATACCCTATCAAATAATCCAAGATCTATACCCTATCAAATAATCCTATTGTACATTTCACTGAAGGACATACTTTTTTACTGTTGTTTAAATAAAGTTAATACTTTCGTTGTTACAGCCATCAGAAAATTTTATAAGTCTTCATGGAAATTGATCTTTACTATACATAACTGAATTGTTTTTTATAAATTTATTTTGTACTAGTACGTAATAGTACCTTATTACATATTATATAGTACCTTATTAATAAGTACCTTATTACATATTATATAATACGTTATTAATAAGTACCTTATTACATATTAATAAGTACCTTATTACATATTATTGATTTAATGTCATCTTCATTTCACAAAATTTATTATTTTCAATAAATGAACCAAGAATTAGTTTATATTTTATTAAATTTTATACCACTGCAACGATCCTGAATAATCGGAAATATCCTTCGATGAAGGATCAGCTCCCTCATTTCGTACTATAATAGATGTATTATAAGCACTAATGTCCGGTATTGAGATTAATAAATATGTTTTAAGAATACAATTAGAATTGTTATGTTCATCTGATATTAAATAAATTTCCTGTAATAAACGATAATAAAAAGACAGAAAAATAAGGAATCAATAAACATGAACAGTGTTTCGGCGAAGAACACTCAACATAATGTAAAAATGTTAATGCAATTTAAAATGTAAATATTTCCCACAGTTCCAAAATGACAATATCGTTTTTATAGACTTTTTATATTTATATTTAATGAATCATATTTTAAATTGCTTTCACTTCATAAAAAACTTAGTTATAAGACAAAAAATGTATGTTTAAATTGAACGCCGGAAAATGACAGTGAAAATCAGATCGTTTCAGCTCTTCACTTTGTTTGAAAAGTTATACCCTAGGCCCGCGCGTTATCGCTGAATGAAATAGCTAATTTACGGTACTCCTTTATATAATAAGTTTGTGTCTGCAGGCAGTATTAAACATAAGATTTTTTCTCAACGCCCTTCTTTACGTAAATTCTTTAAATCACACAGCTACTTTGTTTATTTTCCCCTCTTTTTACTCTTTTTTAAGCACATTTGCACGCACGCATGAGAGCACTATTCCAAAAGTATAAAGAATTTTTAAAAAAATCGTATCACAAAGGCAAATACTACTGAAAAAAAAAAATTTCAAAATAATCTCAAAAAACGGAATATATCTCTAAATAAACACCTATTTCATGAAAAGCGGCGGAGGATATTTTCGTAATTCGAAATCAAAATACTAGTAACTTCAAGTATAGATGGCGACACCGTTATCGCTAATTCAATTACGTCTATTTATTTATTTTATATTCACAATTAAATGAAACTACGAGATGTAGTATTATTTTTACTTTCTTTAATTTCTTTACCACGACCTAGGTTTCGTTGTATTACAACATCTTCAGTTGGGATATTAGCAAAGATCTTTGCTAATATTTGCTAATATCCATACAAAATTAAAGCAAAATATATTCATTATTTTATATTCTTTCAAGTAGGACTATTAAAGTCTCTTTATCTCATGTATCTCATGTATCACAATATAACTTTTAATTATTATAAATAAATATCCTAATTTTCTATATGTATAACTACAAGTAATAAATTAGTCCCTCTTAATGAAGGTCAGAACGTACGTTTTATAAATCACCTCCACACACCTTCAATATAATCCCTGATGCCATAGTAAACCTTTGAAATAAGCACGTGATTCATTCGCGTTTTAAATTTTGCTATGGGAAGGTTTATTATTGTTAAAAATGCGGACACCTTTACCCAGGAAAGACTTATTAGTAATTTGTAATATAAATTTAAAAATAAACTTTATCTTTATTTCTTGTATTAAGAGTATGGCTATCAGACACTTTAACAAAGGAATTTAAATTATTTTTAACATACTATAGGTTCTCATAGATATATATATATATATATATATATATATATATATATATATATATATATATATATATATATTATTAACTAATTTTTCCTATAATAGTACTAGCTTTGCCTGAATTTAAGTTCACGAGGACTAAGTAATGTAGCCATGTAATTATACAATTTACCTTTCTTCCACGGTTTTTCAAAATCCGAAAAAATAATTTGTACGCTATCCTTTGGGCACACAATTCAGCACAGATAAAAGATATTATGGTATATTTCAATAAAGGCTAAAATAAATCTTACAGAATTTTAGTTATTGCATAATGAAATAGGAACCTAATGAACATCACAAAAGATGGATTCTGTCCCTCTAGAAATACTTCAAATTCAAGCCTGTACATTCATTTGACTTGTAATCTATGTTATATGGATCAGTTCAAAAATTATGGAACTCTAGAATAACAAATATTCACCCATCCAAACTTTCGCATTTGTGATATTAATTAGTATCCACTAGTTTACGATAATTTCACCCAATGCAATTAATTTATATCGAAGTCAATATTTAAATTAGATAAAAGTAAAAAAAACTAATTTTATCCATGAAATAATCAAGTTCTTAATTGTACCGAGATTCTACACACCTAACCCAACGTTACAAAGGGAAGTTGCTCTCGAGCATAAACGTAATGTAGTCTGTCTCACCTTGCTACGCTCAAATGGATTCTATTACAATAATTTAGGAGAAGCGGGCGAGCATCCGAGACAATTTGCTTACGTAAACGTTTCGTACAAATTCCTATAGTTAAGCGCATTAGTAAATACGTAAATTTATAGGCAGCATTAAAGCACACTGATGACTCAGTTTGTCTTAATAGTTGATTTGTGCCAGTAAAATCTAGCAGAGTCTACATCAAAATAATTTAAAATGATTTTGCTGCCATTGTTTTTGACAATGTTAGCTTGCTTATTTTGGGAAAAAGAAGAAAAATTTGTTTTGATGTATGAAAAGTTTTAGTTGAGATCTTTATTTAAAAAGAATATTAATAAAAATGTAAACGCCTCATCTATAGGATCTAGGCTCGTCGCTGTGGTTTTCTAATAACATTAGATGAACTTTTAATTATTCTTTTATTTTGACTTTTTGCGGACATTTCCAGCAATACTTTTATAACTATGTTATATAAAATTCTGCCAAAAAATGCTTTGAAACCTTTATTTTCTCTTTCAGTTGATATCCTGTAAAATTGGAATGCAATTTTTTATCATACCAGTTCTCCCTTTCGAATATCCTTAAATAAATATATTTTCGCTCTCATTGCCAAAATATGTCGGTCAATAAATTACTACAAGGACTATCGGCTATTACTTCTAACGATATCAGAAAATGTGACTATGAAAGAAAGACAGACGGAAGAGTGAGTGATCCTATAAGGGTCTCGCCTTATTTCTTTTGAGGTACGGAATCGTAAAACAGTAAGAATAGTGTTAAATATTAAGACTGTCTCATATTTTATGAATGCATTCAAAACAAAGGAATAAACAATTTATGATGCGAATTATTCTATGATAAAAGTGTGTGATGTAAAAATTTATTTAATTAACTTTTAACGACCTTTATAGCTTTTTTATACCAGATTAGAAAATGAAAAATTTTATTGTACGTGACTTTATTTTTTCCTTACAATGATTATATATTATGATAATTGTAAAAAAAATTACATTCCTCGCGAACCTTTTGTAATATTAACACTTTAAATAGAAAATAATCACAAATTCAGATATTTCATTTAATATATAGCCTTAGTTTTCATCTAAATAACACGGTTAACGTATTATATAACCTAACAATACATCCACTAATGAAAATCGACACCACAAATTCAGATATGTCATTTAACATATAGCCTTAGTTTTCATCTAAATAACACGGTTAACGTATTATATAACCTAACGATACATCCACTAATGAAAATCGACACCACAAATTCAGATATTTCATTTAACATATAGCCTTAGTTTTCATCTAAATAACACAGTTAACGTATTATATAACTTAACAATACATCAACTCATGAAAATCGACATCACAAATTCGGATATTTCATTTAATATATAGCCTTAGTTTTCATCTAAACAACACGGTTAACGTATTATGTAACCTAACAACACATCCACTAGCATGCTGGCTTCTAGTACGCTCTGTCAATCTGGCTTAATTCGAGTGGGATGTGAATCTCGGGAGCGGCGAATATGGAGCGATTTCTCGTTCCACTTCGACAATAACTCAATACAAGACAGAATTTCCGGTTTCCTTTGCGGTATTTCCTGTATTTACTGCCAAATATAATTTCTATAGTGCATTCAGTTATCAAGTCTAAATATTACTGCCATAATATGGTGTACATTTTTATTAAAAAATTATTCGTCTTCAATAAGAAACGAAGAAAAAAAGAAAATATGAATATAATATTAAGCTGTAAATATCACAACTCATTATAAATTTGAAAGTTTAATCATAAAATCAGTTTATGAAAATTCCACTTGATAAATACGCACTATTGACGTAAGTACGTACAACTTAAATTAAAATATTTTGCTGGGAAATTATAGAAGGATGACTTTTCAAAGCGACTTACTGTCATTTAATGACAATTATTTATTTATTTATTTATTTACAAACTTTAATGTAAACGATTGATATAAATGGCGGATTTATTGCTACGAAAGCAACGTCCAACAACCGACAAAAATATCTTTCCAGCTTCTCTTGACGAGCGGCTTGGAGTTAAAGCCTGCAATCCACAGTGTATCGTGTTTTCACAGACCCTAAGCCTGTGGTCAAGGTTATTGTTAAATAATCTATTTTAAAAGAACATTTCATTTTAATATAGTTTTTTATTCATATATTCCCAGTATACATTTTAGAGTTCGAATTAAAACATTAAAAACATGTATTATTTTAAAATATTGCGAACTGATAGGCTATCCTCCGTAACCAACGCATAATTAAAATGTAAATAACTACAGAATCAACCAAAATGAATACTCAGATATCCGTCAGTCTGTCCATCAATCACAGCTCTTTTTCACAGAAACTGTTTGACATAGATACTTCAAAATTGACGTAGTGATCATACATATTGACACTTATATATTACAATTACATTACTCAAAATTATTTAAGCAAAAGTTTCAGAGGGGGCAATGAAATAGCTGAATGAGAAAGTTCTACTAGTGATTACCAGATTAAATGTTTTTAATCTGAATGAGAAAGTTCTACTAGTAATTACCAGATTAAATGTTTTTAATGTTTTCAATTAACAAATTCGAGTTGCATTTCGGTTAGCAAAAGTGGTAACAATGATGAAGATTTCGACTATAATCTCGATAGTTATTTTCAAGGAATGGCACGAGCAAAAGCTGGAACGGAAACCAATTACTGAAATTTGAAATAAATTATTTAATTTTGAATTTAGGTTCATTCAAAAAATTAGTCGGAAAACGGGAACTGAATTAAATCTCCCGTAATTGCAACACATTAGTGCATGGAAGAACTAACTGTAGCTGCTGACGGTGTAAAACAGGTTATTTTTATAAGCATCGATGGAGCCTGATATAACAAAATCATAAATTTGTTATCCTTTATTTAAGTTCATTTTAATATTAAAGCATTGCTATCTAACAATAGAAAATAAGTGCTCGAAACAAATAAGTAAAGTCATACGCAAATGCACATGCACGCACACGCAATCGCGTCGCCACACACGCACGCCCACATGTATATCATATAATCTATGTAGGTCATAATGATACACACGCAAACCCGCATAATGATACGCATGGTCGACTAGACGGTTACGACTACATTGTGCAAAAACCTATAAAGAAAGAAATTTTCCTCATTAAACTTTCAAATTTATAAAGAGTTATGATGTTTACAGCTTAATATTACATTCATATTTGCTTTTTCTTTTCGTTTCTTATTGAAGACAAATTATTTTTCATTAAAAATATACACTTTATTATGGTAGTAATATTTACACTTGATAACTGTATACGATATAGAAATTCTATTTAGCAGTAACTACAGGAAATACCGCAAAGGAAACCGGAAATCCTGTTTTGTATTTAGTCATTGTCGAAGTTAAACGAGAAGCCGTTCCGTTTTCGCCGCTCCCGAGATTCATTGCGAACTCGAGTTAAGCCAGATCGACAGAGCGTACTGGAAGCCAACATAGTAGATTTTCCACGTGGTAATAAATCTGCTGGTGGATATATTGCTAGGTTATATGATACGATAACTGTATTGTCTGGAAGCAAACGTTAAGTTAAGGCTATATATTAAGTGAATTATACAAATTTGTGATGACAATTGTTAGCAGTTATGTCTTTTCTATTTAAAGCGCAGAAAGTTTTGGGAAGAAATTAATAACCAAAATTTATATTTACAAGCTTTTTACTGATAGTTAATAATAAAAAACGATAAAATTATATGGCTAACTTTCCTTTTTGTGACAGTATTTATTTAAAGTGTTATTTTTTATAGCTGACCGCAACTGCAAACTCAAGTTTTATAATTGAGTAATATCATTTTATAATTTACGAAGAAATTGCATTCTATGCTTAATGTATTCTATGCTTTAATTTGCATAAAACTATTAGCGGATCGAACAACAAATTTCCTTTTACAGTAATTAACAACGAAATATTTTCAGTCTTTGAAAACAATTTTATAAATCAATACTAAACTAATTTAATTAAAGTAACAATTTAACTCTCAGTTAAGCCAATAAGGATATTGATATCCAAGGTCTTAATACTATCAAAGTATAAAATTTAACATAATTCTAAGTCTTATTATGTTTTCTTATTTAATTTTCAATTGAAATCAGCGAAAACTAAACGAAACTAATGGATATTAAGAAACTATGTGGTAAATGTGTAAGTAGAAAATTTGCTAAGTTATAAGAATATTTATAAAATGTTTTCATTAAACTTATACTTTTAATATTTTACTTTAATTATCTAATTTAATGTATATAATTGATACATATGACGGACTTTTTGCTATAAAAGCAATCTCTTACAGTCAACCAGAACACCACTCCTGATCTGCTCGACAAGCGGCTGGGAATCGAACGCGGGGCCCCGCGGTGCGCCGCGCCGTCAAAAGCCCTATGCCTTGTGGTCAACCCAACACACCATGGTGACGACTAGAGTTTCCTTGTAAATGCAGACCTTAAAATAGTACCGAAAATATGCCCAACACAATAATTGCTCCACTCCCATGAAATATTGAACTACAAGTCAAATTTATAGACAACTTCCAGCCAGGTACTCTCCCCATTATTCAATTGACCAAAAGCGGGACGGTCGATCACGGATAGAATACTGTAATTGCAATATAGCATCATAAGCATATGCATAATGATGTAACAAAAAATACAAATTATGAAGAATGAAAAGTAAATGCGGAAAAACGACTTGAAAAATTCTCGAGAGCGACGAATAGTTTTAATCACCAGCGGTGTATGAGAATTGAGAAATTAAAGATAAATTGCATATTCAATATACACTCTGCTGCCGTAAGTGCGCGTAACTTAAGTTATAATATTTTGCTGGGATATATATACACACACACACGCACACAAACACACATATATATATATATATATACACACACACACACACACATATATATATATATATATATATATACACATATATATGTACATATATATATATATATATATATATATATATATATATATATATATATATATATATATATGTATATCTTTTAACCAAAGTACATAACTAAAGCATTGTTGAAATACTTTTTTGTAATTCTACTCTTAACTTTTGTTAAAAATGTTGTCTTTTTCCAATACCATCTGGTATTGGAAAAAAAAACCTGAGCTATTTCCAGCCACGTACTATTAAAATTACCTCATGCGGAGACATCAGTGCTTTCGTTTCGAGGTCACTACAGACTAGAGAGTTGAACAAAGTCGCAATACACTCACTGTCAGGAAAATATCAGTTGATATCGCAAGACAAATCCTAGCCTATGTAGATCTTCCTGGCAGATTTCGATGATCGTCCATAATCACACCGAGAACCCGTACATATGATATTCTTTCGAGCGCCGTTGAATATAACTCACAACTGTGCGTCAAGGGTGTGTACCCTTGACGCGATGTAGGCGGGAATTAGTCATCATTGGACATTTGATCATATTAAAATGTTGCTATTAAAATGCTAAGTCAACATATTTGCAATCAGATTACTCTTTTACACAAAAGAAGTGTTTAAAATTATCGTAGAACAGATGGCGATGAGCCGCACTGGCAATTCCGGGCAAATCATCAATTATAATGCAAAACAAAAGAGGTCCAAAATTATAAACTGGAACTAAACAAAATTATAAACTACGCTTTTCATCGTAGTGACTGTAAAAAAAGAACTGTAGGAGAAAAAGAATTTCAGTAAAACTTACAGTTTTGTTATGTCTTTTCCATTTTCCACTACTTTTACTCTTTTCATTCTGTTTCCATTCTTTTTTATTAGAAATTCACTTTTATATGTAAGTACATTTATTCGTAATGCTGTATTCATCATTATTTAAGACGATTCCATTCCATTTTTCTTACGTTCATTATTGGATGCTTTGTGAAAACACAATTTGTTCTATCAGCTTTAGGTTCATGACAACTGAAAGTCTTATTAAACATTTCATCGGAGGGCGCTTTTTTCATATTGTTTGTGGGAAGTTGATACTTTATTTTGTATAGCTATCGTAACGTTTTATAAGAATTCATGTAAATAGATCTTTTCTATATCTAGTTGTATTTGTTTTGCTATAAAATGATGTCGTACTGCTTTTTATTTCGTTAAAGATATTATTTTTTATAAATAAATAATAACCCTTTGACCGAAAATTAATTAATTTTTTTTACATTTTACTCCACTGGAACGATTCAGAATAAACAGATTGTCGTAAATTTCCTTCGAATAAGGATTACCTCCTCCATGATTTGTACATTTCATAATACAATAGCTGCGGTATTCAAATTAATAAATATGTTTGCAGGATAAGTTTAAAGACGCAATTAGAACTTTTATGTTCATCCGACGATAAAAAACAAAACCTATTTCCTGTAATCATCCAACATTAAAAAATCAATAATAAGTAAGGAATAATTAAAAACTAATAGTATTTCGAGAAAAAATACTCATTTAAAGCTAAAAATGTTAATTCAATTTTAAGTTTAAAAATTTTCAACCGGTTCCCCATATAACGATATCGTCTTGATAGACTTTCAATATTGATATTTAATAAAGTAAATTTTAACGCCGGGACACAAGCTTATTTGGAAAATTACTTCCGTGTAATGAAAAACTTAATTATAAAACAAAAATATGTAAGTTTAAATTGAACATCCGTAAAAGCCAGTGAAAATCTGATTGCCTCCGCTCTTCACTTTGAAAAGTTTTCCATCGGCTCGCGCGTCATCGCCAAGTGAGATTGCTGATTTACGATACTCTTTTATGTAATAACTTTGGTGTCTGTGGATAGTTTTAAACATAAGACCTTTTGTTAACACCCTTCCTTCTATAGAGTATTCAAAAGTCAGCTACTTTGTTTATATTACCTCCTTTTTACCCCTTATTTTTTTATACACGCAAGCATACGCATGAAACTCTAAAGTGTGAATCGACAACAACTAAAACGTAATCCAAAGCCAGAATACTACGGCTAAATAAGTACTCAATAGGCGGTAATGAGGTGTAATATTTGCCGAAAAACAACTGGTGGTTTTGATTGTTGCCTACCAATCAACACCGCGTGAAAGATGGTCTACCATGTTAAATGATGCACTTGCTCAGGCTCGTCATCTGTGCATTTGTTTTCCTATCCACTTCATACTTTAAATTTATATTTTTACCCAAATATACCACATACTACAACATTTTTAAACTCCATTTAAGGGGTTTGTCGGGAAATTATTGTTTCAGAGCACTTACAGCTTTTGTTGAATACATTTGTTCATCTTTTTTGAAATTGTCGTTAAGTTTCTCTATCAATGGCCAGAATTTTGTATAATCGATAATAATGAACGTATGACAACATTTTACTATTATAACTGAAACATAATAATTGCTTAAGCTGTTGGAATCATTTCAACGGCATGATCCCTTGTATCGGTGTGAAGTTAATATTTTATGACCAATCCATTTTAATGTTTGGAATGCGAACCGTCGACATGTAATACAAAATACCAATAAATTGGCGTATATCTTGACTAGTTACATTTATGGGTTTACTAGAATCGTCCTGGATAAAATATAAATTAGTCTGATCTCTAATAAGGTCGATTAAGTCTTAAGACTAAAATACCTAAAAAGGAGTATCCAAACAAAGTATTTCTAATGGCAACGCTTCAGATCTACGAAAACATAGTTGGTCGTCGTTCGAGTGTAGAGTTTCATTTTCCATGTGCTATTGGTCCATGGCATACGTTTAGATGTACTTGGAGCCGCTGCAGAGCTAGTACTAGCACTTGGATCCGCTACAGTAACACGAGACTGAGTTTTAATACTTGTAGCTCTTAGGGTTCTCCTGGCATGCTGAACTTCATTTCCCAAGTCAGGTGGTACCTTTAATTCCTCATCATAACTGTTACATCTGCGACATCTTTGTCATCTGAAAAGTCTAAGCCATCATCACTGAATTCATTACCACTCATTTTGGACTTGAAAAAAAGAAATATGAAATATAAATAAATGGTTTATAAAATCGATCACAAACGTGCAATGTTGCATAAATTCAACAAAACAAAATCATTCCAAAAATGACAAAGTAATTGATATTCAAGTGAAACAATACTTGACCATTAAAAATCACCACCTTACCTTTTCCTCATATCAATCCCGATAGCCAATTGACAGTATTTTTACAATAATTCACACCTCACAATTTATATTCAAACAACGCAAATCCATCTGTACACGTTCATCACTTCAATGGCAAATAAATGCAAGTGTCACCATCTAGTTAATGAAAATTGTTACTAAATCATAAGAATGCTCTCTTACCGATATACAACACGATGTAAAGATCTATCCGCTTTTGTTATATTTTTACATCAATTGTAACAATATGTTGCAATATTGCAACATGGCATCGTAAAGGGTTAAAATTATTGTTAATATTTTTTACTATTTCACTGTTCTATATCTAGAATATCATCGCGAGTTAGAAAAAGGATCGTCCATAATCACATCGAGATCCCGTATAGATGATATCCTTTCGAGCACCATTCTATTTAACTCATAACTGTGTACCAAGGGCGCACGTAGATAGGAATACATCATTACTGCACAAATTATTACATCAAAACTATTAAAATTCACTTCGTTAAAATGCTAAGTTAATGTCACTTTGAAACAGCATACAATCAGATTGCTCTTCTACCCCTAAGAAGAGATTCAAATAGTCGTCAAACAGAAGACAACAAGGAGTACCGACAACTGGGAGCAAATCAATAATCATAACGAGAAACAAAAAAGGGTCAAAATTATAAACTGAACGTATTATTAATTTATGTATTCATATTATATATTTACTTGCCATCGTTATGTTTCTATTCCATTTTTCATTCTGTTTCTATTCTTTTTTTATTAGAAATTCACTTTTATATTTAAGTACATTATTCATAATGCTGTATTCATTAATATTTGATGCGATTTTGTTTAATTTTTCTCAATATCTTTGTTTTATTGTTCTATCAGCTTTAGGTTTTTGACTATTGAACAGTCTTATTACACATTTCTTTGTGGGGCGCCTTTTTTCTATTGTTTATGAGAAGTTGACACTTTCTTTGTTATAACTATCAGAAGCTTTTATAACTATTCATGTATTTTTTAGCTGAATATGTTTTATTTTAAAATTATTATGTATTAGTATATCCCATTAATTTTGTGTGCTATCCAACAGCAAGCATGCTCATATTGGGAAAGTACGGATACTTAATATTTGTGGATTTATTCATGCCACATTCCAAGTCACTGAACCTTTCTTCACGAAAACGACTACGAGACTATGAGGAATAATTAGGGACCTAATCGAGATCTTAAAAGTTAATTCCTCTCCCTCAGGAACTACTTCAAATTTCAAGATATTAATGGAAATTTCATATTATCGCGGCATGAAACACCAAAGCGTGAATTCATAACTACTAAAAATAAAGATATTCCAAAGACAGTTCTAAATGAACACTTCTTTTCATGAAAAGCGTCGAGGAATGTTATGATAAGTTAGAAAGAATAGTACCAGTAAGTTCAAATATAGAGGACGCCACCGTTAACGGAAATTTAATTATGTTCTTCAGGAATCATTATTATCATTATATAATTACCTTTTGCTTGCGTCTTCGTTCGCGTGGACTAAGTAATGTAGTCAAGTGCTAATCCACATAATTTAATTCTGTTCAATTTCTTACAAAATTTATCCACGTTCAGTGGTAGCATCGCGATCGTGGTCTACGAATAGAATGAAGAAACGTGGTAGAATGGAGAAAATTTTATAGACTACCCTTCGAGAACACCGTTCGGTTTAAGGATACATATTATATGTGAATACAGGTTAAAATCAATCTTACAGAATTTTCCTTACAGGCAAATATTACGTGATTAAATACGAACCTTACGAACATAATAACACATGAATACAGTTCCTTGGATTTACTTCAGATTTCAAGTCTATACGTTAATTCGGCTTGTAATCTACTTTATGCGAATCCGGTCTGCAATTATGGAGTTGCAGAATAACAAACTTAGCCCCTATCCAAACTATCGCATTTATAATGTTAGTCGAAAAGCATTACTTTACGATTATCTCACCCAATGTACTTATCTTATATCGAAGTCAATGTTCAAACCGATTTTATCAATGAATTAATCTTGTTCTTAATTGTAGAGATTCTAAACACCTAATCAATTACAAGCAGCGTTGTAATGGAAGTTGCTTCTAAGCATAAGCATAATTTGACGTTATTTCACCTTACTTCACCCAAATGTATTCTACTAAAATAATTTAGGAGAAGCTGGCGAGAATCCGAGACAATTTTCTTACGTAAACGTGACGTACAGTTTCGTGTAGTTTAGCGTGTTAATAAATATGTAAATTTATAGGCAGCATTAAATCACACTGATGACTCAATTGGTGTTAATAGTAATTTGTGTTAGTGGAATCTAGCAGAATCTAAATCAAAATAATTTAGAATGATATTGCCGTCTTTGTTTTTTCAATATCAGCTTGCTATATTTTGGAAAAAATAAAAAAGAAAAACATATTTTGGTAAATTGAATGCTTATAGTTGATATGTTTATTTAATAAGAAATTGTATGACTTTTTTTAGAAATATTTAGTGCAAGTCATATATGAGATATCATAATATGAGAATTGGGTGCATACTTAAGTATATATAAAAGATAAAACGTGGAAAGATAATTAGTATTTCCATTAAACTGTCATGATTAAAAAATGTCATGATTATGCAGACTATGGGATCTAGAACCGTCGCCATTGTTTTCTGCTATACTTTAGATAAACTTCTAATTACCCTGTTTTCATCATTTATGACTTTATCCGTTTTGAAATTAAGGGAGGAGAGGGTGTGGTGGATATATTTTATAGACATTTTCAGCAATACTCATATAAATGTGTTGCATAAAATTCTGCCAAAAAATATTTTCGGAACTTTTTTGACCCTTTCAGTTGAAACTCCGTAAAATTAGGATGAATTTTTTTTATCACGCCAATTTTTCTCTCGAATTATCTTAGATAAATACTTTTTTCGCTATTATTGCAAAATATACCGATCAATAACCTATATTACTACAAAAAATATCGAACATTATCTCTAACGATATCAGACAAAAGAAGGTCTTAAAGAAATATATGCAGACGCATGAGTGATCCTATAAGAATCTCACTTTTTTTTCCTTTTGAGATGCGGTATCGTAAAAGAAAAGGAATAGTAGTAAATAATAAGACGGTCTAAAATTTTATAAATAAATTAAAAAAAGGACTATACATATAATCATGCCAATTATTCTATAATACAATTGCGCGATTTAAAAATCATTTAATTAACACTTCACGATCTTTGTAGCTTTTTTATGCCAAATTAAAAAAATGAAAAATCTTATTATCATCTTATTTTTAGTTGCAATGTTATGATTAATGAAACATTAATTGGTTTATTTCCGTTAGTAAAGATTTTACGTAAATAAATTTAATCAGATACCTTATTTCTTTCATTTCGCAATTTGCCCATAAAATAACACGCACTATTGACATAATTACGTGAAAGTTAAATTGAAATATCTTGCTCGGAAATTTCAAAAGTATAACTTTTTAAAGCGAGTTACTACCATTCAATTAAAATGATTTAATTACTTACTAACTTTAAAGTATACAGTTGGTATAAAAAGTGAATTTATTTGCTACAAGAGCGATGTCTTACAGACAAGCAAAACATTAGTGGAGCGCCTCTTGAAGAACTGCCTGGAACTGAACTCGTCACCACGCGGTGCGCAGAGTCCTGAAAAACTGTTAGCCAAGGTCAAGGTTATTGTTAAATAATTTATGTTAAGAAAAATATACAATTTTAAAATAGTTTTTTATTTCTATATTCCTTGTATAAATTTCAAAGTTCATATTGAAATAATGAAGATACGTATTATTTAAAAATAATGCGTATTAGTGCGCTATTATCTGTAACCAACAAGTTCAATTTTCATTGTATACAGGATCAACTAACCATCGAGTAATTAAATCAACAGCGTCGGTGAAGATAGTTTGCACAGGTGTGCTGCATGAGTGACTTCCGACTTCCTTACCATTTTTTTAGAGTTCAACTTGATCAGTGCCCCAGTGAGCTTCACCAAAGAGATTAACCCCAGTGAAATTTACCAAAGAAAACAAGATTGAAATAAATTAAGGTAGACCTGAGCAAACAAAGACTGCACTTACAAAAAACAAATTCGCTGCTTCTGACCGGAAGAAGTGGAAAGAAGTGATAGACAGCTTTCAAAGCCGTGCAGCATCTAGCTCGAAGACAGCTGATTCAAAAATCGTAAGCTATCATAGTAGAACCTTCTACATTAATGGCATAAAAACAACCTTTCTATTCTTTTAGTGGAATTACGCCTATAGCGAGGATGCCCAAAATTTATTTAAGTATCTATATATATATATATATATATATATATATATATATATATATATATCGCCCTAGAAGCCATACCACTTATCCAATCAGGATGAAACTTGATACCGTAGCGGAATGGTTTAAATTCTAAACTAAGTCCTTGGGCAAAATTGGCCCAACTATTTGAAGTTGGCCCAACCAAGGCAGTTGAAATATAACCAAATTCAACAAAAATTAATCTTACATTGGAAATATTTTAATTTTTAAATATTTTTTCAGTAAATGGAAAATGAAAAACGCCCTGAAATATATTAGAGCATTAATTAACGAAAGTCTCGCTACTTTGTTAATTAATATTTATTTTTCACATTTGCATATTTAGGTAAGCCATTATAGCATAAACTAAATAATAAAATATGTTTTGTAGATTACCTAGTTTAGATGGATGAGTTTCTGCTAAAAGATGGCGTTGCGTTATTTATATAATAAGCATTAATTCAAACTGTATTTAAATGACTGTCAAGCACGAGTGGAACTAGCACTCCAAGAGTTCCGTATACATTTAGACATTTATAAACATTTAATAATACATAATATTCCTATTAAACTATTTTTAAAATTAAATTTTTTTATAACGAATATATATTACCTACCATATCTTTCAAAGACGCATGTTTAAAGAAAATAAATTATTGTCACAAATTAATAATTTTCGGATTCTATCCTTTACTTATGCTGTGAGAACTTGCTTCTTGCCATATTTCATGATTCTAGGTCAACGGGATGTAGCCTATAGGTTTTTATGTATTTACGAATGTGAAGAAAATGAGCATAAATGGCCGTATTTTTAGGTTTCTTTTTAAGTAAGTAAATGTCTTTACATAAACTTTCGCCAAGATTGCAATAACGACAAAGCGTTACATGACACCATCGATCAATTTATTAAATGTGCGTTTCACCCGTTTATTTACGAGCCATCCATCATACTATGACTAAGAAAATTAATATTTATAGACAGAATCAAAAAGGGTAAATTTTCAGGAAAAAAATATTATGTTTATCTGCCTATTTCATTATTCCTAATGTTTACTCCTTTTGTTCTGTTTCTATCTTCTTTCTAGGTGCTCGTGACTCACTTTTGCATTTAAGAATACAATATTCATAATTGTGTATTCATTATTATTTAAGGCGACTGTCTTTCCAATTTTGCTTACGTTCATCATTTGACGCGTTGTGAAGACACTATTTGATCTACAAGCTTTAAGCTTCTATCTTTTTAATAATAGTATTACGCACTTTATTTAAGAGGCTATTTTTTTTGTTGTTTATGTGAAGTTGATAGTTTCTTTATTAGGGGCAAGGTAAACTTTTGTAAGTATTCTTGTAACTAAATATTTTCTTTGTCTAGCTAAGTTTGTTTTGTTATAAAAGGATTGTGAACAAGTCATTAGATATAATTTAGATTGACTTAACTTCATTAGACTGATTTAACGACATTTTCATTTTGTGAAAAGGTATTTTTTAATCATATCGAAAATAGCCCTTTTCCATTCAATTGAATATTAGTCTTTTTTATTAATTATTGTTGCACTGGAAAGGTACTCAATAATGACTGGTATTATTTACAAACTACGAAAGAAATAACCGAAAATGTCTCTCAACTCCTCCATAAATTGTAGTTCATACTACGATTGATGTATTGTAACCAGCGCAATAATAAAATTACTAAATCTATCTGTACAACCAGTGTAAAAAATATATTTAAAACTTTTTGGATTACATGACGAAGACATTTAAAACTAATTTTCTCTAACTATTTCATAATTAAAAATATATTAAGCAAGTAATAATTAAATGTAAACAATATTTTCAGGAAAAGCCTGGAACCAAATGTTTAAATCTTAATTAACTTTAAAATCTCAAAATCTCTCAGCAGCTCCGAAATAACAATCTCATGTCGATCGACTTCTTATGTCTATAATTAATGAACCAAATTTTAACGTAGGGGTACAAAATTATTTGGAAAACTTCTTTAACGTCATAAAAAGCTTGATTATGAGACAAAAAAATGGTGGTTTAAATTGAATGCAGGGAAAACGCATTGTAAATCTAATCGCCTCCGCTCCGCTATTTGTATGAAAAGTTTTCCACCGGCCCCCGCATTATCGTCGAATGAACTAACTAATTTATGATACTGCTTTATAAAAGGTGGTTAATATTTGTGGAACGTATTAAACATATTTTCCTAAGAAACACTTTTCCTTAAATGGAATACTCAAATCTCTTTTAATAGTACGAATTCGTGTCTTCCTTTTAAGTTTAAAACTATATTAAGTTTTTAAGTATATTCCAGGATCTTTGATTTCTTTTACTGATTAGTAAATAAAATTTTAGATTTGCAACATAAAAAGGAATTTTGTAAATGAGACAGCAAAAAGGGCCGTATATTTAACGTTTTTAGAAAAATTGATTCCAGAACCTATAAATAAACTATAGAAAGAACACAATATCCTATAGTTTATTTAGAGATTTTAAACTTGGAAACGCAATTATTACATTTCTTGAAAAAGATTATGAGGTTTCTAAAATTTTCTCACTTGAATTGATCTCGCTGATAGTTTATTTTGTTTGTCTGTGATGCTAGATCACTTAATATATATATATATATATATATATATATATATATATATATATATATGTGTGTGTGTGTGTGTGTGTATATATATATATATATATCGATATAGCATGAGAAAGAAAAATTTACACAAAGTCATTCGCTATAATTCGAAAACATTTTGGACAAAAATTTAATTAGAAGCGTGTTAGAAAAGTGAATGATGCCTCGTAATATGGATAAGTCCGACGATATTTAAGTTATTTACGTTCACTATATTACGCAGTTACTGATTCTATCTCATTTATAAGTGTGGATTTTAATGATATAAACTATCAATAAAATTGTCAAGTCAGTAAAGTGTGAAACCCTCGAACGTAAATATATAATTAACTACAATGAACATGTCCCAAATGAAGATATTTTTATAAATTCATATTTCGTAAAAAATGCGATTAATATTGTGATAATTTTTTTTAATAAAAATGCAGTAATCACAAACTTTCATGAGGACTACATTACTGCTAATATAGTTACGTTAATTACGAATCATTACTAATAGCTTACTAGCTTCTTCCCGCTACTTTGTTCGCGTAAGCTACAGTGGTGTAACCTATATTTCATCCAGATTACAATTTATCTCTTTTCCAAGTTTGAAAACCATGTCGCATTCAGTAGTAATATAGTAATCGAGTTACAAAATTGAGAATTTTGTATGCTATCCCATGAGAACCAAGCTCCAATTTGAGAACTACGGATCACAAAGTGTTTGTTAATTAATACATGATATATTCAAAGTTAGAGTATCTTAATTGCAGAACATACTACACGATCAAGTAGGAATCTAAATAACATCAAAAAAGTTGAATGCTATCCCTCAGAAAATACTGCAAATTTCCATTTAATTACTTCATATTTATATTAGTCTAAGATAACATTTATTCGTACATCAAATTTTTTGTTCAATAGTTTAGAAATTGCGGAATTATAGAGCAAAAACCATGTAGCCCTCCATACATCCATCCATTAATCCAAAATTTCGTGTTTATTATATTAGTTTGAATTAATTACTTTACAATTATCCTAACCAATATAATTATCTTATATCAGTGTTTAAATAGATAAGGATTTATTTACACAAAAGAAATTTTTAAAAAAATGATCTGTGAATTAATCACGTTGGCCCTTCGAAATCATAAATATGTAAAAATAAAAATTAATCGCATCCAAAAATTATTAAGATAGACAGAAAAATTAATTTTCTACTTAAAATTTAAAACAAAATTTATACTGAGTAATTGTTTATTTAGCTTCCGACGAAAAAATCACATTTAAATTTACATTCTTTCCATCACACATACATGCTACTCCAGAGGGGTAAGAAATAATGCAAACAATATTAATTCATAATACCTATATGGTGTTAATAGAATAAAACAATTGCAACTTAACGAAAGATTCATTTTTATCCGTTATTTTATCAAATTATTCTATTACATTACTTTGTCTAGATCAATTCGAGTCATTTAATTTCACTTTTCAATAAAATTGATGAAAGGTTAAGCTTTCACTTTATTCGCCTCAGTTGAATAATTACCAGAGCCTAGAGACAAAATTTTCTCCTACATTTTCTCTAGAGTGACATAAAACAGAATTTTGTTTGGAAAATACGGAGCCATAAAAATCTCACTCATATATACGTCCGTCTGTCCATTTATCACAGCTCTTTTTCGCAGAAACAGTTTGACGTAGAAACTTAGGAATTGATGATTAGGAATGAAGCATATAGGCCAGCACACATTGCAATTATAATACTCAAATATATATATATATATATATATATATATATATATATATATATATATATATATATATATATATATATACAATATTATATTAATATTTACTTATTCGTTTTGCATCTTATTGAATACGAATATACCTTACAAATATATACCTTACAAATGAGGAAAAAAGTTAAGTACGCTCTTAAAATTTTTCTGATTATCTGTTTTTATTTATTGCCTCAGGAAATTATACACATTCTATTCTAACAAGTGCTATTTTTCAAGCATTTATTTAAAAAATGGTAAACCGCTAGTATATAAATAGTTCAAATTTATTGAAAATTGGGCAAGAAAAGCGATGACAGAAAATATTGCTAAAATATTTGTACATATTAAGACTCAGAACCTAAGTTTCAAACAAGTGTAGCATACGCGCAGTATCTTTTTAACTTTTTCTTTTATGTTGGGAAGTAGCTGCGGTTCAACGATATTTATATTATTCCTCAAGCCTTTTAACATCTTAGCAAAACTCTCTACCTGTTTATCACCCACGGCTCTAAGAATTGAAGGGAAAAGAGAAATGGGAACGGAAAAAATGAATTTTTAAAGACATTCTGCATCCCATCTTTTCATATACGTATAACAAATCGTTTAAGATCTCCACATTTTAGGCTCCATAATTACCTAAAAAGTCTTTTCCAATAGCTTTTACCGATTTGCATGTGTCTGGTTCTTGTTTATTTAGTTTTTGATCGAAAATTTTTGTCCTTTTTTAACTGACGAATTTGTGATTCAATAAATATCCCTTCTTTGAGCTTTTGGTCATTTAATTGTGTAAAAATGGATTTCAAATAAAAAAATACTTCATCATTTTTATCCATTGCCTTCACAAAATTCTTAATCTAGCCGAGATTTATATGTAGGGGAGTTGAAATAACATCTTTGAGATCAATTAAAGAATTTCACATTTGATTCACCACACGACAAATTCCGTTCGTTTTGGCCACTCTTTTACCAAATAGTACTTGTTAGTATTTCTGCTGTCCCACATACAAAGAAAACAACAGTATTAAAGAAATCCACCCTACAAACCAAGTAACATTGCTATTTCTGTCAAAGAGACGTTGAAGTCTCGTATCAAATTATTTAATTCCTGTGGTTCAATTAAATGCAGATTGTACAGAGTACTTGAAGAGGATAAAAACTCAGAATTTTATTATAAATTTTCAAGTCTTCACCATTTTTTTCTCCATCGCTCGGTAGTTTTAACTCTACAATTTTACTTTTGTCAGGAGGTAAAGGAGGAGGCATATCTACATTTTACTTGATTTTCTTCGAAATCTCAAATCCTCATATATCGGTCATAGAAAAGTAGCATTGATTATAGTGATTACTGCGTTCGTGCTACGATGCTATCGGCTATTGATTTTACAAATAGCATGGATGCTTCTTTATCATTCACACAAAATAGGAAATTAGTATGATGCCAAAACAATTGCGAAATCCAGGACGTTTCTTAATATACAATGCGTCCAAAATATAGGAAATAAACATTATATACTTTTTCAAATTTGTTTTTTCTTTCTACTCAAGAGCTATCACACAAATTTGTTCTTTTTTTCTACTAATTTTTGCACTGGCGACGACTACTTTTATTGGTATTCATCTATATAATAATGCTCATGAATAGGTAAAGTACAGAGAATATGAAATAAAAATATTTTATCAATAATTTATGCGTAAAATGAGGCTACTTAAAAAATTACTGGCCTTAAAAACAAGACGTGACAGAAATATAAAATATCTACTACATATCGTACCTATTGGCAATCTATTAATGCTCTCTGTTTTGTAGGTACCGGTATCGTGGCACATATTGGTATTTTTCAATAAAAAATTTGCACTCTATTATCGTAAATTTATTAAATTAAAATTTTATTTAAAAATGGAATTTTGCACTCTATTGTCAGTAATTTTTACACTTGATAACTAAATGCACTATAAAATTATATTTAACAGTGTCTACTGGAAATACTACAATGGAAGCAGGAATTCCTGTCTCATCGTATTGACTCGTAAACGAAGTGGAGCGAGAAATCGCTCCATGTTCGCCGCTCCGGAGATCACTGCCAACTCGAATAAATTCAAATCGACAGAGCGTACTGGAACCCAATATAGTATATTTTCCACATGGTAATAAATCTGCTAGTGGATATATTGCTAGGTTACATAATACGATTACCGTATTGTATAGATGCAGTCTTTAAGTGGGGCTATATATTAAGTAAATTATCTGAATTTGTGACGTCGATTGTCAGAAGTTACGTATTTTTCTAGTTAAGGCGCCAAGATTATAGAAGGTTCATGAAGAATTGAATATCGTCTTCTTCAAGTAAAAGTATTTTACCGATATTTAACAATGAGAAAGGCAATATATATATATATATATATATATATATATATATATATATATATATATATGTATGTATATATATATATATACATATATACATATATATATATATATATATATATATATATATATATAATTTTGCCTTTTTTTCCTTTTCGTTAATATAGTTATTCAAAATATTTTTTTTTATAGTTGAACGCAACTGCGAAATTGTTTTAAACATTTTTTCAAGTGAAATCATCACCGCGAAGAGGTATGAAATTTGACTTCAATTTTATATAACTACACTACTAGGATTATAAATTACTTCACACGGTTTCAAGCGTTCTTCCGCTGTGCTATATACTTCGTGTTTCCTTGTTTTATATTAAATAATATCGTCTACTAATAAACAGAAAACTTCTAATAACTTCAAACCCCTAATTTATTATTACAGTTTTCTTGGCAATTCAGACTTTAAAACATTTCCGGAAATATGATCAATACAGATTTCCGATAATTACTTCCGGTTTCATGAAATATGGAACTATAGGTTAAATTTACAGAAAGTTTCCAGCCAAGCGCTCTCCGTTATTTAATTAGCCAAGTATCATGTGGCTGCCGGTGTGACAGCCGCTCACAAGTAGGATCCTGCAATAGCGTTAAAAATATACATAAGATGTAACAAAAAATACAAATTATAATATAAAATATGCGTAATCTCTATTTTTGGACATAAACGCGGGAAAACAATTTGAACAATCCTCGAGAGCAACGGATAATTTTGTTCGCGAGCGACATTTGAGAATTGATTAATAAATAAAAACACATTGCACATCTAATATTACACACTGCTGATATAAGTGCGTTTAACTTAAGTTATAATATTGAATATATTTGACATTAATTTTGTAGAAATTCATTATTCACAATTACATGAAACTATGTGATGTAGTATTATTTCTACTTTCTTTGAGTTCTTTACCACGACCTAGGTTTCAGCAAAGAGTTTAAAGAAAGTAGAAATAATACTACATAACGTCGTTTCATATAATTGTGATTAAGTTATAATAATTTACTGGGAAATAATGACTTCCAAGACTGATTATTGTTATTTAATCAAGATTGATCTTTTACTGGTCAAAAAGTTTATTTTACAATATACGTTGCAGATTAACATACGTAAACCCTCTAAGTTACTGGCTTGTAGTCCAGCTATGTTTCCATTCTTTTAAGCGAATTTACCTCGATCATGGTCCACAGGCACTAAACTCAATATCGTATTGAATATACATAGATATATTTAATATATATATATATATATATATATATATATACATATATATATATATATATATATATATATATATATATATATGTATATATATATATATATATGAAACGTGACACAAAAATTATGTGGATCAAAATCTCGGTAAAGTTCATAGACATACAAAATCAAGCCAATACTTTATACTTTAAAAGAGACGCCATTTCAAAGGGTAAAAAGTAGCCAGAAATTCATCTTAAAACCAAAGTACATAAATAATACATTTTTAAAATAAAACTATAACCTGTGCAAAAATCCTAAGCTGTATACGTCCAGGTCAATTATAGCATCTCAGTAAACACTTCACTTCTTACGTAATAAACTTTGGAAACAATGCATCTACTTTTATATTTTTGTGCGTCCATTAACGAAAATCTCTAAATAATTAACTAATATACTAATATAATACATATAATGTAAATTATTTATTTTAGATGAATGAGTTACTATTAGAATACGGCGATGTATTTTATTTTTATGCTTTAATTTTTTAAGAATTTTTTTCGCAAGTCAATGGCAATTTAAAATTGATTAAATCCAAAAAATATATATATGATATACCTTAGGATACACCTATAATAATAATAATATAAAATATTTTATTAGATAATATACCATATTATGAAATAAAAACTTATTAATATTTTCACTATTTAAGTTACAACTACAAGGTTACTACGAATTAAACCGGTGAACAAAGTCGCAATACACCCATTATCAAGAAAATCATAAGAATGTTGCATGACCAATCCTAGCACCTGTAAACCAATCTGACAGATTTAAATATTATGATTGTGTAAAGGTAGATGTTCGTCGATAACACCGATATCCCGTACAGATAGTCTAATTAACTAGCAAAGGTACAAGCACCAAGGGTACAAGAAGGCGGGAACACGTCATCAATGCACATTTGATCGTATTCAAATGTAACTTCATTAAAATGCTGAGTTAATGTCACTTTGAAACTTACAATCATATTGCTCTTCAATCTCTAAGAATTGTTCAAATCATCATCATCGTCAAAAAAACGAGCAGCGCTTAAAATATAGGGTAAATGATTAATCGTAACGAGAAATAAACGGGGGCCAAAATTATGAACTGGACGTGTTGTTAACATGTTGTTGTATGTATTTATAGTATATATTTACTTGCCGTCGTAGTGACTGTAAAAAAAGAAATAAAGAGAGAAAATTTTCAGTAATTTTTAGTAAAAAAATAATTTTCAGTAAAAATTGTAGTGTTGTTACATTCCTATTCCGTTATTTATTACTTTTACTCCTTTCAGTCTGTTTCTATTCTGTTTTCATTAGAAATTCTCTTTTATATTCCAGTACATTTTTCGTAATGATGCATTCATCATTAAGGCGATACTATTCCATTTTTCGCAAGTTTATTGTTCGATGTTTTGCGAAAACATAATTAGTTCTAGCAGCTTAAGGCTTTTTACTATTAAATAGTCTTATTACACATTTCATTGGAGGGCGACTTTTTAATATTGTTTGTGGAAAGTTGATGCTTCTTTATTATAGCTGTCAATATTTTTTACAAGTATTCATATAAATAGATCTTTTTTATATCTAGCTGTATTTCGTGTGTTATATAATGATTGTGTAATAGTACGTCACACTAGATATTATTAATTTGTCGTCATCTTTGTTTCGTAAAATATATTATTTTGCATAAATAAAGAATAACTCCTTTTTTTAGTTCATTATTGATTACATTTTATGCTACTTGAACGATTCATAATAACCTGCTCGTATTATCTACATACCCCAAAACAAATTACCTAAAATCAAAACAGGATTGCCTCCTCCATGATTACCATTTACCTACATCCGGTGCAGTATCCACATTATTAAATCTAATTCCAGGATCAGTTTAAAAATACAATTAGAACTTTTATATTCATCCGAAAATAACGTACAAAATTAATTTACCGTAACCATTGGTAATTAATAAAGAAAAAGAATAAATAATAATCCAGGGATCATTAATCACGAATAGTGTTTTGACATAGAATATTCATCAAAATCAAAAAATATTAATTCAATTTAAAATCTAAAGTTTTCCATTAGTTCCCAAAATAACAATAGTGTCTTAATGAACTTTTTAAGTCGATATTTATTGAAGTAAATTTTAACGCGGGACACAAAATTGTTCGGAAAATTTCTTCCGCGTCATAAAAACTTAATTATAAGACAAAAAAAATTAAGTTTAAAATAAACGCCGGGAAATGGCACCTACCCATTGAAAAATTTTCCATCGGCTCGGGCGTTATCGCCGAGTGAGATAGCTGATTTATGATAGTCTTTTATATAATAAGTTTGGTTTTTGTGGACAGTATTAAACATAAGACTTTTACTTAGCACGCTTCTTTCTACAGAGTATTTAAAAGTTAGCTACTTTGATTATATTACTTCCTTTTTACCCTTATTTTTACGCATGTATGCAGAAAAGCACGCACGTACACATATACGCGTGGATTCTAAAGACGTAAAAGATTAATGAAAACTTCATATGACCTATGTACGAAACCCCAAAGTTATAATTGACAAACACTAAAAATAAACGTATTCCAAAGGACAAATTAATTTGGTTGTTGTGGATAGTATTAAGCATAAGATTTATCTTAGCACCCTTCCTTTTATAGAGTATTTAAAGCACTCAGCTGCTTTGTTCATCAAAAGGAGTGAATCGTTTTCATCTTTTTTTTTTACGCAAGCACGCATACACAATGCAATCATGTTAACACAAGTGATGATTCTGAAGATATAAAAGATTAATAAAAATCATATATCACCGAGGTGCAAAAGAACTAAGCGTGAATTTCCCATTACTAAAACCAAAGGTTTTCCAAAGTTACGAGGAATATTATGATGAATTTGAAAGAATAACACTAGTAACATCAAACACAGTTGGCGATACCGTTATCACGAATTTATTTATGTTCTTTACCAATCATTATTATTATTATATTACTACTTTTTGCTCGCGTCTTCGTTCGAGTGGACTAAGTAATGTAGCCATGAGTTAACCCATATATTTTGTCTCTGTTGAAACTTGTTCAAACCCGTCCGCTTTCAGTTGTAACATGGGAATCGATGTATAAAAAGGAAAAAATGTTATTCACCAACTTTCGAATACACCACTCGGACATTAATATGTACTAAAACAAATCTTATAGAATTTTTCTTACAGGCAAATATTACGTTATCAAATAACGAATATCATAAAAAATGGGTACTGTCTCTTGAGAACTACTTCAGATTTCAAGACTATACCTTAATTCGGCCTGTTACCTATTTTATATGGATCCGTTCAAAAAGTACGGAGTTGCAGGGTAACAAACGTGAACCCATTAAAACTGTCGCATTTATAATATTAATTAGAATACATTATTACATATCGAAGTTAATGTTTAAACAAATTTTATTCATGAAATAATTGTATTCTTAATTGTACCGAGACTCTTAACACTAAGCCATTACAGGCAACGTTATGAAGGGAAGCTGCTTGCAAGCACAAGCGTAATTTGACCTTGCTACGCCCAAATGTATTCTGTTACAATAATTTAAGAGAAGCGGGCGAGCATCAGAGACAATTTGCTTACGTAAACGTTGCTTATAAATTCTTGTAATTAAGCGCATTAGTAAATACGTATATTTATAGGCAGCAGGACTCAGTTTGTGTTAATAGTTCATTAATGTCCGTAAAATTTAGCAAAACCCACATAAACAAAATTAAAATGATATTGCTATCATTGTTTTTGACAACAACAGTATGCTATGTTTTGTAAATAGCAACAAAAACAATATGTTTGAATACATGAAGATTTATTGTTCGTATCTTTATTTAAAAATACATTTATGGAAAAGATATGTTACGTTCGTATTACAAAGAATCTGCATGAACATAATCATACGTAAAATATGAAACATTGAAGGATACTTAGTATTTCTATTAAACTGTTTATATTTATATAAATAGGAATATATCGCTTCGGTAAATTTCATGAATATAAGAAAAAAATTTCGTGAATTTTGGAAAAACTATAGGATCTAGAATAGCCGCCCTCGTTTTCTAATAAACTTTAGGTAAACTTTTACTCACCCTATTTTTTATTATTTTGACTTTATCAGTTTTGAATACGAGGGTATAGAATGTGTGATAAATGTATTTTTGGGGAGATTTCCAGCAAATACTTACATAACTATGTAACATAAAATTCTGTCAAACAACAGTTTGGAAACTTTATTTCCCCTTTAAATTGATACTCAACTTTTTTTCTTCTACCAATTTTCCCCTATGTACTGGTCAACAACTCACATTACTACACCGAATATCGGCTGTTACTTCTAAGGATATTAGTAAAATGTGGCTGTGAAAGATAGAAATACAAATGTGTGAGTGGAAAGAAAAAAAGACAAAATTTGTTTTTGAGGTATGGATTCATAACACACTAATAATAACGATAAAAATAAGATCGTCTCATGTTTTATGAAAATATTAAAAATAAAGGAACAAGTAAATTATGGCGTATATTAGTCGATAATGGAAATGTTTAAATAGAACTGTTTGAAAAATTTCCGTTAACCGTTAGTCAAACTTTTAGGTAATATCTATAAAAATTAAATATAAACGTCGTTATTTCTTTTATTTTGGAATCTAACCAATTTATGAAATTCTCCATAACGGAATTCGTACTACCGACGTAAGTACGTGAAACTTAAATTGAAATATTTTGCTCGGGAATTTTAAAATGTTGATTCCACAGAATCATCGTCAGCAATTATTGTCATTTCATAGAAATTATTTATTTATTTACAAATTTTAATGCATATAGTTGATAAAAAATAAGTAACTTATTGTTATGAGAGCAATATCTTACAGTCAACCTTAATATCAGTCCAGACCCTCTCGACGAACGACCTGGAATTGAACCTGACAGCCCGTTGTACGTCACGTCCTCAAAATGGAAAGATCCTCAAAAAAACTCCAGTAAGATTCACAAAAGAAAACAAAGAAAACATGATTGGAACCAAACTAGGTAGACCTGAGCAACTAAAGACTGTACTTACCGCAAAAAAGGAGACAATTCCTAGAGAGAGCTGGTGAACCAGTGGAAGCTACCGCAACTTATAACTTCGAGGTTCATCTCAACCAAGCTCCAGCTAAGAATCGTTCAAATTTCAAATTAATTAAATAAAATACACGGCATAAGCGAACATGTGAACCTTCTACATCAATTGCGTTTAAAGTGACCTTTCTATTCTTTTAGTGGAATCATACATATTGCGGACATCTTGAAAGTTTACATATATAAATATATATATTCATATATATATATATTATATATATATATATATATATATATATATATATATATATATATATATATATATATATATATATATATATATATATATATATATGAAGCTCTGGAAGCCACATTTCTTATTAAATCAGGACGAAATTTGACACAAGAGCGGAATACTTTAAATTCTAAGCTAAGTCCGTATATTTAGAGAATCGGCCCAACCATTGCCAATTCTTTAAATTATATTATATTTTTAATTCGTGAAATAGTATTATATATCAAGAATAGCTCTTTTTTACTCAATTGAACTGATTTCTTTATTAATTTTTGTTTTTTTTTTACAACGGTACTCAATAATCTGCTAGTATTATTTACATACTACGAAACAAATAGTCGAAAATGACTTTCAACTAAGGATCGCCTCCCGCATTATTTGTCATAATTTATACTGCGATTTTTGTATTGTATCTGGTGCAATAATAATATATAATTAATAAAATAGATTTATTGATCTATTTTTACGAACGGTGTAAAAATAATATTAAAATGATCAACATACAAAACATGACGAAACTTAACAAAAAAACTTCCTCTAATCATTAATATAATTTAAAAAAAATTATTAATAAACAAGAAATCACTAAACACGAAAAATGTTTCGACGAAAAAAATGCAACCAAATCTTAAAACCTTAATTCAATTCAAAATTTCCCAGCAGCTCCAAAATAATATTCTGGTCTTGATCTGCTTTTTGTATTTTTATTTAATGAGCTACATTTGAATGTGGTGACACAAAATTATTAGGAAAACTGTTTTTGCATTATACAAATCTTAATTATGAGACAAAAAAATGTTTGATTATATTGAACGCCGGAAAAGGCAGTGAAAATCAGATCGCCTCCACTCTTCACTTTTTTGAAAAGTTTTCCATTGAACCCCGAGTTATCGCCGAGTGAGATAACTGATTTATGAACTTTATAAAAGAAGGTTAATGTTTGTGGAAAGTATTAAACATAATATTTCCTTAGCATTCTTCCCAAAATGGAATACACAAAGCAATCGGCTACTCTATTTATTTCTTCCTCTCCTTTAATAGTACGAATTCGTCGTTTCCGTTTAAGTTTAAAATATACGAATTCAACTATGTTCGACGACCTTTGATTCCTTTGACTGCATAATAAATATACTTGTTAGATTTGCCAAATAAAAAATAAAAATAATAAAAAGTGCGCATATTTAACGTTTTTAGAGAAAATGATTTCAGAACCTTTAAATAAACTATAGAAAGAACACAATATCCTACAGTTTACCTAGAGCTTTTAAACTTGCGAACACAATTGTTATATTACTTGTATTTGAAAAAGAATACGAGTTTTCCAAAATTTTGTGCTGCTACGTAACTCAAATATTTCAAAGTAACATTAAATAAACTTCTCGTCGTTGTATTTATTAAAGCTGACGAAATAAGTTGATATATCTCAATATAGCATGAGAAATATAAGTATAAGTTACATCGCTATATATATCATTCATATCATTCACTAATTCGAAAACTTTTAGATAAAAATTCAATTAGACGCGATATGGACAAAGGAATTATGTCTTGCAACATGGGTAAGTTCGACAATTTTGAGGTTAGTTACTTCCACAATATTAGAGAGTTTCTGATTCAGTCTCATTTATGAGGGCGGATTGTATTGATATAAATGATCAATAAAATTTACGTCACTAGAGTGTGAAACCGTAGAACGTAAATATACAAGTAACAACAATGAACGTGTTCCTAATGAAAATATTTTTATAAACTCATATTTCGTAAAAAATGCGATGAATATTGTGGTAATTTTGAATGAAAAATCCATAATCACAAACTTTCGTGAGGACCACATTACTGCGAATTTAGTTACGTTCATTATGAAACGTTATTAATATAGTGGTGTAACCTATGTGTCAGTCCAGGTTAAAATTTATCCCTTTTTCTAGTTTTCAAAATCATATCGCGTAGTAATAATGTAATCGAATTACAAAATCTTGTGTGCTATTTTATATGTTATCCCATGAAAACCAAGCTCGAATTTGAGAACTACGGATTGCACAGTGTTTGTTAATTAATACATGCTATATTCAAAGTTAGAGTATCTCCCTTGCAGAACATGCTACGCGATCAAGTAGGAATCTAATGAACATCATAAAAGTTGAATGTTATCCCTCAGCAAATACATAAAATTTCGAGTTAATTACTTCAGATTTATATCAGTTTAGGGTATAACTTATTAATATGACAAATTTCGGGAACAGTCGTTTAGAAATTAGGGAAATATAGAATACAAATCATACAGCCGTCTATGCAGCCACCCATCAATCCAAAATTTCGTGTTTATTACATTAGTTTGAATTAATTATTTAACAATTATCTTATTATATACATACATGTAAGAAATAAACAAATTTAATCTGTCAATTACTCATGTTGTACTTCGAAATTGTAAATATGTGAAAATAAAAATGAATCGTGTACAAAAGTAATTAAGACAGGCTGAAAATTGATCTTTTTTTAACGGGGGAACTCTTTTAGGTTAACGTTTCCAAATATCATTAAATATTTATTAAATGTGTACTTAGTTATTTATTTTCCGAGGAGAAATTCGTATTTAAAAGAATATTAAATTTATATTCTTTCCATCACACGTACATGTCTACTCACGAGGGGTAAGAAGTAATGCGAAAAATATTATTTAATAATACCTATATGGTGTTAATAGAATAAAACAACTGCAACTTAACGAAAGATTCATTTTTATCCACTATTTTATCAAATCATTCGATTACATTACTTTGTCCAGATCAATTTAATTCATTTCATTTCATTTTTCAATGAAATTATGAAAGGTTAAGCTTTCACTTTATTTGCCTCAGTTGAATAATTACCAGAGCCTAGAGACAAAATCTTGTCCGACATTTTATCTAGAGTGACATAAAATAGAATTATGTTAAAGGATCATAAAGATTAGAATATAAAGTTTATATACCCAGTGTTTAATTTTTTTTAGCTTTATGAGCGATTCGAAATATATCTAATATGGGTAAAGTATTTAGGGCCAACAATTTCACAGTGGGAAATTTCGTAAATCGCCGCTTTTTTAAAAGTCCTTTGATTTATTTGCCATGTACGTTTTCATGTTGGAATGTATTAATGTAGTTTCGAATAAACATTGTTTTTCAAGCTGTTATTTTTATTCTGTATCAGTTTAGTGAAACTACACATGGTAAAAACTAACACAATAGAAAAAAATAAAAGGTGCAAATTAAATCAAGAAATTCCACTTTTTTTCTTTTGGACTTTATCAGATTTCATGTGAATGGACCTCAATTCTCAGCGCGTGCTCACTTACATTTTAATAAGGCCACTAGGAAAGTAGAATTAATTAAATTTAAACCAATTGTTATGAAAACCCGTAATGAAAATGAATATTTCTATAGTCATTCATTAGAGTACCTTACCTCAATCGGAAAATACGGAGCCATAAAAAGGTCACTCATGTAAGTTCTTAATCGATATGATGAGTTAACTTTATTTTAGGTAAATTCAAGGTGTATGATGGTCACTACCATCGCGAGAGTTACTCTTATTTTCATGGAATGGTACGAATAAAAGCTAAACCGTTTGTTGGAAATAAAGTATTGGAATGTGAAATAGGTTCACCGGAAAACTTAGTCGGAAAACAGTGACTGAAATAAATTACCCATAATTACAACACAATTGTTCATGCAAGAACTAATGTCATTGTTGCTGCTAACGGTGTAACAATGGTTATTTTGATAATCATCGATGGAACAATATCGTAAATGAATATTCCTTTATTTAAATTTATTTTTAGTATTAGAGCACTGCTATTTAACAATATGAATTAATGAGATGTCTCACACTCACACACTCACACACACTCACTCACACACACACGCACACACACACGCACACACACACACACGCACGCACGCACGTGCGCACACACGCGCACACGCGCTCACGCACACGCACGCACACGCACACACACACGCACACACACACACACACACACACACACGCACGCACGCACGCACGCACGCACGACATCTTTTATTGGTATTCATCTTACGATTTGTATATTGTTATTTTTCAATAAAGATTTTTCGCTCTATTATGGCAAATTTATTAAATTCAAACTTGACTTAAATGTGGAATTTTGCACTCTATTGTCAGTAATTTTTACACTTGATAACTGAATGCACTATAAAATTATATTTAGCATTGTCTACTAGAAATACTACAAAGGAATCCGGAATTCTTGTCTCAACGTATTGACTCGTAACCGAAGTGGAGCGAGAAATCGGTCCATATTCGCCGCTCTGGAGATCACTGCCAACTCGAATAAATTCAGATCGACAGAGCGTATTGGAATCCAATATAGTACATTTTCCACATGGTAATAAATCTGCTAGTGGATGTATTCCTAGGTTATATAATACGATAACCGTATTGTTCAGATGCAGTCGTTAAGTTGGGCTATATATTAAGTGAATTATTCGAATTTGTGATGTCGATTGTTAGCAGTTACGTGTTTTTCTAGTTAAGGCGCCAAGATTATAGAAGGTTCGATTATTAATAGTTCAAGATTATCGAAGAATTTAATACCTGAAATTTGTATTCACAAGGATTTTACCAATATTTACCGATACTTACTTATTAAAAAAGGCAAAATGTTATGGCCAAATTTCCTTTTCGTTACAATATTTATTCAAAGTATTATTTTTTATAACTGAACACAAATACAAACTCAAGTTTTGTCACCTTCTTCAAGGGAAAGTATTTTACGAATATTTGGCAATAAGAAAGGCAAAATATATAATTTTGTCTTTTTTCCCATTTATTAAAATAATTATTCAAAACATCGTTTTTTATAGTTGAACGCAACTGCAAAATTATTTTAAAAATTTCTTCAAGAGCATCACCATGAAGAGGTATGAAATTTGAATTCAATTCAGTTTTAAATAACTACACAGCTAGGCTTATAAAATTACTTCACACGGTTTCAAGCGTGTTTCCGCTGTAAAATACGTGTTTGTTTTCCTTATTTTATAGTAATCAATTAATTTTTCTTTTATTCTGTAATTTCTATAACAATACTAACAACAAATTTCCATCACTAGTAACATTTGAACAATGAAATATTTTCAACTTTTCAAAATAATTTTAATTTATAAATTATTACTGACTTAATTTAAAAAAGCAACAATTTAATTCCCGGTGAAGCCAATATAGATGTCAATATCGAAGTACTTAAAAATATCGAAGTATAAAAATAAACACAAATGTAAGTATTTAATACGTTTTTTTAGTCAATTTTCAATCAGTGAAAACTTGTAAAACCATATGGGAAATGGTAAACAGAAAACTTCTAATAACTTCAAACTCCTATTTTTTTACTAGACTTTCCTTGGAAAATCAAACATTAAAACATTTCCGGAAATATGCTTAATACAGATGTCCAAAAATTGCTTCTGCTTTCATGAAATATCATAGTAAATGATGCATTGTAGAAATAATATAACATAAAAAAATCCTAAGCTTTATACTTCCAGGTCGCTTACAGCATCTCAGTAACCACTTCATTTCTTAAGTTATAAACTTGGGAAACAATGCATTTACTTTTATTTTTCTGTGCATCCATTAACGAAAATTCGTAACTAATATTTGGTTCTCCTCATACGACGTAAGCCGTCTGAACTAGATAATAATACATACAATGTAAATTATTTATTTTAAATCAATGAGTTAATATTAGAATAGGGCGATTCGTTTTTTATTTTTTATTTTTTAAGAATTGTTTTTTAAAATGAAGTGACAATTTAATATCGACTAAATTCAACCGGGTTATATACAATATACCTCAGGAATAACCTTTAGGATAGTAACCGTCATATTTTCAAATAAAAACATATTAATACTTTCACTATTTAAAATACCTCATGCTTTATTTTCAAAGTTACTACAGACTAGAGTGTTGAACAAAGTCACAATACACTCATTGTTATGAAAATCGTAAGAATATCGTATGACAAATCCTAGCACTTGTAGACCATTCTGACAGATTTCAATTTTATAATTGTGTAAAGTTACATTTTCGTCCATAAATGCGAGATTCCGTACAAATAGTCAGTCTATTTAACACAATTACATTAAAAAATGTGCAATGAATACGTCATCATTGCACATTTGATCGTATTAAAACGTACCTAATAAAATGTAACTTCAGTAAAATACTGAGTCAATGTCACTTTGAAACAGTTTACAATCATATTGCTTTTCAACCTCTAAGAACTGTTTAAAATCATTGTCAAAGCAACGAGCAGTACTGAAAACTTAGGGCAAATCATTAATCATAACGAGAAATAAAGGTGGGCCAAAATTATGAGCTGGACGTTTTGTTAATTAATGCATTCATTGTATAAATTTACTTGCCGTCGTAGTGATTGTAAAAAAAATATAGAGACAGAACCAAGAAAAAGAATTGTCAGTAAAATTATAGTATTGTTACATTCCTATTCCATTATTCATTACTTTTACTCCTTTCACTCTGTTTTCATTAGAAATTTACTTTTATATTCTAGTACATTATTCGTAATGATGCGTTCAACATTAAGGCAATACTATAACATTTTTCTCATCTTTATTATTCAATGCTTTTGGGAAAACACAATTAGTTCTATCAGATTTAAGCTTTTGACTATTGAATAGTCTTATTTCACATTTCATTGGAGGGCTACTTTTTCTATTTTTTGTGGAAAGTTAATACTTGCTTTGTTATAACTGTCAGTACCTTTTATAAGCATACATGTAAATAGAGCTTTTTATATCTAGCTGTATTTGTTGTGTTATGAAATGATTGTGAACTAGTAGGTCTCACTAGATGTTATCAATTTATCGTAAAAGATATTATTTTACACAAATAAAGAATAACCCCTTTTTTCTAAACGAAAAATTAGTTTATTTTTTATTACATTTTATGCTACTGGAATGATTCATAAAAACTTTCCCGTATTATCCCGTATACGTATATCCAATAATGATTGCCTCCTCCATAATTTTTACAGCTTTCATAGTATAATAGCTACACCCAGTGCAATATTTACGTTGTTAAATCTAAATGCAGGATCAGTTTAAAAATACAATTAGAAGTTTTATGGTCATCCGAGAATAACGTAGAAAATCGATTTCCCGTAATTATTGAATATTAATAAAAAAAAAATAAATAATGGTTTAGGAATTATTTAATAAGAACAGTGCACATATAATACAGTCTTGACGGATTTCTTAAGTCGATATTTATTGAAGTAAATTTTAACGCGGGGACCCAAAATGGTTTGGAAAATTACTTCCGCGTCATAAAAACGTAATAATAACAAAAAAAAATTAAGTTCAAAATTAACGCCAGGAAATGGCAGTGAAAATCAGATCGCCTCCATCCTTAACTTTAAAAAGTTTTCCATTGGCCTGCGCATCATCGCCGAGAGATAGCTGATTTACGATACTCTTTTATGTAAAAAGTTTGATTTTTGTCGACTATTTTAAACATACGACCTTTTCGTAGCACGCTTCCTTCTACAAAGTATTTAAAAGTTAGGTACTTTGTTTATATTACTTTCTTTTTACCATTATTTTCACGCACGCACGCAAACAAGCACGTAAGCACGTTCACATACACGCGTGGATTATAAAGAGGTAAAAGATTAAAGGAAATTTCATATAACCGATGTACGAAACCCTAAAGCGTGAATTAACAACTACTAAAAATAAACTTATTTCAAAGGAAAAATAAATTTGGACGTCATAGACAGTATTAAGCATAAGATCTTTTCTTAGCACTAAAGCATTCATCTACTTTGTTCATTTTCACTCCTTCTCAATCTTTTTTTTACGCAAGCACGCACACACACACATGCAATCACGTTAGCACACCAGCGAGGATTCTAAAGTTGGAAAAGATTAATATAAATCATATGTCACCTAGGTACAAAAGAACAAAGTGTGAATTTGCAACTACTAAAAACAAAGATTTTCTGAAGGGAAATATTTCTAATTAAACACCTATTTCACAAAATGCTTCGAGGAATATTATGTTAAATTTGCAAGAATATTACTAGTAACTTCAAATACAGATGGCGACACCGTTATCTAGAATTTAATTATATTACTTACCAATCATTATTATCATTATATTACTACCTTTTTCTCGCGTCTTCGTACGAGTAAACTAAGTGATGTAGCTAAGTGTTGACTCATATAATTTGCCTCTTTTCAAGCTTTTTTTACAAAAGGAAGAAAATTTTATAAACCATCCTTCACCACTCGGATGTTAATATACGGCAAAATAAATCTTATAGAATTTTCCTTATGGGCAAATATTACATAATCAAATAACGGACATCATGAAAAATGGGTACTGTCTCTTGAGAACAACTTCAGATTTCAAACCAATACGTTAGTTCGGTCTGTAATGTGCTTTATGTGGATTCATCAAGAAATTATGGAGTTGTAGGATGCACCCATCAAAAGTTTCGCAACATGCTCTCATCAAAACTTTCGCATTTAAAATATTAGTTGGATGCATTCATGAAATAATTGTGTTCTTAATTGTATCGAGAATCTAAACACTAAGCCATTGCAGGCAACGTTATGAAGGAAAATTGCTTGAAAACAAAAACGCAATATGACACCATTTTACCTTACTACGGCCAATTGTATTCTATTAAAATAATTTAGAAGAAGAGGGCTAGTATCTCAGACAATTTGCTTACGTAAATATTCTTATAAATTCCTGTAATTAAGCGCATTGTTAAATACGTCGACTTATAGGTAGCATTAAACCACATTGATTACTCAGTTTGTCATTATAGCTTATTTGTGCCAATAGAATCCAGCAACCTACAATAAAATAAGTTAAATTGATTTTGCCATCATTGTTTTTGCCATTAACTTCTTCTTTACAATCGCAAGAGTCCCTTCCAGGCCTTGGCCGCTTCTACTCCTTCCAGCGTCTCCTATCAGTTGCGACTCGTTTCCAATTACTTATGTTCATCCATCTACAGGGTGGCTTATCTCTTGGTCGATTACCTCTGGATTTTTTTAATGTTAATATTTTAATAGGATTTTACTCTGGGCTTCTCCACATGTGACATGAGCTTCCCCATCAATCCATCTTAATCTTTTACTATGGATTACATGAGTAATTTGTGGTTGTCCGCAAAGTGTACAGAGTTCAAAATTATACCAACCGCTCCATCTACCCTCTTCTTGCACTGGGCCAAATATAGCTCTGAGGACCTGAGGATCTTTCGCTCAAACCGTTATATGTCTATGTTTAGGGTCTACTAGTACGACTGGTAGAATTAGCGTTTTATAGATTTTTAGTTTATTCTTCCGACTGATGAGTTTAGACAGACTCAGTTGTCTTCTCAGTCCAAATAAAACATTTATTTCTCGTTTTAATTCTGTTATCAATTTCTGCTCTTACTTTATTTTTGTCGTTAATTACTGCGCCAAGATATTTAAATTCATCCACTTTTTCAAAGGTGTAACCATTTATGCACAAAGGGGAAATATAATTTACTATTATACAATGTGAGATTTCCATGTATTTAGTTTTATCCTGGTTGACAGTTAGACCCATATTTCTTGCAGAGAATTTAAAGGCTGAAAAGGCTTCTTTAACTATCCTTTCTGACCTTCCAACAATATCTATGTCATCTGCATATACCAATATTTGTAGATATCTATTCCACAGAGTTCCTCCTAAGTCTAAACCACTGTCTCTAATGCACTTTTCCAGAGCTAGATTGAATAATAGATAGGCAAGGGAATTTCCCTGGTGTAGGCCTCTTTCCATTATAAGAGGTTGTGGTAGCCGGGTTTGGATCTTAACCCTACATCTCACTCTAGGAAGCGTTGCTCCAGTTAAATCTATAAGCTTATTGGAAATTCCAAATTTATCCATTGCTATCGTATGCCGCCTTAAAACCTATATATAAGTGATAGATGTAAATATTGTATTCTTTAGATTTTTCCAAGATTTGTCTTGAATTTGATCAATAGTGGATGTTTGGGTTCTAAATCCACATTGATATTTCACAATTTCTGTATCAGGAAAGGGTAAGAGTCTAGTAAATAGCAGGTTGGAGAATATTTTATATACCGTATTAAGAAGTGTAATGCCCCTATAGTTATGACATTCAAGTTGGTCTTATTTTCTAAAAATAGGGCAAATGGAGCCTTCTTCTCATTCAATGGGTATTTTCTCTATACATCCAAATGTTTACCAATTATCGTCAATAAGGATTTATCAATATGCGTAAAATGAGGGTAGTTAAAAAATTTCTGGCGGGTACCTCAAAAACAAGACGTGATACAAATATAAAATATCTACTGTCACATACTGTACTTAATGGCAATCTATTATCACGATCTGTTTTGTAGATACCGATATTGTATCTAATATTTTTATTTTTCAATAAGAAATTTGCACTCTATTATGGTAGTAATTTTTACACTTGATAATTGAATACACGTTAAAATTATATATTGCAATGTTTACTGGAAATACTGTAAAGGCAACCGGAATTCCTATCATCAGTATTGACTAGTAGCCGAAGTGGAGCGAAAAGTCGCTCCATGTTCACCGCTCCGTAGATGCACTGCCAACTCGAGAAAAGTCAAATTGACAGAGCGTATTGGAAGCAAACATACTAGATTTTCCACATGGTAATAAGTCTGTTAATGGATGTATTACTAGATTATATAATATGATAACTGTATTGTATAGATGCAATCGTTAAGCTAGGCTATATATTAAGTGAGCTTTCCGAATTTGTGATATAGATTGTCAGCTGTTAAGCATTTTTCTATTTACGTAAGGTGCTAAGATTACAGAAGATCCGCGATGAATTTAATAACTGAAATTTATATTCCTAAGCATTTTACCGATATTTGACAGTAAAGAATGGTGAAATTATATGGGCCTAATTTTCATTTTCGTTAAAAAATCTTAGAAAAATTGTATTTATTACACATTGATAAGCCTTTAAAAAAGAGAAAAAAAAGTTAAAAAGATTAGCCTGTTAACTACCATGACACTAGCAACTAGATTAAAATGAGTTCACGCGAATTAAGCTAAAGACAAATTATTCCTTATAAAATAATATATTCTTTAATAAGCAAGAAATGTCAGATTTTTTCTTTTGCGAATAGCTCTGTGATCAAATTCAAATAAGAAGGCATCAAATGCCAAAAAAACTTCCAAGCCAAGTGAAAACCTTTGAAAATATTGAAACGTTTCCCATTTTAATATCTACATTAATTTAATTTCACAGAAATTGAACTTCATGAAGCATTCTTATTTGAATTAGGATTCTCTTTAAGATTCGAAAAAGAAATAAGCGCAAATAAAACCAACTCGAATTATTTGACTCGCTCGCCCGATGCTTTAATCATTTTATCAAAACTATTTATATATATACATTTTCGTTTACTAATGCAAATATTTGATTTAAATCGAGGCTGAAATCAGTATTCATTTTTTGTACACTTTCAAATATTCCATATTGAATATATTTGGCGTTAATTTTGTAGAAATTCATTATTCTACGTGATGTAGTATTATTTTTGCTTTCTATAAGCCCTTTACCACGACCTAGGTTTCGTTGTATTACATCTTCAGGTGGGCAATTTATTTTTTTTACAGGTGAGCAAGTAAATATATATCTTTACTAATTTTATGCTCTCAGATTTTTTACGATTTTGTTATATGTGTTTTTATATAAATGTTAACACGTAACTAACCATAATGTGTCCATCCTTTTGGTTTCGTCACAGAAAAATTAAATGTGTTGTTTCATTCAAATGTTAAAATTGTGACGTTACTTTTTGCATGTCAAAGACAGACAAAGTAGTAAATAATTAATACCTAATACTAAAGGATATAATATTCCAACCTTTAGAAGTAGTGAAGTAAGCCAATAATCACCGTTATGGGACGAATTCAACAAATAATTCAATTAAAAGATTTAGCCCATTTTTATACGAAACTTGTTAATAATTTAACGAATATGCCTAATTCAAAATTATTCGAGCTCCTTAAGAAATCAATTTTCATATATAGCGCCTCGTTTGAAGTTTTATGAGGAGTAAAATCAGAGCGTTAAAAAAGTGTAACCGTTAGATGGCCTACCAGCCCTACATTTTTGCGCATCTGTAGTGATATATCAATATGTTTATTTGTCATTTTTTATGGCGTAATCGCAATAACGGAGAATGTCATACACGTAGTTTACTATAGTTCGCATATATAAAAATTTAGTTATTAAATGGCATAATGTACGAATATTTGGTGTCTTCTATACTACAAAATTAAAAGGTTCCTTTTAATTTTACCATCTCAGTCTGACGTTACTTATTGTTTTTAATTTTCTTGTTGTATAAATTTGATTTTATTCATTTATGTTTTGCTTGAAAATAATTATGTTGTCACCATTTTTTTATTGAAGAATTTTCCATTTACATTTAATGATATTCCTATTTTTATTTATATACAGTGTTACCTATTTTATACATTCAAGACAATCCTACTTAAGGAGTAAACTTCAATCGGGCGTCGGAACTAACACGCACAATTTTTTTTTACATACATGGTAACACGTAACTGAAGTGTTGTATCTCTCTCTGAATAAAGTTTAAATATTAACCTAAGCGTTCTGTCTTTTATTCGACGTCTACACCTATTTCATTTGTATTTATGCTCATTCATTGATAATACACCAAAAGCAAATTTAAAAGATTAAACATCGCAAGTAGTAATCACATCGTGGAAACAATTTTCTCTTCGAAAAAGTTTAACGAACAACTCGAAATCATTAAGCTCAATCGAACTCGTCATCCGAGACCAACTAATCATTGCAATATCTCCCCGGGGGAAACCACACTCCCAAAATGGCATTCACCCTGATGATTATTTTGCGCGTCTGAAAGCGAGATTATTAATAAAGTTTATATTATTGATATTGTCCATTCGGATTATGTTTATTTTGTTTGTTAAGTTTTAATTAATATTTGATGAGGAGTCAGGGTGAGTTTCGCAGTGAAAATGAGTTATTAGCCTTTATTTGTTTGGGGTTAAATGAGATTTGGGAATATAAGGTCCTCGTGTGATATTTGAGTATTTGATAGTTACAGTTGAGCCTTTATTGGCGATTTGTAAAGTTATTATCTGGCTTTAAAACGCATTAAGTTGTTAACTTTCGCAACCCGTATTTAATTTATGTTTATTGGGGTAATAAATGGGGCAATGGTATATTTGATAGAAGCGATAACTCAACCCATTGACGTTTAGTACCTTAATAATTGTTTGCTAAAATTCATGTTTAGTATCGCACAAAAGTCAGAAACAATATTTGTTTCTAAAATACTCGTATTTATGTTGCCACTTTCAAAACATAGTAGCCTTGAGACTACCTGTAGTAAGAATCCAGCTGTACCTCTAATAAGAATACAGAAATACATCTAGTAAGAATACAGCTGTACCTCTAGTAAGCACCTCTAGTAAGAATCCAGCTACCCCTAGTAAGAATTAACCCGTCCTCTAACTTATACTAACCAACACTCGTTACATCTATTCATATACTTTTTGCAATGGATAGCAAGATATATATTTACCTAACAAAACAATTAAATTAATATTTATTATTAATTTTCTGTGATTATCAAAGAAATTATTTCTTAAAAGAAGCAATCATATCAGATTTCTACTTAATTATAACTTTGAAGAGCAGTTTTTTGCTTATTGGGCAACCATTATGTGGATGTATGTATGTATCAGTATTCATATCCACATATGGTATATGTAACTATCTACTGTACTAGTAATACTTGCTGCATTACTGTACCGATCCGATTAGGTAACTTTCTGTGGATAATAAAATAAATAATTGATTTGAAATAATTTATTTATTTACGGTTATCATTTAGACATGTTCATTTTCTTGAAAAGTTTATCCATTTTTTATTCGTAAGTAATGGACATATAAACAAAAATTACCAGCATCATTTGTTTACGATTTACAATTTCACTGAACTATCTAATAATAAAAATATAACTGCAGGGAAATAAATGTTTTTGAAACAAGTCATAATTATTAATTACCCTATTCCGTGTGAGTTGCTCCAGATGTTTTCCCTAGTGACCTAGTTATTTCTAATTTAATCCTTTAAATTCATTAATTCAACTTTTAATCCACCTTTAATGCCCAGAAACTATCTAAATATTAAAAGACGATTGGGTGAATGAGATTATTGTAATATGACGGATATCTATACGAAATATATTTAAGCACGAAATATATTTAAGAAACTTTATGATGTTACCATATCTACTCATTTTGATAGCGATTTTTAAACCCTTTCTGCTTTTTCAGCTAAGTCGGTGTCGATACAATACTGAACTGATTCAATCTTTTTTTCTTACCTTTAAAAGAAATAACGAGTAACTAAAGGTCATAATCAGTTTATTACACGTTTGTTACATTAACGTACTCGTATTTAAATAAAAAATGCGCGCTATCGGTATATTAAGTGAATCTACAAAAAATATTATAAAACTGTTACAATATCATCTGAAGTAGGTACTTGAAATTCCATTAATCAATTGGTAATAGTAACTTATTCTTCTAATCCATTGTCTCTTTTTATCCATGCTTTCTCTTTATTCTTATGGGCATTACAAAAAATCTCAAAGACCACCACAAGCTATCTTCATACAACAGCAATATCTGAATATCGAAGGACAATACACCCTAAAGGCGAATATGCTTCATTTATAAAATACAATCAGCATACTGGCAGCACATCTTGCCGGCGCCGCGCACTGCGTCGCACAGACGGACAGATGCGCCATAAAACACTTTTATGACGGAGGGCGCGTGCACAGTGATATTAAAGTGTTGCTGTTTTTACGTAAACATGTCATAGAGAGCCCCGTTCGAGTGCCGTCGAGCTACTTTTTATCATCGTTTTTTTATTTTATTTTATTGTCGCCTCAGTAAAACAAGATAGTCTAAGAGTCCCGTTTAGCGAGTCCCCCGGGTGCCCGTAAAATATATTGTTTTCTGTTATAAGTGTTTCGGGTCTTCTGATTTTTGATGCTGCTGGCTTACTCTTTTTTCTCTTGGAATTTTTAATTTAATAATATTTTCCCTCTGAAGTTTTAATGTGATATCATTTTTAACGCAGGAGTAAGCATCAAGAATTTACACACAAACATCTAGGAAACTCTGCAAGGACAAGTACAAATAGATAAAAGTATTACTGCAGATGAACAGCCATATTGTTTCATTTCATCTTTAATTTTATACGAATTATCAGAACATTGGTGTAAAACGTGGATTGGCATGCAAGTGGATTCGCAATGCTCCGATGTATTGAATAACCTATATTTGATTTAAGCCTCATGTGACGGTTAGCGTCAATAGAAATAAAAAACATCACATCATATAAATAGAGCATAGAAATATTATTAACTACATTAAATTGATAGAATTTTCTCGTAGACGTGAGCCATATACATATCAAAATAAACAAGTACAGAGAGGACGGGGGTTTCGAGGAAAATCTTACTTTCACCAAAGTCAATTAATTTAATTTAATGAAAATCGTTAGAAATATTTTGCATTAAAATTCTATGCGTCCTTTTTTACGAAATATGAATAAAACAGTCAGCAAATTTTGAGAAAAAAAGATGTTTTAATCTCATTTTTTCATCAGTGACTTACTCTCGTTTCAATAGTATAGTATAAAACAGTAATAATTTCTTGTTGCGTTAATAATATTCTATTTCTATATCAGGTTTGAGCAAAATCTTTTCAACTGTTATTAAGAAAATGTTACTTTCCATTTTTTCGTCACATTTAAAGAATAAAAATGAAAACAGGTCGGTTTATTTGTAACGGGACTCCAAATATCGAATTGTAATAAAATCCATTTTATTAAAATTCAAATTTTGATAAGGTCCATTAGTCGTAGTTTCCGAATGTTTGCAAGTACTTTATTATCTCCTTTACTACTGGAAAAAAGAAAACTCTATTCGGCAACATGTTGGGCGGCTCGACACTATGACATAAATCGGTTGTCAGGGATTTTGGAGTTTTTTTTATGAAAAACTGAAATTCTGTTCTCACTAAGATAATGTTTTTTATACATTGACCCAAATTTTAGTATTCATCTCCCGTTCAACGAAGGGATTTAAAAACCGTTATACTTTTATGAATTTATATTGTTCGCTAATTAAAAATATTCCCGAATATTGGTCCCATAATTTAATTGATTACTGCAAATTAGACAGAGGTAGAATGAAAAAATTAGAAAATAAATTCTTGAGTATTTTTTGTTACAGACTGGATCTTAGTCGAGGATATAAATCCTATGAAATCCAACTACAGAGATACAATTTGTTATCATTAGCTACGCCGAGAAAAATATCAATGTATTATATTTATACAAAATTATACAACTTTGACCGTTCTTCTCTTCTCTTTGTTCACAACTTCAATACCCGATTCAAGTCCCGTAAAGCTTCACCGAGATTATTTTTAATCCAATTTTGTAACGATAATATTTTTTTTATTATCTCATGACTCGAATGGGCTGATTGCATAACGATATTATTTCCGAATATCTTTCTTTGGACATTTTTGAACGGAAATACATTTAAAAAGGAAATACAAAATACACTATTTTCAAATTAAAGCCGACTAAAATAGAATTAATTATCATTTCAGTATATATAAAATAAAAAAAATTCGAAGTTAAAACTAATTATCTTATATTCTCTTATGTAATAAAAAACATATTATCTTATGTAATAAATTAAACTAATAAAAGTAACCCATAAAGTATATATATATATATATATATATATATATATATATATATATACATATATATATAATCTTAACCATTTTGTGAACACATAATTAAAGTTATAGTCCAGTTTTATAACATATACCTTTCTTTAAACACTTACGTGCTGCAACCTGTTATGTAAGACTTTGAATAAATAAATAACTTAGTTTTGCTTCTAAATAAAGCAATAATTATGCAACTTCTTAAAACTCTTCATATTTAAATCTGATATAGAGTTAAAATTTACTAAAAATACAAAGTTTTGTATCTGGGCGATTATAATACTACCACTTATAATTAAAAGTTCCATTGAAAAACCTGTCAAGCACGAGTGCAATTCGTACTAAAAGGGTTTTGTACACATTTATACATAATATACCTATTAAACAATCCACGAAATTTTATTTTTTTAACGAAAATATTTTGCCTACTATATCTATCACAGGCACATATATGAATAATTATTTTTTTATTTGATATAACTACAAATTAACTATTAACTATTTTTTCTTTACTTATGCTGAAGACCTTGCTTCTTGCCAAATTTGTGATTCTAGATCAATGGAAAGTGCCCTATAGGTTTTAATTTATGTGTCAAAATATACGGCATAAATATCATATTTGTTAGGGTTCTTCCCGATTGCGTTGACTTAGAAGTTTAATTTTTTAAAGCTCCATGGAGCCTAAATCTAAATATTTGGTATGAATTTCCACTTGATACCTTCACACGTTCCTGAGAAAAAATATCTTGACAGACCGATAGACGGAAAACGAAATGATCCCATAAAGGTTCCTTTTCTTTCTTTTAAGGAACGAAACCCTAAAAATGAAGACAAGTTCATTGATGTACTTTGTACATATAGTACGGATAACTTACCAAAAGATATAAATGTGACGGCATTGATGAAAATGAAAAATTGGGAAAGATTTTGTGAGATAGAAATGGATAAATTCTAGACTTATTTTTAAAAGTAATAATTAAGTGTGAATGTGAACATCCTTGTCAGTCCCTCATCACTAAGAATCGTGCCTCTGACGACGAAGTCTGTCGAGTGTAAATGAAAACCTGTAAATCCCAGAAGTAATCAAATGAGATTTATAAAAACGGCTTTTAGAGCTTGCCAACTTTGGCGTAGATAGATGAAGTTGATACTGGTGGATGTATGTAATATTTTAGTAGTTTATTAAAAGTTTCGTCGCTTTACCTACGCGTTTGTTAATACTTATTGTTCAATGTATGGTTTCCGATGATTACTTTAAAAGTAATTAGTGGAAGTGACTGGATTTTTCGATTTTCTGACGCGATCCTTGTCAAATATTTTACCAAACCATGAACAGTGTTTGGACTTCCTATGAAAACTTATTATACATCAGAATCATTTAAAAAAATCATAATAAAATTAAACTTTATGCTATATTAAGAGTAATGTAGTGAAACTTGAAACATTTATAAATTCATAATATATCCCCACGTGACTCCTTTAAACTTTTTAGCCCTATGAACACGAAAATCTGGTTAAAATTTGACTATGGAAATTGAAGATACACCACAGAATTCTGCAACATTGAACAGCATAGAACCGTGATTGAATTTGTATAATCTTATGGGTCATCCCCAGTAATTTCTATTGGGGGGTGACCTAAATTTTCTCTTCAAATTCACGGGAACTTATCACCGATGTGGAGTAAACTTATCGAATTTAGAATCGTTTCACGTGTATTGCCATAAACTAGAAAAATAACTATATTATTAGTAGATAGGTAATTAAATAAGTAAGTGTAGATACAAAATCAAATCACATTGCTAAGTCATCATCATCAAAAGCACAACAGCCCTCTACAGGCCAAGGCTGACTTGCTAATCCCCCTCCACTTGCCCCTGTCTGACGCGATGGCCCTCCACCCATGGGAGGTTCTTTTCAATGTCATCTAGCCAACGTGTTGGTGGTAGTCCTTTTCACCTAGTACCCTCAATCTTCGAAAAATTACTTTTTTGACAGGAAAATATAAGCATATCTGTAAAGATGGCCAAGTCACCTAATACGTAATGGTTTTATGGTTCTCACAACATTGGTTCCGCCGTATTTGTCATATTTTCTGTAAATTTTATTGTTGTGAAGAGTTCTCCACACGTTGTTCTCTCGAATAGGACGAAAAATCCTTCTGAAAATGTTTCTTTCAAAAATGAGTAGTTTTTTTCCTCTGTTTTATTAAGGGTCCAGCATTAACTTTAGTAAGTGGGTAGGTAAAATAATATATACTGTTAAATGACGGAATAATCAAAAAATAGAATAGTGTTAAAGGTGCATCCATTAATTAGGTGAGCTCAATATGGAGGAGAGGATGGGTAAAAAACACCTGATTTCATTGAAAGGGATGAAAATTTTATTCATGAAAAATTTATCTCAATGAAAATTTTACCACAGTTTTTTTGTTCAGAGAATATACATTATTATAAAAGATAAAATTTTGTAATAGAAAAGCAATCATTCAATCAATAGTAATTATTCACACAAGTGTTATATTTCAATTGGCGGGTTCATTTCGCGCCGATTGATTTCACTGCGTGTCAGTCAGTCGTGATATCTGCAACGCAAAAACCGATATTATTGTGTTCAACATGAATTTATACCAAAATTTTTATAATACGTATATTAAGCGATATGTCTTAATATACGTATAAAATCTTGATGGATATGCCTTATCATCTTCATCGATGTAACATTATTGTACTATAATTTGAAAAGCAATTTTTAATGTATTATTTACTATTACTAAATTTGATTAAATTAGTTAAAATGTACCTTAAACATACGAGCATTTTTCCTCTTATTTCACCAAAAAATGTGGTATATAAAAGATATCAGTATTAACGCTTAGGTATTAGTGGTTTGAAGTACAGTATATGAACATATCAAATAAATGTAATTATTTAAAATTTATAGGATAACTCTCACGTGAGGAGGAGGGCGATTCTCACCCCATCTCACTAAATCTCACTAAAGTTATCCAAATTTTAAAAAAATAACACCTCGCATAATTAATAAACGTCCCCCTAAACATGTAAATATGTATGCACAGGGGTACATAACCTTGAAGTACTAATTACTATGAAGTCAAAAGAGCACATATCATTATATGTCCGTTTGTATATATGTACATATGTACACATTTATTTATGTATACATAAATATATTTAGGTTCATTAAACACCACAAAAATCTGTTTCGATTTCAATAAATGAGGCATAATTAAAATTGAATTTATCGTAAGTTCGTCACATTGTCAGTAACATGGGATATCATTGGCACTAAAATGTAGAATTAAACTTTTATACGAAACAATTTAACCAATATCAAGTAAGCACTGAATATGAAGTGCAATGAAAATTACGAAATAACGTAAATATGAGTACTAAGTTTGAAGACTTGTGATACAATATAGTTTCTGAACGTAAATAAATTGTGAATACTGAATGTATTTGGCGTTAATTTTGTAGAAATTCATTATAACTTAATTTTTATTCACAACTAAATTAAACTACCTAATTTAGTATTATTTCTACTTTATTTAAATTCTTAATTATAACCTAAATCTTTAGAAATTGCCCACCTAAAGATGTTGTCATGCAACGAAACCAAGGTTGAAGTTAAGAGTTGAAACAAAATAGAAATAATACTACATCACGTAGTTTCATTTAGTTGTGGATAAAAATTATGTGATAAATAAATTTGCAAAATACGTCTACTGGTAGACATTTTTAGAGTTGATGTCAAATGAAATGAAGGCAAGCGTGTGTGAATGTGACCATGTTCCTGAGAGAGGAGAGAATCGACTTAGTACCAATTCCAAAAATCTCTAGCAGTAGTAATATTCTTCAAATTTATTTATGTTCAGAAATAATATTGAACCGCAAAAGTTTCAACTAAATACTTTCAACTAAGTTTTCAGTACAATTCTTATTCGGTTAATTTGAAGTTAATTAATTCTAATATCACCAAGCCTTTGCATATATACATATATTCAAAATATATTTATTATTATTATTATTATATTTATTACAATTAAATTTGGTGATTAAATTCTGCTTTAAAAATCTTATATGAAGATATTCTATTATTATAAAATCGAAAGTGAATTTATTTGTCTCTCTTCCACGGTCAACCCCCGTGAAAGTTCAGTCTATTTCATGAATGAACACAGGATGCTTTTTATCCCGAGACAAAATTTATTTTTTTTGGTAATTAAATTATATATATTTTATTTGCGACTGAAGCCACAGGTCAACTTTAGTAGTATATACTAGTATCATTAAGAAAAGGAGGACGCATATCATTGTAGTATCAATTTCCGATCGCCACTAAAATTCAGTTACCATTTGAATGCCAAATTAAAATTTCGATTAAATCTAAAAGTTAACCAAATGGAAATCGGTTTCTATGAAGTGATAGTAAAAATTATTCTATGGATTTTCACTTACCCTCATTTTTCAATTCCCATTGACGGTAAACCATTTGAATTTGGTAAATTTATAGGTCAATTCATTCTGCTAACCCCTAAATATTGCTGGTTTATACTTCGATGTTACTAAATAATATCGCTCGAATACACAATTCGCAATTACAGAGGATATTTCAGAACAAAATATGGTCTCGTTCAATAATGAACATGATTAACAATGAATCATTTGCTTATTATTCGGTACTTACCATCAAATTTCAATAACCAAATTCCGTTATTTTGCTCTGTTTCGAACACTGATTTCCATAATTTGAGAATAGATTGCGAACATTTATTTCAATGGGTATATAGACCAACCGAAAGTTGACTAAATTATTGGAACAAGATCATTAATTCGATGAGGTTTTTGTTTTAGTCTTCTTTTTTATACATTGAGTAATTAATTTTTTGGAGATGTTCTATTACATATAATGAATGAAAAATCAAGAATTTACATAGATATTCAATTCGTAATAATACAAAACCAGTAAAATATATTATATGTATTTGTTTGCGCCTGTCTTTCATTGGGTAGATAGCCTAAAGCACTAGACCCATTTCCATTAAATGTTGTGTTTGTGCAAATTCCTACTAAAATCTACAAGTCACAATAAGTCATTTTCTGTAATGTATTCCAACCTCAAAATTTACCGACTTAAAAAAATTATTAAAAATTGATTTTCTCACAAATACGTCCAAGCCTTTCTTTAAACTTTTCACATCATTAGTACTTCATAAACTAAATATTACGCCATAACTTTTCCCCGGGAAAATTTTATTGTTTTAAACAAATTGTGCACGTTAATAAATTGCGAAACCGAGGATTGGTTAGGGTATTAAACAAATTGCACCCCTTAATATATTGCGAGAACGGAGTTCGACGCTGTAGAAATGCAGAATAATGATTAAAGATTTATGTGCCTTTAAGTACAAAGATTTTATAAGCCAAAAATATGAGAAAATAATAAAGTTTTATCACAGTACCAAAAAAATTAATTTCATTCTGATGGATTGTCGTTTTCTCTACACTGTATTACGATATGGCATATTAGAATACGGCTTTTAAAATGGCTTCAATACAGAAGTAAGTGCAGTCATATTATTAACGAAGAACAAAGCTATATTTTATTTTTATCCACGACGGAACGGAGTAGGTTTATACGTTTAGGGTGAGAGGCTGTTTCTTTGTTTGTTTGTGTGTGCGAACAAATGTTCCCATTTATCTCCAAAACGGTTTGACGGATTTCGATACGGTTTTCTGTAAAATGTTTGAGATTCATTGGCAATAGTTATTACGATCACTCATCAGTGGATGCCAATTACTCATCAGTGGATGCCGCCATAAATATTTTGTTGCAAACCAATGTTTCCATTTGTCTCTCAAAAGGTTTGACCAATTTAGATACCGTTTTCTGCAAAATATTTGGAACTAATCGAAAATCCTTTGTTGGGTTTGTAATTATATTCATAGGCTATTACTTTCTTTTAGTCGGGTTTTTTTTTTAAATATTTAATCGTTTTTCAATTACGACAACGCCGTGTTTTTTTTTCAAAATTTATAAATGCCTATATTGTATCTCAGCTTCTAAGTCAACGTATTAAAAAAGAAACTAACCCCATATTTTGACACTCACATATAATTCAGAAACCTATAGGGTACTTCCCTTTGACCTAGAACCATAAAATTTGGCAAAAAGCTAGGAGAATCTGAAAATCGTTAATTTGTAGTTATATAACATAAAAAAAATATTCTTTTAAATATGAACCTGTGAAAGATATGGTAGGATATAGATTATATATATATATATATATATATATATATATATATATATGTATATATATATATATATATATATATATATATATTTTATATACATTTTTGTTACGAAGAATTCCAATTTTGTAAATAGTTTAATAAGATTGTTAGGTACCCTTAATTTTTTATAGATGTCTATATGTGCATGGAACCCTCGTATTGCGAGTGTCACTCGTACTTGACATTTTCTTGAAGTCATTTCACTTTTCCAAAAATTTATTTTTGAAAAAAAAAGGTGTCAGGTAAAACAACATTTACACAATAATAAATCGTTTCGAATGGTAATTTTTTTATCTCTTTTTGTGATACGAAAATAATAACATAAATCTCGTACATACGCCTCCATTTTTTACTCATTTTTAATAAATTGTAACTTTGCTTCGTTCCATCTTACACCTACGCGCCGATGTCCTCTGGCGGCGAAAATTCGTACCAAAAATCTGTAAAACATCAATCTCCCCAGCGCCGGAATTCCGTTTAATCTTCGTGCCGACACGCGCTTAAACGCGAGCTCCGCCGCCGTACGAACAAATAGTCCGTCTTAATTGGCCCTCCTACTGACCCCTGCACAATTTCGCACAAAGGGAAAGCACTTTATTCGCATAAAGCGGTGCGTATCTCTAAACCCATTATGGCTACTCGAATAACAAAGGCGAAAAGGGGACGCGGGGCCTTGTTAATAAAATATATATTCAGCTCACTCTTATCATATTTACGGGAGTTGATGCCTCTTCAATTGTATATAGCAAATATAACGTGGGTTTGTATCGCGTTTATTTTAGTCTCGTTTAGTATTTTGACGTTGGCGGAGCGATGCGATTAGTTTAAGGACGCGGTCGCTCGTAAAACACAAGCTTGGATGTCTACGTCACGAGCTGAAATATTGTGCCGACTGCGGCCGCGAATGAGTGAATAACGGTTAAATGTGGAGTTTAAAATGTAATTATATCAGTATCTGATATCTCTGCTACTAGTCGAGCGTAGTCTATGTATTGTGTGATTTAATACAATATAATTTTGGTCGCTTGCTGCTTTGAGTTGCTGAACTGCTCTATTTACATTCAAGGCATTGTCTGTTATGAATAGTGATTCTTTGTCAAGGGCCCCATATTTTTAATTCGACAGTATGATATTTATACAACAAATAGATCTCAATTTGAAAGTAGTAATGGTTAAATGTGGAGAATAAATTTTAATTATATCAGTATCTCTGCTACTAGTCGAGCGTAGTCTATGTGTGATGTAATGATTTGTGATTTAATACAATATAATTTTGGCCGCTTGCCGCTTTGAGTTGCTGAACTGCTCTATTTCCATTCAAGGCATTGTCTGTTATGAATAGTGATTCTTTGTCAAGGTCCCAATATTTTTAATTGGACAGTATGCTATTTATACAACAAATAGATCTCAATTTGAAAGTAGTAATGGTTAAATGTGGAGAATAAAATGTAATTATATCAGTATCTCTGCTACTAGTCGAGCGTAGTCTATGTGTGATGTAATGAAGTGTGATTTAATACAATATAATTTTGGCCGCTTGCCGCTTTGAGTTGCTGAACTACTATGTTTCCATTTATAGCACTGTCTTATGAATAGTCATTCTCTGTCAAGGTCGAAAAATTTTAGATTCAACGTATACCATTTGTACAACCAAAAAAATTTGCGATGTTTAAAAGAATTTTATAAAAAACTAATTATTATTCCTTTGTTTTTTTGAACCATCGCCGCATCTTGTTTCTTTTATAGAAGTGATTTTGTAATTATAATATTTTAATTGAATGAATCTCATTATTTTTTATGAAAAATTTAAGGTAGTTAATTAGGATTATTTAGGATTTAAATGAAAATAGTATTTAAAAAAAAATATAGAAATTAGACTTACTTAAGTATACTGTATCTAACCACATTAATTAAAAAAAAAATGAAACTTACAAATCCGACGAGGCCTAGTTTATTATTTCTATTGCTATATTTTTTTGTTAATTAAGCGCCTGAATCTCTGAAATTTTTTTAAGCTTTTCTAAATTGTTGTCTTACGTAGGTACTACCCGCACACACACATACACACACAAACGCACACACACATGTACACGGACACGCAGACGCACACGCGCTCACGCATACGTACACTCACACACACACGCACACGCGCACGCGCATGATCACACGTAAGCGCACGTGCACTCGCACGCGCAAACGCACACACACACACATACAAACGCGCGCGATCACGAAACTTGGAAATGATATATTTAAACTTTGCAGCAGTATGTTTATAAATAATAAAAAGTTTTGTTTATTATTTCATTCCCTATTCAATATTAATTCTTTATTGATAGCTGCTACAAATAAAATCGACCAAGTCTGGCTTGCACATAGGAGGTCCCGTCTAGCCCGAAGTACTAAATTTATTTATAACAACTTGTTACTAAGGGTGTCAATATAATAATGGGCATCCTAGCGCAATAAATATTTAATATAATTATATTTACATTATAGTGAAAATTTTAAATACTATAAAATCCCAAAAACATGGTTATAGTTTTCTTACAAACTTGGCTTCGAAAAACATTAACTTTTTGAGAACCGTAGGTTTGAGCAGTTTCGGAAATAAAGAGAGAGGTTAAAAAAATTACATATTTTTGAAAATATGTAATTCATTTGATGAGATTTTTGAAACCCTTAAATTAGCAGATGTTTTATAGGATTTTGAATAAAAAATTATGGCGTATGACAGGTGCTAGGTGAAACGGACGAGTAATGCGTAGGTTATATCAAAGTATCGTTAAAATATAAAACCCTAAACATAAAGTGAAATATGTTGCAACTTATTTTCGGAGCATATTCGTGAAAAGTTTTAAAAATAAAAGAAAAAAATATATAGCTGCGATTCATTGCTCTATTTATATCATTTATTCTTCTAAAATCAAAGTGCCTGTATCGTATCTCATATAGATAAGAAATATATTGATAATTATAAGCCATACACTACACAGTCATTATATTGATTCTTATATTTCGTCAACACTCTCATATGGTCAAATGATTACGTTTTTCTTTTTCGCTAATTTTGTTTACGCTTCCTGCTATATTTTTTTCTGCAATATGTCGTATTTTTGTTAAATACTTTACTCACAATTAAATGAAACTGCGTGATTTAGTATTATTTCTACTTTCTTTAATTTCTTTACCACGACCTAGGTTTCGTTGTATTACAACATTTTCAGGTGGGATATTAGCAAAGATCTTTGCAGAAATAATACTACATCACGTAGTTTCATTTAATTGCGAATAATGAATTTCTACAAAATTAACGCCAAATATATTCAATATACTTTAATTTTCAGGGTTCCATTCTTCAAAAAAAAAAACCAAAACGAAACACTTATAAGATCACTCACGCGTCTGCTCGTTTGTCCCGTTTTTTTTTCTCGGAAACCTTTTAGCATAGATTTTGAACATATTAACACGTATTAATTTAAAAAATATTTAATATTACGAAATATTTATACAAAAAAGTTAAAAAGGGGCAAAAAGCGATATCGATTTTATTTTTAATTTCGTGTATCGTATGGAGTGTCAATTGAAAAAGAAAGCTATAAGCTAGAAGAGATCTTTTTAGGATTTTACACAAGATTTTATGTTTATTTCCAGAAACAATTTAAAAGTAAAGTATAAGTTAACTTATTCGATTACTTTCTTTATATTTTACTTTATATTTTCCCTTTAAAGTCATATTTTATATAACATCGTTAACAAAACTTAATATGTATTTCAGATCTTACATCGATTAACGAAATGTATAATCATTATTACAGTCACATTTTTTAATATCAAAACAAACACTGAACCCATAGTTCCAACGATATCAAAAAGAAAATCAACATCAGCCAAATCACCCTCTCGCTATGGACTGACCCCATCACAAAATGATGGCAACACCCCTGCACTTCACTGCCCATCCGGACGGGCTGTCGGTCGAACGGACGAAGAGTTATTATTTATTGCTCATTTGTCAGCCGTACCCCCGCGCCGCACCACTCTACTCCACTGCCGACCAGCTAATTTCGTTTCATGTCGAGCGAGGCGAGCCCTAATTGGCGGCTCGTCTCTTTGTTTACTTTATTGTATTATTGATAACATGCAACGGGTAATCATTACACACTGCTTGTGTGGGTTGGTTTATGCATCTGATCATTTGCGGTGGGCACATCTCAATTTGGATGGGATTAGTTTGATATTCTGCGGCATTTGGGATTCTGTTGGATGATTGCGGTATATGCGCTTATTAACTAAAATGATGAGTTGAGCTGTCTAATCAATCCAAATGAGCATAATTTCAAAGCGTAAAGGATTTGTTGGAGATTTATGGTATTTTCGAACTGGGTACAAAAGTGTATCAAAGACATAATAATAATATTAATAACCATTTCTTGTTTCTTAAAGAGCAGAAGAGCTTCAAATGGATTAAACTGAAATTTTTCAGAAGTCTTTTAAAATAGAATAATATTTATGGTACTTTCTTTAACAAAAATTAAACCACGTTCATGAAAAATGGATTGCTACGTCGAATAGAATAAAGATTATGGTACAGTTACAGACTTGCAACATCGATAAAGAATATTTTGATCGACTGAAATGTCAATAAGGAAGAGATTACTTCTGGTATAAATCTTGACTAAATTCGGAGATGGGAGAAATTCTTTACATTTTCATTCTATTAAACTTTTATCTTTTCAACTGTTTACGATTTTGTACTGAAACAAGAAAGTTTTAAATTTCTTCATGTACAAAAATTTCTTCCATGTCTAAAAAATAATTTTAGTCCATTCATTTTTCATTCGATGGAGAGGATATATCCATTCATCTGTCATAGATTTATGCATACAATTTTTTACGTGCCCCATACTGTAGGGTATAACGGAGAGAGGGGTTGCAAAATTAAATTCTCGATTTACCATTTACGAGGTATTAAATTTCAAACTGATAAATAGGAGAAAATGTTACCAGATCGGAATTTTATTAGAATATTTTATTATATTTCTTTCGTTTAATTTGGAATAAAAATTTCTAAAAATATATTTCCGTAGATAAATAGTTAATTTTAAATTACATCTTTTTTAACTTATAGATTCCATGGAGCTGCGCCAGTTAACATGCCCTGAAACTTTCATAAATGTGACCTCCATAGCGATCTTGAGATTGAGATGGGGGAGGAAATTATTAGTAGATTTGCTAGTTCTCGCCAAAAAAGATTCTAAAACCACATCAACGTAAAAGCGTCTAGACTCTTGGATATGCAAAATATCACTAGACAACTCAAAAGAATAAAACCATTTAAACTTGCCAGGTGTTAGAACTCACAGCGATTCAGTGGTAATATTCTACTTTAGGCAGTTCTTAGTATTTTAATTTGAAAACAAATTAATCGTAAGTTTTGTAACTATTTTAATAAAAATTATGTAAAAAAAAGTTTATAGAACCTTAAAATAAAAACTCAGAAATTATTTTTCCAAAAGCTCTAGAGGAAGTCACCCCAACAGCAAGACATTGCTTATGCAGACTACCCCTAAATCCGTCCGTCATCCCGCTGACATTGGCCTACGGTGTATTGGAACTCGTTAGTCGGTTCGCTACCATGAATATTTCAATACCGGAAATGATTGCATTGGAATTGTGATGGTCATCAGATGGAGTACTGTTCTGCCTATTATATGCGTCTATGATCCCTAATTTCGCAGATCCGAATGATCATATTAGTTTATGCACTTGTATTAGGTGCCTTATGATGTTACGTTCATAATGATACTTGTACATAGTAATAATAAGGGAACTGCATTTATGTTCTGGTAGCATAATTATATGTTGTTAGTATCTGACTCTCTGTTGTGATCTCTAGTAATATCTGCAGCTTGTTAAAAAAATTATCGTACACATTTTCAGTGTCTAACTACTGTGTAGAAAAAGGTAGCCAAATAAACAAAGTAGAGTAATTTTTTAGTAAAGTAAATATAGACTTACGATATTTATTTCCAAAAATAAATTTAAAAGTTGGAAGAATAAATGTCTATTGTTAATGCAAAGAACGAGACACTTAGCAATATTTCTAGACACAAGAAATAATGTTGCTTTTTCAATATTTTTGAAAAAGGTAAGTATCAACTCTGAAGCAATCTGAAGGAGTACCATTCACTGCTTGAATTTTAAATCCAATTGATATTTAACTTAAAAATCCCTTTTTCGATTTTTATTCGTTGTGATATTTTATCACTAAATTCTCTGAAAAATATTAATAAAATAAGCCGTAAACCGTGAGACACTAAATCTCTTTTAATAAATATAGTAAAAATAAAACCAATTGTTTGGTTAGAAAGTTGATAAGCTTCCCTATTTTTTTTAAGCATATTTTAATGCACGTAAACTTAAAAATATGATGTTTCTATGAATGAAACAAATACCGCAAGTATGTTTGTCTTTGTAATTAATTTGTAAACCAAAAAGTAGATTTCAACTAGCCTTGTCTTACATAGATACGATATATTATCCTTATATTCAAACTTGGAAAAATTAACTTCGCGAGGTTAAATAAAAATTCGATGAAATATTTTGAAGTGATAATTCTTTTATATTGATAAATAAAATGCTGGGAGATAATGCCATAGCGTTTCATCGACATTATGTTATTCCACACCATAATTAGTCACTTCATGATGTTTCACGAGGTAGTGTAATGTTGATCTGTTAGATGGTAATAAAATAGTATTGTGGTCGACAAAAATTGAGTGAAATGGTTTATGGCGCTTTCATTAAAATACACGGCGTCTGGGAATAAGTCTCGGACCAAGAAATTCGTACTGAAAAATAGTGATTGTCGTCAAAATAAAATTTAAAAAATTACTTTTTTCAGAAAATTGAAAATAATATTCATAATTATTTGTAACCTTTTTCGTACACACGATACTTGCGTACATTATTCAGCGCCACTCGGGGGAATAACCCGCGAACAACTGCGAAGACATCTAATCGCCCAGGTAAACACCGCGCTCCAAGCAAGTATTGGGTGTGTTAAAAGGAATTATGTGTAATATTTTTTTAAGGTAGGAAGTAGGAATTATATTTATGTTCTATGATAATTTATTTTCTTTTTGGCCATTTCTGGTCTATATATATTGTGCTGAGAATGTAATTAACTTTAATAACTATTACTTTTGAAGTATTTATGTACTATTAAGACAAATCTGTAATAATTTTTTTATTAATGTTTTTTTGTAAAGTTTATTACGTAATTATTTAGCAGTTTTCGAAATTTCCATAAAGATATTAATATCATTTTAAAGAAGTTAAACAATAAGGTAAAAACGCTAGACGTCAGGAACTTATTAAAGGCGTCAATTTTTCTGTGGAATCGAACAGAAAGTAAATCCACTTTCTTGATATTTTATATATTTGTCTGTATATTAGATTAGCAAGCACATACTGAACCGAGTTGAATAGGAAATTCAAAGGAGTAAAGCTTGGGAAATAAATTAAAATCTATGTCATTATTTTCCCATGAATATTCCGTAACTAATTTTAATTTAATTATTAGAGTTCCTATATCTATATTAAGAACGAAATGCCCCACACATTTTGTTCAAGAAGTTCATGTAAGCATTTTGTTTTAGAAATCCAAACTTAAGAAGTAAGAAATATAATTTTTGTGACATTTACAATACATTATGTAATATGGCATATTCTTCCCTCCATTTATTTAGTATTTACTTTTATTGCTCCAATTTACTTTTATTGACAATTTATTAAGAAAATTTGAAATATTGCCAAAATATCAATATTATGAGCTATATTCACTTAGTAATAATTTCAAACGTAAACCACAGGAAATAAACAGTCGTTATGACATTTAACTAATATAATAATACAACTTTAACATTGCTGCAAAGAACAATTTAGTCATAATACATAAAGGGAGGGGAGGACACATTGTTCACAACTTGATTAGGTGGTTCGCAGTTGTGAAATTTGAAATTAACTTGTTAACGGACCGTTTTCTTTTGTGTAGGTCATAGAACTCACTTGACGGTTATAACTACTAATTTAATATGACTTTCAGAACATAGTTATTCGAGTCACAATGAATACACTTTGTGTTAATACATTGTTAAGTTGAAAGGCCTTCATAACAAGCTTCATTCTTTATTAAAATTGGTTTGAGCTGTTGTGTTGCGAATTAAATCTGAAATATATTATACGTAAACAGACTAAAAGGTCCATACGTAATGGATTAGTTTAATACGAATGAATAATAACGAAAGAAATAAATATAGATTCACCATGTGATACCATAATAAATATTTTTAAATATGGTAAAAATGTCAAGTGAACACTAAATATCATGAAAGCAAAAATCAGTCCATATAGCGTAGAGTAAAACTTGAAAAAATATAGCTTTTCTCTTAACCCATTTACACATCACTGCAAAACTTGAAAAAATATAGCTTTTCTCTTAACCCATTTACACATCACTGCAAAACTTGAAAAAATATAGCTTTTCTCTTAACCCATTTACACATCACTGCAAAACTTGAAAAAATATAGCTTTTCTCTTAACCCATTTATTATATATATTTACCATTTACAGTAAAGTTAACAATTTCCGCTTGTATTTTAGATATTTTATTTATTTCGAAAATGAATAATAAATATAAACAAACATGAAGTCTGGATGCGTGGTTAGATTATGTCATTATGTGATTTGTTACATTATGTTTTGCATTTTATACGTATTTACGTACGAGAAAATATTAATAAAAATTATAGCATCATATGCATTTATTGTTGATATGATGAGTTAAAATTAAAGATTTTACATATAAGTAAATCAAAACTCTTGCGTTCCCAATAAGTCGACCTTATTACGCCTTCATCGTAACGGCACACGTTTTATGTGACCTTAGCTGTAGATAACATTACTGGGATATCCATAACATTATTTGATTATCCATGAGGAGGGGGAGGGGGTGAGGGTGGGGAGGGGGAGGCGGTGGCGAAGGTGAAGGCGAAGGCGAAGGCCAAGGCGAAGGCAAACGCGAAGGCTAACGCGAAGGCGAACACGAACGCGAAACCGAAGCCGAAACCGAGGTCGAAGTCAAAGGGGAAATGGAAGTAAATCTAATACCATGAAATAAGTAACTTCATGTTCCTTTAGGAAGTACACCGGGCATCGCTCGGTAACCCGCTACTCATATATAAAAGGTCTTAAGATGCCTGGCTTGAATTTATTTTACTTATATTGGAGGCATTATTTTCACTTTGTCATTCGACCTTCTTTTTGGTGTCTTTCTAAATTATGCACATTAACACATCACACACGTAACTGCATACTTAACAAAAACCGTGCGGTGATCTAGTGAAGATGACAAGCTGGTTTTAGCACCTTTTGTCATAGTTTTAAAAATAAAAAAAAAACTATGCAAAGAAACATTGCACGTGGAGCAAAACTGATTAATAAGAAGAACAAAAACTATTCTCTCATTAATTTACTGGATAAAAATATTCCTTGAAACTGACATAACAATATACGAATGGACGAAGAAACTTATTTATAACCTTCTTTACAAAATTAGAGTTTCCATAATTTTTTTAATTTTAACTTTTATTGTAACTTCGTGACTAGCAGTTGTTTGCACAAGCTACGGTAATTTAAGCTTGCGTAAGCATCTGAAGGCAGATGAAAATTCAGTCAAGATTCATACTGCTTGTATAATCAAAGTTCCTTCACAAAATTATTGTACAGATGCACACGAAAAGAACGGAGACGAAAAGATGGCTTATGCTTGGTTTTGTACTTGAATTGTCTCGATTTTGGCTCATGTTTTGATGTATGACTAATTGTTGTTTATGAAATGTCCATAGTTAGACTCTCGCTTTACATTCTTTATTCAAAATATATGTCAGAAACATATATCAAATTCTACTACAAATAGTTTTTTACTGAAATATGCTAATATTACTATATATAATATTAATATGATATACTCACAAAACAAATTATATACAAGTTTTTCTAAATGTCATTAGTCTCTATAATTTCTATGCCAATTAATAACAATATAGCATTTTGTTAGCATATTGACGTCGCAGCCTGATTATAGGGGCCACCTGATTATAGACTGATTATAGGGACCACCTCAGTTTCAAACTCCACGTAACCTAAATCGAATCGTTTAAGTGTACGTAAACCTACGACAGCGTAAGTTTAGTGGTATTTAATAATATCGAATAGGATGTCAATAACCTTGGTATAAGTTTAAAAGATTATACTTTTACAACTTCAATTTATCAATATAACTAAAATTTTGAATATTGAATATATTTGGTGTTAATTTTATAGAAATTAATTATTCATGTAGTGATTTAAGTTCAAAGACAAAAAACCAAAGAAAAGATCGGAGACAAATTATAGCTTTCTTCCAATTAATTTTTCGTTAATTTACATTTATATACATATATATATATATATATATATATATATATATATATATATATACATGCATAAATAGTTGCTCTCAGGACTTTGTACGTGTGAACTTTTGGATTTGCTTAGACAGGTTATTTCAAAAAATTTAAATATAATATGAACATATACAATTAATCAAGTGTTTTGGTACTGCATCATAAATTGACGTTAATTGCCGTTACTATAGAGTAAAAATAAAAATCGACTAAAGTTTAAAGCAATTATATTGGATTCATACAGGAAAATTTCTAGATTCCATTTGAAAGCATATTTAATAAGATTGTGTAAATATACTTCACGGAAACCAATACCAGAATAATTATAAATTCGCAATTGCTTCAGATATCACAATGAAACAAAAATTAAGTTGATTCCAGAATTGCTACCCATAATTTATAGCTACGTAAAATTCATATCAATATCATCAATATTTCTTAAATCAAATCCATTCATACCGTCGGACAGACATTTTTTTAACATTAGATTTCTAATCGAATATGCAAACACAAAAGTATTTAAAAGCTGAAAATTCGAAAATTATGGACATGCTTTCAATTTTACTTAGCGGTATTGATTTCTCGAACTAAAGATCGTCACGTTAAAGTAGAGTATTGCTTAAAACGGCACAGCATGGAGAATTCCTGAGACTCGAGCGTTTTGTTTTTAGGGACAATAGCAAAAACAAAACTTTCTCTTTATCTTTGATTATATGGCGTTCAAAAACAAAACTTGTGTAAGAAATAATAGCTGATGTAACATATTTGATTATTATTTTATTTTATATTCAACATTACGTAAGATTTATTGTTTCACCATCTTTCTCTCTGTCAATGACACTAAGACAATTGTTAACCCCATTACCCCCCAAACCCACTTACGCAATATTTGAATATAACCTGAGGAGAATTCAAAATACTAAATTACCACTAGATAAATCATATTTATTTCATTAGTCACTTTTTTACATTCAAACGATGTGAGGAGTGAAGGAAGTAGTTTAATCGTTTGTGATAGCATGTGTGTGTACGTACATGCGTATCTTAGAAACTTCATGCATAAATTAGTAGAAAGATTGTACAAAAATTAATATTAATAGAAAGTGTGTGTGTCCATATGTGTGCGTGCATCTGTGCACGCATACAAGTACGTAAGTGTATCCATTCCACTCTTGAGTTATGCCACCGAAAACTTAAACTTATATACCGTATTTTACGCAAAAAATGAAAGTATTTTTCTTTTATTGTTCACATTTTAGCGCTACAACTAAACAGTAAGTTATAACTCATTTCTCTGGGAAAGAATGAGTAGAACACCTCCATACAAAACTAAAGTAAATTGGTGCATGTTCATACAATCAGTCAATCATATTAATGCTTTATAAGCACAATCATAAAACAAAAACACATTTTACTGCGATGTTACAGACAATATGTGAAGTGTGTTTCAGTAAAAAAAATTGCTCTATTCATTCAAATTGCCACTTCGACAGTAATTTTTTTTTCAGAAACAGTCGAGAATTTTTAATATGGTTCCTTAACATTTTCTGTACACTTTGATGCACAGAATCACTTGTATAAATAAAAGAAATATTCTTCTTTACAACCGAGAAATATGCGAGAAAACATCTGTAGTGTAGTTATACCGATAATATTAAATTTGTATTTGATAATATTAAATATGTATTTGGATTCTATTAAAATTATTATGACAAATTAGAGTAATAAGAAACGCATAATGGAATAATCCCGAAAAGTGTACCTGTACTTGTTAAATTTATTTTTCGAAAACAATTTAACTGTAAGATTTATTTATTTTTTGAGTTTACTGTGACATGGCTATAGAAAATGACGTTGCATTAGACATATTATTAGCACTCTCAAAGTGATCATCAAAAGACAAGAAGGCATTGCCTAGTCTTCAATACAACTATCTCTTTTATATACGTACTTTCTTTGATTTTCTATCTCTTTCGGTGTAGTCCGCATGTGGACGCTACTTAGAGTCACTTTTACGTTCGTTTTATATGGATATAACTTGTCTATTTAATACATCGTCATTATCTATATAAATATAAATATGTTCAAATGACTTGTAATAGTTAACTAAACGTGAATAACTTCTGTCGTATCCTGTGATTAATAGTTCATTTGTTTTAAACGCATTCTATAATTACGAAATGGGTCAAGGATGTCCTGACCTTAAATAATTGTGAGCAATTTACGAAGCCAACAAGGCGTAGCTTGCAGTCACGCAATCTTTGTATTTAACCACATGTAACGCGTTGGCGTCGAAACTCATTAACTAGATACGCAGTCTGACTTCGTATTTTTATGTTAAAATAGAAAAATATATAAAATATTCTTCCTAAAATACCAGTTAGGTTTTCTATTTGTTTCAAGTTTCAATTTTTTTAGATAAATTTACATATGACTAGAATATGAAACTAAGCAAAAGGAATGAATAAAATGTAATGATAAAAGAACAACGTGCTCATTACATTAGTTAAATGTTACAAAAAGTATGTACATATATTAAAAATTACACATGATTAAACTAGATATAATATATATATATCCGCATCTACAATATCTTTTGCTAACGGATAATGTTTGTTTCAGGTTTCGATTTTGTTAGATAAATTTACATATGACTGGAATATGAAACTAAGCAAAAGGAATGATAAAAGAATAACATGTTCATTACATTAGTTAAATGTTACAAAAAGTATCTACAAATATTAAAAAAAGGGTGCGTGTACTTATGTACGCGCGTGAGAAGTTATACTTCTTTGGCATCATTAAATAATACATACGGATAGATAACCTCAATTATATTGGAGCACTTGAAAATGTCTATAAACACAATTTTTTCACTAATATTTACGAATGGTAAATATATTAATCAAAATATTGAATTTAAATCACTACTGAATATAATTTATCAGCACATATATAAATCGCACTTATATGAAACTAAAACACTTGTGTGAATGTAGACACTAGAAACATGTGGATAAACACTATGAATATGAAAACAGTGACAGAGGCGACGATGGTGCCAATAGCTTTTGTTTCGAGACTGCAACCGCTGCAACTTCATACTGTAACTTTTGTGTGACGAATCTTAAAATTTCACTCTCATCATTTTTTCATAACGCGCCTAAAGAAGTATAACTTCAAAAATTACGCATGATTAAACTAGATATAATATTTATCCGCCTCTACAATACCTCATGCTAACAAATACTGTTTGTTTCAAGTTTCGGTTTTGTTAGATCAATTTGCATATGACTGGAATATAAAACTTAGCGAAAGGAAAGAATAAGAATGGAATGATAAAAGGATAACGTTTTCATTACATTAGTTAAATGTCACAAAAAGTGTCTACAAATAATAAAAGTTACGCATGCTTAAACTAGATATAATATATAACCGCCCCCACAATAACAAATACTGTTTGTTTCAAGATTTTGTTAAATAAATTTACCTATGGATTGAATATGGAACTAACAAAAGACAATGAGAATGGAATTAATAAGCATAACGTTTCCATAATATTAGCTAATTTCACAAAAACCATCAGTAAATAGTAAAAGTTATATTTGTTTAAATTAGAATTGTGTCCGATTGATAAATGCTTCATTTAAGTTTACTTTAGTAAAAAGGAATAAATGATAAATCTTTTTATAAATATTTTGTATTCCGATTTAGATTGAACATTACTAACACGGTAAATGAGTTGTCAATTTCTTAAATTATGGATTCACGTAAAAGCTTTTAGAATTTTTTGTTTAGTAACAAACTGTTGGTTCGATGTTTTGATTGATTAATGGCGCCGTTATTTCAAAAACGCGTGTATTAAAGTATTTAAAATAATGGATGTAAATATTTAAAGGATAGATTTATATGTAAGCTGTTTGTAATAAATCCAGAGAGTTTCATGTAACTGAACTTAGTAACATTAACATGTGATCAAGATTTTGAGTAAATTCGGTCTTTGGCCAAAAAAAAATTAAACTGACTAATATATTTTATAATTTTATGAAAACAACAGTGATTCTTTACTTTTATAATTAAAAACAGTGGGTAGGTGTGGATCTATATTAATGGTCTGCGATGTCTTATTCCAATAAAATTAGTTTTTTTTTTTGGTTTTTGTAGAACATAGGCTTAAGTTTTCGGTGGCCTAAGTCAAGAGCCAGGTCGATTTCCCAGCTCGAAAACTAATCATTGCGTTCATTCCGTCGAGCACTATCAAATAAAACAATTCCTTAAATAGTTAGATCCTCACATCAGATTTTATAAGCCTTTGAAAGCGCACAAACATACATACGTACTTGTGCACATATATACATAAGTGAATGTAATATGAGTCGTGCCTATCTTATCTAGTTTTATCAATATTTCTTTTAAAAACACTCTTATTTCCTTAATCTCCTTAAAAAAGTGGGTTCCTTGGTGCTAACGCAATATTTTTTTCATCTTGATGAAAGTATAAAATAGTATTATTAGGACTTTTTACTTGAAAAAATGATTTTAACAATATACCTTTCTTTCGATAACTTTTTTTAAGGAAATTAAAATTATTTATGAATTACAAATGAATTTTACATGTTTTGCTAAGGTATATTGTGTATTTTATATGTTTCGGTATGGCTCTTGCCGACTTTAAAATGTTTTAGTTTGTAACTTATACAGTAAGGATACCAAGCATGTTAGCCGGTTGATTAAGCTTTGAAACAGTATAGCACTTTTAAAATTTACTGTCTTTTTGAAGTGATGCAAATCCAAATAGTGTTAAATTTGAATAATATGCGAGCTTTGAGAAATCAGTAAAGTTATTCATTTATTCATATAGAAATGGTTATAGAATACATGTAAGTCGTTTGTTTTAATTTATATCCTTTTCATATGGATTATATTTAGGTATGATAATATGGGGAAGACTAATTCCTGTCTGCAATCATGTTACAGACCTAAACCTGTTTGGAGACACTGATTTGTTTTTAATTAATAGTATTATTTTTAAGTAAATATAAATCACGTAATCCCGAATTTCTTCGTCTTACTTAATGTAGTTCTTAATGCAATTATGTAATAATCTTGTAATATTTAAAGTCATATATACGTAGTGTGCCTGTCAATAATTAAAAAAAACAGATTTTCTAAATAAATCCTTTTTGAAGTCTAACTAAATAAAACGACAAAATAAATTAACAAAATTATTCCAATAATTCATTTAACTCCTCGAAAATATACGTATAAGTATTATTATTAGTTAGCTGTTAAGACAGATGCGAGTTACTGTACTGAATTTCAAAATTATGCCTTTTTTTTCGTTTGAGGAATAAAGCCCTAATAGGAGCCCTAAAAATAATACAAACAATTACTATGAAAACAAGGCAACTTGCATATAGCACACTAAATTTTTTATGAAGAATATACAAAATTGTCACAAAAAAAGCTTCGATATTAAGTTAGATTCCTTTCAATTTTATTGACTATATATATATATATATATATATATATATATATATATATATATATATATATACAGGATGTCCAGTGGCAGATTTCAAAGTTTGAACAAACATAGTTTCTGAACGCAACACATAAGAGGGGCGCGGGGGCAAGAAGACTTAGAAGCGCAAGCGGTGCGGATGTTTTAGTAGCCATGGAATAATGGAGTAGAGAGCACCGTTCTTTTGCCGTCGAGGTGTACATTTCGAGTGGATTTTCACTGCCTGTAGCACGCCGTCGATTTAATAATCGTTACAGTATTCGTCGATTACGTGATGGACCATCGATCAACCTCATTCAGTCATGGGTAGCAAGGTTCAGAGCTACAGGATCAACATTAAATAGGCCCAGGCCAGGACCTACAACATTGGTAGCCACGGATGAAAATGTCGAGCGTGTTATGGTTTCTGTCGTTGAAAATCCCCGTTTATCACTGCGTACACGTTCATCGATATTGGGAATTCCGAAATCAACTTTACAGGTAATAATGCAAAAAAAGCTCAAGTTCCATCCATATAAAATTCAAATTGTTCAAGATTTACACGATTCTGACTTTGAATTAAGAAAAACTTACGCGGAGGTGATGTTGTTGAGATTTCGTACTGCTACCCGGGATGGGCAACATATTATTTAGTGACGAAGCTCACTTTCACATTGGAGGATATGAGAATAAGCAGAACTTTTGTTACTGAAATGTCCACAACCCAAGACAAATGCATCAAGAGCCTTTACATAAGCCTAAAGTAACAGTCTGGTGTGCCATGTCTGCATCTGCAATCATAGGGGCTTATTTCTTTAAAAATCAACGTGGCCAAACTGTAACTGTGAATTCGGAAAGATATGCCCAGATGTTAAATGACTTTTTTAGAGTAGAACTACAGAATAGTCAATCCTTCAACCAAAACACATGGTTCCAGCAGGACGGGACCACAGCTCACACTGCTAATGTGTCCATGAATGCAGTGCGGCATTTATTTCCAGAAAAAAATATATCCCGAAATGGTAATGTACCGTGGCCACTTAGGTCACCTGATTTAAGCCCATGCGACTTTTTCTTATGGGGATACTTAAAATCCGTTGTTTACAAAACAAATCCGAGCACTGTGACACAACAAATGTGATAAAGAAAATATTCGAGCCGAAGTCAGTAGGATACCCCAGTCGCTCTGCAAACGCGTTTTTGAAAACATGCGTGCTAGACTCGAAGAGTGTGTCAGACTCGATGGCCGCCATTTGGAAAACGTGGTTTTTAAAAAATGAAATCCGCATTTATTGTAATAAAGTTAAAATAAACCTACTTTGCATTAGAGGTGTAGTTTTTTTTTACAATTTTTCAAACATTGAAATCTGCCACTGGACACCCGGTATATATATATATATATATACATATATATATATATATATATATATATATATATATATATATATATATATATATATATACCTTGACGCAACAATAAAGCATACCAAGCCACATATATCTCAGTAGCTATCATTCAAAAGAAATTATATGGAAATATTAGGGGAGAGGATAAATGAAATATTCAAAAAATTTAAAATTTCATGGATAAACATGGTTTGAAAAAAAAACGAGTGTGCTTTAGACTGAAGTAAAACTTCAAATTCACAAAATATGAACTTTAAAATGAATTTACAATTATATTCACTTTAAACATAGAATATTTAATGTATTGAACAAAATAATAATTTATAAAATTGTTCAAGAACGAAATGAAATTACAAAATAATAAAAAAATCACCGTTCGCGTAACGCCAGCAAACTCGCGTATATATACATATATATATATATATATATATATATATATATATATATATATATATATATATCATGTACTGGCTATGAGAGGAAGAGAGAAAGAAAATATGCGCGCTCAGCTCTCTCTTGCTCCTACAGTGTGATAGACTGAGGCAGAGTCTGACAGAGGCTTCCACTGTGTCTTAGATATACGAAACATAACCATCTATGAAAGAAAGAGAGAAAGAAAATGTGTGCTCGCACCTCTCTCTCTTGTCCCTGCAGTAATATACGGAACGCAACTCTCTCTCTTTCTGTCTTCACTAACTTATATCTTCCTCTCAACTTCCGTTCGCCTCGCCCGATCACACTTTTCGTAACGCTCTCGTCACGCATTCACCAGCTTACTCCCCAAGTCAAGCGAGCGTAAAGAAGTTTTATTTCAAAAATATGAACCCGCTAAATTCCGTAACTACTAAACCCGGAATTATGAAAGAAATAGGGTCTTTCGATGCCCACTCAACGGTTATAGGAAATTTGTAACGATGATTTTAAGTGTCGTAGTTTTTGAGATATTCACAATAATATAAGTATTCCGCTACTTAATTTTATTAGGTCTCGTTAAATATTTATTGCGCTAGAAAGTCCATATTAATGACGTCTTATGATAAATAAAGTATTTGCACTTCAAACGAGTTACGAAACGCTATATGCGCTAACCATACTCGAATTTCTATTTTTTTATTTTGGTAAACTCCTTACCTGGTAATTTGCAATTAGAACTCTGCAAAAAGCTAATAAAACACATGATATTTTTTATACTACATATATCAAGATACGAAAGAAATCAATAGATAGCTTGCAAAATAGTTTAAGAGTTTGTGTTATGTTCCTGATATCATTTTTATTAATTTATTAATACCTTATTTTTTTAATATGTTGTAGTTTATTTATTGTATATTTATCTTATCAATAAAGACGAACAAGCATTTCACGTGTAACATTATATTTTAGGTTTTGTAAATATTGAAACCTATATAGGCTTACCAGAAGCTTAAAACCGCCTCTTATTGGATTAGGACACAATGAAACACATAACCGCGCCTCGGTACATAACGTCAGAGTACAAAACTCATATTATGAATAAGCAAACAAAGTCGAAGAGTGAAAATATCTTTCGTTTGATTACCCGCTAAGGTCTTAATAAAGTCTCTTGATCTCTTAACAAAATGGAAAATTTGCGAAGTTAATCATTTTGAGATTCTGTTTACCCAATGTCGAGATTAAAACGGCGGCTGGCGTGTGGTTTCGGCTTTTTATGCGTTCCTGAGGAAGTCGGCGGCTTGTTATTTACATTACTCCGTGTTTCATTTTGCAAAGTGTTTTGAATGGCTGTGTAAGTCGACGGCGTCTACTGGGTACATATTTGTATAAATGTAAACTTACTTAATGTTTGGCTTTGAATTCTACGTTTTTCTTAGAGCGGACTTAACGGTTTAATCGAAAGCCTCGTGCCTCGTTCTCAATGAATATAATAATGTTAAACAGATTGCTTTAATTAAGACTGCTGCTATATTAAAGTGAGTTCCGGCGAATAAAATGTGTAAAGTTATAGAGAGAATATTCACTGGATCCACTTTATATTTGTTTCGATAAATCTGATATTAAAATTGTCTGATTAAATTATTTCGTTGGATATGTTATTATGTTAGCTTTAATACCTCGTATCTGACTTCCAGTGGAATATTTAGTGCAAAGAGATAAAAAATAAGGAGGAAATTCACTGAATTCACTTTTTGTTTGTATTGATAAGTTGGATATCAAAAATAATCTGGTTAAATTGCTTTATTAGGTATATCCTTATGCTAGTTTTAATACCTCGTGTCTCACTTCAAGCGGAATATTTATGACAAATGATAAATTATAAGGAGAAAATTTGCTAAATTCACTTTTTATTTATTTCGATAAGTTTGATATTAAAAGTAGTCTGGTTAAATTACTTCGTTGGGCATATCCTTATATTAGTTTGAATACTTCGTATATCACTTCAAATGGAATATTTATTGAAAATATATGCATTCAAATAAAAATATATCAATTAATCAGGAATGTTATACTCAATGCATGTGCGTGTGTGACCACTTACGTGTAGTATGTGCGTGCATATAAAACCATATACGAATAGTATATGTATACGTGTTCAGTTACGTATAATATGCGACTATGTGCTCAAGTACATAGGTATAGTAAGTGTGTGTATGTACCATGTACTATACGTATATATTTTCAAGTACATAGCTATAGTAAGTGTACCATGTACTATGGTTATACATACATTTCATGTCTACAAATAAATGCGCAGACGAGTGCGATGATTATTAAAGGCGCTGAATAGAAAAGCAAAAAATTACAAAAAGTGGATCTATATCGATTTTGAAGTTTTGTGAGTATCATTAATTTTTTCAAATTGTTCAAATCCGTGACTGAAATAATTAAAGACGATAACATGTCACTCTTGAACTTAATATCAAACGTTAATTTTATTCTGAAAGACCTTTCCGTATACACTAAACGGTAATACGCCTAAAAACATTTTCTTTCCCACTAGATGTATGCGGCGGTATATAATTTTATTATAATATTGTGCTACATATTATTTGAGATCCTCATGTGATGCAACTACTTACAAAATGTTATTAATATTAAGTCTAAAACTATAGAAACATTAGGCTATGACAGACGAAGAGATAGACGGTGCGACATAGGATATACAAAGATAGAAGGGACGGATTAGGATATACAAAGTTGCTTTTAGTATATGCATTACCGAAGTAAGTATATATACTCAAATTGAAACGCTTTTGCGTATCATCTCTGTGCAGGAGCCATGCTAATCTTCTCTGTATCGTTCCAATTATAGAAGAGCTCCAGCTTCGCCGCTGAAAGTACATCGCAGAGTGATACTTCCAACGTTCGACCCGAGGAGTTGGGATACGCGTTGCAGCCATTGTTTACCGCTGGTTATTATTTGGCATTGCCTTATTTAAATGTTTGAAATCATTTTCCCCTCTTAACAATGTATGTCCGTCACCGTTTGGTAAGTGGGGTAAGTGTAGCTGTTAACTGTTACCTGCTGTATTAACACTGTTAACTGCTAGAAATTTCCGTGCAAAATTTCCTTAAAACGACACTTAGTTTTGTTGAAAATGTTCTACTATTAATTAATACAAGCTTAATCAAAAGGCCCCACATAATTGAAACGAGTAACAATAGATAACATTGTGAATGAAAATTAAGATTATTGACAAGTGAATATTAGTTGAGAAAACATTGATCAGGAAAGTACACCCCCAATGTGTGCGAAATACTTTTCGAAGTTATGTCTTCATGATCACAGAAGAAATTTAATGGTATGAGCAATGATTGTAAGAAATTTGTGTTATTTTATTGAATCTCGATATATATAGAATTGAAAATATTCACTTAAAGCGCTACGGTTTAATTTGGATGCAGTTTGAAAATCAATCTAACAATTGATTGGTATAGAGAATCTGCGTAATCTTGAATAAATAACTACTTATCAATACTTTCTTGTTAACAAATCCATCGAATTTTCTATATACTTGGATGCGAATAAAACCAGTTTTATATTTATTTATTTCTTGCAAAATCCATGTCCAACTTACGTCTTTTCTTTCTTCTTCGTTCTTTTTACTCAAACCGCTGAGCATGTAAAAGAACATAGGTACAAATGATTATAAAACAATAACGAATAAGACAGAAACACACAGGAATTGAAATAAATATCATCTAGTAATCAGTTGTAAACTACTAAAGAACTCCATGACCCCATTTCTGAAGTGGTTAGTGGAGCAGAAAACATATCTGGACTGGATGCATCTCGCAGTTCAACACAAGTTGAATAATGAAAGTGCACAAAAGACATGTGAAAGCTGCAGGATATTCGGGCACACTCCAAACAGGTGAAATAAACCATGACGTCCACTTATGCAGCTGCCTGGAACATTAAGCGCTATTAAGGGGTTATCAAGTAATGATTTAATAATTTAGAAAGAAAAGTAGAATCAAAAGTAATTTCCACCAAAGTTGAAGAGACTTCGCACCCCACCAAGGTTGAAGAGATCTGACCGTGCCCATTATAAAATGTGAGACGAATAAATAAAGATGATACCCAAATATTATTAATACAAAAACCTATTGGTTTTTTTGGAGAAAAATCATCCGGAAATCTGCATTTCTTTCAAGACATTTTGAACTATAGAGACCCTTTAGTTCATAGTGTAACCAGTCAGAGAGTCTATTGACACTATGAAGTAAACAGTTAAATGTAACGATACACTCGATATTACAAAAAAAAATGGGATTGCTGTATGAGAAATTCTAGTTTTGTATTTACCTCTTTTATTGATTTCAGGTATTTACTATATATATACTTTAGGTGTCAATTTCAGGTTCACATCAACGCACTTGGCCTATCTACACTTTTTAATCTTCTTTCAAATTTAGTATTGCTATAGATCAGTAAGTATAATCCATCGAGTCTCCGTAACATCCGTATAAAAACTAATTAAAAAATAAAGCAGAAACTTTAAAAATACAAATTCCAAAAACCAACCTATTCGAATTACAGTTCCACAAACTCGATGAATACTTCAGAACTTGTTTACCTATACATTTTCATGAGAGAACAATACCTGCTTATGTTAGTAAAATATTCAGGTTCACAATCGAGATAACGAGGGCGAGTCCGATGGGACGGGTAGATGGGTCCGGAAGCTGCAGCCAATCTGCTAATTGTGTCCTGCACCGACCCGGCGCTTCGTCAAATTACTTCATTTGATTGTAATTACTGCAACCGGATGGGCTTGATGCTGTCAGATAAATTTGTGCCAAGAGATCTCTCAATATTATAACTTAAAAATCATGAATAAATATTTTTTTTTGTTTAATACATAGACAATTACATGTTGTTTATGTATTTTAGAGTTTTACATGTGCGATGTGTCTTTTTTGTGCCACCTCTTTCCTACTGTTTCGTATTGTCCATGTCTTCATTTCAATATGTACCTGTTATGAATGGTGAGTATATATCACTATGTTCTGCCCTCGCTAAAAAAACGTAAATATCTGGTACGTTTACTCTAAAATATACCTTCATTAATTAATTATTTTGATTTTGTTGTGATCTTAATCTGTTCCTCATTAGCTAAAAAAAAATTAAATAAATACTACAAAAATGATTTGTAACAATGTAACAACTATGTTAACTCACTACTATATTTTACTTTATTACATATGGTTACATGGATAGAGAAATGAAGTACCTACATTAGAAGTAATTTACCTTACCAAATATTAAACTTTAGAACATTTCTTCAGTGTAATTTTTCTGTTAAAAAAAAATATTAAAATATGTTTTATAACACTCACCGAAAAAAACGATTATCTCATAAATTTATTTACCAGAATACTCTATTCGTATTAATATAGAATAAAACTTGGAGCATACGTCCTTGGTGTGATTCATATCATAATGATTTTTGTAACTTTGGTAATTGTCGGTATATCGCTTTTGTCTATTACTTACCTATATATTTATTGCCCTATCTATTACTAATTCTATGTAAATTTATACTATCTTCTATATAGATCCATAACAACATTTGTACAAACATATTTACCAAACAGACTGAACTATTAGTATTATTAGTAATAAGGAAGATCTTAAAAATCCCCACTTCTTGAACCAATTTTTCTAAATATGATTGTCCCCATAAAATGCATTATAATACCATTATCACAAATTCTTAGTATCTAAAAAGTCTTAGTATCTAAAACACTACTGAAATTTGATTAGTATTGTAGATAGTAAGATTAATATTTCAGAAACCCATTTTCTCATAACAAATTTAAATTTATAGATTATGCTATTTTTAACTAGAAATCGCTAACAAATATTATTGCTAACAAATATAATTAAAAAGCCTTCTATCAAAAATAGCATCTATTATGCATTCTGGTGATTGTGTACATTAAATGAATCAGAAAGTTTTAAAATTCTCTATGAAAATTCTAAAACTTTTCTAAAAAAATCACTGTCAAAGTTGCGATTAGAAAGAAAAATAAAATTAATTTTTTTACAGAAATACTTTTCAAATATAAACACGTTTCTTATTACACTAGAAATGCATCTATAATGCTAACAGATGATTTTGTGCATAAAACAGACTAGAAAATGTTATGAAACTATATGACAATTTTCAACCGTTTCTTGAAAAACAATCCCCATCGTAGTAACGGTTTTAAGAAGGTAATTTAAATTTATTACAGAAATACACGTAAATTTATCACAGAAACACACCTCGATCATATTCAGTTTGATGCGCAGAATCATCGGTATGAATAATAGACACGTTCTATGTTGCATTTTGTATAAACTTAAGTGTGTATATCTGAATTAAGATGTCGAAGTCGTTAGTTAGTGATGTCATTAAATTTATTGTACTTGATAATACTAATTTTGAGGATATTGTAGACATTATGTCCAACGTTACTACCGGTCAGTAGCCGCAGAGATGTTGAATTGACACGCCCAGACATGAAGACATTCAAATATCATTAAAAGAGCATCAGACGGTCCGTCGCGTGTGACATCTGCAGCTCTTACTCCCAACCTTCCATCGAGCTTCCGTGCGACGCTCATGAAGACATCATTTACGGCAAAAACCTATTATTATGTCATTTGTTTCAATTTTAATGCAGCGCTGCCTGGAACAAATGTTTCTATAATGCACGACGCGCCGAGTCGTGCATTGACGATTCAAGTTTTATTTCGATTTTATGGGGCGATTATGTCATTAGGTTGATACGACTTCGAGGGCTCAGATTTGTGAGGGTATTTGAATTTGTCTCTTTTGATTTGGAAGCAGTTGTGAATACATGTAACATTGTTTTTTTTATTTATTCGTAGTAGTAGAAATAACTTAATAATAGGTACAAGAGTAGTAAGAGTGATTTATTTCTAACTGTTGTTTGAAAAATAACACAGTAATTTCATAGTAGCGTTTTCTCTGGTGATAAAAATATTGGCTCTGTCCAAGTCTTACAAGTTCTGAACAGTTCAACATATAATTTGAATTTGATATCAAAATTGTTAAATATTTTTATTTTAAATTCTAATAAAGGAAAACTCAATATCGCTTTTGGAAATTAATATAAAACGGTGGTTTTTGAATGGGGAAATGTATTTATTACTTACTAATAAAATAATTACTGCTACTAAATTATTTCACCTAATGAAAATGTTATAATATTGAAAATATCGATTTCGTGACATATAAGAAAACTACTAAATTAAAAAAAAATTAAGAAAGTTAAACCAATCTTATTTCGTACAAAATTATAAATGGAAATCTGATAAGTCTTTCTAATTTATTTATTTTATAATGAAGCTTCGAACTAGGAGAGAAAATTATTTTCTGTGAAGATAACCTATTAAGATAACTAGCACAATCATGATAATGCATCAATGTCATCATTGTAAAACCTACAATACTAAGCAAGAGAGAAACAACTGAATTTCCTTTTTCCTTTTTAAATTTATTTTAAAAATTGTGACCTCATCCAATTTCCGGTGTAAAATTGTAATTGTATGCTTAAATTAATATAATGGAAAAAAACTTATAATTTCGGAACTTCGGCACATTTTACACCCTCACCTAATCATGGCTAGAGAAATGGAGAGCTGCTAGCGTTTTTTTTATTTAGTTGCTCGGAAAAATTAATCCCTAGATTTTACGTTAAATGTTGTAAATTTATATGTATATCTAATTAGTTAAAAATAAATCCTAGTATATTTAAAATATATTCAGTTTGCGGAGTTCCGTATACGAAGGATCTAAACGAAACCCTATTGTTGTAGAAATGTCATCTGTTCGTGCGTCCATACCACGGACTTTGAACTTGTAAACTAAATATGATAGAAACTTAAAATTCACATTCATACCTAATATATAATCGATTTGTCCGAAACTAGAAATTATTTTTAAAATAACACAAAATTACATTTCAAGTGAGCTCCTGTACTCGTGCATGGAGTAAGCACTCGTCGAAACATTTTTTTTCTGCGTAAATATGCGACGTTGAAAGAGATCGTTAAAGCGTAAACAAGTTTATTGATTTTTTACTAAGAACAGACTCTTTGTCCATTAAAGTTGTTGCCAAGCAGCTATAATTTGGCTCTAACGTTTTTCATGTCTTGTGTTTGAACTACAAATACCTAAAATATGTGTATCATCATATGATCTAAATATAAATTGTTAAAAGTTATATGTAATTAGATTAAATTATTTTATACATATTTTCATATTATTAAGTCTATGAGAGGTATATTGGGCTATATATATATATATATATATATATATATATATATATATATATATATATATATAAAAATAGCGAAAAATTATATTAATATTGATAAAACTTTATTAAATATTCTGTGTGCCTTAAATGTTTATATTTACCTAACTATATCCAAACCCTCATAATATGAGTTCTACCCATGCTTAACAGACATTTTTATTATTTTTACGGATCTGAAAATTTCTGGTAGTCACTAGTTTAGCTAAGCTGTATATTAAACTTTAAACTGTTTAGATAAGCTGTATATTAAACTTGAAACTATTTGGTTAAGCTGTATGTTAAAATTTAAACGGGTGCAAAGTTTAATAAATTTTCGGGTGCAAAGTTTAATATCCGCCAATTCAGTACTTTTTTTTTAACAGAATAGCAAAAAAGTAAATATTCAAATAAATGAATTTTCATATCTGAAATTTTCTATGCTAATTGTAACTTCCAGGTAAATGAGGTTTCGTTGCGTAAATTATTAATCGGCGTGTTTTTTTTTAATATTGTTTATTCGATTAAGTAACAGATAAACCAAAAAATAAATAACCGAATCAACTGATTTTCATATTTAACATTTTCTGACTAATTATAATTTTCGTGTAAATGAGTTTATCGACATAAATTATTGAGCTACTTGACGAAAACACAGATATTTTAATTTCATTTAGGTATTTTTATAGTTCCTTATGTCAAAAGAAAAAACCGAACTAATATATGGTCACTCACACGTAATTTTCTCAGTTTGCCACAGTCGATTTTCTCTGAAACCTCTTGATGCAAAAATTTAAATTTGGCACAGTCGAAAAGCATAATACCCGCAATATTTCGATATGAAATGAAGAATGAAGTACTCAAAAATAATTTGTGAAATGAAGTACTCAAAAATAAATTATATATAGTCTGACATTTCGTTCGAAAGGGTTAATTAATATTTTAGGTAGTATTTTATCTTCACAAACATATTCTCAATCTATAAAAAGACAGTAATTTTAGAGGATTACACAGATTTGTAGCGAAATTATAACGATGAATCTCTTGTAAGTTTTGAAATATTCATGATGTTTATGTCGCCCTACTTTATTATTTTACGTATTATTAAATATTTATTGCTCTAAGAAATACTTATTAGTGATTATTTATATAAATAAAGTAATTTCACTTCAAACAAATTGCACGGTATTTGCGACGCGGGAGTCAGACTCAGGGCTAATCGGTTTTTTATTCGATTAAGTAACAAACAAACAGTTAAATACAGAGATTGTTATGTTTGAAACTTTCGTACTAATTACAATTTCTGCATTTTGATAAATAACTAACGTACAATAAGAGAAAAAGTAGATTATAACAACTTATTTCCTGCACTTATTACATACCAAAAGTTTTTTTTAAATTATCCCAAAAATCTTTAAAAAAATATTATTTTTGTGTGCATTTCTGGCCATTTGTAAATTCAATTATTAATAATAAATAAAATTTCCTAAACTTTAATTTACATGTATATATGTATATATACATATATATATATATATATATATATATATATATATATATATATACATTTTATTAAACTTTAAATAAATTATCTTGTTTTATAATCTTTGAGTATAAGCTGTTATGACAAAGTATTGAAATTAAAAAAAACTTATGAACGAAATTCTCATCTATATTTTAAGTATTTCTGTTTTCGGTTTCACTGCCGTTTCACAATTTAAGTTTCAAGTCTTTATTGCTGAAAATATATCCCAAAGTAACTTCATCTGAATTTTTACCGTTTGTTTAATTACCGCAAAATCTCTCGAGAAAGAAATTAAAACTACATTAATAACTGACTATTCAAAGAACCAAAGTTGGAAGGACCATTAAAAGTTCTCGGGTAGGTAAAACAAAACGTTAAATAAATTAGCCTATTACTAGCCCGTTTTCCTACGAAAACCTTTCTTAAGTAAACGGGTCTACATAAAGCCTTATCTCTTCGCGATCTAGATAGAACAGTGAACAATAATGAACTTTCTCCGTTATAATAACGATATTCGGTAATGAGAAATTATGAAAAAAACGAAACATGAATAAGAAACCTGATGTTTGATTGCAGTCAGTGTGTATGGATTTGAAATATACCTGTTTATAAATTTCCATCGTTAATTTACAATATCCATTTTAGAAAGATAAATTAATATTGAATTGGCGTTAATTTTGTAGAAATTCATTATTCACAATTAAATGAAACTACGTGATGTAGTATTATTTCTACTTTCTTTGATTTCTTTACCACGACCTAGGTTTCGTCGTATTACATCTTCAGGTGGGATATTAGCAAAGATTCTCTGCTAATATCCCACGTGAAGATGTTGTAATACAACGAAACCTAGGTGGTGGTAAAGAAATCAAAGAAAGTAGAAATAATACTACATCACGTAGTTTCATTTAATTGTGAATAATAAATTAATAACAAATTAATTATTAAATAATATTATATTATATTGACTTGTATTAAACCAATATTGAATTTTATCAATAATTTACATATATTTCGTTAACAAAAGTTTGAAGAACTTAACAAAGGTTTACAAGGGGGATTTGTACAAAATAGGGTTCGGTTCATTTCATTATAAATATATTATTTAATGTTAATTGTTGACAATATTAACACATTTCTTTTTATGCAATCAGGTGAGTTATATGTACCGTATTTAATATAAAAGTTTCAAATTATTAATGTTCGTCCTTCTTATGTCGTGGGGTAATAACTTACATTTCATTTACGTTCTACAAATTGATCTGTAGAAAAATACGTCACAATACATTTTAAATTTGATTATAAACAACGTTAATTAACATCTATCTTATATACAAATTGTACTAAATTTTAAACTTAATATTCTTTGTATAAATAGATTTTTTCCGAAATAAGGTAAACTAGTAATTATACTTTCACCTTTAAAAGCTATAAATTATTACTTTTTTTATAACATTTATTTTATGATGAAATAAAAAAAAACATTTATTACAAAAACTCCTTTTAAATGTTCAAATGTAAATTCTTTCCTGCGTTCTGGAAAAACAATTAATGGAAAATTACTGGACTTAAATTTTATTTCTTACTTGATACTCTTATCGTTAAATGCAGTCAGAGTGGGAATGGAATGCCGAGTAAAACCGTAAGAAGACATAGCTTCTGTCCTTGGAGTAACTCTGTGGACAAGATTGTAGCTCAGTAAGGCTAGTGTTAATTTTTTAAGCTATACTCAGAGTTGCTCCATGGGTTTTATCGTAGGTTTTCATGGTTTATTTCTTAAATATATGGGTCCTATTTAAGAATAGAATTACTGATTACATACACAACTTACTTACGTTTTAAAGATATTGCACAATACAAAGATAAATGAGGCGAATTTGGACGTGCGAGTTTCCCGTATCGCCATATACCTTTTTTAAATATACGTAAAATAAAGTGCACTAAAATTCCAAACATCCATTTAGTGCGCCATTAGAATTAGAAAACAAGACTTAGAAGTCAAGTGAAAACATAATTATGCGAAATTATTTATTTTTAAAAAACATTAAAGAAGTACGAATATATTTTTAAAATAATCAAAAGGAAAAAAATGCCAGAACTTTTTTTCTTATTTCAATTTTAATAAATTCAATTATTATAGTTATTAATTTACATAGTTTTTACCTTAAACACGTTACAAATTTAAACCTTAAACACGAAGATATTTTTTACGTACAGTAACTGTATGTAAACAATATCTATTAATAATTAAATATTTTTTTGTAAATATTTTTAAAATTTTAAATATCCGTTCTAAAATTTCTGTAATTACCATTCAATTCACTTGTACATGTGATATTTCATTGTCATTACAACTACGAAAATATAAAAGTCAGTAATCGAAACCATATAAATTGAACACTAGCAGATTCGCACTCTTGTGAAAGGAGCGTTGTATAACCTTTTGGTATTTTTCCAGCCACTTTTCCTATACTTATTTATCGATCTACTTTCTTTCTACGATACCTCTTATCCTTCCTTTTCAGTGGCCAATGTGAAAACATAATATTTAATACCAATACATGGTGCGGCAGCGAACTGAAATTTCTCCGTACGCGGCTCGTACGCTTCAGCGTTGTGCCGTTGCGGGAAATTGAAAATTTCATTTTATTACGTATTTCTATAAAGCAGTCGTAATACCGACGCAGGTCGGTTATGTTGCAGTGGAATCGCATGAGAGAACCGCTATTGTACGATCTCCAGTTTTACTTCACCAAATTGATTATTGAAATATTTCAATGTTTTGTGGATTTCGTTACTCTCCAGTTAAAAAAATATGGCAATTGGTTATGATTTATTCTTACTATGAGATTTATTCTTACCTCAATTTATAACTATAAAATCCCTTTAATAATTATAAAATAAACGTCATATTATTGGGGACGATAAATAGAGTAACTTAAGCTTTTAACATCACTTTGTACTCTGCCAACTAGGATTGTCTAGATGTTTACCACACACATAATTCGTTTCAAACATCTGTTGTTTGGCAGTCATTTCACATTAAGAACAACACAAAAATGGAGATTTTATATACTGAATTGTCAGTACCTTATAGCAAAGATTTATACTTGAAATAATCGTAATTAAAACAAAAAGTAACAAAGTGTGTTACTTATAAATATAATTAAATGGAAAATATATAAGTTATCAAAACTCGTTCGTAACCCTAATTATTTAATTAATAATTAATAATTTATTAACCGTAACGCATAATTTTCTTTAGTCTTGGAAAATATTTGCGAAACAACTTCTTATATTAAATAACCATTTAATATTCAATACTAAATGTTTTACAATAGACGTGTGAATATATGTTAAAACTCTATAATAGATTATTCGTCAACTAGTAATGACAATCCTTTTGAATAGAATGTTCCGAACGGGCGCACTAATCTATGAGACGATCAGGCGGTCGTGGGTTCGTAACCCTTGGCGTGACAACCGGCGGCAGCACAAAAGGATCACTTAGCGGCATATAAGACGGATCATAACGCTGCAAAAATAATCATCGATCAACTCATCGGTTCGACTTCGAGTTCAACTTAACTTCTAGTTCATCACATTTCGCTAATAGTAAACTTTATAATTAGTAAATTAACTTATATTTTGCAATTGTCTCACAACGACAAGGAGTTTTCATTGATAATCGATTCAACGAGCTCTCTGCTGACTGCATACTCAATAGTGACGTAGATCTGGTGAACGCCGAAACCTCCAATCCAGCAACAGTCAAGTGCGGGGCTCTGACTACTACCTGTCGTCCTGCAGAACAATAACCTATATTGTGTTTCGCGCCTGTGGGCATGTCCAATTTAATAAAGTAATACTTATTATCAATTAAAATAGAAGTGTGACTTTTTGATAAAACTAATAATGATAATCCTTTTAAATAAAAATAGTCAGTGTCATGTTTCAGGCCTATAGGCTTGCCCAATTTAATCAGCTTTCCTAACAAACTGATTTTAACTATAGGTACATATTTGTAGAATGCATACTTTTTTTAACAAAAATTTCTTTAGGCGCGTTGAGCGATTTTTGGTAGGGGAAAATCTTATTGGTTCACGTCACCGACATGCTAATGTCAACAGCATATCTATAACTATGAGTATGACGTGTTGCACTTAGCCATCAGTGAAAGCATATGTATATTGTATATATATACAATTAAATGAAACTACTTGATGTATTATTATTGCGACTTTCTTTAAGTTCTTTACCACGACCTAGGTTTCGTTGTATTACAACATCTTCATGTGGGTTACTCTTTGCTAATACAACGAAACCTAGATCACGGTAAAGAACTTAAAGAAAGTAGAAATAATACTATATCACGTAGTTTCATTGAATTGTGAATATAAAATTTCTACAAAATTAACGCCAAATATATTCAATATATAAATGTATATAGATATATATATATATATATATATATAGATATATATATATATATATATATATATATATATATATATATATATCATCTACTGCTCTGGCATCATACTAGGCACGCGCAACAGCCTGTGTACACGTATACACATATATACACGAACACATTGTATGATATGCGCATTGGACGCTTTTGGATGCATAAAATCTAGCAAGTTCGCGTCACCAACGTGCTGTAATAGCAGTATATATGTAGCTATAAGGGTGATGCGTTATGCAACATTAGTGCTGTGTATATCAGTAGTGATGTGAATTGTTTAAATTGTGTTTTGGTTTGATTATTATTTTAATTGTTTAATTGTAGGATCACTGTGCAGTACAATCATAAGTATTAAGTACGTTATTATTTTTATATAGAAAAATTAATAACAAAAACAAAGCATTTATTTTCGAATATTTCCTATATTCTTTTCATTATTTGCATTTAAATATTATTGATTTTTAATTTTTTTTTAAATTTGATCTCTGCAATACATCATGCAATGAGTATTGTATAATGGCTTAGGAGTTATCTTACTAGCGTGGTAAAAGAAATTTCTAGTTCTCTAATTTTCATTTCATAAAATATTTTCTTTTATTGCAAAATTCAATTTTAAAATTTAATTTTACGAACTTTGATCACCGTTTATTGATTTAAATTGTATTTTTTTAATGCTCTCATTACCCATGTTTTAAAGTCAACAAAAAATTAAATCGGAAAGCCTAGGTCAGCGCTTTAAAAAGGTAAACGACTAGAAATGGACAGAAGTTTTTTAAATATGGGAGGTAAAACAGATTTGAGGCATTTGAAAAAATAAGTAGTAAACATACCATTATGTATGAAAACATAATACAATTTACCAAGCAAGTTTTTTCTGCGCCGCACTTGAAAAATCGTGATTTACCAAGAAGAAAAACGTATCCTATGTTAACTTTACTCGAATCCACTTGGTAAATCCTGTTTCCATTTTAATTGAGTAAATCACGAAAACACAAAACGCGCGTTATACTTTCATATGCTACAAACAACTTCGATGGTTTTACGTCACTGCAAACTGATTGGCTTTTTAACTTCATGTATATTACGGAAATATTCAAATGATGTTTTCTCATATTAATCGGAAAAAACATTTAGTTTTGATTTTAGCTAGCGTATTTCTTATTGTTTATTTAAGACACTCCTTCTTTAAGTCATGCCTTGTTCTTGAAAAAGTTGGTATTTTTGCATAACATCCTTTTTATTTTCAGCCATTCGCGACAAATTAATCAAATTGTTTTTTTTTCTTTTCTTTTACTTTAATAAACTTTGTCGCGTTATGCAACTATTCATTCTGTTAATATAATCCTAAAAATATTTACTTGAACTGAGAAGTTCATAAGTAATAAATATTATATTAAAAAAAAATTTACCTGACCTAACAAAATTTTCCTAAATACTGTACGATATTACTGTATGATCGGCATGTAAGTGAGCGCTTGCTTAGTAGGCTCCCTGTGTTTTCCACGGCGGAAGTCGATATTCTCCCACTTACTGTGTCGATATTTTGTTTTTATTTTCCAACTGAATTCGTATCGGATATAGACAGGAAGCACTTTCGATTCACCAGGGCATATCCGATTTGACAATTACATGAGATTGGCATCGTTTGTGCATGTACACGAGGTGCCCTAGAGCAATTATAGAATTGGCAGTAGCTGAGTCAGTAATTATTTCAGTAATGTACTTATTTTTATAATGATAATTTGAAATTAAATATTAGTATGAAGAGTTTAATTGCAAGCGTTTTGATCCATCAGTACTAAGTAATCTAAGAATTCTTCATCAATACTGTAAAAATTATGCCTTTTGTAGTCATTATTCTTTGTGTTAAATTAAAAACACTTCATGTAATTACCGATTCATTCATTTGTTCATTGTTCTGTGCAGAACGTGGATTTCCATTATTCTCATTACATGTATTGAAAAAAAATTTGTACAAAATAGCGTACGTTCTTCACTTTCCTTCTTACTCTTTCATCCAATTTGACATTTTCCAACGAATAAATTCACCGACTTCTTAAACGTATTTACAAAGTTTATAACACACTTGGTTGTAATTTTTTTTTACTTTTATAACCATACTTTAAAGATATCTATTTTATAAGTTTTTATACCAAATCTAACACTAATAAGATATATATTACCCGTGAATATTATATATTACACGTATGTATATTTTCAAATTTACTATTCTAATATACCATTTATCTTCAATCAACTTCATACAGAGTAGATAAAATGAAACAATCTTTATAATATTATCCATCTTTATTGTGTTTTTAAACATTATCCAAACACATTAATGATTCAACTGTACTATATAGACGCCTGTCAGATCTTTTTACTACGTATCGAAAAAGGAGAAACTTTCGTATTTGGTAACATATTATTTTTATTGTTTATATAGCATATTGTTGGATGAGATCCGAGTATAAGTTCGGATAATTGAGTGGAACTATATGTAAATGAACGAAGATCGATCAAACAGATCAAAAAAAATGACGATAAATTCTTGCTGTAAATCCTAAATGAAAGCTTCGGTGTTTTAAAATAAACATTGGAGTTACGTTACGTTCATTCATTTTACTTATATATACGTAATAATAACTCATTTAATAAGTAATTCAAAAAGTATAAATATTAGCTATAACCTTTTTTTGGAGAACATTTTATTAACTATTAAACAACTTTGACCGTTGGGATTGAGATGAAATAAACAAGTCTATCGGTTTGTTATGAAGATTCCAGGAGGATCTTTAAATTTCATTTGAATACATGTGCTCAAAGAGATTTAAAGTATATCTCGGTTATGCAATACGCCGAGTATTGATAATGCTGCTACTTGCTACTTGCTACTTGCCTTTACCAGCTGCTACTTGCTGGAATGCTTGTACCTGAATTTATTTTCATACTCATGTTTCTGTTTCTTTTAACACTCATCGATTAAAGCGAAGTAATTTTTAAATGCAAAATTATCATACTTCTTTCCACATATTGTTCGTCGTTCATAAACTATAGCTGTATAGTTATCTATACATATAAAAATACTGTAAAATACACATGTCTTTACATTGCAGATACTTGCAAAAAAATAATACGACAAGTGATAGTATGCATTGATATTAATTTTGGAATATTTGTCTGCATGTTTTTGTTTCGGTTTACAATGTATTTTGTAAAAACGATTGACTCACATTGGATGTGATTTACTTTTTTAGAAAAACGTAGGAGTTAAGCTAAAGTGATATTTAGTTTTTATTTTATCATAATCGGTTCGCTCAGTGAAAAGATATGTCAACTTAATATATTTTTTAAAAATTCATTCACGTTTGTTGTCTACAACAAAAACAAAGAAATTCCTAGTTATTTGACGCGCAATAATTACACAAATTTGTAAAGTATCTATGTATTTCGATAGATGGCGCTAGGCATACTATAAATCACACCAGAACTGAAGTGTGGAAGTACACTTATGAGAAACGGTATTGCTGCAATTTTCATTGTTTGAGTATTCGAAGTCGCGGGTAGAGTTAGTTTAAAATAAAGTAAAAAATGTTTAATAAATTAGAACGCCTTGAAAATCTGTTATAAATTGAAATGAAAAAACGGTAGCCTTATAATTTCATCAAGAACCTTAGACCGTTCGTCCGTGGATATACTACAGTATCATACCTTTTTCATTTTAAAACTAATTTGTGATGAAATTTTAGTGTTCACACATAATTAATATAAGTTGAGTTATGGGATTATAAATAAATTAATCATAAGGTTAAGATGTTACTCTCCCTTTTTAGAAAAAACCTCTTAACTAATCCACATAAATTATATATCATTTTATAGATAATTGCTTGCTCTACCGGCATCCACAACTAAACAATTTATTATTGCTATTGTTTTTGCAAATTAATTAATTATTAAAATTATATACACAAAACAGCAATGCTGCCATCTAACGGCTCAACGTCAATATAATTGACGGTCGGTACAATTTTTGTTTAATTTCAAATCCACTCACGTATAAATAAAGTGGCGCTTTAGCTCAATGCTTTTGATACTTGCGCCTCTATATGTCAATTTTAGTAAAATATTTGTTTGATCTGTCATCTGAGCTTCATAATGGAATAAAAACGTAATAAGCAGTGTGCAAAATTAGAAATGAATTGAATACCTGCAATCAATTTTGATTTATTAAATTGAGTTGAATAATTTATAATGCGAAGACTTCGCACGGGTCACGCTAGTGTATGTATATATATGTATATATATATATATATATATATATATATATATATATATATATATATATATATACATATAGTATATCCAGAATTGTTTGCACATTTCTCTCAAAAATATAACACGAAAATAAAATGTAACACTATTTTATTTGGCCTTTATCACGAATAAGACATGATTTATTTTTTTAATAATCGAAATAAAAACTTTTATACGTCATAGTAGTTACATGAAAAAAATTAAAGAATACTATCGATACAAATATTGCCGATTTTGTTCCGTATCGCTCAACATTCAACAACAAATACTTTCGATACAAATATAGCCGATTTTGTTCTGTGAAGTAATATCCGTATCGCTCAACATTCAACAACAAACACTTTCGATACAAATATAGCCGATTTTTTTCTGTGAAGTAATATCCGTATCGCTCAACATTCAACAACATATTCTTTCGATACAAATATAGCTGATTTTGTTCTGTGAAGTAATACCCGTATCGCTCAACCCAAATGAGAGGTTTGCCTCGTTTACATTGAAGCGGGTTGATGGTGCCACACAGCACTGTGTTTTGCGAACACTGCAGGTTGCTTAACTGCCTTGCATTGAATAATATTGAAATAATGTCTAGAGAATGAGACAGAATCCAAAAAAAAGTAATAATTGTCTTATTACGTACTCAAAAACCCCCATTTATGTATTCAAAAGCAAAAGCAAAAAAATTTAACAACTCTTTTATATGTAAGCAAATTTATCGAAATATATATTCTCGAGTGGAGTATCGTTGAAGAAATCTTTTAAAATGTTATAAAATATATAATGTTTTTGGTACGGTGTCTCCTTCGCAAATACGAGTCGCCATGCTATTAAGCAGGATTGCCTTACCAGCTCTCATCTCCTCTAAGTGTTTAGTTAGATATATCAAAAATTATTTCAATTAATTTACATTAATGAATTTAAGTCGTAATAAAAGCAACCGAATTATCGCGCCATGTATATTCTATAGTAATTTCATAATAGGCCATTACGAAGATAATTTAGTCGCTAAATAGATATAATCTAGTAGTAATTTAGAAACCCTTAAAACAAATTACATACACATTACAAAGAGGAGCAAACCGCACAGTGATCTATGAACACATGGCTACGGACCCTAACCTAATGAGTTAATGCGTATCCAACATGCGCTAGGCTTAGATTTTAATATTCTTAAAAATTATATTACTTTAAAATTCTGACACCTGTTAGCTCACGATCTTGAATTACATATTAAAAACCAGAATATCTTCTCAATCCATCTCCACAAAACTGCATTCTATGAACAATCGTGACAAAATTACAGAACAAACTTCATATATAGATAAATATGTTAAATGCACCGTAAGTGGATGAGATCCGAGTATAAGTTCGGATACTTGAGTGGAACTATATGTAAATGAACTAAGATCGATCAAACAGATCAAAAAAATAATGACGATAAATTCTTGCTGTAAACCCTAAGTGAAAGCTTTGGTGTTTTAAAATAAAACTCGTACTCGCGGAGACTCCGCCGATGTTCAAAACCCCTTTGCCTTTGCGTTACCTAACATAACCTCTACCTTTCTCTTCTACATCTGATGTGACTATTTTACCGTTGTAGGCTTTTAAGACAGACTCAACGTTGTGACATTTGTCTTATCGTATTTATCTTTTATACATAGTTTATTCTAAAAAGTAAAGTTTTTAAATATATCCATGTATAATAATCTTTAATTATGATCAACGGTATAGATAAATTACAGTCTCGCTCAATATTAGTGCCTACCGCATAGTAGTTGCTGTTAAAAATTGCCCTTGTAATTATAACTCTGCTATTTGCATAAATAACTTTCTAAAACACAAAAAAGTTTTATAAATTAAAAAAGTATAATTCAAATTCATATGATTAGTCCCGTGTACAAAACGTACTTTATTAAATTTGACTTAATATTTCTCAAAATATAATTATTGCCCCCAAATTGAAATGACCTGCTTTAATAGATCTGACGTTCTTCTTCAAAACTCATCTCTGGGACAAGAACTTTACTTTTTGTTTCGAAGGTCTTTGTTTGCCTAGTTATAAAGAATGTTTTTTTTCATTACATGGCATTTAACCCGTGCATACATTATAAATCTGTAATAATTATTTCAATTTACAATGACATATTATTATCTTTTAATAGCTGATCAAACTTATGACTTTAGCGATTGAAAAATTGTGCTATTGATTTCCCACATCCGCTATTTTTGTCATTTCAATTGCAGAACGTTAGAAAGCGTCGTTTCTAGCGAACAAAGGCCAATTTGACTCGTCCGTAGCGCTCAGCTTCCACAAAGCGCCGACTGCGCTGTCGCCGCACGTTTTCTTTAGATTCAACAAAGACGTAAAGTTTAAAGAACATTTGCATTCCTCTTGCGCAGATGGAAAATAACGAGACCACGGAAGACAAGAGACGATTTGGTTATTTTTTGACAATACTGAATATTCAATTTCCAATATTTCTCTCACGTTCCGAAATTATTCTATTTCTCCTTGATTTTTAGTCACAACTCCTGAATCTAAGTTCGGTATATTAAAAATAGTACTTTAGTCGGTGGGAGCGAATATAATTTATTACAATTCGTCAGTTGAAGATAGACATTTCCATTTGTGAATGAAAAACACAAAGAAGCTTCAGCGTACATATTTATGAAGTTTGAATTGAAGTAACTATCTGTTTTATATAATTGAAGTAACTATCTGTTAGTAGAAACTGAAGATGTTAGCAAACTATCTAAAATGGAAACTCTTTGTGTGGAGCACCTGTTACATACACTGAGTTAAAATTTTATGTACGTGAAAGTTTAAGATTATAATTTCATGTAAATTACTACTTCTTCATTCATTTGCTTCTTTGATGAATAATCACCTAGCAAACTTATTACTGCGATAGCAATCTCTTAGAGTTGACTAAAATTAAAATGCCTTTATGAATTAATGGGAGAGGTAGGTAAGTTAAAACGTTATCACAAAAAATTAAACAGACTTCAAATAATCATCGAATAGGAAGCGCACTGGAGAGTATTGATTAACGAAAAAAATTAATGCTCAGTTGGAACTTTTGAAATACATTATCATTTTCGAACGTAAATACTGTTACTGCTGGAGATTTTTGGAACCTGTGCCAAGTTAGTCACATAATTACTTACACACACACACTCGCGCGCGCGCACACGCACACACGCACACGCACTCGTACACGCGCACGCGCATGCGGACTCGCACGCGCTCCACGCACGTACGCACGCAAGCATTTTACGCAAGCACACACGCATGCACGCTAGCACGCACACACACACAAGTGTTTAATTTCACTTGGTACCTACTCCAAAAATCTCTAGCAGTCCCCGATATTTTCATTATTTTATTCATTTTAACGCTCTTGTTATTGAATAGTTATTTGAAGTCTGTTCAATTTTTTCTAAAAAATATTTTACTTTTTCATTTTTAGTGTCTATGATATCGTATGTTACACAGAATGTCACGAATTTACGATGAATTGAGAAGCAATAATATCTCCTATATTGAAATCAAAGCAGACGTTTGAAGTATTTAAAAACCTAATCATATTCATTCATATCACACATACATGCATGTGTACACATATATACAGTCATACATACATACGGACATTTAAATCACATTATCTCTTTTGGTTTTACCGTAGTGAGTTGAGTTCTTTAAGCCTTTATATATCTTTACATACTATGTACCCGCCTATCAATATTCTAGCTACTATATATCTTTGTATGTACCTGTATATACTTACTTATCTAACTACATACATACTAATGTTTATTCAATTCATTTATTTGTTTATACATGTACAGGTATAAAACTATAACTTAAGTATCTAAGTACCTAATAATGCCTCAGTTGTTTCATTTTCCGTTGTTCCGTTATTTCCTTGTTTACTACAACACAAGTAAAACGAGTCCATACTCCATGAATTTTCACTTCATCAGTTAAAGTTCCTGTCACTACTGCCATGCTCCATCACTGTACCGTGATTTTGCTAAAGGGCAGATTTATGTCGTCCTTAAAAGAACTAGGTTATTATTAGACCTGCATCATCCAAGCCCGATCACAGCAACTGTGCTGTACATTGTGGAGGAATTCTATGGTATATGTTCAATTTCAATTTCTGTGTATTGCCTTCAATTCTATCTATTAATGTGAGGAATTCTATTTATTACTTTCAGTTTCTTGGTCTAATTCCAAATTGACTTATTAATGACAGTGATATAAGTTAACATACACAAAACAGCCCTTACGACTGTGGTATCAGGCTAAGAAATTGGGATCCGGAAATCAATGACGGAGTCACTGCTTGAGACTCACGAATTTACTGATAGAAACTATATTGAGACTTAAAATACTACTTTAAAACAGCAGATACACACGTTTTACGGCTTAGGCAAGTAGTACCCCCGTAATATCATAATTGAGGTGTTTGCAACACCTCAATTATGATATTACGGGGGTACAACACTCGGAATTCAAAATAAGAGCTTCTGCTAGAGTTGATGACATACGCGTATAATGAAATCATGCGCATTGTTCAAATGAAAAAAACACAAGTGTCAAAATAAGTATAAAGCCAAGCTTACACCATTATCGTACTTCGACGCTATCATACACGTGTCTAAATGACACTACAAGAGAATTTCCTTACGTTAACACATAAGATGGTGATTACATTGAATATTTGGGATTCATTCACGATCTATTCAGATCGAGTATCTTTTAAAAAATTAATTAATGTGTGTTAATGGAAGTTAATGTTTATATTGATCGGTTCGTACGAATATAAGATCAGTTCCTATAAATATAGTACAAACAAGTAGTCGTTGATAACATGCACAGTGAAATCGTCTTCTCGCTACAATATCTCGTCTAGTACAAGTGTATTTTAAAAGTAAGCTACCTTGAAAGAAATTTCAATACGACGGCACTTGTATTTTTATTCCGCGCGGCGGCATTTGTAAGAAGTATTGTAGATCGTGGGTAAAAGTATTCTGTATGAAGTCAAAAAAACCAAAATACCAGAGATGTTGATATTTGAATCCATTGCCGTTCAGAAAAAAATACTAAGAGTAAGAAAATACTACACATACAAAATATTATTTTTAAAACCACGTAGCATAAAAACTGTGTTACAAATAAGACGAATATTTTCTAAATTTCTTTATACCAACCAATGATATAATTCATTTCCAGATCGCCATACATAACTAATAAATTATGCTTTTATATTTCTATATATATATATATATATTCGCTAATAGTAAAAGGATTATAATTAGTTTAATGAGTTCACTTTGTTAAGCCAGCTGTGTATTCAAGTTCATGAAAAGACACTTATTTGAAAAACGGAAAAATGTCAGGAGTCATAACTAATCGTTGCTGATTTCCTTTGCGATTAAAAAAATCTTAAATATCACCTTTATTGGAAAATTGTTCATCAACAAAAATCAAATAACTAATAATCTGCACTCTGACCTTTCCATAACTACTAATTTTTTGCGTCTAGCGAAAAGTGACAAAGTAAATGTAGCTTAATTTCATTAGCGAAAAGCTTCCGATTGTGTCGAAATCTATTCGGCACGATCGAAAGCAGAACGAACATTAATCTGCTTTTTATATTCACAATCATATTGATTTTTTTTAGTTTTTAGTAAACAAGCTCTCATGTGTATATGTTACATACACAACTGCAAACTAAATCTGTATTTTATATAATCGAAAGTAAACAACATTTTGAATCTTGGAAATCTTTAATGTTGTAGACATTGAACTGAGCCGAGTGATCAAATATATGCGCAGTTTTATTCATTGATAACCCTATGCTTTACAAGAAGTTAAGCCATGCTAACAATATCTTCAGCCAAAAATATGACATCCACACTTCGCTATTCATTTGTCAAGTATAGCATTTAACCGACAGCTAATCTTAATAATTACATTTCTTAAATCTCTTATTTTGAAGTAAATTTGGATTCTGTTAACGTAAGTCGCATTATTTTATTATATTACTATCAATTCGTCTAATGTACAAAACCTTTAGCTCTCAAAAGTTCGATTCGTCCTGCGTCACAAAATCTAGACAAAGATTTATTTAAGATACTTATATGAAAGGTAATATGTTACTGTCCTTATCTATTCTCTGCTTTAACTTTAGATAATTTTCATATTTGTGCTATTAGAAGGAAAAATAATGTATGTGTGTTATACCTATCGTAGACAGGTATATTTTTAACCCAAATAAATATTCGAGAGCCATTAAGATAATTCACCGTGTTTTTATAAAATAATCAAAAACTAATTTATATATGGTAAAAATATTTTTTAATGTTTTTCTTTTTCTTTGGGGGAATATCGAATTTTTAGGCCAATTTTACAGAATTACTACGCGTATTTCTGTAAAATTGCAGAGATATAGACTTTTGAATTTCTGTTTGATTTTGCTGCATCAGCCTGAAATTTGTAGGCACTTTATTATTCTATAAGATTCAATGTATATAAAGTGTTTTCAATTACAATTTTACGTCCAATCTGCGATTTTTTGATACATTCAAGGAAATTAATGTACTGTTATGTTCCATGTAATCTGCTTTTATGATACGTTTTCGAAATATTAAACAGTGAGACCAAAAATCCTACTAATTTGGAACTGATTTATGTAAGATAAAATTGAGCTAGACTAAATACAGAATGAAATTCATTCCAAAAAAAAACAAGAATTTCCAATTTAAACCACAAAAGAAAAGCCATACTTATCTATACTAGCAATATCGCAACCAGCAAATATATTCTATTTCTTTCATATTAATTTTTCAATTAAGGAAAATACAAATATAACAATTAAGTTTTTAACCCGTTTACCACTTTCAAACATTTTATGTTTTAACGCAAAATATTGAATTGGCCAGACTATCATATTAAATATGTTGATACTTTAACGTTTGTAAATATTAAGTATATTTTTAACTAACACCAAAAAATTAGGAGATTCTTAATTGGAAGCGTATGTTCTTTCATATTCCATAACTTGGATAAGCTTTGATCGATTTTGATGATACTTTTTTGTTTGAATGGAATATATCCAACATAAATATGATGAAAACTCCTTTAACTTGTCTAGACCTTTTTAGCATAAATTTTAGCCAGAGTTTGATGACGGAGCCAGAAGTCGGTGACCTGAACTCCTCAACGTTGAGGAATAGATATTATATTATTATGTTGCGTTTTTTATATTAGAAAACATGTGGATAAGTATTTACAAGTATATACAAAAGCTCATGCCCTTTTAACTAGGATATTAGTAGATAGCTATATTTGTAGAAGTATATAGCAAGGCATGAGGCCACGAAAATGTCAATAAAGAAGGAATATTTATGTACAGGTATGTACATGGATTTAACAAACACCATCTACTTTAAAACCCAAAGGGGTAATATTATTCATATGTCCGTGCGTATATAGGAAACCATCCATGTATGCGCGCGCGCACGCACATGCACACAAACACACACGAATGCACACACACACTCATACAGAATAGTCACATTCGAAATAATGTTAAGAAACAATATGTCAAAAGTTCCAAGTAGGTACTCATATTTTTATTATTTTATATTTCTTAATGCGTATGATTTATGTTACCCAGAATATCCTCAAGCCACGAACAATTTAAAAACGAATGGGGCGCTTAATGAAAATGTATACATCCGTACTTACCTACATATATAAATGTGTGTGTATGTGTGTGTGTGTGTGTGCGTGTGTGTTGTGTGCGCGTGCCCATATGGGTGCGCGTGTGCGTGTACGTGTGTGTGTGTGTGTGGATGCATGCATGTGTGAAAGAGAGAGGAGTTGGTTAAATTTTTTTGTTAAAAATCTTTTATAGGTGCCTAATGTTTACAACAGAATAATGTTTACAACATTTGCGATATGAAAAAGTTAATCATTTTTCGTATTTTAGCATGAGACAAAATAACGCGTATAGTTTAACAAAACTCTGTTTATATTTGTGATGATCACTATACAAATATTAACTGGAATTATTAATATAATGTTATTAATACATTAATCTTTACTGTATTTTTCTTTGGTAATAGCCCACCTGAAGATGTTGTAATACAACAAAACCTAGGTCGTGATAAAGAATGCGAAACAATACACGTGAACAGTATGAAAGCGCGCTCAAACGGTGCGCCAACGACAATACGATTACGCGGAAAAAAGAAAATTCGTTACAGCCCCGCGGTTCCATGTACCGCCTTTTATTTTCCATATACTGTTTTTGTAGTATCTCAGTTATATCTAATACAAGATATATGCAATTGAAGTAAAAACATTAAAGACACTTTCGTGAAATTACTTTATGCTGACCTGTCGTTATCAACATAAAAGTGCATAAAAATGACGAAAAAATGAAAAAAAATCTCAAGGCATAAAAATGAGAAAAAATCTTCCATTTACGATTTTTATTATTTTTTTAGCAACCTTTACTTCTATGAATATGACAATTGTAATTCTGTTAACGATTTAATTATTGCCTTAATTGCAAAATAAAAACAACAAAAAAAACTTCTTTGGTTTTTAATTTTTTTCCCCTATTCTATTTTGACTTATAATTTACAATTATTTTTTTAAATGGTTTTACAAAAGGTGATATACATTTTCACATAATTATCTAAACGTCGTCTGGTTTTATTTTCAGAATAATAAAAATGTTCAATACTCTTCTTAATTATCTATTCGTAGAGATAGAGATCATATATTTTTTATTTTTCATTTACCGCAGTTATCATATTTATTATTATTATTAGTAATTTCTTCTACTGTGCTTACTCTGCTGGTTCCTATATATACTGTGTATTTCACCATATAACGTAGGTTACTTCGAATATTTGAAAAATCTTTGTCAAGTTCTCTGTAAAATATCTCCCAAACATTTTTATTATGAGGTTATTTTACATCTATAAAATCGTTAAATTAAATTAAAAATACACGGTACAAAAATTTAAAAACATATCTCTATTTTTCATAAATATATTTATTTATCAAAACTATCTGCATAAAGACGAAATAAAACTTCTTAAAGAATTAGAAAACTATATATGACGACAAATTGCTGGAAAAAATAAAGTCCTAAAAATATTTTTCACCCCTCACAATAACATACTTTTGCTGTAACAAGAATATGTACATATACCTGACAACTTCCGAATATGTAACTACTCCCTCTACGTGCCAAAAATACTCCGAGTATAAGTTTAGAACAAATTTCGTGAATACCTCTGCCCTAAACGAAACCTCCGACATCCGGTCTTACAAGATCCGCGAGTGGCGCAGGTATTGAACCTCTCGGCTTAGCCGCTTCCGGCCGTGATGTTGACTTTCCACACCTCAATTTTCCTTCACAGCCTTTCAACTATGAATCACTTTTATCTCGCCCCACGAAAATAAGCCGTCGTACCAACGAACCAGACACTTTTGTATGGAAATATATTGTGGTTACTGAGTAAGGGTGCCGCCTCACGACTTTTTGTATTCGAACCGATATTTACATATTTTATTACGATTTATGGTAGGTAGTGGGTTAGTATGTTACCGGGGTCGTATCGATTTTGGATTATTTATTTGAGGGTTCGTTAAAACTATTTATATATGCAACCTGTATAGCTATATTACAAAGTTAATATTTAGTATCTAATCGATCGAATTTCTCCGCATCTTATGAAAAGAATTATTTTTTAATTGAAAAAAATTTATACTTTTTATTGCCTACAGCGAAATCGTTTAACTTGATGGTTTTACAAGAATGAAGCAATTAATAAATATAACAATTGAAAGTGTCTTAAACGTAACCAGATATAATAAAATAAATTACACGGGCAGTGGTAAAGTTCCGTTTTATCTTACCCGTTATTGCAATATTACCTTTACAGTATTTTGAATCGTACATATGTACTTCCTGAATGGTATTTTGAAAAACGTCCTAAATCATTATTATCAGTTAAGCTATTTACACGCCAAATGGTATCGTCCTAATTTTGTAATGAACGAAAATGTTCGTTTTTTGATATATTATCTTATTTATATTTATAAAAATGGGCTGTAGATGACGTAGCGATTGTGTTAGATGTCGGAATTCTACATGGAATTATCTGTATGCGTTTTATTTATTTATAGAAAGTAAACTTGATTTCAATTATATTATAAATTTGTATTATCAGAATAGACTATGAACTATTTATATAAGACAGGGCTATGTTTTTGAAATAATCAAACGAAGAGAAAAATGAGTTAAAATGCAGAACAAACCTCACACATGGTTACACCTAAAAATAGTGGTTTTTGACCCGTTTAGAGGATTAAAGATTTTAAATCAAATTGGGGTCTAAGTCGCATATCTTATGATAATAATAAATTAATAAAAAAATACATTAATAAAAAAATTCGATTTGAAAGGAATTGTAGAAATAGATCTATGAACCATGTTATTATGATTATTATTACTATGTACAATAATAGTACGAATCATTATCTCTGTTTTTTTTTTTATATTACTGCAAAAACGATTTTTAATTTTCTGTTTTTCACTTTCTCATTTATTATCTTTTTTCTTTCTTTAAACTTCTTTTCTTTGCCACTTAAATAGAATTCTTAACAAACAGAATTTTAAAAATCAAAGCTACCCAAAACTTTTATTTACAATATACCGTATATTTACCAAATCGCAATGCATGAATATTCTATACATATTTGAACCTTCATATCTATAAAAAGGTTCCTAGGCCAATCTTAATATTTTTTTGGGATTAATATATAATTATGAGATATAATTTATACCACAATTGATTAAACATTTTTGGCTCTCCCAAAGGATTATTTTTTATCGTCAATATAAGTATTATTGCGGAGGATATTTAAAATAACTTATTTCCAGCAACGGTTTTATGAGATACTGATCTATTTAAAGTTCCATACCTTAAAATGAAAAACGGAACCCTTATAAAATGGTTCACGTCTCCATCTGTATGTCTGTCATAGCCGTTTTTTCTCAAACAGCCGGTTTTCTTTCACTTGGCTTAGAGAGTTGAAATTTGGCATAATAATAAAGCATATTAACCCACATATATCGCAATAGTTAAAACCCAAAAATATCCATTTGGAAATTTTAGAAATGCCAAATCAAGTACTCGTAATTTTTTTTAATTCCATATTTAGTGTGAAGTATAATATGAAAAGACTAGTTACAAGGATGTCAAAAACATTTTTTTCCGTATTTTATCTACAAGATAAACTGAAAAATTTACCAAAACTACATCCAACCCTTATTTGTTTAGGAAGTGCTCAAGCTAAAATTATGAAAAATATGGGTTTTTTAAGCCCACGCAAAGGTTATAGGAACTCCATAGCGATGATTCTAGGTATAATGATTTTTTAATAATCTTCATATTTTTGTACCTACGAAATATATTGTAGTAGGCAACACGTTTACATTTTTCTATTTTGAAAGCCAATTTTCTCAGAAACCACGCGACGTAGTCACTTAAGATTTGGAATAATAGTACATCTTATTAATCCACATATTTTCTATATATTTTATACCACCAACTTTTTAAAAATATAATGTAACCCCCCATTTTGGAAACTACTAAGCCAGAAATAAAAAAAATATATGGTTGGTAAAACACGACTAGAAGTTTTACAGGAAAACTACAGAGATTATTCTAGGTCTCATAACTTTTTTAAATATGCACTGTGTTTTTCGCCTGTGAAAGGTATAGTATATAACGCGTTTAAATATTGCTTGTAGTGTGGGTTTTACTAGTGCTTGTCAGGTTTTTTGAATAATGCTTAAATTTATTATTAAAAAAAAAATTTAATCGATCGATTTGCATTTCTTTATTTACATTACCTTTGTAATATTGTTTGTCATAAATCATAATAATAGAAAATTTTAAAGTATTTTTTTAAATTAAGTTAATCAAAGTAAATATTTAGATAAAGAAAATCTTCCTGGTAATATAAGTGAAATTTCCCGATGACTCTGACAAAAATATTTGCAAACTGCAATTAAAACTTTTTTTTTCATTTCATAAATGCTCCTTTATTTTAATGGGTTCCTACCGTTCTCAAAATTCTGTCACTTGATTCAATTAAGATTTCTTCTCACGACTTCTTCGACTTCCCTGCTATTTTCTTTCAACTTTTCATCAACCTGAAAGGTTGCTGTATTACACATATTATAAATACGTGTTTTCTATAATATTAACCAAATTGTAACGAGTCAATTCTGTCTATAAATATTTTATAAATATTTTAAAAGGAGTGATTGATTGAGTTAGTTTATAAACAATGCTAATAAAATTCAGAAAACCTGTTTGTAGAATTTATGCCTATCTGTCTGTATATTAATTTGTTCGTCAATCACGCAAAATCTACTAGACTTATTTTGATGAAATTTGGTATTGTAATAGTTTATACCCAAGAGCAACATACGACAGAGTAAAAAGTAGCTAGTAAACTATAAACCACTGTGAATTTACTTTCTTTTTATTGTTTGCGTTTTTAAGTGTGTTTGAAATTTAATTGCTTGCATTTTTAAGTGTGATTGTGTATCTAACCGTTCTGAAAATATTTGGATGCAAATTAACTGTATTAACATATCGCTTTAAATAAATTACCCTCTACACCACGAAACAAATTTAATTTTATAGTTAATTATATTTCTCTTTATTTCATTTGTATTATGATTTTTTAAGAAGCCATAGAATTTTTACTATAAATCCATCCACACGGCGACCCATTCATAAGACATATATGAATCACTTGACTACAAAAAGTGTAGCAGTCATTATATCGAAAGCTGGTCGAAGACGTAGATTTTGCTATGAAAACATCCTAAAAAACCGAATGTTGACTATATAAGTTAAGTAACATGTGCCATAAAACTAGATTACATTTGGAATATCATCATAAAATTCAGCTGAAAAATTAATTCCTATTTTCTTGCCTTCCCCATGGCGCAAAATTTAAAAAAAACTATACAGTTCGTGTTAATGCAAAGCCTGTCATTAGCCTATTATATTTTGCTTTCTATAACAATCTTTAACTTTAGTTAGCTTTTAATTTATACTTATCTATGAGATACTGATCACATAAAACATGATCATGAAGTCACTAAGTTACTACTATTTAAGTTTTTCAACAAACAGTCATTAGGGAAAAAAGATATAGCGACATTTTAGCGAACACGTGTTACGCATATCATTATTCGTACATAAAGAAACCCATTCATTTAAAAACCATTTACCGTCTTTTCGTTGATCCTACAAATTTTATTTTTCATAAATATTATATGCCGAAACATGAAACGGCATTATTCGTGGGATATGACCGACCTTTACATGTTCGTTGAAGGCGGGCGGCTGCCGGCCGTCTTTGCGCAGTGCGATCTGATACGATTCGTTAGTGTAACGACTTTTTAATATTTGAGCGCCGCCGCGATTGAAACTTTTTAAAGTGACGCCCACACGCCAAGAAAAGCTCTTAACCCCTACGTCACCCTTAAAGAGTTTCTTCTATGGAAATGTGACAATTTTACCTAATTATATGATAGCGTTGGAAACACGTTTAATTTAGTATCATACGAATGTAAAATTATATATTGGTAATTTGAATTAACCCACATTAATCTTAAATTATTATTTTCATTCTTTCTAAAACATTACTAAATTTTTATCTAAAAAAGAACGAAATTTTTGCCTCTAGCAAGCAAATCCCAAGTTAAAATTTTAAAAAATACGAGTAATACTAATGTTCAACAAGACAGATTCATTCCATGTCAATATGCCCAAAATTTGAAAAAAACATTTTACAAACATAATCTCATTCTATTATTTATGTTTATAAATAAACGTGAACTTATAGAGAAAATTGTTAAACAGTTTATAGACAATATTTACTTATTGGTCATTATTTGACTTTAATGTCAACAGATTTATTACACACATGTACACACACGAAAAGGACAAATTGCCTGACAAAAAATACAACATGCACAATCTCAGCTCAATAATGAAAAAAAAATAAAATAAATTGCACAAGTTATTAATAGCGAAATTATAATGAAAAATAATAAAATGTTTAGTGAAAAATCACCTCATCTCATTTCATTTATAATTGTCTTTTTATTTATATAGCTTGTGTTTCGTAGCTAGTAGAGTTTTAGTGCGTCTTTACTTTTTTATTCCCACGTCTGATCAGAAAACCGAGTGAGTTTTAATTGGATATTAAATAATTTTATCATTATCGAAATTAGAGGTAGTCGATGAAATCTGTAAGTCTGATAATAACTAAACCATTTTCCCATATTATGTATATGGCACTTTCTATATGTATTTTGTGATTTTTAAATAACTTTACGGAAATCTTTTATCCGATTTTGAAATAATACCTTTTTTTACAAACTTAGTAATGTGGGATATCATAACCGTAATTTTCCACCTAATTTCTGACCAACGATATACCTATCTGAATAAATCCACAAACCCTTCTCTTATTATAATCGGTCAAGCAATTTGTCAATCAGAAGAAGCTATTTACAAATATACAAATATTGAATTTATTTTGCGTTAATTTCGTAGAAATTCATTATTCACAATTAAATGATTTCTACTTTCTTTAAGTTCTTTACCACGACCTAGGTTTCGTTGTATTACTAGAATAACTATTCAAACAAGAATCATAACCTTCTTTTTAGTTATAGCCGTTGAATAAAAACAGTATCATATTTCAAGCAAACATCAAACAAAAATAACTGATGAAATAAAAATAAAAAAGTTTCCATTTGCTTCCAAACCTATAAGCAAAGAGGAAATTTATCAAAACGATATAAACTTCATAAAGTTCTAGGAAAGAACATTAAGATAACGTCGCAAACTTTTTTTTATTATCAATAAATAACTCACAATAAGTATATTGATTTTACTCGCCTTTGCCGAAAACAATTTTTTGTTAAAAACTTCTTTTTTCCTTGGCTTCTGTTAAAAAAACATCAAACGTTGTATAAAAAAGTCTTTAGAACTATGACAACTGACGAAGCTAGAGCGGGTCGCTAATTAGTATCAAGAATGGAACGAATGCTTAATTTCGTACTTGTATATTTATGCTATTAATTCAAATTCTTTTTTACAAAATAGTCATTGCTCGTTCAACGTGGCAGCAGCTTATTATACGTCGGGCTATTTTTTTACGCGAGGATTTTTTTTTTAAATGAACGAGTACCATAAAATAACGGCCTACCTATGCGTAACGATGCGGACTCGGTGGTAGAAAAAAGACATTAATATTCATTTCATTACCGCACACCTTCCACCCTTCTCTCGCCGACAGCGTTGTGACAAAGAGGAGACAAAAAACGCCGCAGTCGTTTTGATAATTCAAAATAATTTATAATGAGTAACTGCTATCAAATTATTTGTTATAAATCCTACGCGAGGCGTCATTTAGTTCTCACTTTTCCAGTTAAAATATTTGCGCTAGTTAAAAATTTGTTATTTTCTGAAAATAAAAATTATTTTAACTTGAAAAAAATTATTTTAACGAATTTATATTACTAACCTAGCACAGTGCACTTGTCTGTTTAATATTGTATTAATGAATTTCGTTTGGAACAAAAGAATGCAAAAAAGGTTTTCGTTTGGAACAGAGGAATGCAAAAAAGGTAAGTATGAATGGTGGTTTTGTTAGTGGATTACGTTCGCGTGTATACTGTTTAAATATATTTTATGCACCTAATTTCATGACTAATATTATCTCAGCCAGAGTCCTAGAGGCTCTTTTAGGATCATAATGAGAATATTTATGGGCGGTTTTGAGCATCATCAATATGGAACACAGTAATGTTGAGTATGGAAGTAATGCAAATAATCAGTTTTTCCAATACTACGAAGATTTATACATTAACAATTTAAACATTATCACGTCAAGATAAATCTAAGAGGGTAAAGTTTTCGATCGTTGATGTCTCATTTAAAAACAAAGCTACTATCGACTTCAGCATTTTATAATTATATAATTAAGCCCAATCCTGCGTTACTGTTTGTATGATAATACGATTCAACGATGAAAACTGACAACAGAGTATGAATATTCGCATGAGTCAAGTACAGAAAACCCGAAAGCAAAAAGCAAATTGCGTAGTGGGTATTCCTTCTGAAGAGTTTTCTACAAAACAGAAGAAAGGATTAAGTGCTGGAAAAAGATGGTCATCTCGTCCTTCAAGTGAGTGGTTATTATTTTAGAAAATATAATAACAGTTTGTGTAGGTTGGATTACTAGCTATTGTTTGCCCATTTTTTTGGAAAAAATTCGATAGAAATACCTTCGCTGTAGAATCATCATGATAACACCTTTGCACACAATAGAAATTATGAATCATCTGCCATCCAGACCTGACCTCGCAACATATGATTTCTATTTATTCTCAAATCAATAAAAGATATATTGGGAAGAATACTATTCCCGGGAGCCAAAGAAGCAGGTACTGTCTTCAAAAAGGCCGTGGGAAAAACGACCAAGGAAGAAGGGATTGAATGTTTCTGTCCATTGGTTTCATCGAATGAAACTAAACATAGAGTAGAAAGGAGATTATTTCGAAAAAACAATAAATAAATTACAAATTTGATAATTGGTTCCACTTCTAATATTCTAAAAATTTTAAGTGTTACCTCTTTTAAACTTACCTACACCGTATTTTAATCCATAGTTTAAAGACTCGAACAATATACTATCAATGTTAAGCTGATGAAAATATCAGCATACATTTTTTGAATTGTCATATTGATGTAATAAATCAATTGAATTGGTCAGCAATCTCTACTCGTATAATGATTTCATACACCACATGGACTGCGCACCTATTTTAATGAACATTTTTGCAGTTTCGATACATTATGTATATATATATATATATATATATATATATATATATATATATATTTGCAAAATATCAACACGTAAAAGTAATTCTAATGTAGCACACTGAATAACTACAATAGATCTTAAACATTTCCTATTTTAATGTGGATTATGCAATGGGCAATACAAATTAAGAAAATGTTGAAAATTTGAAAAATTTTTAAGTAAACATGTTTTCAAATATTGAATATATTTAACGTTAATTTTGTAGAAATCCATTATTCACAATTAAATGAAACTACGTGATGTAGTATTATTTCTACTTTCTTTAAGTTCTTTACCACCTAGGTTTCGTTGTATTACAACGTCTTCAGGTGGGCTATTAGCAAAGATTCTTTTATTGTAAACATGTTTTTTAATTGTATGACATTTAATTGTAAACATATTTTATTTGAAAGTCGCATTTTAGTTTTAGAAATACATTCAAACGAACAAATATAACTAACAAAATGATGATAAAACTTTTTGATTGTTAATAGAAATGTGATTGATATCAGTAAATGATATCAGGAGGCTTTTCAATCGTTCAGTGCCCAATATTCACTTTTGTGACCGTCGAACTGAAGCCCTATTAAAATACTGCATAGAGACATATGAATGTTAAAAATAATCTACATAAAAAATAAAGGTAGCATTTTTGGGTCAAAGTTTTTTCCGAATGGTCTTTTCACGTCCCGTTTCAGTATAAAAAAAAATATATGCGAGTGAACACGCCAACAGGCTGTGAGGACTATGGTGATACAGCCAAGTGCCTCGACATATAGCCAACAGTTGAACATATTCTAAGTTTTATTTAATTCCCTTTGATTATTTTTGTGTATTAAAAAAAAATAAATTTTTATTCCTTGAATATTTTAAACAAAGTTTTTATTTTTTTATTATTTTTATTTATTGTTTTAAACAAATATTAAACTGATTACAATAATTCATTATATTAAACTGTTCAATTTACGGACCTTGTAAATTTTATTGTTCTAATAAGTACGATATGGATTTGAGTAAAAGCTTTAAAATAGTTATCACATCGTAATCGAATCGACATATAGCCAGAAGTTGAACGTCTTACTCGTTATTACTTCTAAGTTTTATTTATTTTCCATTTGGTTATTTTTGAGTAATAAAAAAACAAATTCTAAACCTTTGAATATTTTAAACAAAGTTCTAAGCCACCAAACACAATAATTCATTAAACTTGATACTAATTCATATATTAAACGGTTCAATTTACAGATCTTATAAATTTAATTATTCTGAAAAGTACGATTTGGATTTGAGTAAAAACTTTAAAATAGTTATCACATCGTAATCACATCGAATTTGTTTCCCAACAGCATTATATTCGGTTAAGCATAATAAAATACCTAACCAAACTTTATTCATAATTTAAGCTTTTTGTCCAGTCATCGACGGTTGACGAAACAGAAAGTTAACAAAAATCGAACCTTATGCGCTATTATGCGAACCTTTGCCACGACTCCGTCTCACAATCGAATTGTTCGTCGCTTTCCTTTTGCTAATTATGAATACAAATATGTTTAATTGAGTGCGACGTGAAAAGACTACTAGTTGCTCCTTCAGCCGGTTCATCGATGCGGAATCGTAGGGTGGACGTTTCTATCCCTCGTCAGAGGGAACGCGATGAATAAAATATCATATGCAATTAAAATTGTAAAATTTGCCTTCTGGCGGGGCCTTGGTTTGAATGTCAAATTGACTGTTAAACGAATTTTGCTATTGGCGATTTCAGTTGACGAATTGAAAATTTCTATGTTGCAAAGTCGTTAGATAACGCTGATTTATTTATCTTAGCTTATTTCGAAAAATGCTTTTACTTGTAGTAAAGTACAAACGTAAAATATATATATAAAACAGTACCGTTTTCAACTTCGTGATTATTTGTTTTCTATTTGTAGTAAAGTATAAACGTAAAATACACATGTAAAACAGTAAAGTTTTCAACTTCGTGATTATTTTTTTTCTACTTGTAGTAAAGTATGAACGTAAAATACACATTTAAAACAGTAACGTTTTCAACTTCATGATTATTTTTCTCTTAGCTTTTAGATTCATATGAACAACTTAAACGTTTGGCTGAAATGTTTTTTACTATATTTAATTCTTAGTAATATTTCAAACGAAACATGTAAATGCTGTAATGCAAAGAATGTCCCTGGTTTTCCCCAATATTCCTTGTACTTATACCTGAATTTAAAAACATTTAAAAAATATATAAAAATATTAAATTAGGACACAAAAAGAATAAAAAAAATTTAAAAGTACCCAAAATGACAAACTCATTATTGACGTTTCCATGATCTTGATAGATTTTTTGCAGCGAGAATTTCTTATCAAAAATCTAAATATGTTTTCTTTTCATAAATGAACTATACATAATACGTTAAAGGGAACTGTTTTAAATTTTCCGAGGCTACCCTCAACATCCGTTTATAATCACAAATAAGTGGGTAGACAATAGCGTACCAATAATAATTACTTGTGCCAATAATAATTTGATAATATAAATAAATGAATTACGAAAGTGTTTCGTTGAAGGTCACTCGAAATTGTCTAAATTTCGATTTATGCAAGCTATCAAAATAAATACATTTAAAAAATATTATTTTCAATTATTTTAATTAAATTATAATAGAAGTTTTTTACATTCAAAAATAAATAATTATTTTTTTAATTTCTTATTATTTTAGTGATCTCTCTTACCCAAACAACGTCTAATGTAAGTTTTGCCGACTTTAAGACCTTCTAATACGAAAGGTATAAATGTTACAATGGCGTTTAAGGTTTGACTGTCGGTTTCTATGAGTTCCATCATCCGCCGATGACCGAGCAAATAAGTTAGGTTACAAATTAAATTCGTTCAAATGTTTTATTTTCTTTAGCCAAAAATAATCCTAATCAGATATAAATCAGATTATTATATTATAATTAGTATTTCAAAGGTATTACTTAAATATGTATGACACTTCATTAAACAAAAATATTATAGTTCACTACATTATTACAAGGAATGCAGGCTTTATTTACTGACTTTCAACGTCATAATAACTATTTTATAATAAATTTAACTTTTAGCATGGTGATGTTTAATTGTTATTAAAATTTATCTCATTATCATTATATGAAATAATCTTTGTAATTTATAGTTTAAGACAAAATGACGTAGGTTCACGAAATTTTTATTTAAGTTATAAATAATTATATTTATTACTTAGATAAAAAATTCGTAGACCAAAATTGTTATATATGAGTTAGTTTAAAAATTCATAGATAAAATTAATATATTCGATACAGGTCAAAATTTCTCATGTCAAAATTGTTACATAGGATATAGATAATAAAGTCATGAAAAAAAACTATTATGTACCATTTAGACTAAAACATACATCAAAATTATTATTTGTGATTAAATAAAAAAATCATAAATCAGTATTAGGTATTATGCATTAGCTAGAACAAAAACCCAGAGATAAAAATGATCATATATAAGTTCGATAAAAAATGATCTAACAAAAAATGCAAAGACGAGTACATTTCGTCGCGTCCAATCAATACCATAAGTACACTTTCCATTTTCCTCGCATCAAACATTCTCCCACCCCAGCCAGTAATTATGCAATCGGAAACAGCCGACGTCTCCCCACGAATACGAGATGGCAATAGCTGTCTTCAATTATTAAATTGGTTCCTGGTACTCCAGCACACCCATCAATACGTCTGCGGCCTCGTCCACTCGCCCAAGTGGAAATTATTCAGAAATATTTCACTTCGCCGGGCAGCAGAGAGCCTTAATTGTCTGGGAGGCGATGACGCGGAACGCCCATAATAATCATTTTTTTTTCGTCCTGAATAATTCAAGGCAAGCATTTCAGAGCGGACCGAACTCTCGACATTCAAAATTTGTGTTTCGCTTTTTAATTTTTACTGGCTCGCCCTTTTGTTTGAGTTTTGTTGTCGGTTAATGGGATGGAGTTAAATTTGACGACCGCCTCCTTTTGTTTTCGATAAGTACGCATTCCTGTTTTACTTTGCTCTGGCAATGACCCAATCAAGTTTTATTATATTGTTGTGCTTGGAATACGCGGTTCGCTTCGCTGACTCACTCCGTTGTTGTGTTTCTGTATTATTCGCTGTTGAATTAGACTAATTAAAACTGCAGTTAATTTATCAAAAAAATGGCCAGTGTATATATATATATATATATATATATATATATATATATATATATATATATATATATATATTTAGATGCATAACCTTCTTTCAAAATGTCTAATAGGAGCAAAAATGTTTATTAAAGATGCGTCATCCGTTTCCGTTCTTAATACTTGTAAAAGAGATAAAGTGCGGAGAGCTTTTCTGTGATAAATTTTGCTTATTTTTGATAAATTAACTTTGTGCATTATTTGTATTATTTCATATATTTTTATTATTTTTCATAAATCTTATTAATAAAATACAATATTTTATTAATAAGATTTATGAAAATAAAGCGTGACATACGTTTCAAAATGTATGCGGACATACTTTTGAATAAAATATTGTAAGCGTGACATACTTTTCAAAATATATGCGTGACATATTTTGAATAAAATATTGTAAGCGTGACATACTTTTCAAAATGTTTAAATGACTTAAGTCTAAGGCCTTTTTACATTTTATGTAACTTGGGCAAAATAGCTTAGTCTTTAGTCTCCTCTCTCAATCGTATTTCCGCAAATACGATTGAGAGAGAAGATCTACATGTACTCTATTCACCGACTAAATTAAAGAAAAGCAGTAACATCATCGTCGAATCATTGTTACGACGAAATTCCTTTTCGATTTAAGTAACTAATTTTTAATCCATTTTTGTTATGGTCCCTTGGTTCTATAGATTACAATTTTCTCAAAGCTATACTGCCAAAGAAGAAAAAATGTAGTACCCCTTTTTAAGATACACACACAGAGGAGTATAAGATTTGGCTTAATTAAAGTTTAAATGGAGAAGGTGTGCAGAAATCTAAAATTTATATAAAATATGTGTTACAAATTCATTAAAAGATTCAACGTTTGTTCTGTGTAACAAGAGATTAATTAAAAGATACATTTGTGTTGATTTCAAACATATAATAATCTGTGGTCAAATAGTCGCACAGATTAGAGATTGCAGCTAAAGAATTTTAAAATGTCAGATTGACTGAATGTGTTTAGAGCTGTGAATTATGGTGGAATTTTGACCACTAGGCTACCACTAGTATATATAAAAGCTTAATTTTAGTCTTCAAAATCTTACAGTTAAGTTTTCTGTTTAACTAGGTTATGAATTGATTTCTTTAATTTTATTTCTTCAATAATATTAAATTAATGATTTAAATATATTTTTAAATATTACAATTACTGTTGCCTTTAAGACTCCCTTCTCAATGTGAGAATTCACATAAAAGTATTATCGAAACAATCATTAGTCACATAATGGTCTATAAATGTCTCCAATTCATTTAATTTAATCAGTATTGAGTTTTTTTTTAAATTTAACTAGATAATTAGTGATACTGACATTTCCTTTCAATACATCTAAAGAACATGGAAGCATTGTTATAATATTTGCCAATTCGTTTATTTATTTTTATCGCATTTTTGTAAAATAATCTTTGCTTAAGTTTAACAGACACTCTTTTCTGAAACATTTCCATTTTCAGGTTTCTGTATTCAAGTAACTAATGTATTGAATATATGTGGCGTTAATTTTGTAGAAATTCATTATTCACATTTAAATGAAACTACGTGATGTAGTATTATTTCTACTTTCTTTTAATTTTTTTTTCAAAATGCTTTGTATAGTCTTCCGAAATTTAATTCGGAGTCAGCGGTACTATATGGCCAATGTAGCCAAATCGGCTGTTTTTTACGGTTTCGTAATCAAATTAGGAAACCGTATAGTTTCTCAATATCCTTATGTTAGTCCATCTGTATATCACATCCATTTTACTTCAGTTATGAAATAAAATCTTGGGAAGAATTGTTTAGGGCACATGCAAAACGGGAGAGATTTTTTTTCAAATACGCCATTATATTTGGTATCATTGAATAGATGAAAAATATTAAGTGACCACTTTGCCGGTACAGTTATCCATTTACAAAATATTAACCTTTAAATTGCTCATTTTTGTTAGAGTTGTGTTTTTCCTCACCCTAAGAGCTAACCCGCTGTTATTGAATATCTGAAAAATATTTATAATAGTAATATATGTAACGAAATTAAATATAAAATTATCACAGCTAAATAGGGTGTACGAATAATAGGCGACCAATCTTTAAAATATACATTTATTATGTCTGAAAGATATGTTGTGCTGTGGTAACATATCTGTATATTTACATAGTGAGAAATAATATTATTTAAATAATACATTATTATTTATTTATTTATCTATATACTAAAATGCGTACAGTTGATATATAAGGTGAACTTATTGCTACGGGACTAATCTTTACAGTCAACCAGAATACCAGTCCAGCTCAGTTCGACGATAATCGATCCCGGATCCCCGTGGTGCGCCACTCCGTGAAAGGCCATTTGCCTTGTGATCAATCCAACGCACTACAGCGACGACAATTTAAATATACACCATATATTTACGGCTGTGAAAAATATAGTAAGTAGGCAATCTATTTACATTTGGAAATGTTTATATTTTCATATAATTTAATAGATATACTATGTATTTTGAAATGTTTATAAAATACATAGTATATCTATTAAATTATATGAAAAATATAGTAAGTAGGCAATCTATTTACATTTGGAAATGTTTATATTTTCATATAATTTAATAGATATACTATGTATTTTCAAATGTTTATAAAATACATGTGTATAAATGTGTAAGGAGCCCTCATATTATGAGGTCAACTCGAAAATGAACAGTTTTTTTGAATATTTTATTAGCATATTTAATTAAAATATTTCGTGAAATTTTCGAAAGAATGGTTTAATTTTTTTTTATTTCACTTAAAACCATCTACTGTTTGATTAGGTATTATAAACGTATACCAATTAAACTCGAATACCAAATGGTGATTCATACATTCCCATAAATTAAAACGCGAATTTACTCTGATATCAAATAGGTCAAAGCACCTCACACCCGCCCACCCCATCCCGGTCCACGAGTGAAGCCGCACCAAATAAACAGGATCACCTCTATACGGGCGCAAGGTAATTGGCTGCGTCCCGCGATTGTCAGCCATAACAATAATGTCAGCGCAATGGTATTGATTAGAACCCTCTCGTGTCGACCGTCGAATTATTGTACTTAATCAAGGTCCACGAGGACACTCGGACTGAATCCTTTCCCACTCCAGAATCCGTGTTTCAATTAGCATCTGGACTGATTCGATCAACACGCTAGCCGATATATTATTTATTGTAATTAGCGACGAAGGAATATGTGTTGGATTATCATATTATCTGAATTAAACCTTTATAAATAGCATAATCTCGAGGAGTCGATATTGTGGCTAATTTTATTTCCTTCTATTATTACGAGTGAGTTAGTTGATAAACACTGTTTCTTGTACCGTGTCTGTGTACAAACATTAATTCACGATTCTCAATATTTATTTTCTTAGCGCCACTTAATTACTAGGTGATGTATAATTTTTTCTACGCCTTTTTCCTTTCTCGAATGAATACTTAAATTTGTCAAAAACTCCTTTTGGCTTCCTTGGAATATGTACTAAATACATTTAATAAATTAATATATTTTTGAGAAATACTCGAATTTGTGTTTTCGATTTTTCTTTAGACTCAGAAAATATAGCAATCTCTAAAGTTCATTATCAAAAATATTCAAATAAAAATCTCTGTCACTATTTTGTTTACAAATCCATCTAAGAAATTCTCTAATTTTTAAATGGAAAAATCTATTCACTTCAAATTTATACATATTTTAATGGACCCACACATGTAAAATTGATGTAATTTTTTTTAAAATGCGGTGCGTTTCAACATGGAAAAATATACAGTGGTAAACCGGCGAGAACGACACGATCAAGTATCCCGACATACTCGTACAGCGGTCGGGCGACTCCGTCCGTTTTCAGTTGTATCCACCACTTTCTGGTTATATATGCATTTAGAACTATTCTCAACACTAGGCAAAATATATTTCGCTTACGAGACTCGATCATTATCTAATTTGGAATTTTTTGGACTCTTTTTTTTGTAATTCAATTCCTTTATTGTATTTAAAAGTCCTTAATGGTATTGTCTTACTACATTTCAAAGGATGTTTATTTTACACAACTCTCACAAAACCCAGTATATATTACTCCTACCGTGCATCCTATGATACACGCTTTGGACAACTGCCATACACAAATATATTTTTTAAATTTTTATCAGAAAATAACAATGTTATTTCTGAATTCCTCATTCGAACGGCAAAAAAAATTGCTTAAATTCGAATAGTTTTATTACCGGCTATACTGACAACCCTAGTACATTGGCACTTGAAATGATACGTATTGGAAATATTACTACATTTAAATAACAAATATTAATATTACATTTAATTATAATAGTTTGTGAGTTGCATATAACTATTACAAACATAAGTTTTTCTCCATACATTAAGTATGAAAAAGTCTTAAATTTAAAATTACTGCAAGCACATGACACTTCAAAATTGTGAACATTTTTTATGGTTCAAAAGACCAAAATTCATGTCCAACATAGCCAACTATATTTTCTTTCTTCCTTTTTAACAATTTTTAATAAACTTCGTAACTCGACTCGTATTTGGTCTACATTAATATTACCTATATATCAGCACATGTCTTGTAAAAGATTTTTCACTATGAATAGAACAAAATTATATAGTGAATATTTCATAAACAAGCGAGCTTTGAACTCAACTTATTGAAAATATACGGAGTACATCCACGGTGCCTGTATTCATATGTAGTGTAAAATCGTTTAATGTTTTTGTTTTAATGTTCCGTACATTCCCTCATCAGGTACTACATATATTGTCTAATCTTGATCTATCATATATTTTATTTTCTTTATTAATGTGTTTGTTTATCAATATTTTCATTTTACAATTATTTGTCTACATTCATAAATAAAATGAACCATTTATCTATACGATCAGATCTTGTTAATATCATCCAATATTATCTAATCAGGTGGTTGGAGCAAATATTCAGGAGCAATGATACTGACTCTATCATGAACATTCTTTGTGTAGCGAGATCAATAAAAACAGGGACACGCCGCACCATACACCATGAGATCATGGAAAAATCTAGCTCCAAATAGGATCCAATGTAAGAAACATCATTTAACATGCTGTAAGCCGTGTTGAAGAAGAAAAAATATGCCGAAAGAATAAACAGTGCCGAAGAAAAAGATGGAGACTAACTAGTGCCGATGAAGAAGAAGTAGTGCCAAAAATTGGAAGTAGTGCCGGAGACGAAGGGGAAGCTATCTTGTATTTGTTGCATTGTAAAATAGTATTAGGGTACTTTACTGTAGTGTATACATATTTCCATAGTCCTCTTGTACAGTATTATTTTAGGGTGCGTAGTGAAACGAAAGACTGTTATAATTTCACCCTGTCCTTTACCATTAAACTAATTTTAATAGGTGTTTTTCCTTTTAGGTTTACTTTTTCCCCATGTCCTTTTTTGCGAATTACTTTAATTTAATGTTTTGTTATTTGTTAGTATATTTACATTTATGTATTTTCTTATTTTATATTAAAAAAATAAATACAAAATCACAATCAACCTAAATCCGGCCAGGCTTATCTTATGAACATTACACCTTAAAGGGTTAGACTGTTTCAGGTATAATTCTCATTAAGTGTTGAATCGAGGCAGTAACGTGATATTCGTTCCATTAAACTCACTATGAATGGAGTCATGATGAACTATACATATTCATGGCCCGATTAGATTACAAAAGAAACTACGGTAGTATATTACGTACATATTGTTTTTTTTATCATGTATTTATTAAACTTAACAACTTTCTAACGACAATTTAACTTTGGATAAAATAAAAATTAAAAGTTATATAACACCAATAAAGCTGTTAAAAAGAACAAATTTTTTTCTACATTTTGGCAAGGAATAGATACAACAAAAAAGAAACATGTAAAAAGTATATACACTTTTTTGGATTATTGTTTAGTGGTATCAGTACAACATTCCTGGAAATTGCATGAAATTGAATTTACTAAATACGCAATCTCAAAAACGCACATTGTATTGTATCTCGTAAATGGTGGGTTTAGAATGTATGTATGTATATATATATATATATATATATATATATATATATATATATATATATATATATTGTAAAACCGATAGCTCTTATAATGTACAAATTTGTTAATAACTCTTTTAGCCTTCCCGTCATTTGTTCATTGAGTTGTATTGCAAAAAATACTTTTGTCAATTGTGAAGATACCATAGCTTCAAAATATTAATTACACAAAAACAGTTATTTACATGAAGGTTGCAGTAATTCAAATTTTGTGAAAGATTACATTTTTTATTATAAACCTTACCATTTATGATCTGTGCCCGCGACCCGTGGATTCCAGGCTTTAGTACTGTACTCTACTGAGTATTTGGCCCAGCTCAAAGGCCAAGCCACAGAATACGTGCGCACGTGCGTGTGAAGTACGTATACAATACATATACGTTGTATGGTATATAACTGTATAGACCGACTGCGTGGCATACGCAGAGCGTGTGCAGCACGTTCGGTGTGACATCTTCAATACAGTTTCATTCATTGCAATGCCATGCGTATGCATTCAGTATAAACTAATATTAAATCAAAACTATGGGTAGGTGTTTTGTTTGTTACAAATCAGTTCGGATTATTCGGTCTACAAACCCCGGAGATATAGGATATTTTCCTCCAATATTGATTGTTATAATTACCAACGTCTTATTTCGCTTGAAATTAGAAATGGTAATAAATTTTTATTATTTAGAAGTCGATTCAAAGTAATCGTTTGTCTTTTTCCCCTCCCTCTCCCTCACACCCGCCATCTCCTTTTCCGCACTGCCTCTTCCTTTCTCCCTCAGACTCAGCCTCCCTTCCTTCTACACCTCGCCCTCTCCTCCTCCCCTACCTCACCTTCTCCTACTAACCTGTCCCTTTAAAAATAAATGGCTTAATTTTGCTCCTTATAGGATGATTTTTGTAATATTAACGATCATATTTTTTGTAGTAATTGTACAACGTGTAGTAGTTGTGTGAGTTAATAGAACCATTCAATTTTTTGAATGATTTTTAAAAAATTAAAAAAGTTGTATCAAACACGTATTTTAGTTTTTTTTAAAAACCTAAATTTTTAGTAGTAATAGCCGTACCCGCGATTTCATATGCGCAATAAAGTTTAATTATATAAATATAATAAAATAAAGAAGAACGATAGGAAACAAAAGAGTCTGACGGAAATTTCAACACTTCCCATCCAACACGGACCTAAACTAAATTAATTATTGCCACAGGGAGATAAGTACACTTATTTAAAAATCATACCATACATTTCGTAAATATATATGGGGGATTTCCGTAAGATGACCATGGTAAAGCTTACCTGTGCCATGTCGAGTTGGTCATGTAGGAAACAACACACGCTGAGATCAACACCGGCTACTCTCAGCGTTTAGCCCCGTGCCTTGTCAATAGTAATGACGCAAAATATGCTTACTGGAATCTGTACTCGTTAAAACTGAAAGGAGAACTGTTTGAGAACTATTCCCCGGATGCCTATTACAGGCATCCGGGAAATAAAACACTATCACCAGAGCCACATCCTGTTAAGATATCAGCTTCTATCAAGTTTCGTTAAAAATGAGTGACTTTAAATCTGATGTCCTTACAAAGTTGTGATGATGTAAAATTTCTCAGGAGCGTTATGGGTATGCCAATTCTCAAATTTATTCTATGAGCTGGAAGACTAGCAGAGTTCAGGGATTCCAAAAATGCAACCGGGTAGTTAATAGAGTCTTCTTGTTCCATAACTCTATTAATAGAGATATATTCTATACAATCCCCTGGAACAAATGTAATAATTTGGATATTTATTTCTGCCGCCAATGTTCCACCAGAGATTTGAACTCTTAAAACAGGGGTCTAATTTCATCAGACTCTGTTTCTCTGGGTATAACTGTCAGAATCTGACGAAAATCGCTACATAAACTTATTCTAATACCACCCACGGGCTGGTCATTTTATCTGATATCAGGCAATATTATATCTACTGCTTCTACTGCTTTATAATTTGCAGTAGTGTACTCATCCCACATAATTATGCTTCAATCGCGTAGAACTCTATCTTTATTACCCTATCTTAGAAACATTACAGTCTTGGCTATCCGTTCGATCTAAGTTAATCCGAATCTTGAATATAGTGAATAGTTTTCCCTCCTGGTAGAAAAATAGCTGCTATACATGATAAGGCAATAGCTAGAGCAACTCTACCTTGAGCGCGTATAATGGTCAAGATAACTTTGGCGAGAATAGTTTTCCCGTTCCACCAGGTGGATCTGAAAGTAAGATTTCTCTCAAATCATCATGTAACCTGTGATACACGCATTCAAATATCAAACGCTGTTTTTCTGTAAACCTCGAGACTCCAGTTTATAAAATTTCAAGTGGGTTCAAGCATACCGTACTAAGAAATGAGTTTACCCCTAATAGATGTAACTATGTCTTGGATAGCATTACAGATCGATTTAAATTACATTCACTTAACTTTTCAGTAATTTCACTTTTGTGATTGTTATTTAGTAGTGTGCGCCTGAAAAATTCTTCAACTAATTTACCTTAGTGTTTTTCTACAAGTGTGCGGCGTTCGAAAGTGCACAAAACATCAGTAAGACCGCAAGTAAAGGCGCAAGCGATATGGAATTTAAGTAATACACGCTTCAAACAAAACTGTTTCCGGTGCTGATCATGATCTAGCAAGTGACATACACGGCAAGCGAACTGGTAAGTGACGTATTCAATATCACCAATCTTTCGGAACTCGGCAAAAGAAATAGGTCCTCGAACTGTGTATAGTATTAGGCGTAAGAAAAAGCATTCAGAGTGATTCGGGTGCACAATGTAAACTGACTCGATAAATTATTTTTGAAAATGCCGGGTTCGATATTTATAATTTTTCTTCATTTTCTGCGGTTGAAAATACATTGCTCTTTATTATAGGTCAAAAATCTAGTAGATAAAAACGTCAAAAACCTCGTAGATGATGAAATCTGGTAGTATAACAACACCTGTTTGACAAAGTGTAAAGAAAGCGAGCAGTTCGTCGTGGATTTTCTAGATCTGAAAAAAAAACACTTAAGTAACTAAAAAATATTTAAAAAATAGAAGATGATATTCAGGACGATTAAACTAAACAATACCAGATCCTGACGACGTAGTTAAATTGTCCGATTATGCTGTGATCATCATAACTCGACGGAAAAGATTTATACGATTTAGTAAAAAACCGGTATATTCACTTTATTTATTTACAAATTACACTATTTCTTACAATAAACACGTTTATACAACTTACTATAAAACGTCACACACTTTATTTCGATATTAAAAACTAACTGCTATTTTTAACTGTTCGCTTTCTTAGTCTTCGAAGCTTGTTTTAAAACTAATTTTCATTTCTTAACTCGATGTTAACTTTTCGTTATATATCAAACCTTATTATTATTATTATTATTATTATTCGTTCGGTATATACCTATCCCTTTCACTCATATGAATCTATCACATTCGTAATCTATCTCTACACTATATATACACACTAAATATAAAACCGTATGCAAATCAGTTCCGCCGGTTCTGATAATGGCGTGAATAACGAACCTAAACTAAATATTGGCCTATTTTTTTATTTGTGAACCGATAAAAATAAAACAAAATAAATGTTAGCCCAAGCTAATCTATTCGATTCAGCCACTGCAGAGGTTAGTGTGGACCACGAAAGCACACTGGCAGACAGAAAACAGACAAAAATTCTAAAAACGGTTGTTCTTTACGTACTTAGCGTGTCTTTAGGTTAAGGTAGCATTTAGTTTTAAGTAAAAATATTCGATGTACAAAATCATTTTTTACGATTTTACTATATGTATAGATGACGTAATTCGTCTTTTTCAAAATTACAGATTTAGCAAACCATGGAGGCTCTTGCAATTTTCCGAAACTTCCAAATGATATTCTAAAAAAAACGTTCACTATGTACGTATTGTTTGCCTATAGGTATGGACTACTAGTACACACATTAAGAAATATTGAAGGTGCGTAATATGTTTATTAGACTATTTATAGGTATCAGTATTATCTTTCACCAACTTCTTTTTTCATAATTATCGATTATTTCATTGATGAAAGCCAAATGATGAGAAAAACATTTTTTTTCGTAAATTTCGGCATATCGTCGGAGATATGGTACTCAATATATATTTATATTTATTTATATATATATGTACATATTTATATATATATATATATATATATATATATATATATAATATATAATGCTCCATCACTACGCAAAATTTAAAGTTTCTAAGTCAAATGATTTCGTGGAAAAACCATTGAGACGACCGTCACAACTGAATAAAGGTTTCAATTCTTTTCTTTCAAAATACGGAAACCTACAAGATAATTTGTTTTAATACAATTTGAATGTATTTTCTAAATACTTCAGCGACCTTTGTGGTAATATTTCAGTATAGTAGTGTACTACCAGATTAATTGTAAAAATTTGGAAGTAATACATGGCTAGCGTATTTTTCAAAACGTAATCAATACACATATTCTACTGTCGGCACTACGTATGTTACTTCTATTCTGACCATCATATATATATAAAAGGAAAGTGGCGAACTGGAAATGGTGTTACAGAAATAGAATATATTAATTCAAAAATTGATATTTTTTAGAATTAGGAAAACAAAACAATTGAGCAACTGACAATCGGAAAGAGCCGAAAAGAAATTATAACTTTGATACAAAGTAAAAAGTACCTTCATAAATGCGCACATATAATATTTTTACGAGAATTTAATAAGAAAGTGCATAATAACTTTTTAGAAACGATTACAAAATATAGTCAATATTGAATATTTTTTAATCTGTAGCCATTGTCTAAATTAATTAAAAATAAACTTTTGATTGACAATTGCTCTGTGTTGCTGACACGAATATCTACGATTAAATAAAGCTTTCGAGAAGATTAGTTTTTCTTTTAATCTGTAAAAGAGAGTCAATTTCAACAACTGTGGGCAAACGTCTAAAGAATGTGGGTTACATTCTTTAGACATTTCCGGTCTCCGTTATGTAGTAAATGTCAACTTTAAAAAATTCGCACCATTAATAAAATAAATCAAAACGCCAACAGTGGCAACAGTGCCGCAACTTTTATCCTACAAATTCACCGCCATTGCATCCCTTTTAAATAAATATTATCAAATTAGGAATAGATGGCGCTAACTTCCTGTGATTCTTTTCCCTTTTTATAATAGAATACAGTAAAAACAATATTGTATAAATGGCGCTAGTAATTATAAACTACCATCTATCAACAAGACAACAAGTATAGATAAGTGGTTTAAAATTATGGTCACATGATAAAAGACACATTTAGTTCAATTGTGAAAGCGAATAGTACGCGACAAAGGAGGATGCTGTTCTTGATAAGAAGTCTTGAGCCCAGAAATAAACTAGTCGTTCTCAACTGAAAATCATGTCATTTCAAAGCTTAGAATCATTATGATGACACTTAATAAATATTTCATTTTTATTAAATTGTGTGTTTTATTTAAATGTTTTTTCCCCCTTCAACCAAAGTAACATGGACCAAAGTCTGGTAGACTCGATTGCCTTTTGTAGATGTCGCTGGTCTTCATAAGCTTGTTTTTTTACTTTCCAATCCACGTGAACGAAACGGTGAGTAAGAATTAGTTTCTAAATGAGTTATATTAATAAAGAAGGATTATATAAAGAAAATAACATAATAAAAACACGATGACAGAGCATTTTTTGCACCTAAAATGATACATGGTATATAAGTCACGATATATGCTAGATACACATTAATTTAAATTTTTGTTTTACTAAGTATCTTACAAATGAAAAAAGACATGACCATCTTATGATGTGAAGGAAAGATATGTTATGACAAACTTAACCAAAATAATATGAAATAAAGCAAATCACAGATACATCACATGTCCTTGTAAATGTATCGCGAGTCAAATATAAACTGAAATACGAAACCTGCGGCGAATCCGCTTCCTATTTGGCCAATATTTTCTTAATATGACAGATAAATTAATAAGCACTTCTCATGTTATCGCTTAATACATTGTGTTTTTATTTACAGTTTACACATTACACACTACAAACTACGATTTTACACACTATGAATACTATAAAGCACGGATGGAGATTTCAAAAAAGAATATTGAGGTCTTAATCTGTGATTGATCTCAACGAACAATATTTAAATAAATTTGAAAGTCTTGAAAATTAAAATATCTTTGACATCTAAAATGCGATCACATTTCCAAACACACGTCCCATTTCGTGGTTGGCAATTTGTGTTCAATGTTATCTTCGTACACTCACTCTTCTGTTTAATATTTTAATAGTCTTCAGGACTTAATTTATTTTGATCTAAACCTGAAATTAATGTGCTTGAGGTCTTGGTTTATGTTCTAAAAATTTACCCAATCTTTTTATTCTCAGACACACTCTGCGAAAAATCTTCTATGAAAACTCGTTTACTGCCCAAACCATGAAACTTTGAAATCAATTGAATTCCGATACCAAGAACTCACTCTCTATAATGGTCTCAAAATTACTCCAAAAAAATCGTATTATGGCATGACCTAACCTCTAGTCTTTCTGTTCTCTTGTTCCTTCTTTTTTTCCAATCTTCACTCGTACCTACCATAATTAAAGATATACAGGTAAAAAATGGCAATATTTTTTTAATTTGTTTCTTTTAAATTTTTTTTGGAGTTTACTCCTTTAGAATTGATATTCATAGGCCTGGTATAAAGTTTTATGAGGAGTAAAATTAGAAGTTCAGAGCGTTTATAAAAGTGTAAGTTTGAATGTAGGAGGTAACCAGAATATAGGTTGTATAATATCCCGTTAAAAAAAGTGTAAGTTTGAATGTAGGAGGTAACCAGAATATAGGTTGTATATTATCCCGTTAAAAAAATGTCATGTATTACAAGTTACATTTTGCAAATTTGGATATAGGAGGTAATTTCCGAAACTACTCATTGGATTTCAAAAATTCTTTCACCAATATTTAGAAAGGACCTTCATGATGGACATGAGTATATTATTATGTTGAAAAAATTTCATATATTATAAAAAGCTAAATTTTGTAAGTCTAAATGTAGGAGATAATCTCTGAAACTACTCACCCGATTTCAAAAATTATATATATATATATATATATATATAGGTTGTATATTATTCCGTTAATTTTTTTTTTCAGTGTTACCTATTTTATACATTCCATGACAGAAGTAATTTAGGAGTAAACTCCAGTGACGCGTCGGAGCTGACACGTACAATGTTTTTTTCTCATTGATTAAATGTTTGAACTTTACCCCACCTTTAATTTTCCACATCTAACGTGGTTGACTGAATGAGATCACTCCTATACTAAAAAGTGTATCAAAAATGTAAATGAATTTTTATGCATTAATTTTTCAAGTAACTAATTAAATAAATACATCACCTGGTTTTCATTTCTTCCTTTGAAATACAACTCTTGCCTAAACATGTTTTGAATGTACAAAAGCAAGCTTTGCAAATTCGCAGACAAAAAGTTTTCCAGGTAGAAACTTACCGAAATGAGCCTCCCTACGTTACATAACATAACACGTGCATGTAATATAGCACACGTTTATAACTCACGGTTAATACAACTTAAATACAAATGAATCCACCACTGTCCACGGGGCGAGGCGGCCGAGCTACCCGCCTCCCCTATCCGAAGGGACACAATTTTCATTAAATTTATAATTTAATTCGGCCCTAAACTAAAATTGAACTCTTCCCAAACTAATCCTTGAGGCTGCAATAAATTTTATAACACGTCTTCAGAGATAACAACAGAACTGTTTATATTTGCCGGCAGAGTAACTCTTGTGAAATATATTAGTCGAACGTGGGACCGGACCGATACTGGGGTGTGCGCGGTCCTATCTCGCCGTCCCATCTCAGTCTTTATAGTGAAACGTTTTCAAAATTTGTTTAATGAAACAATTCCATCGTGATTTACGGTTATAGATTCGACGAGGTCGGTTCGTATTGTATCGGGCGATATAATTGCGTTTAACTAGTTTGCGGATCCATATTTTGTGTGCTTCGGTTAGGACCAGTCGATACTCATGCCGTTACCTATTTAAGAATAGTTTTTATCTTTGTGAACTTGAAGTCTTACTTATTTGATCTCATCACGTCTATCTTTCATGATAATGTTTTCCAATGAATTACATCCAAATTTATATGTATGTAACAATCTTGCGCCAATTTCTTGCTATTGATTCTTATCTTTTTATATTTCATACTTCTTTTTCGAATATTTATATTGAATATTTGATCTCATCACATCTATGTTTCGTGATAATGTTTTCTAATGAATTACATCCAAATTTATATGTATGTAACAATCTTGCGCCAATTTCTTGCTATTGATTCTTATCTTTTTATATTTCATACTTCTTTTTCGAATATTTATATTGAATATTTGATCTCATCACATCTATGTTTCGTGATAATGTTTTCTAATGAATTACATCCAAATTTATATGTATGTAACAATCTTGAACCAATTTCTTGCTATTGATTCTTATCTTTTTATATTTCATACTTCTTTTTCGAATATTTATATTGAATATTTGATCTCATCACGTCTATGTTTCATGATAATGTTTTCTAATGAATTACATCCAAATTTATATGTATGTAACAATCTTGAACCAATTTCTTGCTATTGATTCTTATCTTTTTATATTTCATACTTCTTTTTCGAATATTTATATTGAATATTTGATCTCATCACATCTATGTTTCGTGATAATGTTTTCTAATGAATTACATCCAAATTTATATATATGTAACAATCTTGCGCCAATTTCTTGCTATTGATTCTTATCTTTTTTTATTTCATACTTCTTTTTCGAATATTTATATTGAATATTTGATCTCATCACGTCTATGTTTCGTGATAATGTTTTCTAATGAATTACATACAAATTTATATGTATGTAACAATCTTGAACCAATTTCTTGCTATTGATTCTTATCTTTTTATATTTCATACTTCTTTTTCGAATATTTATATTGAATATTTGATCTCATCACATCTATGTTTCGTGATAATGTTTTCTAATGAATTACATCCAAATTTATATGTATGTAACAATCTTGAACCAATTTCTTGCTATTGATTCTTATCTTTTTTTATTTCATACTTCTTTTTCGAATATTTATATTGAATATTTGATCTCATCACGTCTATGTTTCGTGATAATGTTTTCTAATGAATTACATACAAATTTATATGTATGTAACAATCTTGAACCAATTTCTTGCTATTGATTCTTATCTTTTTATATTTCATACTTCTTTTTCGAATATTTATATTGAATATTTGATCTCATCACGTCTATGTTTCGTGATAATGTTTTCTAATGAATTACATCCAAATTTATATGTATGTAACAATCTTGCGCCAATTTCTTGCTATTGATTCTTATCTTTTTTTATTTCATACTTCTTTTTCGAATATTTATATTGAAATTAATATTCTTTCGCATATTAATATTAGCCACTAATCTTATCTGTAGTTGATATTGAAATAATATGAAAATACCTTTAAAAATTTGTACTTTTTTCAATAGCTATTTATTCCTTAATACGCCATGCATTCTGTGGTCTGCAATTATACTTACATCTTTTTAGATATCTTTTAAATAAATTATTTAATTCTATAAAACAATTTCCGTATTTCTTTTCTTTTCTTAAGCACTTCTACTTTTCTATTCATCTTTAAACACTTATTAAAAAAATATTGTCAGCATAAAATTTAGGTTAATCAAATGTTTTGATATTGATTCTCATTTTTTTTTCATTTCATACTCCTTTCCGAATATTAATAATGAAATTAATTTTCCTTTGTATACCAATATTCGTTAATAATCTCACCCAAAGTAAGAAAAATGCATTTAAAGATTTGTACCTATTTCAATAGCTCTTTCTTCCTTAACATAAGATACATTCTATAATCTATAACCAATTATTCTCATTTCTTTTTATGCCCCTTTTAAACAAATTATTTAATTCTATGAAACTATTTCTATAAATTTCTCTTTTTTAATCAGTTTCTACTTTACTATTTGTCCTTACACATTTAATAAAAAATATTTTCAGTTAAATTTAAGTTAATCAAATGAAGCTTACATTTGCTTATCACTAATTTACTTGGATACAGGAAAAGTTGAAATCTGTGTAAAGCATGTTTCATATTTTATTTTGCCGTTACATTCTATATACTTACTAATTTAACATAAACTTTGCAATTGAATAGCAATTTCTTTCAATCAAACGTAGCAAAATAAAATAACAAATTATGTCAGACTGGAAACGAAGGCACGCCTTTGCAAAAAATAACTTTTTGATGCCACTGTTTTATTATTGTTTTTAATTTAGAATACCTGGCCCCAAAGAGTGGATAATTTGATCAGTAAAACGAAAGAACCTTTTACCATCGACCGCCAAAAGAACGAACAACTAAATCCTTGAGCAGCAAAACTAGACTTTCGATGATATTTAACCAAAAGATTCTCAGTTACTTTGCTCACGTTGCCCGCCGGCAACCAGATAACCTCGACAACTTGGTTGTGGTAAGCAAGGTGTCAGGATAGATACCCCGCGCCCCATCATCTAGCCATTGGTGTGACTTAGTTACCGCTATTGCTGATCTTCCTGTTGTAACGTCCCTAAAGGCAGCTAAAAACTGGATGAAGTGAGGAAGCTTGTAAATAAAGCCACACCTTCAGAAGACGACTAAAAAGAAGAAGGGAACCGTTAGTAATTAAAAAGGAAATAAAAATATAATTAATATTATGGCTTAAACTAGAACTATTAGCATTGGTGTTAACTGGTTATAAACATCCATTGCACCTGAAAAAGAATTTCATTAAAAGATAATTCTGTCCATAGTGATATACTTTGGAGGAAATAAATCAAGACACTTTTAAAAATCAATGTATATAATTTTTAGTTATCGTACGTAGTTTATCATAACAAATATATAGTTAACAAAAAATAAGATTTTAAAAAATAGGACACTTTACATTGCCGGTACGTTCGTGTAAAATTTATGAAGAATGCAAAATTAATGCCTGCCGTTACTCACTATGAACATGAATGATTTGAAGAGATAAAACTAGTTTTAAAAATTGTTTGCTACCAACGGTTTGGCAAGAAAATTTCCCTAAGTTGAAGTACACATCCAGGTCACATAATTATTTATTAACTGTAATTAATTAACCAATAATTCAATACTAAGTTAACTCCAAATTAAGATCAATTTATCCACCGTTTGCTACCAAAGAGTACATTGCACCTAGACCAATTTGATGTTGTAGAAAAAAATAGAAGGTAACAGAACTCACGGCCCCTAACCCAACCGTCGGACTGGTTAAGCTCATCAGGAGATTGCCTGTTACTGCTTTTCTAAGACAAGCCGAAGACAGGGTGAAATAAAGCAGTTAGTAAGTTCCTCTAGCAAGGTCTTTCAAAATTAACGCTACCTTCAGTGATAAAAGTGCGATGAAAAAAAGAAGTGTTGATTGAAACAAAAATTAAAACGAAATTTAAAAACTCGTCTACAATAACTACGTGTTTATTTTGATTGCCATAGATGAAATTGGCATCATTAAACAAATACGATATTACTATTTTATATGATCAGTAATTCAATTGACAAGCATTACAGAAAAAAATTATAAAAACCTTTTTTATTCACAAAAATATTTAATAGAAATCCATCATCAATCGCCATAGGCGCAAAAAGATGTAACGATTGAAAATCAATGTCCATTTAATCTCGAGTTGAAATCTCTTAGCACGACACTAAACATATTTACCGACAACTCATGGCTCGAGTGGTGGGCAGCAGCGATCAGCCGCGTATCGAGTTGCTGTACGCGACGTATATTGACATAACAGATTTATCCCTTCGTGCTGACAGCCGGCGCCAACGGACGAGTGGTCAATAGGTTGGAGTGTCGTTTTCCTCTCAAAAGCACTTCGCACACTGATCGTATAGGTGTATAAAGCAGGTATACAACTCTACGATCACCCATAATATAGATAGGGGATGGAGCAGTGGATGAAAGTGAAAATATTTTTGTTAAACTTATATTGCGTCAGTATATATCTGGTTTCAGGTGGTCAGCTATACTTTTTAATAACTAGCAAAATAGTAAAATCTATCCTCATATACTTTCGCTTAATCCATCAGTACATGATATTATCATGCTTTATTGAGGAAAAATGTGCGAGTGCCAAAATGTATGGTCTAAATACCATTAACGCCTTGCAAAAAAATTTAATTATATCTAATCAGTCCATTCCACTGAAATTACTCATTTTTCTAGATTTGGCTTACATTTGCTTGAAGTGGCTAAAAGATAATTATGTTCCTACATATCTGTATAAGATTCTAACGTGTTATTTTACCTTCAGGTTTTACTCAATGATTTCTTTTAGATATATTGGTACATTTTTTATTTATTTATGCTACATTTTTTTATTTATAAATGGTATATTAATATAGAGCTATGATCATATTTTAGGACTGAGAAACGGAACCCTTATTATTTTCCTCATTCCCGTCTGTTTATCTCTAGACCACAGCATCATAGCTCTTTCAGTTTGAGACCGACTGAGATGAAACTTTATGGAACGATATGGATAAAATATTTCTTCACATATCGAACGTGAATATTACATTTTTTCCAATGGGCCCCAAAGACCCTTACAAAGATACTTAATGCTATTTTCTAATGGAGTGAAGTATCATTGAGAAGGTCTTTTAAAATGTAATCAAAAATGTCCACTAATATTTTTTATATGGATCTTTCCTCATGAGATAGGCATATATCATGAGATCCTTGGAAAAAAAATTTAATTGCTTTACCATCCCAATTCATATTAATTGCAAATTCAAAGTCATCTGTTTCTTGAAAGATTAAGTGAGATATTTCTTTCAATGGAGTAGGTCTTGGTAATATTTTAATGTTTTTCAGACATACTACATATGCATTTTTTTTGTATAGTGTAGTACACGAACCCTTATTATTTTCTTAGCAATCCGATATTTATTCATTCTACCCTTAAAAATCTCAACAGCAGCCCAGTTAACAGTTGTAGTAAATGTCTCAGGCATGTGATTATTTCTTAAAATTTCCGGATTTTCGTTTTCTTTATCGATAATTGTATAATTTATTTGACTTTCAAAATTTATTACATTGATGTAACTCATACTAACTTTTACGGAAATAATACACTAAGATCGTCCGTATAGAGTTCAATAAAATCACATTTAAATACAGCTATAGATCGGCAGAACGCAGTCTTCGTTATTAAATCTCCTGACTGGAACGAATTTACATTTTCTGGCTTCTGGAACGAATTTACATTTTCTGACTTCTGTCGCGTATCTATGTTTTTTTTTCTTTTGATAAATAAGAGCCATAAATAATGTAATTGCATTGCTTATTTACTCGAGACATTTTTTCAGCACAAATTCGAAAAAATTGTTTTATCGTTAAATTGCAGAAATTAAGAATTATAAAATTTTATTGGACATTCAGTTCAGCATGTCGTAGCCCGCATACAACATCACCGTCTTAATTCCTTTTTATTTTGAATTTCTTTAAGTATGTTTGAGGATAAATATCTGCTTTTCAAGATATCAACCAATTCCTTCATAAATAGTCTTACATTCATTACCACCCTGTATGTGCTGTATCTCAGTAATAGTAATTCTTTAGAATTATTGGTACATGTGCTCGGAAACGAAGAACTATGAACTGGTCTTTTCAGGTTTCTGTAGTAAAAAAAGAACATCTATAATATCGTTACGCAGTCTCCTAGTTTTTACAAATGCCTCATGTATCATTCTATATTTCTAATAATAGATGAAATAAGGAGTGCTTCATGATACCTTCTATGTTTCTAAATGTTGCATCAACATTTTTAATCCGGCCAACTGATTAAGTGACGTCGTTTTTGAACTTCCTCCGTCTTTAAATTTATTTGAATTATCAAAACACTCTTATTGACAATCATATTAATATGTAACTTCTATTTAGACCATTAAAATATTTAGCATCTTTTTCATGTTTATACTTAAAATAATTTAAGCCAATTTAATTTATTATCTTCAATTGATTTTACGTAGTTTTAAATTATTTGATTGCCCATTTTATTGATTAGTTTTGTTATTAGTTATTCATTTGATTAATTATAATTAGCAGCAATATACTTATTATAAAATTACTTTATACAAATATAACATTTAATTGACTAAGTTATATATATAATATTTATTTATCGATACTGTCACGAGTCAAATATTGTAAAATTGTTTTGTTGCCACGAGTCAAATTTTATATTTTATTTTGTTAAATTGTGATGTAATATAATTTCTACTTTCTATAATTTATTTACCACGACCTATATTTCGTTGTATTCCAACATTTTTAGTAGGGCTATTAGCAAAGATATCTTTGCTAATAGCCCACCTGAAGATAATACAACGAAACCAATTTACTGTGAATATAATTTAATTTAAAATGCTGCTGTCATGCCTTTTTAAATTTTTTTTTAATACCAATTATATATGACCTAAATATTATTATCTTTAGGCCATTTATTTTGTTACAATAAGTAGTATAAGAAAATTTATAGCTATCGCTATCAGCTTCACGGTAAAATTTAAGTAAACCTCTAGTAATGCTGTTTTCTCATAATTACAACTATAGTAGTCTTAAATGCGGGGAGAAGACCATGTACTTTTGAAAATATTTTCAGCAAAATTTCCGCAACAATATTGTGTAAAATTTAAAAAAATAGCGTTATTTCTTATAGTTCGCTCTTTCAACTGGCGTGCCACAGGATACTTAAAATTTATAAAAATATTTTCAAAATGTATGTTTACCCCTTTATTATCTTGATATAAATATATTTTTGTTTAATAACTATTATTCTCTACGTTGAACGGTTTTTGAGATTTCTAGATAAGAAACCAAAATAAAGTTCCTGAGTAAATAGTAAATATTCAAATTACTAAATTAAATTCAAAATGAACGTGAACCAAACTACAAATTACCAAAGATACTAAAGATTTTCTATTATCCGATGAGGAGTAATCATTCGTTTCATTATTACTGAAAATTTCGTATAATTTATGTCAAATATTTCCAAAAATTTAATACCTTTAAATATTAATATAAAAAAAAAATAATTTGTGAAGTTTTGTATTATTTTTATGTTTTGGATCTAATTTTATTTTAAATAACAGCTGACTGTACTCTTAGTCGTCATTTTCTATCGACTTGGGCTTTGATATATCTATCGCTATGTAAAAGCAACAGTGCTACCACAGCCTTGGCAGTAGAGGCATAATAAGGTCAAATTATTTATGATTTGATTTTTAGTTTTAGCTTTAGTTATCATCGACATGCTTGGCTTGTCGCTGTAATAACCAAAGTTTTATCAAGACCGCAACACTCAATATTTTTACAACCAAACCTCTCATTACCGACGACCGTTTAGACCTGGCAATTTCTATACTGAATATTAACTGCAGTCATCTTTATAAATGATACGAACGCAGAAAAGAACATTGACTAAAATAAATTTTTAATTGAATGTACATTTTATTAAAATTTCTTTGAGACTGTAATGATAGTTATTTTTGTTAGTTTCTCTCGTTCGAGTTTGCTTATATATATTTTTTAATTTTTAAAAAAATTTTTGAAACGCTTCATATCATAAACATTCAACACTTCATAAAATTACATTCACATAATTCTACATGTTCAACACTTCATAAAATTAAATCCCACAAAATACAAATTAGATTAAAAGTAAATACAATTATCTCAAAAGAACAAATTGAAAAAATAAATTTTATCTATAAATAACCACTTGTTATTACTCTTGTTATAGAGAGAGTATGTATGTTATTGGGTATTATGCCTGTAATATTGAGAATTACTCATCAACCCAACATTGGTTCTCTGAATCTAATACCTATAGTAATTAATAATCATTCAAGTCATTTTATGTCACAAATATTCGCTTCTTAATATACTTGTATATTTTTGTATTGAGTGTCTCTTATGCAGCACAGTTTAGTCTTTAGCAATGACATTTGCAAAGCAGCGTTTAGGCAACAGTAGGTCTATAAATTATTTAGCGATATTTACACTGGTGCTCGAAGACCTTGTATGAACTTGATCTATTGCGTCTTATTATATTGACTGACTCTTATTCAGCACAGTTTCGTTGTTAGCAATGTCAATTTGCAGAGTAGCATTTAGGCAAAAGTAGGTCTCTTAATTAAATTATTTAGCAATATTGATACCGGTGCTCAAACACCTTGTATGAACTTGATCTGTTCATCAGCATATTGGGGAAATAACTTTATACTACATTTATTTAAACATAGAACTAAATTATATCTGTTCTTTTTAATCATATTATATCATTACATATTTACACACATCCTTATGTGGTTTGTTTTCTTTTTATTTGGTATCGTTTGGATAGTGATAATATTAAAATCAATTGGGTTTGAAATTATTTTAATACGAATATGACTTTCCATATCAGTTTTCAAAATGAACAAAAAGAATCCGAACAAAACCAACTTAAAACAGTAATTCATCTTTTTTAATCGATTTTATACATGATATTCCAAAGTACTAATTTTAAGAAATACATTTTACCACCATTTAAGTTTATTACAGATTATGGTAATTTTTTGATCCTTTTGGAATGATACTAATATTATAATCCAATGACAAAGCAATGGATAAATGAACTATTTTCAAAGGTTATTATTTTATCTATAAAACTGATTATAATTCACAATTAAATGAAACTACGTGATGTAGTATTATTTCTACTTTCTTTAATTTCTTTACCACGACCTAGGTTTCGTTGTATTACATCTTCAGGTGGGATATTAGCAAAGATCTTTGTTAATTTCCCGCATGAAGATGTTGTAATACAACGAAACCTAGGTCGTGGTAAAGAAGTTAAAGAAAGTAGAAATAATACTACATCACGTAGTTTCATTTAATTGTGAATAATGAATTTCTACAAAATTAAAGCCAAATATATTCAATAACTGATTATAGTTATAAAACTGCACTAACTCATATATTTCGATATTCGTTAATTAACCACATTTAGTAAAGCTGCGGTTTTGTTTGGTTGAGTATATATTATCGCTTTGTTGTGGTTGAGAATATGTGGTCGGTTTGTTGTGGTTGAGTATATATGAGAAAAAATAATGCAGGTGGCAAACGCCAGTTGGAAAGGTGAATTTCGTTCTTCATTATTTATATTTTTATATTTTAGAGGAAAACTAATAATGAGAAACTGTGTATGGAGAAGAAATATTTTGCACGTAGTTTATCCACAAATCTATTTTGAATTGATACTTCGATTTCTAAATAATATCGCTAAAATAACTGCAATATTTCTACATATTATTAAATAAATACATAGTATTATTATGTCTATACTGATAGCCCCCCATCGTTATGACAGAAACCTTATTATTTTTGTTAAAAACAATTTGATTTCATTTTATTGCAAAAATAACATAGTGTCATCATCTAATACAAACTTGATTAGCGATTAATTTTATTACACGATTTTATATTCGTATCTAGTTTAATTTACGTACCTACCTACGATACAATTACTATCTACGTTACGAAAAAAAATAAATATAAATTATATACTTATCGATGTTTTCAGTAATTATTGCATTAAAATATAGCATCAAATGAATCTATCAAAGAAATGTTTTTGAAATTGATGAAACATCCGTTTTGTAGAATTCGCCTCATTTCAATTTTAACATCCTAACATTATTTAAGTTTCTAGTTAACTTTAACAAATAAAATTATATTATACCTGAAAAATAATATCATAAATAGCACAACAACATAAGAAAATAAATCTAGAAAGTTTGTCAGAAGGTCATAAAATGCCTGAAACATTAATCAAACATTTTCTCAATCATGTTTAAATAATTTATACCCACTAAACTAATTAAAATTCAGAAAGAACGATAAATAAACCTACTGGATATTTCTACTAGTTTGTCTTTACAGAAGAAAATAAAAAAACTCAGATTTTTAAATATGATAACAAATTAATAGATTTCTAGATAAGAAATATGCAGTTTAAATGTGCATGTCAAAAATAGTTGCATCTAAAAAAGTAATAAAAAATGCTTGGTTGTGTACAAATAAACATTAATGTCATTAAGAAATCAATTTATTAGAAACGTATTACTTTAGGATCACAAAAAATATATATATTGAGTATTGGCAAGGACAAAAAAGATTTGGAAGAGATTGTAAAAAAACGAAATATAGATTATGCTTTCAATTTTATTTTTTATTTGAAATCGTGTCATGATTGATAAAACAAAATAGTAACTTATTTCTCCATAATTATACTAAAACAATCAACATTATTAATTATACTAAAACAATCAACACAATAGTAATAATAAATATTTGTCCCCCTACACTCCTCGGTAAAATTTAGAGTCATTCTTCATAAACTTGAAACAATGGAAATACTTGTATATTATCGGCAAAAGACCAAATATATTTGAATTAAGATTGGTTCATCATAGATCGAGGGATATCAACGACAATTGTAATAAAACGAAATTTTTAAATGTATGCGTAATAACAGAAATAATATTTTCATAAAAATAACAAAATATAATTTCTCAGAATATTAAAAAAAACAATATTATATGTTGAACATAACTTTTATGTGCTTTACTATTATTATAATATCTGGTAATTTAATAAGTTTTCGCTAATCATATTATAATATATAATAATATTCGCTTATTATTCTTACATTATTTGTTAGGATACAAGCTGCAGATCAACAATATAACATTCTTATAAAAATCAAAGCAACTAAAATAGTTAAAAACTTTATGAAATTAATTTTTTTCAGATTATATTTAAATATAAATTTACATTACATTTAAATATAAAAAAACATTTAAATATAATCAATATAAATTTTAACAAGAATAGATTTCTGCGTTCTTGTTTTAAATTATGATTGATACATCTTGGAAATAAAATTTAAATTATATTAATGTTTCAAGTTATTTTTAAGTCATAAGTTAATTTAGAATTCAGGTCATCTATCACTTGAAAAATTAAGTGATATAGTGTTTTAAGTGGAATAAGACTTGATAATTGTTTTAATGGCTTTCGACATACTACATCTATTTTAAAATTGTTCGCTTCACAAAAGCTTCCATGAGGAACTTTTATTATAATAACAATGAAATATTTATTCATTTTATATTTTCAATATATTTGGCGATAATTTTTTAGAAATTAATTATTCACAATTAAATGAAACTACTTGATGTAATATTATTTCTACTTTCTTTAAATTCTTTACCACGATCTAGGTTTCGTTGTATTACATCTTCAGGTGGGCTATTAGCAAAGATTATATTTATATATATGTATATATATATATATATATATATATATATATATATATATATCTTACCTGAAGATATTATAATACAACCAAAGGTCGTGGTAAAGAACTTAAAGAAAGTAGAAATAATGCTACATCACGTAGTTTCATTTTATCATTAAAAATTCTGAAAACAGCCCAGTTACAAATTGTAATAAATGTCTCGGTCATTAGACTATTTCTGAAAATTTCCGGATTATCGTTTTCTTTATCGATAATTTAGATAAAACGAGTCCGATAGTTTTTGTCATCTTCAATCAAAGATCTTTGCTAATAGCCCGTCTGAAGATATTGTAATACAATGAAACTTTGGTCATGGGAAAGAACTTAAAGACAATAGAAGTAATACTACATCACGAAGTTTAATTTAATTGTGAATAATAAACTTCTACAAAATTAACGTCAAATATATTCAATAAATTTCATCTGTAAATTACTCATGTTATAGAGAGAGATTATGTATATTATTAGACATTAAGCTCGTATTATTGAGATTTATTCATCAAACCAATAAGGGCTGTCTGAATCAAATATAGCAGTTAAAAATTATCTGCAATATCATCAAAACTTATTTATGTTCGGATTATAATTGAAGACACATATATTCGCTTCTTAACATAACAGTATATTTGTTTACTGTTTAACCGTTATTCAGCATAGTTTTGTTTTTAATTAAATATGTCAATGACGAGTTTTTGTGCATTTACACTTTGTATGCATTTCTGCAATCTGTATGTATATGACGTAAGTGGCGCTCAATTTATTAAATTAATCAATATATGTTGACGGCTTTCGATGGTGCAAAATAAAGACTTTCAACTATTTTTAAAATGTGTAATTTTAAAATACCGTTTTAAATTTAATTAAAGAATAATTTAATTAAGAAGCTTTATCTCGATTCTGTTTTTTTTAAACAGAGACCATAATTAGGGTTTGGGACTCGAAAAAAACACAAATGGGGCCCTTATCATTCACGCCTCGTTCAGCTGTCTATTACGGCTGTTGTTCTCAAAAACTTTTCGACGTAGAAAAGACAAATTTGGTATAGTAACGACGTATATTGATCATATCGTCGTTATGTAACTCAATAGTTAACATTCAAAAGTATATGTATGGGAATATTAAAAGGGTCAAATTAAGTTTTCTATACGCTTTTTTAAACTTTATGACTTTATGTATCCTATGAGAGATAAACCGAAGGAGAGAATTATAAGAATTAACGCAATTTTTTTTTAGAATGTTACGCAACATAATTGTGGAAATTTCGTTGAAAATGTTTTCAAAATTACATGATTTTCTCTCCACACCTGAAATTGCTAAAGTTATAATTATAAAAAAAAACAGCAATACTAGAGGTTTATTTAAAGTTTGCTATGAAGCTGATAGCATTGATTATCATTTCATATTTCGTTTACTTATAAGAAATTAAATGGCCTAAAGCCCAAGCATTATGCAAATGTATAAGAATTAAATTAAGCATAATTGTTTTTGAAATGATAAAGAAAACACGACTTGGAAGCATTTTAAATAATATTATGTAATCAAAAATAACTGTCAAAAATTAAAGTGATATTTGTGTTTATTTACGTATACATATAAAAAAATAAACAAGAATACAGCTAAATGAAAGTCTCTTAAAGTCGTTGATCAAAATTAAAAGTTCAAGTGAAATGCTAAGATCAAGAATTATTCACAATTAAATGAAACTACGCGATGTAGTATTATTTCTACTTTCTTTAATTTCTTTACCACGACTAGGTTTCGTTGTATTACAACATCTTCAGGTGGGATATTAGCAAAGATTAACTCTTAGGAACAACCAACAGCATTTATATGTTTCAAACACAATAGCGGAATCCTGGTTTGTGCGAATTTTTCCATTGTTAATTCTACATATCTCCGGTTTTGTGTATTTATTTATTTATTTCTTTTAATTTTTTTGTTTTTATTATATGTACTTATATTTATATGTGTATTAGTGCTGAAACAATTTCCAGGGTACTGTAGAATCAATGTTGTATATTTATATTATATCTAGAATATATTAAGAATGGGTGATGATATTAAATTTAGTTATTCATTTAATATATTGACCTTGATATCTTTTTTATGTCTGTTTATTTCTAATGTTTCTAGGATATTAAGTTTATTACCTTTTGTATTTATTTGTAATATATAGGGGGAATTATCAGTATGGGGGTGATGGTTATTTTCAATGAGATGTTTAATAAAGTGAGATGTGTCTGGTTTATTATTTCGCCAGCTGGCAATGTTTTCTTTATATCTTGTATTAAAATCTTTTCCTGTTTGACCTATGTATATACTATTACAGTCGTTACATTTAAGTTTAAAGATACCACTCTTTTTATGTTTATCTATTTTTTCTTTATTATTAATAAGGGTTTTACCCAAGTTATTTAAGGTACTATACGTACATGTTATATTATTTATATTTTTATTATATGTTAAAAGTTTTCCTAATTTGAGTGATACATTACCTATGTATGGGATAGACTTATAGTAAATATTATTATTATTTGGTACGACCGGGTATATTTCTTGTATTAGTATTTTTCTTAATTTATTATGGTACAGTTTTGTGACAATTGATGGATCATAATTCTTATTTGTTGCGATTTGTTTTATAGTTTTTATTTCTTTACGTAGATTAGGTTTTTCTAGAGGGATGGTTAAAGCTAAAATATACTAAATTTATGTTTATTATTTTTGCGTTCTATTGTTATATCTAAAAAATTAAGATTATTATCGGACTCTACTTCTAAAGTGAATTTGATATTATTGTGTAGGGAGTTAGCAAAGTTAACAAACTGGTCTAACTGTCGCTGTGTATCTTTCCAGCAGATAAGGATGTCGTCAACGTATCTATAATAGTATATTATATTGGTCGCTAATTTACTGTTTAAGAGGCTGGTTTCTAGATGGTTCATAAATAACTCGGCTAAAAGGGGACTGAGGGGGGAGCCCATTGCAAGGCCATTGACTTGTTGAAACATTTTTTTATCGACTAGGAAATAATTTTGGTCTATGCATAATTTAAAGAGGTCTCTAATTTCCGATGCTTCAATGGGATTTAACTTTTTATTTTCTAGGATATCTGAAATGATATTTAGGCAATCTTTTGGTGGTATATTAGAAAATAAGTTTACTACCTCGAGTGATACTAATTTTCAATTGGGTGTTAGATGTATATTCTTAATTTTATTACAGAGATCAACAGAGTTTTTAATGGTATGTTTAGGCGCAAATCCGGTTTTATTTCGGAAGATCTTATTCAGGTGAAAAGCTAATTTTTTGTGGGTGTGTTTGTGTATGAGACAACAGGTCGTATGGGTATATTTGGTTTATGAATTTTAGGTTGTCCATATAGTATTGGGCGTCTAGGGTTCATTTCTATAACTTATGTTTCGCCCGTTTCATTTTATACCTTATGTTTCGCGATTTCGTTAGGAAATATGATGTTACAGGTTTTAATTAATTGTTTTACGTTATCTACAAAGGGACCCTTTGTAGTTTTGTGAAGTCATCTGGTTTAACGAAATCGTACACTTTATTTTTATATTCACTTTGGTCTAGAATAACACTTTGGTCTAGAATAACTATAGTGTTGCCTTTATCTGCTTTAGATAGGATGAGTTTATCTTTATTAATTTTAATTTGTAAATTACGTTGCGTCAAAATTTCATCATTAATGTGTGTCTTGGTTTTAGAGTATTATTTATATATTATATCAGCAGCTTTGTGTTTAGTAAGAGCGTCCTGGTTACTGAATGCTACGGTGGTATCTACTACTAGTGATTCTATGTTTTTTCTTGATGGTGCGGAAGGAATATTATATTTAAATCCTTTATTTAAAAGTTCTAGTTCTTTATTATTAAATGTTGATTGTGAAAGGTTTACTATTCTGGGATAAAACGTATGTTTGGGTGTGACTTTTGGTTTCTGGGTTTTGGCTTTTAGTTTTTTAATTTTGTTTAATTGTTTTTGTGTTATGTTTTTTATCATGGCACTGACATCATTTCTAATTTTATAGTCTAAAGTATCAAATTCTATAGAGTGAAGGAGATATGTTAGAGAAGAGTGTATTACTTTTAGACAGAGGTTTATGTTGTCTCGTTTGATGGTTGATTCCCGAATTTCTTCCTTCAGCCAGGTGGTGACGGCTTTAGTTGTTGATTTCTGGGCTGCTCGAGTTGTTCCACTAATCTTTATGTTCACGTGCATGGGTGTAAGATTACACTTTATGCACGTTTTGTTAAACCATGTTCTTTGTACCGCCTTCCGAAATTTAATTCGGAATATGATATTACAGGTTTTAATATAAAAATATGATGTTACTGGTTTTTATTGGAAGAAATATGATGTTACAGGTTTTAATTTAATGGAGGAAATATGATGTTACAGGTTTTAATTAAAATTAATTAAAACCTCTAACATCATATTTCCTAACGAATTCGCGAAACATAGTTATAGAAATGAACCCTAGACCCCCAATACTATATGGACAACCTAAAATTCATAAAAGCCATACGATAATATAATAATATAATATATAAAATTATAATAATAATAATAATATAATATAATATATACAATTCATAAAACATACGATAATAGCCATACGACTTGTTGTCTCATACACAAACGCACCCACAAAAAAATTAGCTTTTCACCTGAATAAGATCTTCCGAAATAAAACCGGATTTGCGCCTAAACATACCATTAAAAACTCTGTTGATCTCTGTAATAAAATTAAAAATATACATCTAACACCCAATTGTAAATTAGTATCACTCGACGTAGTAAACTTATTTTCTAATATACCATCAAAAGAAAAGTTAAATCCCATAAATCGCAACAAATAATAATTATGACCCATCAATTGTCACAAAACTGTACCATAATAAATTAAGAAAAATACTAATACAAGAAATATACCCGGTCGTACCAAATAATAATAATATTTACTATAAGTCTATCCCATACATAGGTTATTACCTATCCATATCACTACCACCATATCACTCAAATTAGGAAAACTCTTAACTAATAATAAAAATATAAATAATATAACATGTATGTATAGTACCTTAAATAACTTGGGTAAAACCCTTATTAATAATAAAGAAAAAATAGATAAACATAAAAAGAGTGGTATCTATAAACTTAAATGTAACGACTGTAATAGTATATACATAGGTCAAACAGGAAGAGATTCTAATACAAGATATAAAGAACACATTGTCAGCTGGCGAAATAATAAACCAGACACATCTCACTTTGCTAAACATCTTATTGAAAATAACCATCACCCCCATACTGATAATTCCACCTATATATTACAAATAAATACAAAAGGTAATAAACGTAATATCCTAGAAACATTAGAAATAAACAGACATAAAAACGATATCAAGGTCAATATACTGCAATAAACTCACCCCTGCAATAAACTCACTAACATAAACAATGGAAAAATTCGCACAAACCAGGCTTCCGCTATTTTGTTTGAAACATATAAATGCTGTTGGTTGTTCTTAAGAGTCACCTGAAGATGTTGTAATACAACGAAACCTAGGTCGTGGTAAAGAAATTAAAGAAAGTAGAAATAATACTACATCACGTAGTTTCATTTAATTGTGAATAATGAATTTCTACAAAATTAACGCCATATATATTCAATATCAAGAATTATATTAGATATTTCAAATCTGGTTGACAAATGGAAGAGGGGGGCAATAGTACTTCAAAAATTAAAGATGAAAAATAAAACTTCTATTTCATTTTAAAAAGACCTATTCAATTATACCCCGCCCCATCGGACGAAGAAAAAAATCATAACCCAATTTAGTTCTATTTTAAATATATCGCTTTATATTAATTGAGTTTTCTATATTTACCTATCACTGCATTTATTACACAAGCAATAATATCACAATTTTAAGATTTCAATTAAATAAACAAATTCAAAAAACTGATTTGTGACCACACCAAAAAGGTGGACATAGCATAGTTAATGAGACGTTACATTTGTAGCAAATTGTTTTAAAATAGGTATATTCTATGTTAATTACAATGAATCCAGTGAATATTCAATAACAAGATTAATCACTAAAATAAATAATCAAATGATTTATAATTAGGACAAATAAATTGAAGATAATAAATTCAATTAGGTTAAATAATTTTAGATATAAGCATAAACATACTTTAAACTTTTTAACTTTTATGATGAAGTTGAGTTAATAATTGTATATTTAAATTACGAAGTTGAAGATCTAAACAAATTTACAGATGAAAGAAATTCATTAGGGATGCCACTTAATCTATTGACCAGAGAAAAAAATCCTATATTGTTACAACACTTAGAAACATAGAAGGCATTACGAAGCATAGAGGCATATGTGAAGCACCTTGTTTCATCTGTTGTTAGAAATATAGAAGGATACATGAAGCATCTGTAAAAAGTAGGAGATTGTGGCAGACGGCGAACTGACATGACGAAATTACAACTATGCCTTGTTTTACTAAAAAAACTCTAAAAAACCCGTGAATAATTCATCGTCTCCAAGTACCAGTAACAATAATTCTGAATAATTACTTTTTCTGAGACACTACAGTACATCTTGGTATTTTTAAAAACCTAGTGGTGACGAATAAAAACAGTCTATAAAGAAATGCGTTGATATCTTAAAAAGCAAATATTTATGCTCAAATATACTAAAATAAATCAAAACGAATTACTATGATGATACAATGCAATAAAATTTTGACCATTTTCTGCAATTATAGGTTAAATTAAACAAATTGTTACCGTTTGTCTGATAAATAATAATTACTGTTACAGTTTTATCAACGAATAATGAATATAACAAATTATAACATGAATATGAACCATAAAGAGTGTTTGTTTTCGGAATGAGCACAGTTTCTCAATCGTGAATTGATTTCGGCTTTAATATATGAGGCACTGTACTCACAAGAAATCTGCATAAAGTACAAATTGTCCATAAAGAACTTTCTTTCCGCAATGACATTTGCATCTTAAAAGTCCGAGCATGAAATTTGTCATGTCAATTTTAATTTCTTTTAAATTCTTGTGTATTTTAAAACTGGATATTTTAATTCATATGTCTCTTTAATTGCAATTGTAGAACTATCGTTATAACTAATTTTTTTACTTTTCAGTTGATTTATAAAATGCCAATGTCTAATCATAATTAATTAAGTAACTGTATTAAAATATCATACTTCAAGGAATATTTGAATTTTTCTTACTTTTAATTAATTTTTTTCTTTAATGCTGTTATTTTATATTTCTTGTATAAATCCTCAATAAAAATGGAGGTATTTGATAAGATTAATATTTAAAGCTATTAATATAAATAATATGAAAGAGTAATTCAACTGTCTGGATATTTATTCCATTCGTTAAGATATTTAAAAATATCCTAATTCTTCTCATATAGTCGAAAAAGGGCTTTTAGCCTTTTGCCGACTTTGTACTTACAAAATAATTTGGGTAAATAAGCAATGCAATTACATTATCTATGCTTTTTATTTATCAAAAGAAAAGGTCCGAATACATGAAGAGAAGGAGTTTGTTTCAGTCAGGAGATTTAATAACAAAGACGGCATTCTACTTCTGCAAAACCATTCATACCTGTATATAAAATGTAATTATATTGAATTTTATGGAGACGATTTCAATGCATTGGGTTGGTAGGAAAGTAAAGAGCGTTGAACTAATCGTGAACTATAATTTAATAAAGAAATGTTTGCCAGCATAACGCTCAATACTTTCTTACCAATACAATAGTATCTTCGTAAAAGCTGATGTGAGGTAATAGATTTTGAAAGTCATATAAATTCTATATCATTATAGTGTCAAAGAAATGTTAATAAAATAATATGTACTTTCAATTAAGACGTTATTTCATTCAATGTTTTTTTTATTTCGGTCGAATCACTTATGAAACTGACTGTAACTGTAATATCCAAGATAGAATTGGGCAGGTCCAAATGGTCGTCGCAAATAAGAAGTTTACTAGTAAAAATATTGCGAGCCGAAAGGACCATCTTGGTAAAACGAAGGTTGTAACAGCGACAGACAGTTTGACCTTATTATACTATTATACTTCTATTGCCAAGGTTTTATGATAGCACTGTTGCATTTATATAATAAGAGATATAACAAAAGATCAAGTCGATAGAAAATAACGACGGAAAATACCGGCAACTGTCATTTAAAATAAAATTGGAAGCAAAACTCAGAAACTTTTGTTTGTCGTCGAGAAAACTAGTGACGAATGCTGCGTTGCTCCTATGTTTTCCTTTTCATGCAGTCGGCTTTTATATCTCAAATTTGATTGGAAACATGTTTGATAAGTGATGCATAATGCTGATTTGTTATGACAGTTTTTTTCTTTTATTTTATTTATCAAATAACAAATTACGATAATAGGGTCACGTGACAATTTATGAAATTACATTATCATGTAATACAAATCGAATACTGATGAAATTAAATTATTTATACACATCGTCGAAATCATACATTGCAACCATAAATTAAATTTAGTTGTTAAAATTGCGGTTGTATCAGATATATTAAAATAACCAATGCGCTAATTAAAAATCGCAATGACGAGTTTGTATGCATTTACTCTACAGTCAGAATGCAGATGTGGTAAGTGATGCTTCGTTTATGAAAGAAATCAATATATATTGACCGATATTTAGTTATGCACAATACACATTTTTAAAGTGTACTCTTCGAAAATCATGATATCTACAATAATCGCTATAGTTTTCCTATAACCTTTTAGTTAAATTTCACTAATCTTGCCTTTTCATAATTTTTGTTCAATAGTTCAGTAAATAAGGCTGTGCCGTAGTTACGCATGTTTTTCTGAATATTTTTTTTAAAGTGCAATTTAAAATTTGAGAAATATTTTGAATTCCTCGTCACCAGTTCTCTCACAATGACACCCCAAATTAAATTTTAAAAAATTAAAAATTTGTTTTATTACTTTATTTACTTGTGATATAAATATTTAAAAAATAAGTTAGCAAATACAAAATATATGGGTTAATAAGATATTTTATTAGGCCGAATTTTCTACGTCTCATATGTCTTGAGAAAATTAATGTACAGAAAGGCAGACAGACATGTGTTTTTTATTTTTAAGTAACACGCTTTACTAGTATTAACAGAACTTCGATAACAAACTTAAGAAAACATTAAATTACCAGTGTAATAAATATATTTTTCTTTGACAATATACTCCTACCGTTTGTAAATTTAAATACCAAAGGGTTTTTCGTAAAGTACCATACCTTTTACCGTCGGTATATCGTGCGGTGTCCACATCATATCCATCATCCAAATATATTAAAATTGGCAATGCTCTAATTCAATGACGAGTTTGTATGTATTTACTCCACATTCAGGATGTAAGTGACGTAAGTGGCTCTCAATTTATTAAATTAATCAATATATTTAGACCGTTTTTCAGTCGTGCACAGTAAAGTCTTTTAATTATTTTTAAAATGTATAAATATAAGATAACGTTTTAAATTTTGAGTTAAGTTTTATCCAGATTCTGTTTTTTTTCGAAATTAAGGTTCCGTATTCGAAAAAAAAAAACAAAAAGAACCCATTTCACTCACGTATTCGTTCTGCTGTCTATCACGGCCATTGTTCTCAGAAACCGTTCGATGTAGAAACTTCAATTTTGGCATAGTTACAATGTATTTTAACCCTTATATATCTCAATAGTTAACATTCAAAAGAATGTGTACGGAAATATTAAAGGAGTCAAATTAAGTTTTCTATATGTTTTTTTTTAATTTACTGTATCCTGTGGATTGAAGGAGAGAACTGTAAGAATGAAGGCAAATTTTTTTCCGAATTTTACGCAACACGATTGTGGAAATTTCATTGAAAATATTTTCAATAATACATGCTTTCTCTCCTCATATGAAACCGCCAAATACTTATAAAAAACAGCATGACCAGAGCTTTACTAAAAGTTTGCTATGAAGCTGACAGCATTGACTATTAATTTCATATCTCCGTTTAGTTTATAAGAATTTAAATGGCCTAAAGCCCAAGCATCATGCAAGTATGTAGTAACCAAATTACGCATAATTGTTATTAAAAGGATAAAGAAAACATGACTTAAAATAAAATTACTTAACCAAAAATAAATGAAAAATTAATCCTAAAGAGCCTTTCCATATATAAAAAAAAAATTAAATCCTTATAAAATCACACGCATGTCTCTATGCTCGTCTGTAACCTCTGTTTCACAGAAGCCACGCGATGTGGAAAATTCGGCATATTAAAACAAGTTATTAACCTACAAATTTTGTAATAATTAAATTTTTTAAAGCATTTATGTAAACGCAAATAAAGTATTCAAAATATCTTTTTTTTAATTTTATTTGTCATGAGAAGGGACTTGTTCTGAAGAATACAAAATATTTTTAATAATTGAATATTTAAAAGAATATTCTAAAAAATATGCGTAAATAGAGACTTGTCCCCACCTCCCCTTATATCGTAAACAATCGAATCAACGATCCTGAAAAAACGCCGTTGGTAAAATTTGACTAGGAGATCAGAGGAAAACTGTATAGTGTAAAAAAACTCGCATGTTTAAAGCTTAAATCTGAAAATTTACAGGTATTTACGCCTTATACTTTTCAGGAAAATCCACACCTGTATGTTTTAACGCCAATAAATTAACCAACCCCTGTATATCATAACGCTAGTACATATTGAGGAAGAGATTTTCACTTTCACCACCCCCTCCTTCTTCACCATAGGGGTGAATATAAAGCCGTACATCTACTTCATACACCTATAGGATTAATGTGAGAGGGAAGCGACACTCCACCTATTGACCACTCGTCCACTGGCGCCAGCTGTCAGCTCGAGGGGATAAATCTGTTATGTCAATAGACGTCTCGTACATCTCGATACGTGGCTGATCGCCACTGGCTACCACTCCAGCCACGAGCTGTCTGTAAACATATTTAGTGTGGCGCCAAGAGATTTCAACTGGAGATAACTTGAGATAAAATAGACATTGATTTTAAGGTGTTTGATACGATGTTTTACACTGAGAATATGAATCTATCAATAACTACATATAGATTCATATTCTAAGTGTAAAGTATATATATAACTTAATAGATAAAATATAAGCTATTTGAAACATTAAAAAATTATGTGTTGTTACAAAAAACCTGATGTGAGGATAAATTTCATTATATCTCAAGTCATATTATTAAATATTTTCTTCTAATGAAAGATTAATTTTGTATCTTACTGACAGTATAATCCAACTTTCCACAGTAATTAACCCCCAACTTCTGATTTTTTGGTTCATTGGAAGAGATACCAAAAATATATAAACACGTTGAAATCTAAATGAATAAAATAAAAACGATAATGTTTTAGCATATTTAAGATGATATCACTTTTTTATTACCTTTAATGTCAGATAATTATCGATATTTTTCTCATTACCGTATTGTAATATGCTTTAAGAGCTTATATGTTAATTTTGCTATTCAAAATGCTATCTCATGACCATACAATTGATATTATGATTAATAATTCATTCCATGTTTTATTACAGCTTTATTACATAAATCCAATTATATTCATTCATAAAAATGGTTAAATTAATCAAGATAATATTTCGTGAATATAGTACTAACAACATTTGATTTAATTGATGAAATGTAGCAGTAAATAAAAAAGGGATGCAAGTATATATAACCTGTTTCTATTTTTCTTTAGCATCGTGTATAATTCTATAAAAATACATCAGGGAACATAAATTGGTTAGATAAAGATATTATAATTAAAAAAATGAAAAATCTGTTCAGCATGGGTAGAACTCGGACTACGAGGATTCCATACACATTTAGGCGCTCATAAACATTTAAATATGCAATGTATATTTTGAACTATTTACGAATATCAATGTTTTTTTCACAAAGTAAATGTATTGCCTACACAATCGTAAAACTATTTCAAAAGTTATAAGATTTAGGATAATTGCTATAGGTTTTCTATAACGTTGGGTACGCTTCTGAATTTTTTTTTCATAATTTTAGATGTTGTAATACAACGAAACCTAGGTCGTGGTAAAGAACTTAAAGAAAGTAGAAATAACACTACATCACGTAGTTTCATTTAATTGTGGTCATAATTTTAGGTTAATTAGTTTCGAAAACCGGTGTAGGAACATATTTTTCTGCATAATTTTTAGTGTATCTGAAAATATAATACCTAAAATTATTAAAAATTATCAAAAATGTTTTGACTCCATTATAACAATTACAAATGATAGCTATTTCAAATGATACCCCATACCATATATGCAATTTAAAAATAATTTCGAATACTTAATTTATACTCCCCAAATATTCATATGGGTATCTTCAATATTAGCTCTTAAGATATGTGCAGATTAATATGGTTCATTACTATGCCAAATTTCCAGTTTCTACATCAAGCAGTTTCTGAGAAAACGGCTCTGACAGACAGACACGTGAGTGATCTGATAAGGGTACTGTTTTCTGTCATGTTAAAAAATGTGACTAAAAAGTAAGAAAAAATTTCACAAAATAATTTTCATTTTTTCCATATATCATATCTGTTACCATTCCATATCCGTAAGTAAAAAACAAAAATCCCTTTGACTTTATTCTATAAAGCTACGATTACATTTTTTAGCGGAAAACAAACTCAGAGAATTTCATAACGAAAAACTAACTAGGAGATATTTTTTTAAAGTACTAATCGCACGCAACTTTCATTAGATTTCGTTGTTTGTGCAATAGAAACTATATTAATGTCGTATTTCCCTAACTATAATATTTTAAATGTGAGAAAATCTTATTAGAATAAATTCAGTTTAAAGCAATTAAATACAATAGCCCAAAAATGTAATGAATAATTTTGTTGAGAGGATTCATTAAAAAAAAACGTGTCGGTTAGCTCAAAGTACCGAAAGTTGATTACAGCATTTAGTTACCTTAGGTTACTACTGCAAGTAATGATATTAAAATATTTTCTTACTGTATCGTACTTCTTGTTTAACCTGACACAGTAGTGAATGACAACGGACCGGTCAGACACCACTGCGAGCTAGGGCGGCGCTCCCGATGCGAAATTAGGGGAGCGTGTGCTGTACAAGGTCGATTTGCCTAGGATGAGCCAGACGTAATTTATTTTGTAATTCATGTAGAATTTTGGGATCGTTTAAATGTTATACACGTATGTATTGATTTATTCAAATTTGTTATTCGATGTTGATTTTTAACAAACTTCTATAGGTTAGCCGCTGGAAAAGTCATAAATTTCATTTTCTCACACAAGTTTGAGAGATCTCTAACAATAGGAAGAAAAAAAGACATGATGATTTGAAAAATTATAACGGTAGAAAGTCTTTATATTATATAATACAAAAACTTTATAAACTCAGACGATATCAAAATATGAATAGAAGTTAACAAAGTACGCCCTTTGTAATTTTTTTTTCGTTTAAAATGGCGTCAGCGTTTTTCAATAAGCCGATGCCCTTCAATTTGGGTTTTATTTTTTTAAAACCATAGGTTTATATTTGGCCAGAGTTCATTTTAATTATTTGTCCCATAAATAGGAATATTTGTTATGAGGCATTTTTCTCTTAGGAGGCGTTCTTCTCTATCTTAGTTGCCCTTTTATCTCTCAATCCATTGTTGAGCAATTAGGATTATGAAATTTTCATTTGTTCAATTAAGAATAATGTGTATTGCGTTTTGAAGTAGTCTACGATACATTTTAACGTCTTAATTTAATGTTCATTATCTTCTTATGAGATACTTAACTTTTGATAATATTATTCCATATTTGAGATATGCGTAACTTTTTAGTTCGATGTTTACAGTGTAAGTCGAAACTTTTCAATAAAGAAATGAATATTGAAGAATATTCATTTCTTCATTCAAAAGTTTCGACTTATAATATTTTTAATAATGAAAATAAATGCATGTTTCTTTTTCATTTGTTAAAATATATAAACGTATTACCATTAAACATATGTTGATACTGTCTTCTATGATACTATTCTATAGTAATCAGTTTATGAAGAATATTTTAATCATGTAAATATTTCTAGAAAATATAACTTTTAACTAATATTTAGAGTTTAAAACACTAAAAAAGCGCACTTTTGCCAGCAAAGAATCTATTGAGATAGATCAAACGAGCCCAAACTGGATGGACTGGATGAATTTACTATCAACTATTGGGAAATTCCCTTGATCACCTAACTCCTCCATTATCACTCTTCTAGTTGCAATATACAGCTTAAAGAGCTTATTGAGACAAATAAAAGTAGCCCAAATTCAAGAAATTTATTGAAAAATCCCATGGCTACCTTCCTCCATCATTATATAAATTTTATTGACAAAACTATGTTTTTCTAGTGTCACACTTGAAGCTAACCAACACTTTTTTTTAATTAATCCTTATCAAAAAACTTATTCATTACATTTTTGGGCTATGGTATTGAAATGATTTAAACTGAAGTTATTCCAATAAGATTTTCTCAAATTTAAAATATTATAGTTAGGGAAATATGACATCAACATAGTTTCTATTGCATAAACAATGAAATCTAATGAAAGTTGCGTGCGATTAGTACTTTAAAAAAAATATCTCCTAGTTAGTTTTTCGTTATAAAATTATTTTAGTTTGTTTTCCGCTAAAAAATGTAATCATAGCTATGTATAATAAAGTCAAAGGGATTTTTGTCTTTTTGTCACATCGGATGATAGATTTACCTACAGAAATTATGAAAAAATCAAAACCTGAAGATGTTGTAATGCAACGAAACCTAGGTCGTGGTAAAAAATTTAAATAAAGTAGAAATGATACTACATCACGTAGTGTCATTTAATTGTGAATCAAGAAAATTAAAATACGGCAAAGAATTGTAGGTGACTACCATGAAAGAACCTCTGCTTGAGACCTACAGTACTAAAATTTTTTTATACCTATAAAAAAAAAAGACCTATATCACACAAAATTCGATCAAAGCAGTTGTGAGAATGGCACAGTCTGACAAAAATCTTATAATTAAGTGTCTTAAAGTTTTGACATGACTAAGGGTAGCATAAATCTGCCTTTTAGCAAATACAGGGTAAAAAATAGACCCGGAAGGTAGTGAAAAAAATTTTAATACTATGGGTCTCAAGCAGAGATTCTCTCATTGAATTCTGGGCTCCAACTCCTGTTCCCCAGTTCTGATATTGCTGGTATACTAGTTATCTAAGTTGTGGAACTTGAAAATCTATGCTTATAAATTAGTATTGTGTGCACATAAAGTAAATTTGGTTACACCATAGAATTAACATTTCATCCCATCTGATTCTACTTTCGCCACCCTGTGCAACTTTCTAGAGGGTGCGCATCCAAAATCATGTACAGGGGCGACCATGCCCCCTTCGCCCCGCAAGGTGGATTATGAAGAATGGAATTCAGCAACTATGTTCATACGTGCGCCCCCTCCGATCGTCTCCCGGGACATCAAACGGAACCGAGACACGCGGGGCCGCAGCCCGAATAATGACGACCGTATGCGAGTGAATTGTTAACGCCTGTATTATTTAAAATTTGTTTCGGCTCGTAAGCTTCTGCTTTTCATAAGCGCGCAAGAGCGCCAGTTATTCCGCTGTCATTTTTGTTTGATGGCGCCGCTTCTGTGTGTAAATGAAAATAATCCGAATTTTAATACCGGAATGGCGACGTGCTGTCGTCGCTGGAGCTGGCTTGCTTATTTTGTCATATCATTTGTATTATATACCCTAAAATGTACAACAATTTTTTACGTATATATGGTATGCGAGTAATGTCACAGCTGAAACCAAAGTAAGTTTATTTTCACCCTTAGATAGATGTAAAACAGAATATTCATTTTTAAAAACCACAAAATATAACAATAGGAAGAAAAATTATTTGGTAATTCATATTTCATAACTAGCAATGGATTTTTAATTTAGTTCTAGTCAGGAATATTTCAAATCTCAAACAAATCCTATATGTATATTTATAACTACAAGCTTAAAAAGAAATCTATTGGTTAAAAACAACCCCAAACAAACTAATTGAGGCCGAAACTGTGTCACTGTGTTGTCAAAATTATGTGCATTATGGTAATCGACCATAATGCACATAATTTTGGCAACAAAATTTCTAGGAGTAACAGTACGATATTATATTGCAAATTTATCTTGTATATTGCAAATTTATTTGTGTTCGTACTCGTGTTCCGATATTGTAACGCCAAAGTGCCAACTAAGTACTCATATATTTATTATTCTTTACTTTTCAGTGTGCTCCTTATCAGGTGGTTATTTGAAGTCAGTTAATTTTTTTTGAAAGATTTATTTTTCCATGTTTAGTGCCTATGATATTCTATTTCACACAAAATTTCCAAACTTACGATCAGTTCTAAATCAATAACATCTCACTCATTGCAATTGGAATAGTTATTCCTGGCGTTTATTGAATCTAAATATGTTTATATATATATATATATATATATATATATATATATATATATATATATATATATATATATATATATATCTACATATATACATGCATGTATACTCAACCATACATGCATGCGAATATATAAATCACATTCCCTTTTTTGACTTAACCGTAGTTAGTGCTTCAAGCCTGTATGTACCTGTATATACGTACCTGCCTTGTAATATTCTAATTGCAACATATATTTGTATATATATATATATATATATATATATATATATATATATATATATATTTATTTATTTCCACATATGTTTATATATATCTACATATATACATGCATATATACTAACGCATACATACATGCGAACATATAAATCACATTCCCGTTTTGACTTCACCGTAGTTAATGCTTCAAACTTGTATGTATCTGTATATACGTACCTACCTTGTAATATTCTAATTGCAACATATCTTTGTATATATGTATATATTTATTTACCCACTGTATACCTACTAACGTTTAGGCGCTTTATTCGTTTGTTTATATCCGCACTTACTTACTTATCTATCTACCTACATATATGTTAGTTGCTTCGTGCCTTTTTACGTACTTACTTAACTATTTGTTTATTTATTTTCTTGCTTATGTCAAAAGTTAAATTCGAAGAATATACTCATCATCAGTGAGGAATTACTCTCTCCACCTTCCGAGTTCATTATTGTACCTCGCTATAGGGCAGATTAATGATGTCCTTAGTAGTGTCAAAATTTTAGACACTATTATTAGAATTTTATTAGACTTATATTATAAAATTTTGATAACGGTACCTGCGCTATTAATCATAAGTGTATTCTTTCCTATACTTTAACTTTCTTGGTAAAACTCTAATCATTGAAATTTAAAAAATAATCATTCAAATTGGTTGATTAGCGCCGGAGAAATGATATACTAATTTATAAGCAGTAGATTTTCAAGTCTTATGATTTAAGCAAGCCTACCCTTGGAATATCAGGACTGGGGAATTGGAACCCAGAATTCAATGACAGAATCTCTGCTTGAGATTCACAATACTAAACTTAAAAACTGTAGATCCTCATACCTCACGATTTGAGCAGGCTGTACCCTAACCTTATGATTGAGGAATTGAAATTTGAAATTTAATGGCACGATCTCGTCTTGAAATCCACAGCATCAATTAAAAATTTTGTTTTGTCACGCAGAATTTAAAATTAATGGTTTTTGTATTTTTTCCTTTGCCATTTTTCGTCACCAAATTTGAGGGAGAATTACCTTCAAAAGTTTTAATGAGCGAGTCTCAAATGTTTAAAAATTTAAAAAAATATATATCCGTCACGTGGCAACAAATTACAAGTAGAAGCTTTAGCCTCCATTACCTTCACTTGAGGCTATGCTAGCTGAGTGACCGTGTTGGTGGCCCGCTTCACATCCTCTGATGCCATGAAAAACGCTTTAACGTGTTATAAACGTATGTTCTTCCCTTTTTTTGCACGCTAAAACATTTTGCAATATGCTGATAATAAATTTAAGACAATAAAGTGTTTCACCTTTTTCTATGGTCAGTTGATATTCTGCTGAAAGTTTAAACATTTAAAGCGTACTCAGTGTTTCTATTAATATTTTTGTAAATATCCAATATTAATTGGCAACGGCCAATATATTTACATATTTAAGTATGTAAATATATTGCCTAGTAAATCTTTTATAGGCGTAAAACAAATAGCTTGCTTAATTACGTGTATCTCTTTCATTTATTAATCTAAGTTGAGTGACAAGACAGACAAGGATACTGTTTATAGAAGGACTTGTAATGTAAACTCCACACCTTAAAAATGTTGAAAACAGCAGACACAAAAGAAAGATTGCAAGAACATTTGCATAAAAGTAAATTTCACATTTGAAAACCTGTACCTTTTTATTACACCAAGTTAAACCTTTTCAAAGGGTCACAAACCTTAGTTTTCATGTGACCTTCAACTGATAAGTTTGACCATTCTTGAAAAAAGTTTCTAGACCAAAAAACATACGGACAGATGAAAAAGTGATCCTGCAAGAATTTCGTTTCTTTATTCTGAGAGAAAAAAAAACCTAAAAAGTATGGAACGGACTATGTAAAGATACAATAATACAGCGACATCCAGTTTTTTTATATATTGATGGTAATATTTATGTTCCTTCTATTTAATTAGGTTAGTTATGCGCTAGGGATCACCTAACGTAATAAGTACATATTAATTTAATTACTAAAATGACTAATGGTGAAAAACACAATTTCACTTCAAACCATGTACTGAACCCTCGATACAAGAGCCACGCTAGCAAATGGTAGTTTTTTATCTATAATAAGTTGCTATTTTAATTAATTCGATTAAAAATTTATCTATCCACACCTCGCAATTAAATGAATAAATGAATAGGTTTCGTTGAATTACATCTTCAGGTGGGCTATTAGCAAAGATCTTTGATCCATACCTGAAGATGTAATATAACGAAACCTACGTCGTGGTAAAGAACTTAAAGAAAGTAGAAATAATACTACGTCACGTAGTTTCATTTAATTGTGAATAATGAATTTCTACAAAATTAACGCCAAATATATTCAATATTCACTATCCACGCCTATTGTGACCTATATTTTGTCCATATATCTCAAGCCAGCATGCCATTCGTAGTAACAGAATGATTGTTTACGTAGCACTTAATGTTATTTGAGATAAGTATATTAACTTCGTAATATTATATAATAACTTACAAAGTTCATACACGTGCTAGACCATACCACAGCTATTTTTCACATCACCACAGGAATCGAAAAAGTTCTTTAAAGAATTCAAATTAGTTTTTTTTCTGTTCTGTTGATTGTTAATCAAAAGGATTTTTATAATAAAAAGCATCATTGAATATATTTGGCGTTAATTTTGTAGAAATTCATTATTCACAATTAAATGAACCTACGTGATGTAGTATTATTTCTACTTTCTTTAAGTTCTAATAGCCCACCTGAAGATGTAATATAACGAAATCTAGGTCAAGCTAAAGAACTTAAAGAAAATAGAAATAATACTACATTACGTAGTTTCATTTAATTGTGAAAAACACCATATTTTTGGACCCGTGACAGACGTAGTTGGCAATATATTTACATTGTGACAATTAACATTTGTAATTAGTTTAATAGAAATGCTCTGTAACCTTAAATGTATTTAATTGCCTAAACATGTACGAAACCCTCGTAATTACAGTTCTACTCGTACTTAACAGGTTTTTTCTTAGTATAAGTAAAATAATTTATGTCCTCTCTTTCACAAACATGTGAATAATTTGTAAGTTTCTACAACATCTCAAAATAGTTAATACTACTGAATATATCCAAAAATATTTTGTTCAAGTATCTACGTCCGCATCCGTGTCTGCGGTTTTCAACATTTTTAATATATGGAGTTTACATTAGAAGTCCTACTCTAAACAGTATCCTTGTCTGTCTTGTCACTCAACTTACATTAATAAATGAAAGAGATACACGTAATTAAGCAAGCTATTTGTTTTACGCCTATAAAAGGTTGGCTAGGCAATATAGTTAAATATTTAAAATATTGGATATTTATAAAAATATTAATATCAACACTGAGTAACCTTTAAATGCTTAAACTTTCAACCTACCGCAGAATATCAACTGACTATAGAAGAAGGTGAAAAACTTTATTGTCTTAAATTTATTATCAACATATTGCAAAATGTTTTAACGTGCAAAAAAGGGAAGAACATACGTTTATAACACGTTAAAGCGTTTTTCCTGGCATCAGAGGATGTGAAGCTGTCCGCCAACACGGCCACTCAGCCAGCATAGCCTCAAGTGAAGGTAATGGAAGCTGAAGCTTTTACTTGTAATTAGTTGCAACGTGACAGATAATTTTTTTTAAAGTTTATGTCATTTAGAATACTACTTACGTTTCTTGATTATTTTATTCACAGAACCCCTTCAAATAAACTATAATAATAGTCGTATAATATATAATAATAGTATAAATATAGTAGTAGTGAAATTTCTTTTAATTAAATCCCTTTTTCTTTTCGCCATGTCAATGCAGTTTAATTCATTATATTTTAGCAAACAATTTACACATCGTTTTTATACATATTATGAAAGAAAATCCCACTCCTTTCATCTGTCCGTGTTCACGCGACTTTCTTAATAATTTCTGAATGATTTTGCTACGGTTTTTATTAATGGATATATTCATTTACAAGAAAGGTTTAGATGTGTAACTTGTCAACATTTTTTGAAAATTATTCGACTTGTGATGAAGAAGTCTGAAAAGGCATGAATCGTTTAATGATACATGGCAAGTGTCGTTAGTACATATATCGTAAAATATACATGGAAACAATGTAGAGCAGCATTGTTCAAACAATGTATAACAAAGGTTCTAAGATATACTTAGCAGAGTCTTCGTGTACATACTATATAAAGTTCATAACAAATGTTTTACAAGTTGATAGCGATCTGTCTCATTTAATGTAAATCGAATTTTCCATGTACTCTGTATTTTTCAAACGAATAGTTTAAAAGTTATTTAAGTAAAGGGAAACACCTATGCGAAGCCGCAACTCAATATTTTGTTAACATGATGTTAAAGAAAGTAATAATTTAGAAAAATTATTTGCCCACTAAAAATCGTCGATCCACAAATCGAAATCCCATTATATTCATAAATCAAATATTTATTAAATGTTACCTAAATACACCACGATTTAGTCGATATTTGTGTTCTTACTGGAGTTATGTTTCTATGTCGACGAATAGTGTACCCACAAAATGTAAGTTAGTACATTAGCAGAGTACCTAACACACTTAATAAAAGTAAAATATCTATCAATATTTTATTCCAATATTACCCTTAAAATAACCAAAAAAAATCTTCGAATTTCTTACCGCGCATCGTCATTATATCGACCCTACCTACGCCGCCCATTAATGGACCCAATATTACCCTGCCCATTCGCAACGTCTCCGAACAAGATTTATATGCACTCTCCCACGAACTGCCCCACGCCAAAACTATATTGTCAAGGAAAAATATTGTCTCAAACAGAATCATAGGTAACTGTCCCGTGCGCAGTTAATTTGTCGCGAGACGGTTCGGTTCCTGTAACATAAATCACCCAGCCTGCTGATAGTTTGAATGAAATCTCTGAGTCAGCGGCTCTCCCTGGAGACTTGCCGAGACGGCGGCGGCTGCTGAAACCTTCGTTTGACGGGCATTAAGGTTGAAAGTGGATAATACAATTTAAAGTAGATATTGTGCTCGGCTAGCTATAAGGAGCGTGCTGGTACAGGCCTTGGGGATATGTTACGTGTAAGCGATTGCTTTGTGGGCGATAACAGTGTGATTTATTAAGTCGCATTTCATAGTTTTCATGTAAATAATATTTTGTCTCCTGTTATTGAAATTTCATATGATTAAATATATCTGGCCCTTATTTTTTTATTATAATTATGTTAGTTAATTATGAAAATGTAATTTTATTTCTCTTCAATTCAAATAATTTTTTTGAGAATCCCAAAATTCGCAGTATTTATTTTATGTATGTAAAGTGTATTAAAATCGATATGAATTACACAAGGGCGCAAAAAAGGGTATATTGTTTAAGTAAAAGTATTTTACATTTCGTTAATGTTTTTTCTTATATAATAAACACACCAAAGGAAGTAAAGGTAACATGTTTAAATATATTTTTATTAAAATTTGAAGCTAATATTCAACGGTCTTTGCGCAAATCATTTATATATATATATATATATATATATATATATATATGTGTGTATATATATATATATATATATATATATATATATATATATATACACACATAAATTTCTAAATAAATATAATAATTTTTTAAATGATAATTGAAACAATTGCAGTAATATAATACTCACAATTAAATGAAACTACGTGATGTAGTATTATTTCTACTTTCTTTAATTTCTTTACCACGACCCAGGTTTCATTGTATTACAACATCTTCAGGTGGGATATTAGCATAGATAAGATAAAGATAAGATCTTTGCTAATATCCCACCTGAAGATGTTGTAATACAACGAAACCTAGGTCGTGGTAAAGAAATTAAAGAAAGTAGAAATAATACTACATCACGTAGTTTTATTTAATTGTGAATTGTAAATGAAAAATATTCCAAATTTTTTTTTTCTTTTCAATTTTCTAAAGGAAAGTTTGAACGAATCTTAAAACAACTATCATCCGTTAACGAGAGGGACAACAATAGTTACAACAAATAAAATACGCATGGAAATTCACTTGTTTAAAATGAAAAAATTCCCTATTAATTACCCTCTTTATGTATGTCAAGGTCACTTAAACCGTTTAAATTCTCAAAAAAAATATTTAATTCGCAAAATATAGCATTTTGTTTTCTCGTATGTAATAAACACACCAAAAATAAGTAAAGGTAACATGTTTAAATATATTTTTCTTAAAATTTGGAGCTAATATTCAACGGTACTTGCGCAAATCATTTATATATATATATATATATATATATATATATATATATATATATATATATATATATATATGTGTATATATATATATATATATATATATATATGATAATTGAAATAACTGCAGTCAAATGTATTTATACAGAAATTTATTTTAACCAAATTGTTTTCAACTTTACAAATAATTATATATTTGGGATATGAATTGAAAGATTATGTTATAAGTGCTCGAAAATAATTTTTTTTTTATAATTTTACGTTAAATAATTCAAGAATAAGAATAATGGACTCAATATTTCTAAATAGAGATGTTGAAAATGTTCTCAAAAATCTCCTCCCATCCCCTATATTTCAGAAATTGCCAAATTAAAATTATGGAAATAGCAGATTTACTAGAAGTATACGTGAAGATTACTGGAAAAATTGTAGCATTGATTCTCAACTTCATAATTTTTTTTATAAAATCGCGATATTTTTAGGTTTAAGAAATATATACTAAGCAAACATTCATATTGTAAAATGTGACATATAAATCAAGGAGTACGGAATCTTCATAAAGCGAATCTCACTCGTATTCAACGTGTTTCATCATTAGTAAAAAATATAAATCTAATATCATTTACGTATGGCATTTGACATAGACGCCTTGTACTATTTAAAATTGTTCCTGCATACTTTACAAAGTCTACGCTTTATCGGTATAAATTTAACAGTTTAGGCAATGTATTCATAAACAGACAGCCATTTTGCTTCGATCTATAACTGTGAACTTTTGCTTGATTTGTATTATTTACATATAAGCAACACAACAGTGAAAACCTCAATTCAAATTAGTCAAGTTATTACTGAAACTATTGAGCAAGAACAAGTATGTAAACTTTCCTTCTCAATAATATTAGTTTGGGTTGTCCTTCTAACTTGCGGTTAAATATTCATTGAAAATAAAACTTAATAACATTTGCAGAAAGCTTTGAAAGCTTAAAGTTCAAACAAGGTTATCTAAGAGAATGCTTTTTGTTCACATATTAATTTGAACTTGGTTTTACGTTCAGTTCTTGCATTCACATAAAAAAAAAGACATTATATATGATTATGTAAGAACTAGAAGGAAATATTAAGTACTTTTCTAATGTTTCAAAGATTTGAGTAAATATATTTTTGAACCGATGTCATACCGATTCTCAGTTGATAAATATTGACTAGCTGTGAGGGTCGGACAGTGCGTTGCTGATCTTATCCGAAATAGTAGTTTCTTCGAAGTCTCATCAAGTATGGTAGTGTAAAATACTCACCGAAATGGCAGTTTCTTTGAAGTCTCATCCGGTACGGTAGGCTACAATCCTGACTGAAATGATAGTTCCTTTGAAGTCTTATTAAGTATGGTAGTCTATAATCCTGACTGCAATGGCAGTTTCTTTGCAGTTTTATCCGGTATGGTAGTCTATAATTCCGACCAAAATGGCAGTTCCTTAGTAGTCTTTTTTGGTATGGTAGTCTGTAATCCTGACCGAAATGGTAGTTTCTTTGAAGTCTCATCGGATACGGTAGACTATAATCCTGACTGAAATGGCAGTTTCTTTGAAGTCTTATCAGGTATGCCAGTCTAGTTGAAGTCTTATCAGATACGATAGTCTATAATCTTGGTAGTTTCGAGGAAGTCTTATCATGTACGGTTGTCTATGATCCTGACCGAAATGGCAGTTCCTTTGAAGGTTTATCAGGTACGGTATTCTACAATCCTGAATGAAATGGCAGTTTCTTTGAAATTTTCTTTGAAATACCGGATAAGTCCGGTACAGTAGTCTATATTCCTCACCAAAATGGAAGTTTTTTTAAGGCTTATCAGGTACGGTATTCTATAATCCTGAATGAAATGGCAGTTTCTTTGAAATCTTATCCAGTACAGTAGTCTATAATCCTCACCAAAATGGAAGTTTTCTTGAAGGCTTATCAGGTACGGTATTCTATAATCCTGAATGAAATGGCAGTTTCTTTGAAATCTTATCCGGTACAGTAGTCTATAATCCTCACCAAAATGGAAGTTTCCTTGAAGGCTTATCAGGTACGGTATTCTATAATCCTGAATGAAATGGCAGTTTCTTTGAAATCTTATCCGGTACAGTAGTCTATAATCCTCACCAAAATGGAAGTTTCCTTGAAGGCTTATCAAGTACGGTATTCTATAATCCTGAATGAAATGGCAGTTTCTTTGAAATCTTATCCGGTACAGTAGTCTATAATCCTCACCAAAATGGCAGTTTCTTTTAAATATTATACGGAATGGCAGTCTTGAATCATAATCAAAATGGTAGTTTCGATGAAGTTTTGTCCAAAATATCAGCCTGCAAATAGAAATTGAACGACTCACAGTTTTACTTCAAACCAAACATTATTAGAAATTACAATCGTAACGGTGGATAATTTATCTTTTCATTGAAAAAAAACGTATTTTCATCCAAGGGGCATTTGAGAATAAAACAAACAAATATTATATTTCATTAAAATGTTCATTCAACCCAAAAATACTAGCGATAAATTTATTTAGAAATATTTACTTACCAATTCAAACTTAAAAAAAGAATGATTTCAAAAACGAACATTTTATGAAGCGCTGAAAAGTAATAATAATTGTTATTTACCTTAAGTACGGTGATAAGAATAGTAAACGATTTCTTTGAAATATATATTAACGATTACTGGTTTTTTGCAGACCTCGTCAAATCCAAACAAAATTAAACGAAATTAAAACTTGGTTTATTCTCTTTTTGTTCTTTTCCTGCTACATACTTGTATGTCATAGACCCTACTCTTCTAAATAATAAAAGAACAGGTCTAATCGATTCATAAATGCTTGAGCGTTACCATAAATAATTCGGTCGAATTAAGATAATCCTCCTTTATTGAATTCGGTCAAAAATAAATGGTAATTTATTGAAAATTAATCTATTTCGACACTATTATATCATTATGCTATAAACAGTTTTAAAAAATACTTATTATAACCAGATGTTATAATAATATAATAACGCCATGAAGAGTTTACAACAATTCTAAACTCATTTAGTGCTCTGTCTTCTGTTTACATAATACTTCCAAAAATTAACGTCTATATTGTAACAACAAAATTATAAAATGGTAACAACGAAATTATGCTTTTAGACGTATTAGCTTTAACCATATATACATAAAAAATAAAAGTAATTTCGAAATAAAAACATACTATAAAATTATGGTCCTAAAAGGGAATAATGCCGAAATAGAAAAGATATACTTCAAATAATTCCAACAAACGTCTTTGTACCAAGATGAAAAACAATTTCAGAGAAATATTTACCTTTCAGCTGAAAGAAATAAAGTATTCGCCCTTATTTCTTAGTCTATTTCCAGACTATTACCGATTTTCCTATACGTCATATGTTATATAGTTTCCGATATATAGACGTTTCTCAACCGATCCCTCTACTCAAGTGCCCCAACCTCCTTATTGCGTTCAGCTGAAGCCATATGCGCGTTCGAAAATATATTGTCACGAAAACATATTTTTACCTTTGGTATTCTTAACTTATTGTACTGTTTCGATTTTAGTTGTGAAGTGTTTCAAGTATTTGGAGTCAAAAGGAAACCTACCTTTTTACCTATATATCTGCATATACCTTTGAACTACAACGTTATATAATTTGCAAATATCCTGAAAATAGCAATAAGTCTGCCGGGCTCTATTCGTGCTCTCTTCTGCACTCGGATCATTAAATACATTTTATGTTATTTTACCAACTTCGTAACTTTAATTTTTTTGCTAGGCGGTCCGCCCTTGTTTATTATTTATTTACAATTTATCAAATACTTTCTTCAAATAATGGACTATTTTTTTATTTATCATACGTAGTATTTTTTGCTAACGAAGATAAACGCAGATAACTTCAAACTTTATCATGAGTCGTATTCTTATATTTTCTTACAATAAATGTACATAGTAAAACATTCCCTAAAGTTGTGGTAAACAATTTCAAAGTTGTGGTAAACAAACTCCATGACTCGGTTATATATATGGCCAAACATTTGTGTATCATTTCCTCCAATGAAAAATACAATATAAATTGTATACATGTTCAGAATGAATAGAACTCAAACTAAAATGACTCCATACAAACTTAGACACATATAAATTAGTGACTAAGTATAATAACTAATGAAATCTCGAAATATCTCGATAATGATTATTAGGAATTACTTAATAGTAGCTTACTACTACGAAAGGACGAATGTCATAGAACGTTTAGACTGTTATTTTTTAAAGGTTTGTGGCTTGAATAAATGAAAACTACCTTATTTGGATTTCGAATGAATTTTCAAGTTTATAAATTACTGTATATAATCATTCGATTGTGAGGATCTTTTCATTATTAATATTGTAATAGATTATCAAAATATCTCCTTAGCAGAACATTCGATTATTGAAATTATTCTTAATCGCCCAACACTAATATTAATATTTAAGGGTGCGTAGTATTTCTATTAAATTATTTCCTAATATTAATATTAATCGTAATGGTTTTTTTTTTTCAATTTGGCTTTAAAAGTTTCGCAAATAGCTCCTCCATTTACGAAACTTTAAAGTATACACACTTTTTTTAATACTTTTTCAGCAATTCTTTAGAATTATATTACGTAAAATTAAAAAGAAAATTAGTTTTAGAGTCCATATAATTTAATCATTAAATTAACATCCTGCGCAATAAATAAAATGATAAAGAAGTACAATATTTTCCTCTTCATAAATTGCCATATAAATAATTTTGAGTATTAAATATTTAGATGTACTTTGGTTAATATGATTGATCAAGTTTCTACGTTAAACGGTTCTTAAACTAAATATTATTGGAAATTTTTAGTAATAGCTCTGGAATTCTCTTACATAAAATTGTAATATTACTTATTTTGGAATGTTTTGGAATGGCTCTTTCAACACGACATAAAAAAAATTTAAAAAATCGATTGCTTTTTTCCTCCTACAAAATTTCCTTCTGCAGTTGGGAAGTACTTTTCAGATAAACTTCGATTTTATGCTTCATAATAATATCAAATTTCAAGTATCTACCTAAAACGGTTTCAGAAAAAATTTGATTTTCTGAACGAAGAAATGTATGAGTAATCCGACATATGAATAATCTAATAAGTGTTCTCTTTTTTTTTTAATGTAGAAAACCCTGAAAATTTACTCAGGACGTATGAAATCTTTAATATTTAAAAAAAAAACAATACGAAATAAGTTGACAACAAACAAAAAAGACATTGGGAATAATAGTCTTCTAGATAAATGTGACGAATGCAGTTATAATTATCGGACAATGGACCATCAAAAAATACCACGATCTTGATTTTAAAGTGGCGAATCGAATTGCAGAAAAAGCCTAAGTACATACTTTTGCATCTGGTCTCCAATACCTAATTAAGAAAATTTCAAGAAAACTGTCGAGAATCGCAATCGTTTCTTATATATCGGCACATGAATGAAATAATCTTTGTCTTCATATTCGCACTCCAATACAAAAAGGACACTAATGTGAATATCAATTATTTGTCTATTTAACCAATTAATATTTTTAATAAATCCAGAAGCAAATGTAAATCTCTCGTCATTTGCAAGGAGTTTTATTCATTGACCATCGCCAAAAGAAAAAGAAAGAGCACATGTGAGGGCAAAATTCGTTGTTTACAAAGCAGAGAAATCGGATATATTATATTTAACCTTTAAGTATACGCGCTGTTTTTGGTAATATACAATCACGTGTAGAGTCTAGAACTATCCCCAAAAAAGTTTAGTTATGTTTATAAATAATTATTGAAAATGACTTACATATTAAAACATAACGCAGTAAGAAACAACAGTAATCATTATTATAATCGTTAACTTTACTTGTAATAATCAGTCTTAAAAGTAATTATAAGTCTTTTATTGAAACATGTCTTTTTGGTATACATTGGATAAAAGGACATCAAAATCGACTCAAGAATTAAATTCAAATTAAACTGTTTGTATCTTTATAACATAATAAGAACGAGAAATCAAATAAAAATAAAAAGAACTAACAGTAATAATAAAATTACATCACATATTTATATGCTTACAAAATCATCAGTTTTCTTTGGGTTCACAGGAAAAACAATAATTTATTGACTTTGAATGAGGTTTGCAAATATTTTCTTTACAAGTTTTACATAATATAACACTCTTTTTATCTTTCGGCCTCGGAAAAATATAACACCTTATCACAAAATTCTTTTTGCTGGTTATTTTCTTCTCTATCTTCACTTTTTGAATCAGTTGAATCTTTAATGAGACGTGAAATATCGTTGTCACGAAGGTACCAACTCATTGTTGTAATTATCCTGAAATAAAACAAATTACTTTTACGGCTATTGTAAATAAATAATACGGAAAAGCACCCGCGGGGTCTACAGGGGCCCCGCCAATGTAAAATAGGTACTTACCGTTGCGAAAGCGCGGTACACGTCCACCCATCGACGGCCCCCGCGGCACACTGAGAATACCTAAGATGGCGAGCTTCTAGTTCGCCAACACAAGAAAATATAAGCAAGAAATGTCTCATGGTGTCTACGTAGACCTCGCCCGTGTAGTTAAAGGTTAAGGTAAAGATTAGTCGTATAAAAGACTAAATGGCTGATCGTATTAATTTACAATGAATGAGAGAATTAGACAGAAATTTAATGTAGTTGATATCGTGTAATTCTCGGAAATGTCGCTTGAACGAAGGAGATCATTAAACGGAAAACTAATTATAGAACTTTCGTAAATACCACTTAACTAAATTACTTAAGTTGTTTCCAATTTACTGCGAACGAGAGCATTAAACAAAGGCTACATATATAATTGCTGCAGCTCTCAGGAATGCCACTGGACTAACTGAATGAGATCTAAATGACTGAGGTCTTTCCCAATTTACTCCTACAAGTGAGAGCATTAAATAGAGATTTAATATAGTATCATAAAACTCTCAGAACTTCTACTTGACCAATCGGGGTCTCTTGTATGTAGTTTCAGGAGTATCAATAATATAATAATCTAATGAGCTGACCCAATCAGATCAAGGTCCTAAGCATTGGAAACACACACGAGACTAGAACCTTTGAAAACGCATACTCGTACTTAAGCAGAACTAGTAATCGAGAATAATTAGTCACTGCACACTTGCTTGCTTACGAAGAAACGAAGCTTATCGGTTAGTTTCCATCACAACACAGAATCGACTTTTCACTAAAACAGATCACAAAGGAATGAGTATTTTCACCTAAATAACCTTCAACACATTATGTTACCATATCCTGTCACTGTTTGGTTCAATTAATGTATTAAAATAAACTTAAACAGTTTTCACGCCTAAAGACAATAAAGGCAAGTATATAGTTACCTGGATATTACCTGGATGGTCGTAAAAAATGTAAAATTCTTTTTAGCTTCGCAGTAGACGAAGAAAAAAGTACGAAGTTATGGATAATACTTCAGTAACGAACCGTGACAGAAATTCGAACATTGACAAATGCGAAGTTTCGTTAGAAATGAGCGGAATTTTTGCAGACATGCCGGAGCCTTTGTTCTATGGCGCTACAGGAGAGGATGATTAATCAGAAGATCGAAGTCTTTTTTGTTGTAGATAACTATAACAGATGGTGATAAAATAGCGATGTCAAAGAACTGTTGACGACCATATATGACAAATTAATACTAGGTACTTTCTATAACTGTGTTTGATCTTGAGTAATAACACCTTGAGACTTGATAGATTATATCTAACAACTTATACTGTAAAAGAGACTCTGATTGAGACATAGTAAGCATTTATGAATTTTATATCAAATGTCAATTTTTGTAATAAATTAATAATAATCATCTCTATGGGGAAATGAAACGTAGATTATTTTGCTTTTAGGGCTGTGGACAATAGTATCTATATGTAAGTCATTAATGCAATCCAACATATTATTTTCTTATATTTTAATTATATTATGTATTATTGCACGTAATATTTTAGATTACATTATGTAACCCCATCTACTTTTATTCTTGTACTCTTTCCATAATTATTATATTCTCATTAAATTGCATTATTCTGATCAAATTAATTGTTGAATTAAATTTAAATTATTAAATTGCCTAACTAATGTTATAAATGCTACAGTGCATTTGTTTGTTTGATTGTTTCTCAAATACCCAGTCAATGTCAACTCCGTTTTATCCTGGATCACAAATTGTTTTTCTTATCCCTTTATGGATATGAGAACGTAAATATGTATATGTATTTACATAGTACATGACATAGTCTTAACGTTAAAAGTACTTTATAAGTTATATTTCCCATTTCCATGCGAGCGAAACCACGAGTCGAAGCAAGTACAGTAATCATTTATTTTTGTGCATTTAGAAGAATTAATTAATATTTATTCATATTTTTAATGCCCGAGGAGCAGTTCGTAAAACAAAAACATCTTCTTACGTGTAACTCAAACAAAATCTTTAAGCAAGCGCATTGGCCGCGTTTAAGCAGAAAAATATTACGTTAAATTCTATCTACGTTAAAACGAGTTACACGTTTTGAGTTTTGTAATAAAATTTCACAAATTTTTCCAATATCCTTGAACACAAAAAATAGGTATGGGTCCACGTCCACGCTATTTCCAGTTTATTTTATAGAAACACGTTAAAATTTTAATCATTTAATATAACCTAAATGTCGAATAATGAAATAACATTCTATATCACCTTACAAAAAAAAATCTTTTTGAAGCAACAAATACGAAAGTACATATAGTAATTTGAAACAACAATAAGTTGGAAAGTGACGGCGGGAATCAATAAGCGCAGGTAAGCGCGTTTGCTCGCAGCCTCACGTAGACGCTTCTACGCTATGGCGGTTCGTGGGCGGACGCCTCACCCTAGCACGATGTTGAGTCTTAAACTTGTAAAGACATTGCCTCACTGAGTATTTAGTGTTATAGATCGATTCCGTTTATTAAATATTTTTTTTTAATGTTTCAAATAATTAATCTATTTATAAGTTTATTATCAATATAAATATACCTATGTGCTTTATCTCTTGTGTATTCATACTCGTAAATTTACGAAATTTATGTAAGGTTTATTAAAAGCTCATATTATGCATCAGTTAGATTTTGTATGCGTATTCTTTTATTCATTAAATAATTATTATACAAAAGATTGAATCATTAATTTTATATGTATGCAAAACTTGAACTTAGTAATTTTACAAGTTTATATCAATTTATCTCAAGTTTTCCGTTTCTAATTTTTTTCCATACAGCCTTTTGACGCGACTAACATAATAAAAAAATGTTTACACCATATTAAGCTCATAAGTTGAAAGTTAAACATGTTTAAAATCATCCATATTAAAGAGCACTGGAATAATCAGGGCAAGTTCAATAAAAATAATTGAACTTGCCTTCTTCAATGAAAGTAGAAGACCTTCATTTATTTTTAATATTTTTATTATATATAAATATATGAATATATATATATATATATATATATATATATATATATATATATATATATATACACATTTAATTGAAATTTATATTTTTGACATTAGTTAAATATATGCACATGAAATTAATACAGATGTGTGCGAAATCTATTTCCCAATAATTTAGAAACATTTTGAGTTTAACTGTTATAAAAAGAAATGAAACTAATGATCAAAGGCCTCTATTTATATTGAATTGAATTTTATTAACATATACATATAATTTATAGAAATTTATTCACAACTTGTAAATTCACAAAAGTTTTTGTTACTGAATCGAGGCTTTGAAATTACTGTCTATTTCAGTATGTCTGTGCCTTTACAAGCAAAAGTTTTTTTGAGTAAAATCACGTAGCACCCCCAACTGACTGTCTGGCTAGAGGACGTATCGCCCACACCCTCCCGAGCTTGTTACGTTCGAGGGGTTTCCGCGCTTACACCTGCATCTATAACCTCACATTGCTTCTATAAACATATGCTCGCCGCGTACAAGATATTTGTTGGAGGAGAGCACCAAAACATTTTCCACAGTAATTTGGTGGGGAACTTAAAAACCTAATATAATATTCAAAATAATATGATTAGGAAAAACCATTTAAAATATACATTTATGAATGAATGGTCCTTAGCTTTCACCCCGTTGAGGGTAACCTCGAAGCCGGTATGCTTCTGTAGGTGCCATTAGTTCACGACTACTATACGAATTCTCCGAATTTGTTTCGATCAGGAGTTGTGATTTCTGCCTTATGTAAATCAAGCCTTTCTTTTGTTAGATGAGCCTTGATTTGTTTCAACCATGTTTTCTCTAATGCGCCATGATGAACTTACCACTGATCAACTTGAGTTCTCTATACAAGTTGGTAAGGAAGTTTGGAAGCACTCAAGCGCACTCACTCACACGTGTCAAAAAACCAAATGACGTTGTTGAATTTGATGCTCAATTTTCTGTTGATTCTGACAGCATGATTGAGTGGTGTCATTATTGACATAGTTGTGGGTTGATACTCTCAGGTATAAATATATGTACATATACGTAACAAATATAGAAACCAATAATTTCTCCATAAATTTATTCGCGATTTCTTTATAATTTCTTTCTACAATTTCTGCCTAAATATCAGATTCAACTAATTAAATATTCATTTAATATTTTGTCATACCCGTTTGTCTGTTGTAGAATATAGTTTCCACAATTTAGTCCCATGTAATGTGTATGGTATATGTAAGGAGAATACATCACAACCCCTTTAATTGTCCCACCTCAAATTATAAAAAGCTTTTCGATATAATAAGAAATTATTTTTATTATATTGCACAAAAATTTCGAGAGACATAGCGAACCTTACTCTCTTAGTATGCTGACAAGGGTTTAATTGCTTGTATTGTATCTTCAAGTAATTAATAATGATTTCGTAGCCAAAGGAAGCTATCATTTTACCACACTCTGTTATAAATATAAAAAAAATTAAAGAAAAGTTTATTATCCACCTTTATTTGGTTAAAGCTTAAATTGTATTGGTTATCATTATATAGGCACTCATTTTTATAGCTTCAATATTGACTTCTGAACATAGAAAACGACAGGGGTTTTTAAAAATTATTTTTCGATTTATGAAACTGTCTAAATGCAATAAAAATACCTGAAATTGGTAAAACATTTCGAATTGAAAGGTTGTTATTTAACTCAATATTTTGCTAATAATTATAACTGCAGTTTTAACTCAACATCTTTTCACGAAGTTTATTTTATTAGTTTATTACCATATTTTATAAATGTAAAATCCGGTCCTCTCTCCGGATCTCTCTCTCTCTCTCGCTCTCTCACTTGCTCTCTCGCCCCCCTCCCCTCCCTGTTCAGTTGCTCCATCTTCCATTGGTTGGTTGAAAGAAAGTTGTGAAAATATGCATGTAGCATAAAGACAAATTATTACATACCCAATATAAAATCTGAAATGAACGAGTAAGGGTATATTTTGTATTTCAAAAATCGATTCAACTTTTTTATATTTTTTCCTTCATTACAATATAAGTTGCTTCATATGAAAACCAGACTGCATTGGTTTGAAGAGTACCAGGGACTATAGAGTTAAAAAAAGTTATTATAGACTCTATATCATGGAAATCATGGGAATGTCACATAACAAACCTTAATGCCCCGTATGTTGTAGGGCCTCTTGATAAGTTTCGACTACGTGACTTTAAACTTTTAGATGGTTGTCTAAAATAATAATGATCCCACACGCATGGTCATTTTTCTATCAATTTTGTGTATTACTGATTTTATGTCGTAGCTTTTTAATATAAATTTCATACTTATAATGGCAAGAGGCATCCGCCAACCGCAACATGAGAAATAGCAAACATTTATAGAGATAGTAATAATAAGCATTATCTTTTCTTATGAAGAGTAATTAAGGAAATAATTTTCCTCAGAAGTGTAGTTAAAGACAAAACAAAACAGACTCAGGCAGGAAGCAGCTTTAAATTTAAACGAATTCAAGCATAAAACTGCTTTGACCCGTAGGCTAATCACTCTAGGCAATCAAAATATTAATTATAATTTCACCACTACAACATAGAGAAAACCACTTGGCAAGCATCCAGGGACCTATAGGGGGAAATCTTTGAACAGACGTCTGCTTTTATTTATCTAAGTAAATCTATTGTTATGGCAGCACGAGACTTGATATTCACAATGGGCCTCGCCTTGCGTCTACTGTGCTGCATTCATTGTCTTTGCTGGGGGAAGCCGGCAACTCATTTTACGCTTCATAAAGTCGCTGTGATTGAAAACAGATTCAATATTTCGACGCAAGTCGTGGCAAGGGTGACAGACAGTTTGAGTTTGTTTGAAAAAATAAACGCTGTTTATTTTAAATTAATCGCTCGGTTTGAGTTCAAGGAATGCGATGGGGTGTAGGGTAACATGCTTGCGACGTGAATGCGGGTTTGAACGTTTGTAGAGAGAGATGGCTACTTTTATGTTCGTGTGTTTATTTTTCAATGTTTACATCCTTTCTTCTATAGTGATGTTCTTTAAAAGGAAAACTGAAAGTGCTTCTAATCTGCTTTTATTTACATAATTTCGAGTCGCTTAATCAACAGTAAAGAATCCACTGTGCGCAACGATAAATTTACAGAACAATGAATTTAAATTTGGGATGATTTATTTTTATCAAATTATTTTTATTACTTCGTCGTCATTAATGGAAACTAATCTGACAGTGCTAAAATATTACACAGTTTTCGAATTTTTGAAATTACATAATGAATGGTTTCACCAACATCAGTATAAAATATTATTTTTTTAGATACAGATCATTTGAGATTGAAAATTATGTGGATTATGGAATGAAATTGATGAATAAGACTTTTATGACTTTTACGTTTCTTTTTGCTTAATTTTCTTTTTTTTGAATATTGTCGAATACGAGATGAATAATCTAAATATAAAGTTTACTACAAGTTTGACGGAAATAATAAATGAAACACATCTACAGGAAAGTCTTTGAAAGAAGTCATGAATGCCGCAATATCTGGACCAATGTAATAATATAAATAGCATTGATATAATTTTTCTCTCATGTGATATAACTAAAACAAAACAAATTTCGTAAATGTTCAACGTCTGCCTCAAATTTTTTCGCACTCTGTTACATATAAAAGATTTCTGATATACTGACAAGAGAATACAAAGAATTTAATTCTGCTTTCTCGTTTTTATTACACCCGGTAATATGTCTACTAATGTCGATGTTATGAAATACTTTGATTATTTACATTTGTAAGATAAAGGCAACTTTCTCAGTATAAAATGAAAAGAAATACTACTATGAAAATATGCATATTTGGAAGATAGTAATTACACACAATAAAGTAGAATTATTGATATCGCAATCTTAAGCAACCCATTTTATAATTAATTTAAAAAATTATAAATGTTGCTGTAAAAAAACTTTTTATATACAAAATACACACCGTTAAAACAAGATTCAATGATCTCGACTTTTTTCTCTCTATTTCAGAATAACTAAGATCGTTGTGTTGTAACATAAGGAGAAACTTGTTTCTTATATAGTTTTAGTTTTTTCCTTAACTGTGTTAACAAGTAGTGACATTTATTTATTTTTGACTTATTTAAATTTTTTTTGGTCAGGCGGTCAATTTACAGTTTATTTACTATAATTAGGAGAATTTATATCTTTATTAGGATACGTGTACGGACATACACGGGTATATACGTCTATATATATATATATATATTATATAAAATTGATCATGGAATGGTGGGATTCCACTCCACAGCAAAAACTACATATCACAGACAAATCGCATTTCTACGTTGTAGTAGCCTCAACCCTTCCAATCTTTCATATATATATATATATATATATATATATATATATATATATATATATATATATATATACATATATATATATATATATATATATATATATATATATATATATATATGTATTTAGTCACAAAAAAATATTTCAACCGGACCAAATATAAATAAGAAGAGGACATAGATTTCCATAAAAACGAGTAATATATCTTTGGACTTTGTGTGTCATACTCCTCTGAAGTTCGACTATTGAGAAAGATATTAAATATGAAACACCACTTTGTTTTTTTTGGCAGTCTCGCAAAAATATCATATTTTCTTAGAAAGCAGAAAAAAATATACATTTAATATTTTTCTTCTAAATGATAATATAATAATAAAATTTAAATTTTAAATTTGCCAAAAAAGAGATTTACTTTTAAAAATCACAATATGAATTTGTGTATGTGTGCGTACATGTGGGCGTGCGTGCGTGCGTGCGTTCACACGTGCGTGCGTGCATGCGTGCATGTGTGTGTTTGTTTATTTGTCAAGTTCTACTCAATTCAATGCATCATAAGTGTATTTTAAACATCTTATCCAAATTTATTAACAAATCTTGTGGAATAAGATTTCAAAAAAATAGTCATTCTATATCCATAGTCAGGGGTGTATTGATTCACTGGAATATCAAGTTTACTGGAGCGGATTTGGTTAAATCATTGTCGCTTAGTTGAATTTGTTTAGCTTTATATTCCATGGCTCAAAACGAGTGAATAGAATTCCACAATCAAAAAATAATTTACTTTCTCAGCATTTCCTTTCATTTATTTTTCGATTCATTTTTCCCTTCTTTCTCAATTTTTTTGTTTTCTTTTCCTTTTATTTGTTAACTCCAACTTTCAGATCATATTTATGCGATGAATTTATAACGGCCTTTTTCATCTGTTAGATATTCTTATTCTTCTTTGTGGCACTAGTCGTGAATTAAACGGAGATATAGTTAAAGTGATCCCAGTAACAAACTATGTCATCGAAAATTCATTATGGGTTGTCAAAGATTCATACTGCTACGGTGAAAGTTTCGGTAAAAGTTTAGTTGGCATCTATGGTGATACAAGCATCAACTCTACCACAGGAATGAGGACTGGTATCTTTGAACTATCAGACAGGATATATGTTGAGCCATCTTTTACTGCTTTGTCTTTGCAACAATAAGGTCAACATCACTAAATATATTTTTGTTCAAAAGACAGATAACAATTACGGGAAACCTACTGAGTATAATTTTATTAGTTTGTACAGAGCATTACCTCACAATTTTACAATATTAAAATAATATATTGCGCTATTAATATTCCGGGTTTGACCGTGGTGGTTAAATAAATTTGACTTTGATGGGTTAGTGTGTTCCACTATATGTCTGACTTACTGTGTAAAAATATGCATTTAGATCCATTCATATAGATGTGCAACAATTATAAATCCTAAAAAATAAATTCCCATTAGTTGCTGATTTTTTTGTTTGAACCAATAACATACCAGGATACAAAATGACCTGCAGCACTCATACTACTATTCTACGTACGTCATTGCTTAGACATAAAGCTTTATTTCATCTGGCGCTTCTCCTTCGCAATGTTTTTTTGGGAAGACGAAATAATATGATCCTCGGGACTGGGAAATACTTTGCAACTTTTAAATAGCTTACTTTTTCGCTCTTACCAATTTTATTTCTTCAGCCTTATTTTCCTCGTTTCATAGTTTTTAATCTTATCAATCACTAAAAGATTACATTCAGAATATAAATAAACACACGGTAAGGACAAATATATCTCTAAAATGAAGTATATCTTATTTGCGGCTCTGTTGATTGACCATATTTAACTTTTTTCTAGGTATACATACGCACTGTCACAAATAAAAATGTCTTAAACTTAAGTTACACAACTTTTATTCTGAGAATACCTATAGCATTCATGAGGTTGGTATAACGAAGGTACTAATAACTACTAATAAACTCAGTAAAGCAATAAATTAATTATTCCGAAGTTATTTTAAAAATCCAACAGGGAAATGCGACGGTTTCATAAACAAACACGTAAAGTATGATTGTAAATACAAAATACATCTGTTCTATTAGACAGCATCTTCAGAGAACCTTAAAATTCATACATACTATTTATTATGCCCGTCTTACTTCAAATTTTACCTTTTTTTAAATTATGAAAGTGTATGGCATGCTCAAAAAAGTGTATGAGCTACGCGTGAAATCGTCATTAGAACAGCATGAACAAATTATGTTTAATTATAGTTTCGCAACAAACTTTGGAAAAATGTCACAATTCCTCCCAACATATTCTAACAATAAATGAGAATATTACATAAAGTTTAGTTGATTCAAAACCTGTCTTCAATAAATCTCTTTATTATATATTAGGTCTCTCGTTGCAGTTGCATGTAATCAGTGTTTGCAATTCTAGCCAGTGTTTGCAATTCTGTCGTGTTGTTTTAATTTCTTTAATGTAATTAGAAAACACGACAGAATTGCAAACACTGGCAGCTATTACATGTAATTGTCAAAATGTCAACTTTTTTAGGTTATACCAAAATTACAATTAGGTAAAAGCGGGAATAGGGTTTGACAGATAAAATTGTGATGAGCATGTATTATATTGAGTTTATTAGTAGACTTTTTATCTATTCTCCATTTATGCAAGGTATAACTTCCAAATGCATTAGTAACAATTGCAATGTACCTATTACTCTTATTAAAAAATCAGATTTCATTAATACATGTAAAAATGGATAAAACGCCACGGCTGATTAGTTAATATTTATGCGGTAACACTGTGAGTTGGGATTCATGCCATTTGAACTGTTATATAAAATCGTACGCTTGTTAGATCATGAGTAAGGGCGCTATTCTATATTAGGTATATGGTTCCACATCTGGTTGATTTTCTTTAGCAGGAAAAACAAATAGCTTTTACTATTTTAAGTTCCCAACAATTTTGTTTGTGATTTTTCAAAATGTTTTCAAAGTTTTTATGGACATGGCTTCATCTAATTCGAAAAAAATTGGATGTGATGGGCAGCTGACACTAGTTCATAAGATTCCCATTTGGCCATAATTGGTAACTTCATAAAATGTTTAAGTTTAAATGTAAACTGATCAAAGACTGACATAATTCAGCAATTTTACATAGTTATCAAGTATTTTCATAATAACATGTAATCCAGAAGATACTTTGTGATTAAGAAAATATATTCATAAATAAAATTTTATACAAAAAACTGCAAAGGCAAAAGACAATACCTGGTAACTTCCCAATCGGATAAAGACAAGGTGTACTTGAAGCTAAGTAAAAGCACAACTTTAGGTGAAACACTTTCGAATAACTTCTAACTTTTTCGCTTTGAAGCTCGTTGTTGTTGTACAGTTTTCCTTATTTCATTGAATTTATATATCATAATATCAATTAGTTTTTACACCAACTTATGCCATATTTATAACGAATTTCCTCCAAAAGCACGTTTAATTTGCTTTAGAAATGTAAACCAATTCATTAAAGTTGTAAGGTCAATCCCCGAAGTCACTGCCGATTCTCTACTCCACAACTATAATACTTAAGGTAATAAAAATAAGATACGACATTTTTCATGATCGTTATACGCCCGTAGAAAACGGGCATGTTTGTGTAACAGATGTTATTACAAAGTTTATTCGCAAAGTTGACGTATATTTTTGATTAAAAAATATTATTGTATCTTTCTATTAAAACTTCAACGACTAAGGGTACGTAAACAATATCTGAACATTTACATTAAACTTTGTGTAGCCTAGAAATGTACTCGTATATAATTTAATAGTATGTTCAAGAATAAATATCCAAATTATCTTTTCTTCCCCCATTAGCTTCTTTTCTAGGATTTCGAACTTAAAAGAAAAACGGAACTCTTATAACATCGCTCTTATGTTTATCCATATGTCCGTCACAGCCATTTTTCCCAGGAAACTGCTTGACGTAGAGACTTGAAATTTAGCACAGTAATAAAATATAATAATGTACACCTAAAATCACAATACCTAAAATTTAAAAATATTTATTTGGAAATTTTGGAGAGGGCAAATTGGGTACTCGCCAATGTTTTCTTAATTCCATATGTAGCGGGGTGTGAGATTTGAAAGGGTTAGTTATAGATCCTCAAAAATATTTATTCATAATTTTATGTATTATATCTTCAAATATATATTGAAAAATACGTCAAAGAATAAGTTCCCCTATTCCTTTATTTCCGAACTTACTCAATCTAAAATTATTGAATATAAAAATGTGTTTTCAGAATCCCAAGCAAAAGTTATAGAAAAATTAGAGCGATGATTTCAAATGTTATAATTTTTTAAATATTCCATTTTAAAATTATTTTTGCGCCCACAAAGGATATATTAGGAAATACATCGACATTTTTCTATTTTCAAAGCCAATTTTCTCATAAACCATGCGACATAGAAACTTAAAAGTTAAAATAATACGTCTTATTAATCTACTATTTTTCGTATATTTTGCACAAGAACTTTTTTTTAAATATTCGTATAATAATTAAAGAGGAGGTGAATAAAGATATTGAAAAAATATTATTTTCTCATAGTATATATCATATTGAACCAAATATCATGAACAAAACAAAATTGAGAAATACTGAATAGAAGTACTCAAATATTTATAAATTGCAAAATTTGTACCCTCGTATTGCGTGTTTTACTCGTGCTGACGGTTTTCTCTCTTACCCCATGGTTCGATTTTTGATGCAGCATCACAATACGTTAAATGACTTCGTTTAGAAAAATATGCAAATTTGATATTTACAAAATTCATACTTAGACAGACCTTAAATTACTTATAATATTCAGAAAGTTAGGTTAATTATTATAAATATTTATCATTGTGTAATACTCCATAAATCGAAAATTATTCTGAATTAACTACGCGTTAATTGCATAAAATTACGTAATTGTGTGTATTGCTTATACGATACGTTGTTCCTTTAAAAAATCAGTGCCTACCAATGTAGTATGTGATTTACTGCAAATATTAGCCATAGGCGAGATTTGAAATAGAATAAAAACTCTTTTACATTTTTAATGTAATTTAAACAAATTTATATTTGTTTTCATATCTTGCTGCGATTTTACTGTCTCTTACAGAATAGCAATCTGCTAAATTGTTATATATCGAATAACATCCACAAATCGAACTTATAAATATCTTAATTCCAACGACCACAATATAAAGAGCGCGACCAAACCTGAAACAAACACAGCCTCCAGCGATCACGTTCGTGCGGTGGCCTCGGGACAAATCCTTTGTTAGGTCCGCCGGTAGGTACTAATGAACCAAGGACAGCAGAGGGCCAAGAACTCTGGGGGACGCCAGTTATCACCGCGTGTCGGTAAAAAAGGCACGTACGACAAATAGTGGTTAATTAGGATTGTCTTGTTAGGCGGCCCGAGAAAGTATCATTAGATATTAATTATCGGCTTGGATGGTCATGAAGCTTTTACGACTGGGTAGGAACCGTCTATTACAAATAATGAAATAGATTGTGTGAGGCTATCAATTATGTCTCTAGACAATTTCCTGTCTGAATTACGAACTGTGATATTTCAAAATGTTTTACGTATTATAAAACTTGTTTTACGTATTATAAAACTTGTTTTACGTATTATAAAACTTGTTTTACGTATTATAAAACTTGTTTCACGTATTATAAAACTTGTTTCACGTATTAGAAAACATAAATTGATGATTGATATATTAAATAGGGAATATAAAGATATTGGTTAATTACTAAAGCAGCATGTTTTCATATTCCTCTCGAGAATATAACTATAACATAATGTATAAATTTTGCTTTTAATTTGAGCTTTTGTTACGGAGAAATCATTTAACTTTCAATAAAAAATATTTCTTACAATTCCACCGTTTTCTCGATCATAATTGCATTTAAACGTGTCATTATCGTGAACAGAACCGTCATGTAAAAAAAAACGTAGGAAAAACTATAAATTAATGGTATAATTGATTTTTCTTTCTGTTTATCTCTTAATATTGAAAAATAAATAAGGGGTTCACCGAGTCGTGTCATACCACTTAGATGGTGCCGCACGGCAATCGGTAAACGGTGCACTGCGTTACGTTTAACTCTTCCTTTAACGAAATAATGTATCTACCGAATGGAATGAGAACAACAAATGTGATGTAGTATAAAATGAGATAATCAATAAAAATTTTATTGATTATAATTATATAATTTTATACACAGATTGATTATGTTACCGACTTAAAAGTAATCTGTATTGATGTCAACTACGTGAAAGAATCTAGTTGTGAATAGTATGTGACTTCTGCATAATGTAGCATATACCTGTAACAGACCCTCTTAGACCTTAATAACCAATTGTTCGATCATTGTACCAATTATATAAAATGATAAACAAAATTAATCACCGAAATTGATACGGAAGATATTAAAGAAAACGAAAGACCACATGTGGCGACTTCAACTCTTCACAAATCGCTGCCTTAGTTACGTACTTCAAATATTGTGCCCCAAGGAGGTATATGTAATATGCGTATTAGTACAAGGCAAGGAAGTTTCGACTAAGACGAGGACGACATCAAATAAGAGGTCATAAATGGAACTAGATAAAATATACACACAGAAGTTAACTCATATAGGTTATCAAACAGGTTTTGAATTAATAAAATTATAGTTAAAAAAAACTGAAAGAACACGCTCATGTAGAAATATGAACTAAAAATAAAAAATAACCTTTAAATATGAAGATTGGAATCAAGATAGGAGGTTTGGGCAAGAAAGAAAAAGCGTGGAGTCCAATTTACGACAACTGATATCAAGCACCAAGTTTTTAATTTTATTTTTGTCTATCACGTGTTATTTTTGTAAAGTTTATTAATTAAGAATCGATTTTCATATATAGCAACCTGTATGAAGTTTCATGACGAGTAAATCAGAAGTACGAACTTCAGAGCGTTAAAAAAAGTGTAAACGTTAGGTGGCCTCTCCGCAACATTTCTGCGTATCTTTAGGGTGAAATATCAATATATTTATTTGGAATATTGTTATGACGTAATCGCAATGACGGAGTTTGACACACGTAGGTTCGTATTAATAGCAAACATAAAACCAGATTAAATCGCGATTACGTAAGTCTATATTAATATGAATTCGTATTATGTCTCCGACGGCTCAATAGATGCTTATTAAACTAATATTAACTAATCGAATTTGGAAAATCAAAGATTAGCCAATCGGAAATTTATATTTTGATTCAATACTTTCGCCTGCGCATTACGCACTGCGTATCAATCTTTAGCTAATTTCAGGCACACCTTAACATATCGAATTATTTATTGTAAGCACGTATCATATACTAAAGTTGTAAGCGTATTTCTTTTTATCTGAAAGTATTGCATTTATAAACAAAGTAATAAAGTGAATACAAGAAAAAGAAACTACACGGAAACAAAGAAAAGGCTATTGTTGCAAATATTGATCCCTTACAAAGATGTAATTGAAAATAAACGCACCGACGGAGCAAGCGTGAAGATGAAAAAAACGATTGGGATGCTGTTGCCGAGAAATATAATGCTAGTGATTGTATTTCTCGTCTCATTAATCGTCGACTCATTAATAATGAAAGGGTGAGTACAATCAAATGTACAGGTTTATAAAGCAAATAGAATACAAAATTAATTAGTTTGCATGAATGTAATTAATGTACAAAAATTAAGTTATGCCGAGTTGCGAGACATCCTATCGCTCTTGACCAAAATCTTTATATTTAAAGATTATTTTTTTAGTTCATATTGCTACGTAAGTGTGTTTTTTTAATTTTTTTAAACCAAATTATTTTTTTACAAAAACATTACCTTTCTTAGTCCTGCTAAGAAATTGCTTGAACCATTTGGAACATGCTTTAAACGGTACACTTTAATATCGAACAACGAACTAAATGAAAACCATTATTATTTTTATTAAATATAGTGTAATTTTATTACGCAACCCTGAAAATGAAAATTTATTATTTCATAGGAATAATTATCAATTTCCCTTAAAACTTCTAAAAAGTAAAAGTAAATTTGAATTAAAAAAGTACATTACGAGCTTTCGTTTTCCATAAGTGTATCTTTGCAAAAGTAAAGTGTGTTTTAACAAGGTGTACTTTAGTAAAGTGTGTTTTAACAACTACTGTATAATTAATTCAATTACGACTAACGTCTACTTTCGTTAAACTTTCCACTCTCGCAGCAGTAGCTTTAACAAATTAAAACGGTTTCAAAATACTGTGATCACTTAACACATCGTCTTAGCAAATGCAACTGCGTTTCTGAAATCTTTAACTCAATTTACATTTTCTTTACTTTATTTTTTCAAATAATGTATAATTGGAAACTATGTCTTAAAACTGCAAAGAAGACCTAGAAGAAAGCCTACTTAGCTCGAACCAATTTACAGACATTGGACAGTGCGCTGACATTTGTGTGGACGCTTATCAATATTGCATGCTGCTACACTCTAGAATAAATAGAATAAAGATATTTGTAGGATACTTGCAAAACCATCTTTCGTCAAGTCCATCCGTCCGTCTGTAATAACTTTACAATCTCTAAAGTCTAAAACCTATGCGAGCAAAGTTTTACCAATACATGATTCGTATGAAGTTTTCAATTAATCTGTAGCAAAATATTATATTTTAGAATTCAATACCTAAAACTGAAAAACGCAACCATTATAAAAACACTTACGTGTCTATCATAACCGTCATAGTCGATTCATGGGACGTAGAAACTGGCCTAAAAACATATCTCATTCACTCAGATATTTTACGTAAGCTAACTTTGTAGAATATTCATGTAAAAAGTAAATAAAGCAATTAAGTCTTTTTTTTATTTTATATACCATGTCGAATATGGTTTGAAAGGTTTTGTTGCGAGGAATACAAACATTTTCATAATTTCAATTTACATATTTAGAAACAAATTCTAAAAAATATATGAAAATAGAGCATTCACTTCCCCCGCTTCTTCTGAAACTAAATATGTGGTGGTAAAATCTGAGTAGAAGATTATATAATTATAAACGTGAAAAATATAACTTTGATAGTTATAGTTTTCACGTTTATAGTCATGTTGTTCAATCAACCTTCAATCCTTCAATGCAGGTTGCATTAAAGGACCATTGAAGAACCAAAATATTTCTCAGATTTTTATTTAATAATTATGCATATTATATTTCATACATTTTCAGAAACATCAAGACATCCTTTTTAAGGTGAATGTAAATATTCTCTTCAAATAAATAGGAAACGATGCATTTACGTTTTAAACCATTAACATTTTTATATTGTTAAATAAAAATATTTAAAGGTACATAACCTTAATTGTTTATAAGTGCCGAAATGTATACGGTAGTAATAAAAAGGCAAGTTCTACTCGCATTTGATAGGTTTATTTAATGTAGCTTCCTACAAAAAGGGGGACACGATTTTTTTTGTAAATATTGGTGAATATTGCATCACTAGGTAAGACTTTTAAAATTAAATTGAAATTCCATATGCCTTTTTTTATTTTTACGCTCCATTTATTGAATATTCACTTTCAAAATGAATCGAAATACGAAACACACCCGACCCCCTCCGCCCTGTATTTTTTTAACTAAAGTTTTGAAATTCTAGAAATTAGCATTTGAATTAAGATATTTTAATTAACTTACGTCAACCATTTCACGAGGTATAGAAAAGTGCGGATATTTATATATATATATATATATATATATATATATATATATATATATATATATATATATATATCAAATTACTTAATTTATATTTGCAATATCCTATGACATTCATTTTTTGTTTCCATTTGCACAGTACATTAAGTTGCTGTTCCTTGGCTTCGAAGTATATAATATGTTTTCTATACATAAAAAGTCCTAAAACTCATTTTGAAAACTTCAAAGTATCTTAATAGTTTCAGATTAAAGATTTTATGACTCAACTTAATTGTAATAACTTTGAGGTAAAGGTTCAAAATGGTATAATTCATCTATATTATTATATCTTAGAATCATTGATTTTAGAGCCAAAATTAAAATCATAATCGACGAGTCACCACTTTGACCTACAAATTTTAGCTCTTAAATAATCAATTGCGTAATAAAGTAATAAATAAAACCCGATAAAGTTCAAAAAACTAAAGCAAAAATAAGTGGAATTTTTTTATTAATTCTATAGGTATTCATAAATGATCACGACGTTTCTAAACTTGTTTTAATTACAATATGAATAATCTCATCCCAAACATACGAGTATTTTGTTAGAGCATGATCGTATTTACTCAATATTCCAATTTTAAGAAAATAATTAATATTTTTAGGAAATGTAATAAAAAGACAAAAACTTAAAATAATACTGCATTTATAGACACTCCCATGAAATGAACTAATAAATTTAAAAAAAACCATACTCCTTTCACATCACCTGAATAGTTAATGCAATGACAACAGATTTAATTAATTTTTAATTAGTCAAGATCGGACAGATTCAAACACATTTTCTAAACTATATAAAAGTATTCTGTAAAAACATCAACTTTTCAGTTTTACACTGTCTCTATTAAGGTGTTTTATATATCATCAAACAATACGTCTGAGTAAGACAACTTCTTAATTAAAAAATCTTCTTAAACGTAAACTTAACAATTTATTAAAAAAGTTACGACATAATGGCCAAATTCAATTAAGCCGACAGGGAAGGTATGTTAAAAGGTAATTTCGTATTCCGCTAAAACCCTTTCATTCTTCGCTATTTCGATACCAATTTCGTCACAAAATAATACCGCAGCAAAATATTATTGTATAAAAAAATTCAAGTCTTTTTAGTTAAACTTTAATTACTAAAGTTAAAACTGTCTCCCTCGTTTCGTCTCATGAATTCGTTGAAAAAGGTAGCTTAAAGCCACCTTCGAGACACGCGGGCTTATTTGCGAATAATTGTTGAAAATTAAGGGACGAATTTTAATAATTTTACATAATACTTTCCATAACGTTCTATAAATTTTAATTATATATTCTCTTTCATTTATAGATTTAAATAACACCTCGGTAATATAATAAAAGAATATGATTTTCTTGAAATCTGGGAAAGTAGCAAAACAGAAGATAAAAAAATTTGTTAAATACTCGCTTAGATATATAGAAATGTTAAAGCATTTGAAATTCCATGCAATTTTCGTTAAACTATTTACAGAAAATTATAATTTTTCACCTATATTTTTTAAAGACGTAAGAAAAAGAAATGTGTCGCCAATTTTTCAAAAATTGTTAGAACTAGAATAGCTGCTGTAATTCTACAGGTCAGTTTACTTGTATAAATTATTATTTATTGTATTTTTACCACTTTAATTTTAGCTGTTTCGGGAATGGCGGGTTTTTACATTTTCTGTACACTTTTTCGGCTATATATCTTGGGCTATAAGACTACACAAAATTCTGCAAATATGGTTATGGAATTCTTATAATGAATTCGATAGCATTACTGGATCAAATTTCAATATTAACTGGATCAAATTATAATTAGCTTCTAACAATGCATGTTAGAAAAATATTTAATGTTAGTACATGACTGACAGCAAAACAAAGATAAACAAAAGAAAGGTAGAAATAATATACGCGAAGTAAGCAACCAAATATGTAATAGAAAATACAGCCAATATTTTTAATTAGTACAATTTGTATTTGAAAAATAATAACAAGATAAATTTGAATATACTAAACATTCCTAAATTCAAACTCTTCAGTGCTCCAGACCTCAAACTGAATAACGGAGTACAAGTAAGATTACTCACGTGCCTGTCTGTCGATCCATCTGTCACAGCCGATTTTTTCAGAAACTGCACTATGTAGAAACTTGAAATTTGGTCCCGTTGAAATTCGATATATTAACCCTTGAGAAATTTGCTTATTAATTCGGTGTATTAATTCGAATTTCAAGTTAGTATTAAAAGGGAATAAATAAAAAACTAATTTTTTAAAAATTATATTTATCGTGTAGGCTATTATTCAAAAAGGTTTGTTTTGAAAAATGATTTTTTTTTTATAATTTTTTATTGCATATTTAAAAAGTTAATATAAAAAATATGCAAAAACTGATACCGACGCTTAACAAAACTATTGCACTAAAAGTCATGAAACAAAGAGAGTTGTTACGATCTGAAAGTCTGAGTTGTAAGTAAACTACAGTAGGCAATATATTTATTTTTATATATATATATATATATATATATATAAATTATTACTATAGTTTTGTTTGTGGAAAATTAATATTTGTATATAGTTTAATAGAAGTACCCTTAAATGTTATTAAGTACCTAAATGCATACGGAACCCTTCTGCTCGTGCTTGACATGTTTTTTTAATTAATACTTAATAAATTATAAGGATAAGTACTTAAATAACTTAACAACATCATCGCCCCGTCCATACCCGGCACAACATGGGACAGACGCAAAATTTTGATGAGTACCTCTGTAACCAAAAGTTATCAAAAATAAAGCCGAAGTTTGCTCACAATTTTCGTATCCAACATTAATATTTCAACTCGGTGTTATGATGGAAGCATACAAAGCGTTGTAATGCGCTTTTACGCGCAAACTTTGCTTTGGCGCGTTAAAGTAACATCAAGTTATTAAAATTGTACTTTTGACTGTAAATGGCAAGTTTAAGTAATGTCTTGGAAGCCATAAAGTATTTTAATCTCTGGACTCGCCTTCAATTGGTCCCATTTAATAATAGGAAAATCTTCTTGATTGGTATCCTAATACATTACAACTATATTAGTAGTTTCATTGACTGTTTTGTTCTAATATTTTGGGTATAGCCGGCATATTTTATATAATAGTATATATAGTTTCAGTGGAACACAAATTAAATATTGATCAATTATAAGTTATCGAACAAATCCATAAATCCATCCGTGAAACGATCGATGGGACAGAAAAATGTTTAAATCACTTTTTAATACAAGCGCAATGTAGGTTCAATTGATATTTCCATACTTCTATAATAGTGAAATGAGCTATGATTTCATCGCCTTATGATATCGCTTTATGATGGGGTATAAAGAGTCACTTGTAGTAATTTAAAAAAGTGATGATTAATTACTATTACCATGATTAATTACTATTACCACGATAGTTGAAGGGACAAACGACAATGCGCATTGTGAAATCTAAACAAAAAATATGGAAAGTAATGTACATTTTATGACATAAAAATGCTGTTAATTTTTTCATAATAAGTCTAGTGTGAGGAAAACATTTTGTTTTATTTCCATTAATATTAAACATTAATGTTGTGAGGATCACACACAGAAGAAATTCCGATAATCTATATTATCTGTGACAGTTTTCGATAATTTGACTGCGGAATCTAAAACGGTCATCTACAATTGCAGCGAAACTTTGAGTAACCCTTTCGAGTGTTATTTTAATCTCATTCAAGAATATGCTCATAGGAAAAGTTTGTGTCGAAATAAATTATTTGCTCAAACTAAAATAGCTTGTTGCTTAGAGTCTATTGTAAAACAAAGTTGACACAAGAAATTTGACATTGTTCAAATTGTATCATATTTATTATAAAATCTGATTTAGTATTAAATCTATTTTTTTTAAGTTCTTTACCACGACTTTGGTTTCGTTGTATTACAACATCTTCAGATGGGCAATCAGCAAATTGCCGATTTTTGCAAATAGCCCACCTGAAGATGTTGACATACAATGAAACCTGCCCTAGGTGGTACAGAACTTAAACTAAGTAGAAATAATACTACAACACGTAGTTTCATTTAATGAATCTGTACAAAATTAACGCCAAGTGTATTCAACAATAGTATATTTTTAAATTTAAAGGTGTAACCTTCAACAGGTTTATAAATAAACTTGACAACATTCCTCGTAATTGGAAACATTTGGATTAAAATATCGTTAAAATGTTTAACAAAATTATTCGTCTAAAAAACATTGCATCACATAGTCCAAATAAACAATCGCATAATTCACTTAGAGTCTACTTTAAACATGCGGTTTGAAAGAGAAAAACGAACTTAATGAAGTTTTTTTTTCAGCCCGAGCGTTAATTTTTTAAATTATATTCACGGGTCAGACTAAATAAGTATCATTGGTTAATCTATCTACGGAGACATCGGTCTATCTATTAGTTAAATTGTTTTCCGGGCTTTCATTATCTGGAATCTTCATAAACTTACTTACAACCCACTAAGTATTCAAAATAGCTGCTTTCTGCATAAGAAATTGTATTTAGACTACAGGTTTCCGTTACAACTTGCGTGGCGAGAAGGACTTCTATAATTATTTATCTGATCTCCTACGACTTTCATGATGGATTAATGGATAGAGTGGTGAAGGATTTGGGTAGTTTGTTATTATTATTATTATTATTATTTATGTTATTGTTATACACTGTATCCGGGAATAAGTGTCGGACAAAGAAAGACGTTATTCCTTGACTGAAAAATAGTTGATTGCCGTTTAAATAAGATTTAAAAGATTATTTTTTTCAGAAAATTGAAAATAATATTCATAATTATTGTTAATTTATTTCGCACACACTGTACTTGCGCACATAGTTCAGCGCCGCTCAGGAAAATAACCCGCGAACAACTGTGAAGACATCGCCACTGGGGGTAAACACCATATTCCGGTAAGTATTAGGTGTGTTAAAAAGAGGCATGTGTAATTTTTTTTGAACGAAAATTTATTCCTTTATGGCCAGCGAATAGCGCCTTTCTTTGTCCGACATCTGTTCCCGGACACCGTGTATACAGCACAGAGCCTATTTTCACTACGCAAACCTAAAAATTAAAAGTATTTTTGAATTGAAATAAACATATAACTAGATTTTATTTGTCATAAACCCATTTCTACTATGTTATAAAAGTAAATTTCCGGTAAAATATTTTAACGGTTTTATACAATTAATTCCAATTACGACTAACGTCCACCTTCGTCAAACCTTTTCATGCCCTCGTTTTATTCATGAAATCAGTACCGCCCGCCACTCGCAGCAGTAGCTTTAACAAATTGAAACGCTTTCCTAAATATTGTGATTACTTAACACTTCGCATAATAAATGTGACTGTAAATCTGAAATAAGCAATGGACTCAAATTGCACGTTCTTTGCTTTATTTCCCAAATAATACACAACTGAAACTCCCCAACATTAAGACTGTAAATCTGAATTAAAATAAAGCTTTTTGGACTGAGCATCGGCATCTGAATAATCTTTCGTCGTTGTCACATGCAGCTGTACTCTGAAATAAATAGAATAAAATAATTTGTAGGACACTAGCAAAATTGTCTTTTGTTAAGGTTCTGTAGTGAAACAAGGAACCTAATGATTTTGAAGCGGTATTGTAGCAACACTGGTGATAAGATGTCGGAAGCTGATTGCAGTCCCAGGTGTCGAATACTGATTACAGTGAATGAGTAACGGACACTGAATACTTAACATTGAATACTTTCGGTGCAATAACTCGCCCTTTTATAGAACAAAACACGACTCCAACCGAAAGAGAACGAAACACATAAGCTGAGAAAGAGCGCAGCAACAGGGACGGAACATCGCCGAGCGAGATGGCGCGTACCCCGCAGGTCCCACGCCCCGCACCGCAGAGCTACCAAAAAGGCAGCCACCGTTGATTCTACCCTTAGCTTGCTGCCAACCACCGTGAGATGCCGACAGACGAACTCTATGTGATATCCTCGCTCCTGGTCGCCGAGACGCTACGCACGAAGTTGGTTTCCATTGGGTGACCCGGGCTATAGGCATGGTTTACCGCGTATCGGTTGTTATTTGAAATTGTATTTTTTTATCTTCACGTGTTTTATTATTTGAATTGTCTTTTATGGTTTGTTGGTAGCGGTAATAGCAACTACAATTTCATCATGTTCGTCCGTCCGTCCGTTCTCCAGTTATTGACAGTTGTAAAATTTTGCAAGTCTAGTCCTTCATATGTAAATCTCAACCTATATTTTTTTAATGTATCTTTATAATATATATTATTGAATACGGTATCATTAAATAATGCTTCTACCAAACTAAAGTTACATTTTTCATTTTTAAACTTTGTAATGCAGACAATGTGAACAACCCTCCTTAATTAAAACTATAGCTTTGAAAAATTCCAGATAGTAACATTAGATGGATGATAGTTCAGTTTACTTGCGAGAACAATTTCTATAGATAAAGACGGAACAATATTTTGTATGTGTTCCGATAAGCTAGACTGCCTTGCGCTTCATCTAACATTTCTTCTTTTATGATAACGCTAAGAAAAGGCCCAAGTCCATTAGGGTTTGCTCGAGTTCTTCCCCCAGACGGCTGCAAATGAGATATCTTATCCATATTTCGGTTTAAGACATTCAATTTTAAGACATATATATCATGCCAACTTAATGAAATCTAATAAATAAATTCATTTATCGTTATCATCATATCAAAACCTTAAGGTTTCACAAATACACTTTTACAACTTTCACTTATGAATATATAGAATTCAGGCACAAGAATTTCTTTCATTTGTTTCAATAATTAGCACTTCTTTAAAGTGTGAATTTCACTATGATAATACTTTGAACAGTTATAACTCATTGGTGGGGTTAACTTACACTTAAGCAAGCAAGTTAGATGCTGAATTTACAATTAGTTTAATTTAACATCGAGTTTCTGACGGGAGAAGAATCGCTAGATCCATATACATCTTTATCTTCATCTTTGATTATACAGCGTTATCCATATACACGTTCACTACATAATTCCTCTCCCACTTATGACCCACGCTTAGAGATGAACTTTTTATCGATACATTATATCGATTTCTTAAAGTCCATAACAAATGGATGTAATGTATAATTTAAATATTTAATATAATTTTAATATTCTTTTTAATTAAAGTTACATTTACATATAAAACATATTAGATTATCTTTAGATTTATCCATAGATCAGCGTATTATAAGAAAGGTTAGTAACCGTTAATAACTTTGTACCATTGTTCTATACATTTGGGTTGCATATTCGACACATGAAAAAATGTTAAAGCGAATTTTCAATTTATTAATATAATATCAAACGATAATGACTCATATGTATAATATAGACTTTAGTTTTTTATTTGTAATTATTTGTTATCAAGTGTTTCAATTTGTTTTCATACTAATGCTAGGTTTGTAAACAAATTTTCTTTTGTAATGAAAAATTTGAGTTTAAATACGTTAAATTTTAATTTTTATTCATATACATGCTATCATTTAAAGCTTTGTAAGGTTTCTTGTTTTTTCTTCCCAAGCGTTTAATTGTTTGTTCCATGTATCTCATTGTACTTATTTTTCTATATTCATTTGTACAATAGGTATATTGAGGTACTGTCCATTTGTTTCGAAGTATAATTATATACTTTCTATATTTTACAACTAATTTTCATAACTTCAACCTATTTTAGTGTTTTCGTACAACCGATTTTATGACAAAACTTAATTATAATCAGTAAGTGACGTAAGTCAATAATCAATTTAAAATAGTAAATTTAACGTAAGTATCTACAATACTGTAATGCACTTTTATAGTATTGTAGTATTGTTGTTGAAATTATACAAGTAATAACTTATCCAGAATTTTTTAATTTTTTGTATTACTTTGAAAAATGATTACTTTGACGTAATAATCTATGCCCTTAATTAATTATTTATATAACAAGTTTATGAGTAAAAAAAAAAAAGCTTACAAAACTAAAGCAAAATTAAGAACATTTTCTTTTTAATTTTAAATTCACAAATGACGTCTATATTGTTAAACGTATATAAATTACCGACAATTCTGTTAATTATTAAATCTAAACGTAAAAATATTTTCTTTAGAATGTAATTACACTGAAATATAATCATATGTATTTTGAAGATTAAAATAATAATAAATATTGACAAAAAAAGAAAAAATATTTGGTAGATCACTATACCTGTGGAAGTAATATTGTATAAACAAATTAATTACAAAAAAAATTTTCCTCTAGTAATACCTGATAACTTAATTTTAACACGATATTAATAAATTTAGTAAATAATTTTTTTTAACTAATCATAATAATTTGTCCAAATTCAATTTCCTTGTCTAAAAGGTTTAAAAATACTCTACTTAAAAGTGTCTAAATTTCAGTTTTAGACTACCCCTAATATGGTGTTTATACGTTATCAAACAACACGTCTGGGTAAGGCAATAAAACAAGTAAGACTTCTTAATTAAAAAATCAATTGAAATGTATAATTAAAAATTTACTGAAAAAAAGTTAGGGCACAATGACAAAATTCAATTAAGTCGAAAGAGAAGGTATGTGAAAACTTAATTTGGTGTTCCACCTAAACCCTTTCATTCTTTGCTATTTCAATACAAATTTTGTCACAAAATTATGCCATAGCAAAATATTATTGCATGAAAAAATTCAAGTTTCTTCAATTAAACTTTAATTATTAAATTTAAAACTGTCTCCCTCGTTTCGACTCATGAATTCTATGAAAAAAGGTAACACAAAGCCAGCCTCGAGACACCTCCGTTTATTTACGAGCGCTTTCAAACTGTTTGTATTAATAAAAAAAGAAATTGAATAATTTTCCAATAATTCTTTCCATGACATTCCTTGAATTATGATTATATATTCCGTTTTACGTAAAAACTTAAATGTTGGTCATAACTGTATTCTATACAGCTAGAATTAACTTGGAAAGGGAGATCGTTCTTGATTGAAGTTTACTAAAAGGTAAGATAAAAAAACCTTTATATACGAGAGTTTTGTACACATTTACATACTCATCAACATTTTAGAATACACAGCATTCTTATTAAACTATTTTAATTTTTCACGCCGTAAATATATTACCTACTATATTTTGTCACAGTTTTGAAAACATAGTGCATATATAAATAATATTACTTCTCCACGTGTGAATACATAAATGTATTGTTTAGTATACCTTTAATTGACGTTATAAATATACATTTTAAAATACAAAGTTATTTTTACAGTTGATTTCAGTCACGTGTACAGAATCTCTATAAACTTTAATTTCTCACGACGTAAATATATTACCTACTATATTTTTCACAGATATGAAAACACAGTGCATATTTAAATAAGATTACTCCTCCACATGTGAATACATAAATGTATTGTTTAGCGTACCTTTAATTGACATAATAAATATACATTTTAAAATACAAAGTTATTTTTGCTGTTGATTTTAGTCACGTGTACAGAATCTCTATAAACTTTAATTTTTCACGACGTAAATATATTACCTACTATATTTTTCACAGATATGAAAACACAGTGCATATTTAAATAAGATTACTCCTCCACATGTGAATACATAAATGTATTGTTTGGCGTACCTTTAATTGACATAATAAATATACATTTTAAAATACAAAGTTATTTTTGCTGTTGATTTTAGTCACGTGTACAGAATCTCTATAAACTTTAATTTTTCACGACGTAAATATATTACCTACTATATTTTTCACAGGAATGAAAACACAGTGCATATTTAAATAAGATTACTCCTCCACATGTGAATACAGAAATGTATTGTTTAGCATACCTTTAATTGACATAATAAATATACATTTTAAAATACAAAGTTATTCTTGCAGTTGATTTCAGTCACGTGTACAGAATCTCTATAAACTTTAATTTTTTACCACGTAAATATATTACCTACTATATTTTTCACAGGTATGAAAACACAATGCATATTTAAATAAGATTACTCCTCCACATGTGAATACAGAAATGTACTGTTTAGCATACCTTTAATTGACACAATAAATATACATTTTAAAATACAAAGTTATTTTCACAGTTGATTTCAGTCACGTAAACTTTTTATAGACCCAACTACAGGTCATGTCATATTACTCATAAACTAGAAGAGTCTACTTAGCTGTGATAATATTCCTTTTATTTTTTTTTATAAATAACACTCTTTTCAATAGTTTTCAGATTAATTTATTAAAAAATAGCGCTTTAACTGGTAGAGGGGGGAGGACATATAACTGACCAAAATAACCACTTTAAAGTTTCATATTTCGTGAACGGATCCCCGTATTGAAGAAGTATTCATGACGTAACTCTAATATTTTTGAAAGAACTATTCAACCATATCAATGAAACATGCGAAAAAATCACCCTAAATTTAAATCTAGGGAGGTACTATAAAAACTTTCTTTCAATAGATTTTATTATAACTTCGCAGCCGTTATAGATATGTAAATATATAAATAAGACTGCGAGCTGAAAATCAATACGGTCTTGATACGTGGCTGACAGTAAATAAAGATAACAATTTAATTATAATTATAAAGTTAAGTTAACTGAAATAGGCGCAAAGCAAATATACAAATATTTAACTTATAAATATAACAAGAGCATTAACAGCTATGGTGTTAACTTAGTACCATTTTTATATTAACAAATAATAATAAGGAAAATCTTAAAATATAAACATTGATTTATTTAGGTTTCTTTTGAATATATATGGCGTTAATTTTGTAGAAATTAATCATTCACAATTAAATGAAACTACGTGATGTAATATTATTTCTACTTTCTTTGAGTTCTTTACCACGGTCTAGCTTTCGTTGTATTACAACATCTCAAAGATATCTTCCTAATATCTTGCTAATATCCCACCTGAAGATGTTGTATTGCAACAAAACCTAAGTCGTAGTTAGATATAATACTATACATATAACTGAGGTATACATATGACTGAACTACTTAGCAGTTCGTTATTTGTGTGACTTCGGGCGAGTTGTAGTTGACACTTTTGTTGTGCTGCAATTGACCTTTAATTCGAGGCTTACGCGCTCCAGCATATTTAAAATACTTTGATAAATTTATGTTTTTTTACAAAGGTTCTTTTTTGTACAATACCATTAATAGTTTCTTCACCGACAGTTTCGTTTTTAATGTAAAAAGCAGTTTCGTTATTTAATATTAGATATGATCATAGACAAAATAAATAAATAAAATCCGGGCAAATACTAGTTAAGCTTACGCATGATAGGTTCGGTAACAGCAAACAATATTAAACTTATGTTTGTGTTTCTTCACAACACTGGGAAAACAAAGTTATTGCTGCAATGGGTACCGAAAATATTCCATATCTCAAAAACTACCCAATATATCTCATTCAAACCAATTTATATTAAAAGTTAATATTAAGTTCTACTACCTTAATTTGGTGCTACTGTAATTTTTTTTCAAAATTTTACACACGTTAGGTGAAAATTTAGAGGGGCGGGGACACACTTTTTAAGACTTTAGAAGCGCATGTCTCACCTACTATTGACTTCAATAAAAAAGTTATTTTAGAACCTCTGTATCATTTTTTAAGACTTATCTAATGATATTCTACATGTCTATATGCGCTGGTTATTTTTTCATCCCTCAATTACATGTTTTTTCATAATTCCACTATTTCATTGTATAGCGGTTCATAGAAAACACCTATCATCCAAATTACATCTGTATAATACCAACAACCTCTGAGTAAAATTTCTGTGACATACGGACAGACAGGCGGACGGAAGAACGGAACGAAATTATAATAAATCCGTTTTATCATTTGGCTGCGGAACCTTGAAAATAGGTCCATTTGATACGAAAAGCTTTTTTCCCTTAATTATTTCATTCACTATTGCAATCATCACTGTATTAAGCACAGAAAAGACTATGTATGGATATATAACTTTAATATTTAAGAAAAACAAAAATACTGACTTTGAAATCTTTGATAAAAATCAGAATAATGGAAACCAAATAAACAAACCTTTAATTAAATACTCACAGGAAAGATATCCGCATAATTATACAGACGATTTGAAACTGAATCTAATTATGAAACACATTTATGAAGTTTTATATTAAGGATTATTATTAAAGTAAACGCCAAATCCTATAATTACAAATAAGCTGATGTCACTTGGAAAGGTGAATTCCATATAGTTTTTGATTCCCTAACATCCAATTTTTTAATTTTTTGGAGAAAAACAACAATGAGAAAAACACAATATTTTGCATTTAAATTATCAAAAAAAATCATCTTTTAGCACTTTCATTTTCCTTTAGCGCTCCTATTTACAAAAAAAATTGTAAAATGTGCCAAAAATAAAAATAAAATACAGCGCCATCTATATTAGTGCTTTCGTTACGAAAAATCTCACTCTAATTAATTAAAACGCCCTTTTTAGAATAAAATATAATTTATATAGTATCTTATTTTTTCTAATGAAGGTCGAAAAAAAATTGAAGAAATTTATCATATTTTAAAAGCTCCTTTTAATAATGTGTCATTTGTGTACTTTTGATGCAATGTGACGTAGGATTCGGTGTTTGGAATCCATTAGCGATGAATGTATAATATAGTCACATCGATATTCAAATGTTGAGAACTCTGTGCTAGGCTTATTTCTAGGTATAATTCGTCTAAAACAATAAAGGACATCAACTGGAAATATTAATTTTCATGTATTTCCAACCGAACACCTAGTTCTGCAGTTGTTAATTAATAGATTGACTGACCCAATAATTGAAAGCGCGCCCTGGGGCCTTGAATGATGTTATAAAATTCATTAATATTTTTTGTGTATTTCAGCTATTAACACATGTAAGTATATAGAAATGCTAGACATCTTTAGTATCAAACTTTCAAATCATTAATAAATACTTGAAAACTTTTCTCATCATTGAAAATATTTAGTTGAAATTGAAAAGTTTCGAATTGAGAAAATTTTCGAATTGATATTTTTGTCTCATTAGAATAATTAATAGATAATTTAGCCCAAGCAATATTTTAAATTGAGACCTCTATTTTACTCCACATTTTTTAAACTCCACAAGGCACTTTGTTGAGTATTTAAAGGGTTCTTTCAACATAAAAACATAATGGATATACGTCTGCTTCGAAAACAAAAATTATTATTATATTTTTGGAATAAACCATTTTTTGGATTATCAATGTTTTTATCATTATCTGTTAACTCGATAAAGGTATTAACTGACAATAATTTCTGTGAGTTAGTTTCCATCTAGCTCTGCTTATTTATCTAAATTAGGAGAGAAAGCGTATCTCCTTTGAATGATTTCCGGGTTCTTTTCGAAGGACAAACTATGTCTGTCTCTCTGAGATCAGAGTAGATAACGAAGATAGGATGAAATAAAAAATAATATCACCGATTACATTTGCGTATTTCAATCTTTTTGCATTCGATTGGACCTACGGTTTTAATATTTTACTTGTATAATATATACTTTTTGTACCTCAATGGAATTTTTGTGTGATTCTCCAAAAAATATATAAATTTAATTTTACCAAGTTCTCTCTGTCATTAAAACAACTTGCCAAATTCTACAGCTTAACTCCGCCACGTCGCTTCAGACGAGTTTGTGGAATAATCACTGCGTTGAACAAACAGACGCCGCTGGCAGGCAAAGTTTGTCAGTCAACAACTAAGCTCCGGTGAAGCCAGGATTTGCTTAAACCACGGCAACTGTATTTAACATTAGTACATTTAATGAAAGCAGGCGAATTAAAATTATGGTTAAAGTGCTCAGTTGCTTTTTAAAAATATTTTGCAAAAAGTAATTAATATGTATCTCTGAGGAACGAAAAATATTTGACAACTTAGAAATTGAAATTTCTAATCCTTTTTTGTCAAATAATCACTTTCTCCGGTTTAATTTAATCATAATTTCTAAACTCTTCCGTTTTAATTGACACATAAACTAACAATTACTATATGGAATTTTATTAAAAATTATTAAAATTGAATAATATAAGTATCATTAATTCTTTAGTACCCGAAAAAAAATTCGAATCTATTTCGTTATAGTTAAAAAAGAATCTTGTATTGTTTTCATTCAAATAAGTGCATGGATCACGTTGTCGGATGAAGTCTATATAAATGTATTATCTTAGAACTATTGACCAAATATAGCAATTTATTTTGCAAAAAGAAGAAATTGATTTAGATGTCTTTTTCCTTCATAGGAGATTAATTTTCTTTCCCAATTTGATACCCGTAACATAACTTTCAGTCATGTGTGAATTTTTTCTTTCCAAATCAATGGTTTTTTATATTAAAGTGACGTTATTTACAATATCTAACGAGAAGATGTTATATTCAATTTAAATGATTTATTTTACGTTTACAAACATCTTTAAATGTTACGTTACACACAATATGTAAAATGAGGAGGAAAAACGTAGCCGAAAAGTAATTAAAAATTAAAATTACTTCAAAAATGTTTACGATTCAATTTACGTAGTTGCTCCAACGTAGAAGCAAACGTAAGTAAACATCTGGTTTTATTACACGATCTTAGTTAAAAACTTTCATTATTTACTATTTGTGACAATACAAGTACGATATCAATCGTTTAAAAATACCAAGTTGACTTAAACCTGACTATGTACAGGGGCATAGTGTGTATTTCATAAAATTATTGAACCACCCGGTTACAAAGTATTACTAATTATAACTACTAATAACCTAGCCACTGTTGGTACCATGCCATTGCCAGTAAAAACACCCAATGATATCATTTTTCTGGTACACTAGATTTAATATCTTCAAACGAGACTCCTTGGACCCTATATTTAACGATAGAAAGTTATACGTAGCGCTGAAATTAAAATGACTTCATTCCTTGAATAGTTTTAAAGAAAAATGATGGATGTTTTGTTTTTTAGCTAGACTTACGAGAATTGAGATTAAATTTTTTTGTTTTATTTTTATCTAAATATTCACTCCTACATTCCAACCCAGAAAGTACCGAGTTCTCACTCCAGTACTTTACCACTACGCCAATAACTAACTTAAGACTACATACTCCAATATTTTATTTCTGGGCAAAAAATTAATATAGATAAGTAACAAAATAAAAGTAAACTTACTGCATACTTTCTAACTTGTACAATTGTTATATATTGTATAAATAATAATCAGTAATAGGATCTATTTTTTTCCTGACATCTACGGCTCATGTACCTCATGGCTCATGTAACCATCATGGCTCCAAGTGCTAAATTTAAAATTTTTAGTTAAACTAAAAACGCCCAAGTAACATGATTACGTAATCTCATAAAACAACACTGTACATATTTCCAACGTTAATAAAGAGCTTGCAGATTTTAAAGATAGCTTAGTGTAATGGCTAAAAACTTTCAGAATATCTCTACGTAGTATAATAGTAATTCTTTTTACAAATGAGTTGCACACATTAAGAACATATTATTAACACTTCCTTCTAATAAATCTTCACAGAATCCATCGAATACACGCAAAGAAACCGCACACTGCGGCGCGTATTTCTTAGGCTTGCCGCGCTCACATGTGGTCATTAACATATAACCACACACGCCGACCTCGCAGATCGTAAAATTAGTTTAGTCTAATGGGTAAAAACTTTTAGAATATCTCTACGTAGTAAAGACCTCGTAGATATTAAAGTTAGTTTAGTTTAATGGATAAAAGCTTTTAGAATATCTCTACATAATAAACACCTCGCAGATCTTAAAGTTTGTTTAGTCCAAAAAACTTTTAGATTATCTCTACATAGTATAATAGTAATTCTTTTTACAAATGAGTTGCACACATTAAGAACATATTATTAACACTTTCTTCTAATAGATCTTCATGGAATCCATCGAACATGCGCAAGCAGACCGCTCACTGCGGCGCGTATTCCTTAAGCTAGCCGCGCTCACATGTGGTCATTAACATGTAATCACATGCGCCGACTGCAGACGTGCTTTTGTTGTAAGGTACTTGCAGCGAGGAACCCGCCTATCTACTGGCGCGACACTTGCGATCTAAAGCTTCGCATACGAACGGCAAAATTTATTAAATATTACCTTTGACACGTTGATTTCTGGTTATTACATTCGAAGGTGAATTTGAAAAAACCGAATCCATTTTTCGAAAAAAAAGAAAATGTGGTAGGGTTTTTTTTTGCAAAGTTATGAAATAGTTCTGATAGTTGGATGTAAAACAGATGACTGGTTCTTGTATCAATGTACTAGTGGAAAATTAACCCCTAAATGTTAAAGTTTCAAAAATGAAGATCCATTTTTCGTCAAAGTTTTCAGAGAATTTATTTCGAATAATGCTACGCAAATTAAATCCCACACGAAAATTGGCCCTTTTACATAAAATGATAATTTTTATCCTATTAGAAACATTAATAGATAATTCAGCCCAAGCAATATTTGATAAATAGACCTTATTTTATATACCTTTATGTAAAAGAAGATTCAGCAACCAAATTTTGCTTCATCTTAAAGCTCCTTCTAAAAATTGATATATGATAATAAAAACAAAAGGAATCACCTTAAAACAATATACATTTTAGCAATATCTTTTGGACAAAAGAACAATGCACTCAAACTAATATCACCAATTGAATCGTCACAAATTTGAAAGAAAATCAATAATTTCATATTAAGGTGAAATTAATTACCTTATCTAGTAAAATGCAAATGCCTGCTGAAATGTCTTATTAAATTTTACTTATTTCCTTCAAACGATGCAAATATCGATGCTTTCTTAAGTAAGACAACTTTGTGAAGAACCGTTTAAAAACAATAAACGTTGAAATAGTTTCTTCTCAGATTCCTCAAAATCTAACGCCTCACTCGGCTGAACTCCTCTGCACTACTTCCGGAAGGTCTGTTGAACAACTACAACTAGTTGGAGGAACAAACAACCTGTGCTAAGTTTACCCGAACAACTCTTTAGTTGAGTTTAACTTCAATCACATGCGCCATATTTAGTTTGAGTTTGTTTATTCACAATAAATTTGACTTCGACATTTACCCCATAATTTTAATTATTTGCTCTATGAAATTGACACAGTTAATATTGATTAACAGCGTAATTTAACAGCGCAACAGAGAAATGACATGCAAACTTTATTATGCAAAGAATGAAACATAATATGAACATTTTCTTCCAAAATCCTCCTATCAAATCCTCCCGAGTAGAATTGTGCAAACAAAATTACAAAAGATCATAAAAATTTATTTGTGTATATATATACGAGCGTTATTCGTTTCTACCTATATAACTGGAGTTCTACCATATAGATTTTGATGCGGTTTTATTCTTCTAATATCTTATTAATTCTGGAAGGTTGCTGGATATAAAACATTAAGGTAGCTGTTGAAGTTACGGAACTATATTAACATATACATAAGGCGTGTCCTAGAGTATGGGCAAGCAAAAAAAACTACGAATTAGAAAAACGACGGTGCTGGATAGCAAAAGACGAAGTCATTCTCTCTCTAAAGTTCAACATCCTAATTGCTGTGAAGCTACGAACCAGCTTCTTAAATATTGCTAATCATAGCTATTTATTAAATATCTGAAGTAGTTCTACTTGTTGTTAATAAAACAAGCAATGTACGAATAGAAAAAAAAGATTCTGTTAGCAGCAACAACACTAATTTACTGATCATATATATAACCCTTGAACTCAGTAATGTATGCGTTAAATAAATAAATGATCTTACGCTTATGTGTAACTGTCTGTACGTATCGACGTTATCGCGAAGTATAATTTAAAAATAATTTTATCCATTTTCCCCATGTTTTGAAATTTCTCATAAATTCATAAATTGTCACAAAACTTTCGTGATTTCCCGATTTTAGTAACGACTCCTCATCTTAGGTTAAAATATAGTAAACCGCCTATTGACGTTTACTGTCAAGGTTTGTTTTTGATAATTGTCGAATTCGTACATAAATATATTTTTTGTCTTTCTCTAGTATGGTCGTCCAAATCTCTTTCTGTATTAATTTTCTTGATTTCAAGTTTTTTTTTCGGAATAAAATGCAATACATCTAACTTTAATGAGCTAAATGCCTAAATTTTTTAGATTTGATTACAGTTTGCTACCTACATATTCAGTTTAAAAGTAATTAGAAATCTGGAAGCTTTCTTTTGTTTCACCATTTTAAAGAAAAATAACTAATGACAGTCCAATCAATATTGGAGTAAACTGAATCTTGAAATCCAATTTATAAAATATCATTACGCTACGAACAAATAACTATTGTCTTGGTTAGTATTGGAATGCAAAAAAATTTAGTAAATACGCGTCAAAGTTAATAATTCCAAGTTAAGAATATTATTATAGCCTATAAAGTTTCACTAAAAAGGATTTTCTTATTCATGTTTAAAATAGAATTATTTATTATATAAAATTAATAGCGCTAACAAAGTTGGAAATACGTCCAAGCTGCCCATTGTTCTGGTTTAAAAAGACATGAGATGATGTCGTTAATCCTTACCACAAATTAATCTTCTTGGTACAGCGACAAGCATTATGTGGTGCAAGCATACGTTCATTACCTGTAGTATGGTCCACAGACAGACCCATCTTACCCAATCAAATGCCTTACTTGAATCGAATGAACTTGATTCCATTATCTTGTGTAAAATTGCAATGCTGAAATTTGCATGGATGATCATATATCTAGAGATCAAGATCAGTAATATAATAGACTGCAAGAATCATTGAAAATTTGAATTAAAAAGGTATCTGTTAGATGAAGATTAACAATCTCCACAATTTCTAGTTATGAATTATTACTCAAAAATATTGTAATTATTTTGGAGCATCAAATAAATTGAAAAGACTTTGCGATCATTATGATTTGAGGAAAATTACATATATTTACGAAATGAGATATTTACATTTACAAAGCTCAGTTAAATAAATTAAGAATAAAATTTAATTGCCACTTGTGGCCCATATTTATATACTAGAACAAATAAAAATCAGAACTATTCTAATCGATAAAGTGAATACACATTTTTAACGTTTCATATCTCAAAAAGAATAAGATCATAGCCGTGGGTTACGCCCATTTGTTTTCAGAAACGGTTTTAACTAAAAACTTATTAATTTAAAAAGCTTATTAACTTCCATAAATATTTAAATGGTAATTAAATGGCAAATGTCGTGTGACATATCGTTTGAAAGAGCAACTTACAAGGATTTAATAACTAATTTTCCAGACTTTATGTAAGATAATTCTAAATATTTTACTGAAGTAATCTAGAACATTTGAGTTTAGAAAGGAAATATTTGTTACTTTTATTTATTCTACTTTTAACTTTTTTTACGCATGTGTCATATACGTATTGTAGCGTTTTTAAAACTCGTTAATTCTCTTCGTGATTAAATCAGAAAAATAATTTCACTAAAATTGTAATTTTTTTAATCAACATTTTGTCACAAAATAATTACTTTAGAGGCGGCCTTTGAAAACACCTTCATTTCATATCTATCGTAGTTGTTACACGGAAAAAAACTTTCTTTTTCATATTATCTGTAACACTAATTTTTAATTCATAAACATATTCATTTTTTCAATTAATATTTGAACATAATCTAATTATATTTTTGTTTCCAAATAAAAATATTTGAACGTAATTCAAATATTTTTAATTTTGGAAATTAAATTTATCGAATTTACGTATTTGTAAAGCCGCTCGATTGAAATTATAGGCCAGCAACTAACGAAGCTGAAATATAACCTTTATAGAGATTATTTCTTTCATGGGAGGAATACTCACTAAAGAAGGATTTTCTTGTACTTGTAAAAAGAGCAAAAAGCATTTTTACCAGTTTTTTAAACATATTGTGTTAAATAACAAAATTTGATTTTAGCTTAAGTAATATATTTATATAGATTTTATGACATTGTGAAGCTTGTTTTTAGTGTGTCATCTAAATGTAAAAACAGAGAAAAGCTGTGTAGCAAGAAATTTATCTATACAGATTTCATGACATTGTTTAGATTGTTTTTAGTGTGTCATCTAAATGTAAAAACAAATAAAAGCTGTGTAGCAAGAAATATATCCATACAGATTTCATGACATTGTTAAGATTGTTTTTTAGTGTGTCATCTAAATGTAAAAATAGAGAAAAGCTTTGTAGCAAGAAATATAACTTTACAGATTTCATAATATTGTTAAGCTTGTTTTATAATGTGTTATCTAAATACAAAAAGAGAGAAAACTGTATAGTAGTAAGAAGTTACATCTAAATACCTAAAGGAATATCTTTAACCACATTCAGTAAGGGAAAGTGGGGATTTTTCAAAATTTGTACAAAGTCATAGTCGATTGTTTCACACCTACCTCTCGCCCACGATACCGTAACGCATTTATTCTTGATTTTGTTAGTAAAAATGAAAACAATAGATCGCTTACCATTATGTTATTTGAGCCGTTCCTTTTAATATCTCTGGCGTAATCTTCATAATATAACACCATTTCAAAAGTTGCAAATAAAATAAAAGAAATATTTGAATTTTTATACATAAATCATATAAGTAATAACGCCCTTACTTTTAATGAATAAATATATTTATTTTTACAGTTACAATAAATAAACAACGTGTAATTATTTCTGATTAAAGATTTATTTTAATATTAATGAAGGGACTTGTTTCATATTAATTTTTCATTAAGCGTCTGTAATTACCCCACTCTCCTCAAAAGGAGATGATGAAAACAATTTATTTTGCAACAATTAATTTATTGAAAACAATTAATTTATTATATTAATTAAACAGAATATGAAGAAATAAAATAGAAAATTATATAATTATTTTCTTAAAAATTATATAACCGCTTCCATCCAAAGGTTTTTGTGACTCAGCAACAGCATAATGGAGTTTCATACTAGCAGCCAAGAAGTATTTTATATTTAATCCTTTTCTCATCTTTTTACGTGTTCCTTCCATTTTAATTTGATACCTAAATTCATTCCTAAGTATTTAATCGTATATAGGGAAATCACTTTATTGTGAACAAATATGGAAAAAAGATTTACTTCATTGAAAATAGAGTTGACGTTCTTATCATTTCATTTAACACGCCATTTTTGTAACTATATATTTCTTGCTATTTGTAAGTTTTGTATGTGTATATTTTTACTCTTATTACTATTTGTAAGTTTTTATGTATTTGTTTGTGTATATTTACCCTTATTACTATTTGTAAGTTTTTATTTATTTGTGTGTGTATATTTACTCTTATTACTATTTGTAAGTTTTTATGTATTTGTGTGTATTTATATTTACTCTTATTATTATTTGTAAATGTTTATGAATTTGAGTGTGCGTATATTTACTCTTATTACTATTTGTAAGTTTTTATGTATTTGTTTGTGTATATTTACTCTTATTACTATTTGTAAGTTTTTATGTATTTGTGTGTGTTTATATTTACTCTTATTAATATTTGTAAATGTTTATGTATTTGAGTGTGCGTATATTCACTCTTATTACTATTTATAAGTTTTTATGTGTTTGTGTGTGTATATATTTACTCTAAGCACGTGATAGTTTATTTATTTTAAAAGTTCAGATGGGACTCGACAAGAAAAAAATGGTAGCTTTTTACACAAATGCGAATCGACTACCTAAACTATACGAAATGTACCTAAATAATGATTAAATAAAAGCACCTGTAATAATTTATAAAAAGTCGTCTTATAATAATGTTTATGTTATCAAAATAGCTTCGTAACATTCTCATAGTGCGTAAAAAATTATTAACGAAACCAATACGTCATAAATATATGACGTACATTTAGTAATTCACAATATGAAGGCCGTACCTATTGAGGCGTTTTACTTTACATATATGGAAACTATAGTTTAATAGCAATTAATCTTGTCAAGTTCTAAACTGCTGTGCAGTTCGGTTTCTAGACTACTCGCATCCGAACCTAGGACAAGTGGCCAATCTAAAATACTCTGTACGTATGTTTATGTGTATAATGTGTTTATGTACAGTAAATAACATTAGTGCAAAAGAATTTTTAGAAAGTCATTTGAAAATATCGAAGTTTAAACTAGCCATTGCGTAAACTTATGAACTTGTTAAAATTAGGACATTGATAGCTATATTCCAGTTCTGGCATTGATGGCTCATACCGATATTATCGGTAGTAAACAAAGCTACACTCCAAAAACATTTGCTTCAATTTGCAATTTTGCGAACACCCAAAGTCATCTGTTTACTCCGTGTTGCTTATAGCGGAATGCACAAACTCATATACACTACCTGGGTCTCTTTCTCTGTCTCTCTCTCTCTCTCTCTGTGTCTTTTTCTATCTAAAAAAGCTTAATATTCTGCTAAAACTACTAGGGACAGAATAGAAAAAAAGAAAAACAATATTTTTTTGCAAATGAAGAGATAAGCTAAATATTACATGTATACATTATTTCTTCAATGATAGTTTTGGGCGGAGCACCATTCAAAACCTAGAATTTGAAAAAAAACAAAGTATCGCAAAAAAAAAGAAGGAAGCGTCAGAACTAAATAACATCAGAAAAGAATAAACCCACTGCTTTTTGAACGAATGAACTTCCTTAGATAATAAACTTACTTATACTAGAACTTGTCTTAATTTGATTGAAATGTCTTTGAAAGTTTCAATTTTAAAAATCTCGGACTAGTCAAAATCAAGCTGTTTTGAAACCATCTCTTTTCACAACTAATATCCTTATTATTATAATCAGCACTTGGATATTTGATTATACTTCTCAAGTCGGTTTACTATCCGATTTATAAAGTCAACGTATCTTAGTTTTGAAACTATACGTCATTTATACTTTCATATCATATACTTTCATATCAGTCTAACTGTAATAATAGCGATTGGCGGAAGAGAAGGGGAGGGTATTTATATTTTTTTCATTCCAGTTAATTCCATTTTATTTATATGTATGCCACAAACAAACAAATATTTAGCCAATTACTATGCTACTTAAATTATCTCACAATAGACTCGTATGTTTTAATTGTGGATAAAGTTCTAAAAGTTGTTTATTTCCAAATATATCTTTCTCATGTAATCTTTTTTTTAAATCCACAGTAAATTAACAGCAGATAAAATGAAAACCACTTCGAAAATATCTATTGAAAATGCCTTCCGATGTAATCAATAAACCATGACATTCATTTCCACACATTTTTAACGGTCGTGCTCATTACTCCTAGTAATATCGTCCTTCTCTATCTTCTTTGTTTGCAAACAAGTAAACAGAACAATATTATACATTTTGAAATATTTTTTTTTAACTCTCAATATTATTTACAATTACAGCGAAGGCAAATTAAATCCTACGAAACATCTCTTTTTCCCAACAATTGGCTAAGAAAAGCACTAATTTCAGAAGGTTCATTTTTGTATTGTGTATATTTAAACATAAAAAATCACTTAACCAATCATTTCAAAAAGTAATACATTAATTATAACAATTAAGTACCATTCTGTCAAAACAATTACTCAATCATACATAATCTCTTCTCACTGAATAATTAATCAGCGCCAGTCAATTTGTTTTATCGTTATTTGTTAAATTCAATTCAATATGCATTACGGCTTTCATGATCTACAATATTGGCTCTCGTTAAATAAACAAGCGTCATAAACATTGTGCAGATGCAATTGATAATAACGATAGTCTCTTCCTGCGCGGTTAATTGTGTATGTCATTTATTTGAATCAGTGGTCATCAATAACTAATAAGACTCAGAAAAAATTATTGGTCTTTAATTAAAATAAAACTATATTATTTTTAAATCTATATCCGTTTAAAAGTTCTTTATAAACCTATATCCTAAACTTATACCTTGCCTATATCGTTATGTTGTGAAATATAGTCAAATTGACACATGTGTTATCCACACATGTTGGATGATTTAGAACAATCATTTGCGAATTTCAGTGTTCCTGTTCCAAAAACAGAAATGTTTCAACACTGCCATCAACTAAAGGAATCATTAATGAAAATCGTTAAGTACCGCTTTCGAAGTTAATGGTGGACTCAGTCATTATATTGTCTTAGAACTATATTTCTCTTTAGGCTTTAATGGCAACTTTTAATTATTTTGATACAGGAGAATGAACATGATAAATTAACAGAAAGTAAAAAATTTTGGTCCCCAAATCTCATAGCCATCCAAAAATACGGTGATATAATCGGAAATGCGTAAGTTTCTTGATGCAAGTTGACGACATTGTAGTTTATTTCTAACAATCCTTATGTATTTTACCACCTTATTAGACATTCATTAGTATCGACCATTTAAGTAAATACATATCTTTTTCCATGTTAGTGGTAAACTCGTTTATTATATTGCCTCGTTTCGTTTATGTTTATTCGTTACTTTTATTTTGTTTTTAGGAGATTCTCATAGGACAGTGTTCACGATAACTGAAATCTTAAAAAATATTAAAAATTTGGTTCCGATTTTCCAAAATTTGATTCATAGCCATCCAAGAAGAGTGATATAATCGTAAATGCGGAAGTTTCTCAATATGTGTTGATTATACGTTAGCGATTATTTTAAACCTTTCCTCGTCACATGCTTTAATACAGTTGGTTGTGAACAATGCAAACAATTTTACTCGTAAAATAGAAATTGTCATGACATGTAATCATTAGTTACTATTAACCTCTGCGACCAATTCCGTACAAACTAATGATCGGAAAAGAGCTTACAAATTAATAAAAAATACGCTTAATAAAACGAAATGACTGGATTCAGAACTTCTTAATGAGGTGTCAATTCAGATCCGAGACAGTTCCGTGAGTGTCAATTCCACCCGGGTAAGTTCCGAGAACAGCGGCGATACATTTCCACTTGGAAACATGCATTTAATTGAGGACTGTATATGCATTATAATTGTAGTGTAGTGTCAGAACTGCTTGGGTTCGACGGTTTGAAAAAATTTATTGGTTTTGTTGGTCCTTAAAATGTTTGTTTCGAGACCTCAAAAGAAACCTTTGCGAGGTCACTTACGTATCTTTCAGTGTATCGTGGCCATTTTTCTTAGAAACTGTCTGATATAAAAACATGAAATTTTGTAAAAAAACTTGAAAATTTCTTTTATTTCAAGTGTCGTGCGGATAACCCTTGAAAAAGTAAGTTATAAGGGTACGAATGTTTTTTTTCAGAATATTGGGTAAGATAGATCTGAAAACGTTGCGGAAAATATCAACAAAAATATGTTGAATTATTTAAAAAATAGCATTACTAGAAATTTACGTAAAATATATAGGAAAACCATCGCCATGTTTCTAATTTTCATAGTTTTTTAGATGTATTCACCATATTTATACGTCTACTCTTAGGAAAGATATACTGAGCAACATATTTACACAGTAAAAAGTAAAAAGTTTTTTAGTTTAAGGTGGTATTATTGAGCTAAAACATTTGAATTCAAAATACTTTAATTTTGGTGTTATAAAAATTAAATATTATAAAATATAGAAAAGGAAAATTTGCATTATAACATGAAAGTAATTAATAGACTATAAATAAATATCCCAAGCACAAATAGAACTCGCACTTCGGTGATTTCGTACATGTTTAAGCACTTATAAATATATTTAAGCACTTATAACATATGGTAATTTAATACACACGTAAATAATATACGTAATTTAATACTTACGTATAAAACATACGTAATTTAATATTTACGTATGTTAATTTTTCGTAACGTAAATATATTGCCTACCACATCATTCGCATATGGACGGACGGACGGACAACAAAGTAATTTTCTAAAGTTTCCGTTTTATTTTTAATTCTGAGGAACGGAACCCCAAAAATGCTTATGTTTATTGGTACTTCCACATATTTTTGAAAATTACAAGTAAGAAAAAATATCTCTTACAACGCTATCATGTTATAGATAAACAGACTCGTCAAATTTAAATACAAAATGACTGCAAAATGTCCGGGTTAATTCCTATACCGATACGATGGACAAACGGATACCTGAGTATTATCGTAAGGGTTCAACTTTTTTTCTTTAGAGGTACGTTTGACCGCAAGATCTTAAGATTTCTGGTTAACCTCAATACATTTCTAATTAAGATCGACTAACGTTCATTCAAAAAGTACAATCAACAAATTCACTCGTCTCCGAGGAAAGTTTACGGCAACAGTCAAACGCACGCGAACGCCCGGCACGTGCACTACTCGGCATACGACACAATCTCGGTCATTAATATGTAATTACACGCGCCGAATGCAGACGTGCCACCGCTGTGCAAGCAACTTGCCGCGGGTGAATACGCCCGCAGAAGCGCGACACCTGCGCGCTGTGCCAGCGAGCGCCGCCCGCAAACTAGTACGTTTAGTGGTGATGCCGAATTAACCGAAAGTACTTTTAATTAATTTTGAAGTTTCCATCATTAGTTTCAGCGAGCTTAGTGAGGAGAAATTAATGGCCACAGGAAACCTCGTATAAACAACCTCGTATTTGTCTATTTTATGTAGTTTATATGTATTACTTTTCATATATATCCCATACGATGCCTACTAGAGGCACACTATTCCCACCATTCTACCCGGATTGTCTCAGGGCCCCTCCGGGGTCCCTTAATATCCCCCCTCACACAAAAGAAAGGACCTTCGAAGTTTTCCTAATGGTGTTCCGTATCTGCCATTGAGTGCATTCACCCAACTAGGTTAGAGGCTGTCTCTTTGCAATGAGCCATTTAGAATCTCCATTTTTTCAAGAATGCACTTTGCTAACGCTCTAAAAGATTCAAAGATTGACACATTTCCAACAATATCACGGTGACTAAATATACCAGGTTCGAAGGCTCCACGTGATTCTACTCTACTATTTAGACGTATGCTATTCAACAAAACTCTACGCGCATCATCGTGCTCACTACAGTGAACAAAACATTATTCATATCCAGCGTTTCGAAACCGCAGGAACATGACGGGATATCTATGAGGGAAAGTCTAAACAAACTGGCACGGAATAAGCTATGTCCAGTCAAAAATTGCGAAGTGTAATAATCACTAACGAGCCAGTTCGTATTTAACCACTCGGACACATCGGGAAATAATAATCTAGTTGTTTCCCTCTTGAAGTTAGGGGAAGACCATCTAGACTGCCAATAAGCACAAATGATCTGCATTATAAATGTTTTTCTGTCAATAAGAGATTCTTCTGCCAAAAATTCAAAGTGTAACAGACTTGCATGGAAACTCTCGTTACTTGTCAAAACGAAGTTAGCCGCTTGTTCTACGATGGCGAGTTCAGCAGGCAAAAGACCTGCCAAAATCGGCAACGCATCCATTGAGCGAGTTTTGTAAGCTTTAGTTAGAGCCAAAAGCGCCACGCGTTGTGACTTAAGCGCAACCTGTCTAACTTCCTGAAACCCGACGCACCAAATTTGTATTTATTCGGAATAAATCGTACTTCTCATGGACCTCTCGTAATCTGATATTCTTAAACGTTGTGCAGGTGACATAGTTGTCCATCTCTGGTTGTTTTAACAGTATTTACCATCATGGTTATTCGGTGTAATGGTTACAATATAGGTCACCTTTGCAACGTGACTATAAAAGTGGCATTTAAATCATATCGTAACCTGCACAAAGTCGGCGACTCGACATGAAGACCTATTGAAGAATTCTTTCATATTTTATGGCAGCTCAACTACATTTTTTTTGTTACTGGACCTCGATGTACTTGAATTGGCACACTTTCTATAGGGTTCCTGGGTTGGGAAGTCGTTCAGATTATCTTCTTTTAATAAAGTTAATAACTCCTCCACCTTAAGCTCTTGTGGCACATCATAAATTATAACCAATGGCAATTTACCTCTTTTTTCCTATATTTTGATTCCTAGGATCTTGGAGGCAATTTCACATATTTTTTTGTACTCTCTGAATCTCTCGTATCTATTATTACGCCACAATTATTTGTAGGTGCGGTTCTATTGATTTTTAACTAATTAACTCTGAAATTTACTATCTTTCTTCAAAGTCGTCAGGAGTTCTACACTTGTTCTGGGTTTATCTTTATTTGTGTCGCAGAAGAACACTAGCCTCAGTCTCAATTGTGTATCCTTTCGCACTTCGGGAATTATCTTTAATCTTGAATTTTTTTAATCACTGTAAGAATTAGTTGGGAACGATTCAACTATAGTGCAGCACTGTATGAAATTGGGTAGTTCGTCTTTTGGACAACCACCTTTCTTAAATCTTTAATTGTCTCTTGAACTCTTTTTCCGCTACTAAAGCATTGGCCATTTTCGCTTCTTCGCCAGCAAAGGTTATTTCCTAAGTAAAATTGGCAACCAAAACCATATGTTCGGTAAAGTGTCTCGATAAAGTTCCATAATAGTCGTAGACACCCTGTTTGAGAACAGGTCGGGTCGTTTATTTTCTCTATTGTTGTTTTAGATCTTTTGATCTTATCAGCTCTCCTCTGCTTCATATTCGTCGCGGGTTGGGGAGGAATGTAATCAAAGGAATCCATGTCAATATCTTCATCTCGAGGTGTTCCTTCTTCAAAATTCTTTGTCTCTTCCTGTCTGGATGATGTCCCGAATTAAAACTCTCTCCGTCTATTAAGTGCATCTTCCTTAATCGGGTAGAAATTTAGGTATATATACCGGATCTAAAGGTTAGAATAAATAAGAAAGCCCAAGTGCGAGCCTGGGTCGGTCATCAACGATCCCGTACCTGACTTAAAGTAAAATTTCTGGATTTGTCATAAAATATATATATATATATATATATATATATATATGTATATACTTATATATTACCAGAATTATCTCATAACCTGTAACATCCCTAGATGATTAATGTCATAATTATAATTTTCTAACCACTTTGCATAGGCTTCTAATTTTAGGTTCGGTTTTACAAATAGGCATATGTTTAGTTTGAAGATATAGTATCTAAAATTATGAAAAATAATTCTGAAAGCCGTGAAAATAGCTCTTTTAAGCCATATCGCACAGTATATATGGAATTAAAAAAAAATTTCGCTCATTTAATTTGGCTTTTGCGCCAGGGTTGAAAAACTACATATAATTTTTTTTAATATTAGCTATTGAGATATGTGTGGGTTAATATGCTTTATTACTGTACAAAATTTTATCTAAAGGGTTCCGTTTTAGGCTTGAGTATAACAAACCATAAAAAGATGGTAAACGAGATTACGATAAGGCTAAATAACATAAGAAAAATCGAAATGTGGATTTTGATGTGCTGGTAATTTCATAATGTAAATATATTAAACATCAAAACAAACAGCAAAAAATTAACTAGCTGGAAGATATTTATAACTACGTCAAAAAGCGCGTGAACTTCTTATTCCCAGTGAGGTAGTGTGGGATAAATATATTAAATAAAACAAAATCTCTTGTTGTATATATGGAACTATTTCACTTCATGAAGTCTAATAATAAAATACTGCTTAAACATCTCTAGAGAAGGAAGAGTCAAATTTGAACCTCATTGGGCCTTGAAGGTAAAATTTTCTTGCTAAATATCGGTATTATTGTGACAATCCTTAAAATAAAATCACGAATCTGGTTTTACGTGCCATAAATTATTAAGAAGACTTTCTTGTTCTCTTTCTTTTGATTGATGTGTTGCCAAATTTCCGTAGTTTCCACGTATTTTTAGCTTCCCACTCTATTCCATGGTATTATTCAAAAAATCCAGAAATAAAACTCAACTCCTTCACGGCTTTGTTAATCAGAGATCAAACATCGTACACACCGAAATAACTCTAACTGAAAACTCCATGTACTCCCTCGCATTGTTTTCGGAAAAAGATTCACAGGGAAAAATAAAATGAATTGTGGTCAAAATTTAGAGATGTTATTTTATTTCTTAATACCTTTCATCTTTCTAAACAGTCATAACTGCAACGCGTTCATCCATCCGTCCGTGACAGCCTCAATTTCTAAAGTTTAATAAGCGCGTGGAAGAAATTTCGTAGGTAAAAGGCCTCTTAAGGAGATTTTAATTAATTTGTAGAAAAATTTTAAACTTTTCCGTGCTTTTCGAGCTTTACGTGGCTTTCACATCTGTGTATGGAGGATACAAGGCACAATCTACACTTTATTTCCTCTTGCTGGTTCGAAGAAGTCCATAGAAATATTATTTATAAACTATTCTGAAAAATATAATAGATTTTCTTAAAAAATACAAGATTTCTCATTTTACTTAAAATAAAAGTTTTTACAGGGCTTTGCTTTATTTTCTCTATATAAGAGTGTCATTTTCATTTTTGTAACATTTGGGCCAACCCTATATGAAGTTCTATTGGCACCTTTTATTATTGATAATTTCAGTTCCCTTTAATAAGAACAATAAAAAGCGAATTACGTTAGTATGTAATTCGCTCTTTTTAATGTTCTAATTAATGTAATTTAAAATAATCTAAGCTTATAAATGGCCGTTTATTATTCACTGACGTGGTGAGCAACTGACGGCAGTCTTATTTCCTCATATTCGATTTCAAAAAATTTGAAATTTTGTGCCTTTCTGCAAGTAAAGTCTAATATATCACTTGTTGTTTCGAAATATGCGTGATTCGTCTTTCAACTAAATAAGTTTATTACAGTCGTCAGAAACAAATGATAAAACAATTTTTTTTTTATTTTTAGGAATAAATAAATACATTTTTTTTATTTCTTACCTAAAAGTACTAATTCCAAAATTAGGAATATACATGAGGCTAATAACACCACAAACACATGTGTTTTATAGACAGCTGGATTCTGTTTTCCTTTGTGACTTTCGTATACGCTGCTCGCACAATGATTGTGGTGATTTTTTAAATAACAATTATTTTATTCCAACTAATCTGCATTGAAATGGAACTACTCTTCAGACAATGTTTAATTTATACATTATATCATGTTGATCAAGCCTATACTCTAAAAAAAATCACAATTGTCTGTATTCTAAAATAAAATTATTGACGGTTACTTTCTAACTTTTAATGACAACCGTCCTAATTTAATCCGGTATATAATTAAAATATTATTTAAAATATCCACAATTTTTTTCCCAGAGATCGTTTGATCTAAATCTATAAATTTAACACTTTCATTATCACTTGAAAATATATGATAACACTGAAGTAAATGGTAATACCATCTATGTAACTTGAAATAATAAGCGTATTACGAAGCTACAAATGCAATAACCTTCCCAGCGTGATCCCGGGTTGGAATTTATTAATTTTAATATTGCATCAATTTTGTCACATGTCATCTTTTTGTCATGGAATATTCGTATAACATGTATGTGAATTCATTCACCTAGTGTAGACTAAAACACTAGTTTAAATATGTTTCAGTCTCTTGAATTTATAACTTAGTTTTTTGTTATAAAAAATATTTTGTTCATAAACTGAAATATTTTTCAGTTTTCGTACTCCAATAAATACTGAAAAATATGCGTAAAACATGCACCCCCTTATTTTTGAAACTACTGAACGTAAAATTGTGGAAAAACAGTGTGTTTAGAAATCTACGTAAGGGTTGGAGAAAAACTGAAATGATGATTTAAGATCTTTTAATTTACGAAATATTCCCAAAAATATACGTAAATATTCTCCCCTATATAAATATATTAAGTATTATTTATTGCAGCATTAAGTCCGTATTAGTGATGACTTTATTATTAGATACTCATGTGTTTCAATATCGGTTATTTATTCTGTCAACATTACTAGGTACTAATATTTTTTACATATTTCTCCTCAGATTTCACTGAAAAACAGATATTTTACTTTGACTGAAATAAATAAACTGGTATATAAAAATAATTTATAATGTATTTGTGTCAAAATTTCACTTTGGAGTTTTATTAAATTTTAACTATCGTAAATAAACACATAATACCTTTTGAAACATCTCGCGTCGGCCAATATGATGTTACCTTATTCAAGATTATTAAGGAAAACCTATATCCTTCGCTTTTAGGATCGCCCTCTCCTAGGGATTTAGAATTTCGCCGTATTAGAGTATTATAAACAATTTAATTACGTCATAATGCCATTGTCGGCTCCCGATTTTCATTACGGGGCTAAAACAAATACTCGTACACGAACGGCATAACGGCGGCAGCAGATAGCAATTGATGCGTATCGGTGTACCGCCCTCCGTAATAAACCAATTTAAGTGTGCTCTCTATTCGTTAAGTATTCGCGTAAATAAAGAGGGACAATATAGATATTATTTACGTGTGGGCGTTTGTGGGCAGCGTTGGGCGGTTTTGTAGACGGCAAAGGAAGTTGTAATATAAACGTAATGAGTTTGTCGCTCGTTTTTGTGTTACGTTTGAGACATAATGGTTCAGTGCTATCTCTCAGCAGCATAATAAAAACTTGCTTCAAGATTTGTTAAAGTTGTCACTTTAATTTGTTCGCTCTATCACATATTCTGTAACGAACAACTTCTCGAAGTGTTCGGTAAACACGTTAAGTTACTAAAAATGAACTGTCAACTTGCTATCTTAAATTTCTTAAGCTATTTTCTAAGCTAATACATAAAATTTATAATAAGTAACGTAATTTCAATAACTATGGCACATTTTTAATATTATTCAATAAAATTGAGGTCTAGTATAATCTCTTGATTGTTTCCCTGTTTGCTTGTTTTTCTTGGAGACTGTTTGGCATAGAAAGTTGCAATTGGTATATTCGTAGAAAGTAGTAGCCCGACTATGGATGAAAGTAAAGGCGAAAAAAACGATAATCATGAAATTTCGTTTTCAGGATTATCGTATTACTCATCAATAATTAATAAAAAGTTATTGAAATATTAATTCAAAAATGTGTAACTTTTTCTAAATGTAATTGTTTCTTACAAAATTCATAAATATTTTTTGAATTCGTGTCGATGGTGAAATCGACATTATCTATAGCTTAAGTGACGTATTTCTGGTGTTACGTGCCTTTAATTTAGCAATTGCGATAGTTTGGTTGTTTATATATTTCGTGTAGCGGAGTATTATCGGCGTCTTCGCACACGTGGAATATCAATACCACCAAAAGTATTATTAATGATTCCCATAGGATAAAACTCGGTGTTTCTTTCAAAATTAAATTTTAATACAGCAACAAGTGAACTTATATATATACACACACACACACATATATATATATATATATATATATATATATATATATATATATATATATAAAGTATATAACAATAGCTTTACAGTTTCAAACCTACCTATCGATCTCAATTAATATGTAAAGTAGCAACAAATATTGTAGGAATTTTTAAGAAGGCGGAAAATTATTAAGAAGGGGTAAAATTATTAAGAAGGGAGAAAATTATTAAGAAGGGCGAAAAATATTAAGAAGGGAAAAAATTATTAAGAAAGGGGAAAATTATTAAGAAGGGCCAAAAATATTAAGAAGGGGGAAAATTATTAAGAAGACAAAAAAATATTTAGCATACCCCATTGTGTGGGGTATCGTTACAAAGGTCATTCGATGAAGTTTATGTTCAATTAGTATTTTATACCTTTTGGTACCGTTTACGAAATATTAAACTTCAAACTTGTATGTAACGTGTGCCCTCCTCTCATTTCCGAAGCATATAAGTGCAAAATATGGAAAAATAAAGAAAATAGGTTTCGATGATGATGATTTTGATTAATCTAACTTTCCCAGTTTCGGAATTGTGAAAAAACACTTAGGTACGCGGAGATGACACAGATATAAATATTGTTTGACTGAGATCATGTACTATGATTCATATCAATTTACACCAGCAAGGTATAAATTAATATGAATCATTCAAATGTGTTTTGCAGTACATAATTTTTTAAAAATTCAGAAGATGGGATGGCAAAAGCAATAGCAGTTTCAACTACCAGGGTATTGGTATCTTCTCATTCTGGTTTTATAGAGCTTTATGGGCATGTATGAGCACCATGAAAGGGTTAATAAAATATGTAAATCCCTGATATTTTGTGAAATGACTATAGATCCCTAATTTATGCGTGGTCGACACGCACTTGACCAGTTTTTATTTATTTATATCATAAATCGACAAGCGTTCTCAGGAGATGCCGAGTAATTGTAACCGCCTTTTATGCAGCCAATAAGGATGAGAAAGGATTGAAACTGACAGTCTGATGAAACTAATCTTTGCTAATAGCCCACCTGAAGATGGTGTAACACAAGGAAACCTAGGTCGTGATAAAGAACTTAAAGAAAGTATAAATAATACTACATCAAGTAGTTTCATTTAATTGTGAATAATGAATTTCTACAAAATTAACGCCAAATATATTCAATAGTCTGATGAAGTATGTTATATTTAATTTATTTTCTTTTTCAATTTCCGCTATTTCGTTTACTTTTAATTATTTATTTCAGTAAAAATAATCGAAACTAACTCGGTATATTGATAATGTGTGAACGTCTGTCACACAAAGTACACTTTTTGTGTATGTAGACAACGTAACTTTTTGTGTATGTAGAACGAAAATGTTAATTTATTAGAAGGAAACATAATCGAAGGAAAAATTTCTAATATTATACCTAAAACATGCTTCTTAGTTTCCGTTCTAAATTTTTCAGGCAAGTTTTTCTGATCCTAACATTGTAAATGCAAAAGTAGAATGAACAAATAAATAAACTTATTACTTGTTTGTTCACCCTACTTTCATGCTTCAATTGCCTTAACCATTTCCGTGAAAAAAAATGCGCATATATGTTCTGTTTCCTGGAGGTGAACATTGAATACTTTAATTAACTAATATTTTTACAAGAGCGGTTTTTTTTAATAAGACCACTTTTTCCCTCTTGTTCCAAGCACAAGAAGCTGCGGGTCAAAGCTGATGCACGCCTACTTAAGCTCACTGATGAAGTATAACTATAAATTACCATAATCATTAGTAACCTATAAGTAACTTCTTTACCTATAAGTTCTCTTTCTTGTTATCCTGCTTAAAACTATATTTTCGCTAATTTATGCTAATATACTTAATCATTTTTTTTTCATTTGAAGCTATTGAATTAGAAATTTAAATTTTATATTAAATTAAATTGATAACATTAAATAAACGTTTTTTGTAAAAATATTCAATATATTTAACAAAAGGACGCCCTCTAACGTTCACGTATGCGTCAGTGCTACACAATTTTAACGTGACGTATGATTCAGACTTCGCTCAAGAGTTTCACTCCAGTAATAAGTATTTTGCTATAATATTCCCGAAATGTTAATGTAAATTTCTAAATCAATACTCTAAACTTCAAAATATTTCAAACACTTTCAGCTACATGAAATGGAAAGATAGGAATGAATTAACTATAACGCTTCTTTTAAATAATTTTTCAATTCTTTCCTAAAATTCATCTGCGAAAAGATACAAAACGTGAACTTTATCAGGCATCTATTGTTTTTTAATAAACATGTCTAAAGTTGTGGCGTATGATACATCCAAGTATTATCAGCGACATATAAATCAAAAAGTGGCCGAAGGTATAAAAAAATCCTCTTAATCCTACATTCTAACGTAGTGACTACGTCTTGCAAAGAATAAAGATTTTTAAACAAAGTAGAATAGACAAAGTTATGAAACTAAATTTATATAAAATGTAAATTCACTTTTTGTCCTCTTGATTCAATTGGGTGTGATGTAATAACGCTACTGTTAGTAAAGATCTACGTTACAAAAGTAACATATCTCCCAATTTTTCTTCATTCCTAGACCCAATAATGTAGACCGTTAGCATTCCATTCGGTCAATCATTGTTGCACTATTTACTAGTACCGAAAACTTAGCTGATTCAAATGTCTTAAACATCCAGTCGACGATTCAAAAGTTATCCACATGTAGGTGTATGCTTATGTATGTGTGAATATATATGTGTATATATATATATATATATATATATATATATATATATATATTAAACTAATTTGTTCAGAATAATCTACATTAGCCCGAGAGTTGTCCAAATTGCTCCATTAGAAGTAATTTATATCTACGAGCTAAGCTATCCCAATATCATTTTGTTATTTTATCTTAAAAAGGTTCGTAAATATACTGCTGAACCAAAATCTCTTTCTAGTTTTCTAGAAAATCTTTTTTTCTAAGGATAGGGAGAAATGAAATTAATTTTAATGTGTATCTCATTTTCCTGATGGTACATTGAATCGACTGCCGCTGAATTTGTGAGCTGAACCTTTCATTTTGATGCTTAAATTCGTCGTAAAAACATTTTATCGATAATATCTTGAGAGGAATAAATAAAACTAAAGTGTATTTTTAGCAGTAATCTTTACAGTCTAATGGTTTGAACAGTAATCAGCAAGTATACGTATTGCCAGTGAAACTACTTAATAATTTCTCAGTCTATTCGATCTTTATTTCCCAATCTACATTTATTTTCTTCAAGATTGTAAGCACATCTAATCACGTAAGTCTATGAACTTAAAAGACGCTTGATTTTGGTAAATACACAAATATTTTCGTGACGAGCTTTCTTAGTGCTTGTGAGTTAATTTCCGGAAAACTAAACGACAATGTTCCCTTCTTAATAATTGCGAGTTAATTATAAACTCAGTATTTTGTAAAAGCATTTGGCTGAAACAGTTTATTGCGAATATAGGAACAAGTGTGTTAAGTAATGGTCAAATAAAACAAATTGGAACTAAAAAAATTTAAAAATATTTAGTTTTATTATTGCCTCAAAAATGGAAACCTTTTATGCGAAATTAATTTATCATTCTCTTTTTTCATGGCATAACTATGGAATTACTGAAAATTACAAGCTGTAGAAAAATACATTTGGAAAACTCATTTTAGGAAAAAAAGTTTGTTTTCTTTAAACTCAGCTATGATACTAAACAGAATGGAAACGGAAACCTTTTAAGCTGGGCAATACAAGTTTGTTTGTTTTTATAAGTTTGTCTTCTTCTGGCACAACTACAAAATGACTGAAAATTTACTTGAACATTAGGAAAACATCTAAAAGAATAATTAATTTAATTGTGACCTCTTATTCTGAAAAGATTCTAAAGATTCAGTAAAAGATGAGATTTCTCCTTAATATGTCATGGACATGGACACCATGCTGTGACGTTACGATTTGTGTAATGCGGCGACTAAGAGTCGCCAAAATAAGATACAGTCACGTAAGTGTATAAGAAAAACATCAGAGTGTAAAACTAGACTATAAATATTCATGTTTGCTCAAAGTAGTTATATATCAATATTTATATATCAATTTCAAGTGTTACTTCTGTTAATAAATTTATTGATCAGTTAATAATGTTAGTATTAACTTAGGATTTTATTAATTTCTACATACTAAAAAAAACATAATTCCGATTTAGCTACTTTTTAATTGATATGTAATAAATGTTATATTTCCTTTTTAAAAGTTAATAATTTCTGTCCAAAGTGTCCAAAGGAAGATGTTGAGAAACAATATTTTTATACGATCGGCATATTCGAATTATGGGATTTCTAAAAGAGATACAATTTTTATAAACTTGTAGTACAAATAACTTCTGTGAAAGCTTACGGGATCTGACTCTGGTGTCAAAGTTGCGTAAAAATAGAAGAGAGGATGCAACAGCACACAACATGCGAATGGATTATTTTATATAAATATAATTGATCGGCGCTTTTCCTCCGTATGAATAGGAATAACGTAAGTATGATCTTTAAACTCATCTTGAGATGAAGTCTAAAATAAAGAAAATTCAAGGACCTCTTCCGTAATTTTTCAATTCGATTACTGTGCGATTTGTAGTACAAAGACCAAGTTTCTGACCCATATTCGAGAATACGTTCAATTAGTGAAAAATATAAATATGTAAAATTGTGATGGTTGTGAAACGAGAAATAAATTCTAGAAATTGGGTATATTTATTAACAATATGATTATAGTGGGAACGGGATGTCAGTTTTTCATTTATATATATATATATATATATACATATATATATATATATATATATATATATATATATATATATATATATATATAGCGTTTCTCAGTGAGATTCTTGGACCTGACTCGTGGTAAGCCAATTTAGTCAGACATAAGGGTATTACCTTACATCTCTTTATACGCTTTTCCTTTACGCTTCTCCTTTAAAGATCATATTAAGGTAGGACTAAACCAAAAAGGATAGTAGGAATTTTGGGAAGATTTTGATCTTCTGTTTTTCATGTGGACGTATTTCTTGATTATTTCATTTAATTTATCATAAAATAATTGAACAGTAACATTAATATCAGAATTCTTCAAGGCTAGTTCCCAATCAATCAATTTGCCACATAATAAGGGGTATAACTATATAGATGAGGGATTGAATATTATTTTTAAATAACTGAACGTTCTATAACTAATTATTATAGAAAAAAGCCAAGTAAAAATAGAAAAAAGTGAAAAAGACATTCAATATGACAACAGAGATTGACTATCAATGTTAGTTAACAGTACATTTTTATGTAATTTAGGCAAAACACATAAAAAAGCGGCCGATATTGAATATCTTTTGGAGTAGTTTCTATAAGTTTATTATATATTTCGTTAGAATTTTATTGTTACTTTTATTTTTTATTAACGAGTGTCGATACATTAAAAAACATAATGTATGTGTGTCCATAAAGGTAGCGTTTTGTTTTATTTTTGTGGTTACAGCCATTAGGTTATTTTTATCTTTCTTTATTATCAATCTCTGAATTGTTTGGTGTATATATTCTAAAAAATACCAGCTTCTCTTACGCCAAGTTATCGCCGGTCTTCTTTATTTACCAATCGGGTTGCTAATATTCACATAAAATACTCGTTAATATCTGTTTGTTAAATTAGTACTTTAGATTAATAATATAATTATTTTTTTATATATTTATTCATTTATTGAAAATACCATGCCCAATTTAAAGCTTCACCCAAAGCGTTAAGCCTGTAGGAGAACATAAGGATAAATGGTCAAAAAATGTACAAATTATAACGAAAAAATCTGTCAAGACAATCGCGTTATAAGTATTTCGTAGACATTTAGGCTTTCATAACCATTTAATGGTACATAATGTTCTTATAAAATTATTTACAAAATCTTATTTTTTTACAGGCGCTTATTTAAAACAATATTTTTTTATGTGATGTAACTACAAATAAACGATTTTTGTTTACTTGTAGTTACAGTAACTCTTTTCCTTTATTTGAGAAGTACTATATAGGTTTTGATTTATTTGCGAGTGTCAAAAAAATTGTGCATGTCAGCTCCGACGTGCGACTGGAGGTTATTCCTTAAGTACAATTGTCTTGGAATGTATAAAATAGGTAACGCTGTATATAAATAAAAATATCAATATCATTAAATGTAAATGGAAAATTGTTTAATCAAAAAATTCTAACAATAATATTATTTTCAAGTAAGACACATATGAACAAGATCAAATTTATACAACAACATTTTTAAAAAATTGTAACGTGTCCGACGTTATATTTTTTTTAAGAAGTTGAAATTAGACTAGACTTTTTAATTGTGTAGTATAGACACTACATATTCACACATAATGACATTTAATGATTCTATATTGATAAAAGCGAACGACAGCGAACTATGTGTCAGACTCCGTCATTGCGATTATGCCATAATAAAATACCAAACAAACATATTGATATCTCACTCTAAAAATGGGCAGAAATGTTGCGCGGAGAGACCACCTAACGTTTACCCTTTTTTATTGCTATGAACTTCGTTAGATCACAACAACGATTACATTGTTTTTAACGCTCTAAACTTCTGATTTTACGCCTCATAAAAGTTCATACCGGGCGCTATATATGAAAATCGATTTGAGTAAATGCCAAAAAACAGGACAGTTTTAGGGTTTTTTTTCTTGTTTTGACTTAGAAGCTTTATTTTTTACAGCTCTAAGGAATCGTAGACCTAAGTATTTGATTTTAATTTCCACCTAATACATCCACGAGAAAAGGGGTCTTAACAAATAGAAAGACGGACAACGAAGTAATCCTATGAGGGCTTCCTTTTTCTCCAATAAGATACAAAAGTATAACTCCAATAAGATACAAAAGTAACACACAGCAAATGAATAGAAGTCACTAGCAATTAGTTGTAAATCACCAAGCAATTCCATAACCCCATTCCTAAAGCAGTAATGAAGCGGAAGAAATATAAAAATTTAGTTCAACACGTAATATCTGTTGATGATAAATTCACTGTTTTCAATAGTTGTACCACTAAACTGCTCGATAAACATGCTCCCCTAAAACTCGTCAAAATTAAGCGGAGAGCTGCACCTTGGCTAAACGATTCTATTAGAAGATCACGTTAAAACTAAGTATAAGACTGATCCCAGCCCAAATCACTGGGAGAATTTTAGAGTGCTTAGTAAATGTTTGC